>JAKCVP010000010.1:0-580856 GCA_023512835.1 Taxillus chinensis
ACAGTAGTCCTGAGCGCTCCTCGGCGCCGCATCTGCCGATTCCATAGCCCAATGACATCTTTCTCGAGCCTCATACCCAGCTCACCTTGCCAACCATTGCCCTCTACTTCGTCGCATCCCCCCTCTGCCTCAAAGGCCACTCCACAGCCAATTGCAGCCCAACGCAAGCCGCGCCGAACTGACGGGCCCTGCTCAGGGCTATAGCCTTGCACTTGAACATGGATTACAAGCAAGGTAAGACACTCCTTTTACAGTGTACCCGTCCGACCATTGCAGCACCTTGCTCATCTGAAGAAAAGTGTCCAAACACAACAGCAAAGACTCGTGTTGGGTGATTCTGTACAACAAAGTCTACGACGTGACTGATTTTCTCCCAACCCATCCCGGTGGTGCCAAGACCATCTTGCGTCTTGCTGGCAAAGACGCCACAGACAGCTACGATCCTATCCATCCGCCTGGCACTCTGGAGTCCTCGCTACCAGCAGAGGCGCTACTGGGGGAGATTGATGTCTCGACTGTACCGTCACAATCAGCATCGCTTATGCCGGCACCATCAACAGTCTCACAAGCCAGCCGAATACCTGGCAAACCCATCAGACCTCATCCCGCATCCCTACTGAACCTGAACGACGTTGAGGCTGCTGCGCAGCCTTTGCTGTCAAAGAAGGCATGGGCATACTACTATTCAGCGGCTGACGATCTCCTCTCAAAGTCTCTCAACAATACCGTCTATCAGTCGATTCTGCTCCGGCCACGCGTCTTTGTCGACTGTACGCGCTGCGATCCTGGCACCACGCTTCTTTCACAGACGGAAACACCACTAGCTACCGCTCTACCTCTGTTTGTTAGCCCAGCCGCCATGGCCAGATTGGCCGATCCCTCAGGCGAACGCGGGATAGCGCAGGCGTGCGCTAGACACGGCATCACCCAGATTATATCCAACAATGCATCTATGACACCGGAGCAAATTGTGGAAGGCGCTGCGGAGGGCCAGAGTTTTGGGTGGCAGCTGTACGTGCAAACAGAGAGGAAGAAGAGCGAGGATATGCTCAAGCGCATCGCGAAATTACCCCAGATCAAGTTTATTGTCCTGACACTCGATGCGCCTGTGCCCGGCAAGAGAGAAGACGACGAGCGAAGTAAGATTGAAGAAGAAGGTGTGGACGAGGAGGCAGACCCAAGCAGCTGGCAGGCAGCTGTGCAAAGCTCTGCGACGGTGCCACCAACTTTCGAAAGGGCGAGTCGACCAGAGGAAGGTGATGCAGAACAAAAGACGCAGGAGAAGGGTGGTTTGGGCAAATTCCTGTTCGCGGGCACAGCGGCAGACCTGACTTGGGAAACGACACTCGCCTGGCTAGCGCAACACACTACACTACCGATAGTCCTCAAGGGTATCCAGACGCACGAAGACGCATACTCTGCTTCTTTGCGAGCGCCACAGGTGGCGGGCATCATTCTGTCAAATCACGGCGGGCGGGCGGCCGACACGGCGCCTCCGGCCATCCATACCTTGCTGGAAATCAGAAAGTACTGCCCAGAGGTGCTTCAGAGAATCGACGTATTTGTGGATGGAGGCATCAAGAGGGGCACAGATGTCATCAAAGCGCTGTGCTTGGGTGCCAGAGCGGTAGGCATAGGGAGAGCGCCGCTCTATGGACTGAGCGTCGCGGGCATTTCAGGCGTGGAGAGGGTCTTTGAAATCTTGCGTGAAGAGGTCGAGACGGGCATGAGGCTCCTAGGGGCTGAGAGAGTTGATCAGCTAGGGCTGAGAAGTGTCAATGCACGGCAGGTTGAACGGGACATCTTCGATGGCGGAGTTGGCCTTTTGGAAGGGAAGCGACTGTGGAGCAAGCTGTAGTCAGAAGGGAAGCTTTCGCTGGAAGGGAAGGACTGGAGTCTTGATGTAGGTATATGAGGGACTACGTTGATAGGTACCTACCGTATGTGTACCGTCTGTGCTACCTGTCTCTCAGCCGATGGGATGAGCTCTCTCTCTCTCTCTCTCTCTCTCTGTTTTTCTCTCTGCATCTCCCTCTCCTCCTCTGCAAAGCCCATGATTTTCTCATCAATCTCTCTCTCGATGGCGTCCAGTCTCACGACTTGTCGCAGCCGCCTCATACGTCATGATCATCATCTCCTGCAGCGTCCACGGTGTGGGGAAGCTGTAGGTATTGCGGAGAAGCGGAATCTAGCCTTCGTTGGCGCGGTTGAGGCAATGACTTCCAAGATTGATTCCATCAGCCTTCCTGTCAACCATCCTGACACGCATCTCACCCGCAACAATGTCACAGTACACCATCCCATGCAAAGGCATCGTGGCCTACAGCGAACATGATTGGAAAATGGAAGACTTGCTTACTCGGGAACCGCAAGACGATGAGTTTCTGGTAGAAATGATCGCCACGGGCGTTTGTCATACCGACATCACAGGCTACGGAGGCATCTATCCTCGCGTACTTGGTCACGAGGGTATTTCGCACCAGACGCCATGCTGCGCCTCATCGTATGCCGTCGCTAACAGATCCATCTAGGTGCCGGACGCATCCTTCGCCTGGGGAATCCAGCCGCGCATCCAGAGCACAAGCCCGGAGATCTAGTCATCCTCTCCGCCGCATCGTGTCAGCACTGTCTGTACTGTGAGACAAAGCATCCCGCCTACTGCATCAATCATGCCGTCGTCACTCTGCGAGCCAATGACCCGACCTTTGTCCTGAAGTCCACTCCGGAAAAGGTCATTGGAGGCGGCTACTTTGGACAGTCATCATTCGCTTCTCCTGTCCCTGTGAAGATATCCTGTGCAAGTAATGTCACAGCCTCGATACGGGATACCGAAGAGTTGAAGCTGTTCGCTCCACTAGGTTGCGGCATTATGACTGGTGCGGGCGCCGTCACCCACGTCGGTGACTGTGGACCTGAGGATGTGGTGGCTGTCGTTGGTCTCGGGGGTGTGGGACTCGCTGGTATTTGCGCCGCCAAGAAGCGAGGCGTCAAACACATCATCGCAGTCGATCTTCTTGACTCGCGCATAGCTCTTGCAAAAGAGCTCGGCGCAACTGTCTCGCTCAATTCGTCACCCGACGGCTTAAAAGCGGTTGGTGCTTGCGACATGACTGAAGGCCTCAAGGCTCTCACGCCGCAGGGACTAGGCTGCACACACATCCTCGACACGAGTCCGAGCGTGGGGGTCTTGAGCATGTGTATGGAAGCGCTGCGGAACAATGGCACCCTTCTACAGGTTGGCGTGAAACCCATGGGCGCCAAATTGGAGCTCGACCTGCTGAACCATATGGTACACGGTCGTAGACTTGTCGGTGTCATTGAGGGCGATCGAGATCCTGCGGAAGCGCTGCCCGAGCTGGTGCAATGGGCCAAGGCAGGAATACTGCCAGTGGAGAAGATGCTGAAGAACTTTGGTGTGAGTGATTTTGTGTCGGCCAGGGCAGGCATGGAGAAGGGTGAGGTCATCAAGGCTGTACTGATCTGGTAGTCGAGCGAGCCGTCTAGAGACGAGTCACCTTGAGACAGTTCTCCCCGCGTAACCCATCATGGAAGTTGAAGCCTCGCGTCCATCTCCCGTAACCTCTTGCCCCCGTTTCCTACAACGCACACTCCCGTGTCTTCAGTGAGCATTGCTTGTTCACAGCCACATATGTTTTGCCCCCCCCCCCCACCAACCACACGCGCGCGCACATTTTAGAGCTGCTTCTCTGTGACTACAGCAACCCACATTCCATCTTGAGAAATCACCATCCTCTCAACGAGCCGGATCTCTCAGCTCCTCGAGCGCCGAATCAGTGTGACTGGTAACAGTATATCACAGAAAAGAGAACCAAAGAAGATGGGTCGCAAAGAAACGAAAACGCCCAAACAGCTCCGCAAGCAGCAAGCACGAGCGGGGTCCGAAAAGTCCAAAAAGACCAAAAGTCCGCTATGGAATCTCGAGAGAGCTATCCGACTCTTGCACACGACTCACGAAACCTCGAAACAAGCGCTGGAGGCGTTGACCGTTGTACTTTTCGGCTCTGACATTGCTAGCTCAACGCTGTCGCAGAGCATGAAGAATCAGCATCATGGGTGCAAGGATGTGATTGCTCAGCAGACTGGTGTTCAGAGTGAGCCCTTTGGCCTTCCTGAGAAATACGCTGTTTCTCAAGTTCTCGAGACGGTGTGGACGGATAGCACTGGCGTTGCCGCGGCAGATTCTGCCATCCGACCCACCCATGGCGCTTTCAATACCAAAGTCAAGCAATATGCAGACCTGTTTCAGAGACACGAGGGCCTCACCAAATGCTTCGTAGAGTTTCTACAAAACGAACGAGAGCGACTCTTCCAGCAGGGTGGGAGACTGACTGAGACGGGACCGACCCTTGACGGAATGAGCCAACTTAGTCACCCTAGTAAAGGTGTCGAGATACTGCGCGACAATGCGAAGAGCGATCACCTCTACCACGGTGCGACAACGCATGGCCAGGTATCTGATCTTGCTGACGTTCACCGAAAAGCAACCTCACCGCAGATCAAAGGGTAGACGTCCGGCCATCGAGAAACCACAATACCTTGAGAAGCTCGAAGTCAGACTAAATCAGGTCGAGCCAGCTGATCATGCGACTAATGCGCAGAAATCATATTTCAGGCGTGCTGCTCACGCGTTCAGATCAGCAAAGCGGAGACAATTCACGCTAAACGATCGGCAACAGCATCTACTAGTCCGATTAGAAGGGGTGCTGAAGATGAAATCTGAGGCCGGAGGCAGGACGTGTCAACCTCAGCCTCGTCAGAGAGATCTCGCAACAAAAGGAACAGGTGTGGATGACTTGGCGAACAAGATGGACGGCATGATTGTATGATCAGAACCGTTTGCGCAGCACGTTAAGGAGAGTGGAGAAGCTCTACCACCGCGAGAACAGAGACTTGCCAAAACTTCGAGAGAAGATGACCCGCAGGAGGAAGAGCTTTGATTCTGTTATGGAATCTGGCTACTACGCTGATCCATTCGGCTGTCGCAGACGCGCGGCGCGGAATTCAGGCGTATTTGAGCTCTCGGGTAGCGCAAAGTCTGTCAACGTCGGTAGCGTGAGAAACGAAGACGACGGACGTGGAGCATGTGTACGTGCCCGACGTCCTACTGTATGGAGCCCTGGAAGATTCAGCATTGTAACATCTAGTATACGATGTACTCTCCTATCGAAGAAGGCCTTCGACATTTCATGTAATTTCGTGATAATAATTCTAGATTAACTGAGCCAAGTCACATTTGATGCCTGTCGTACAGCCTTGCGGTACTGATCCACACATCTGGCCGCGTCAAGGCAGTAGCTTCCTTGACGTTGGGGTTTGTTCGTGATAATCCCATTTCAGAACACCTTTTGCGCCGCTCTGTTCGTGCAATCCCAAGCCGAATGACCAGACTAAATGTGAAATTGTCGACTTGAGCTCGAAGTGACTCAGGCTTATTCCCATACACATCTTAGGCCCATGACCAAAGGATTTGCTTTCACTCAAGCGATCGTGCCCGAATTTCTAGGGAGGATCTGCCAATCATGGCTCCGGCGAAAAGGCATCCGAACCCATGAAACAGGATGAGGATTGCGACACGGCCTAAGTTGATACTGAAACGACAGTTCCTTCCGGTATGGGGTGCCCTGCGATGGCGGTGCCGCCAGTGGGGACAGTACTAGGCTAATTGAAAGGAATCGGTTCAAAGAGGCGAAGCGCCTCATGTACACACGCGTCCAAGTAGGGCAATTCGCTCGAAGACTCGAAATTGATGTCGTTTTTGTTCTTGTAACAAGAGCGAATCTCACTGGTGAGAATCTTGTAGACGCACGAGTCGGAGAGCAGACAGCGAGTTAAGACAGTTATGGTGACAGCCGTTGTTTCCGATCCAGCGATCACGAAAACGACCATGTTGAGAATGATCTCCTGTTGCGATGATGGTTTTTTTCCCGAATAGCTGTTGGCCAGAAGATGATAGATGACGTCTTTGTGACCTGACCTTTCGTTTTCCAATCTTAGGATTGAATCAAAAGTTAAGTCTGTTCATCGCTCATGGCGTAAATATTGAACAAAGCAAAAGCACTTACGATGGACAACCCTCTCGTGCGTTTTGTGGAAATGCATCGCCCGAGCTCTGGCCACGCACGCAGGGATGAATTTTATCAATAACTTATTCAAAAGGTTCCCAGGGCGTGAGATGCGGCGAACGGCCTGCTCCAGGGTGGTAGCCTTCAAGACATTGAGAGTGAATAGAGACCTTTCGGTAGCAGCTTCGCCGTCGAGGCAGCCAAAAGGCTCGCCAAAACATAAGTCGCCGATGATGTCGAAGGAAACAAATGTGTGCAAGTCTGCAATGAGCAGAGGCTCGGCGCGCTCACTCTTGGCACTGACATTGGCCATCATTTTTCTGATTAAATGCATCAGAATCGGTTCTTGCTCGGCCAAAGCGCGACTGGAGAATGCAAGGGGGGGGATACTGCCAAAGCTCGACGCTGACGGGCGTGTTCCTACCCGTTTGCCATGACAACGCCGTGGATTTGACCAACTGTACCTGCGATGTCAACAAAAATATAGCTCTTGGGCATGACATTTCCCTTCTTCATTGCAAAATGTCAGTGCGGTGGCGAGGAGTGGGGCAGAGCGGCCAATTACTCTAAGACCATGTATCTCCCCTCCCAGCAATCTGGGTCGCAACAGATAATTTCATCGGGACAAGCGCGCACAGTTGGGCCTAAATTCCGTCAGCGCAAAGTCCGAAAGTTTTCAAGGGCTAGGCTATCATATTGCCTATGTAACTTATAGTAATATGAGTTCTGCCGTTGACGTATCACCCAGAGGGCGGCGGGTAGGGTGGTTATGCTGTCCAAGAAGGAATTCGAGAGGGAAGCGAGAGGATGGGAATGGCGTCTCCAGAAGATAGTCGCAAGAATTCGAAGCAAGGCCTGTGAAGCGGCTTAGAAGATGATCTAAATAGGCATCACTTGGGGCGATGGACCGTGGGTGGTGGGCGCAGATGTCAAGCAGGCCAGAGAGAGACGTGGCACGGTAGGTATGGTACCCAATGTAGACAGGTTGTAAGCCTCAAATGCTGCGCGTTACCCATCTACAGTACCTCTTGTATGTGCAGCCAGATCACTGGCAACAACCCGGCTTCCAAGAATTCTCGTCACAGACAGCACCTCACCAGCCACTGCCCTCTGGCCAAGAATGCGTGTGCGTAGCTGGTGTAGCGGCCGACGGGGCACAGGTCGAAGCAGGACATGGCGCCCAATGCTCGAATCCTGTCTACACAAACACCCTTTGCGCCTCCCCCCCCCCCCCCCCCCTCCCTCGCGCCATCAATCTCGACTGCAACAAGATGCCAGTAAACGCCGAGGTCCTGTAGTTGTTCGCCCAATTCGGCCAGCTCCTTGTAGGTGAGCTGCTCACACGCTGCTGCGCCACGCATTGACACTGTCTGCAAGAGAAAGTCCTCCAAAGGTCTCGTTCTTGCAGGCCGTCTCGCCTTCCGCTCATGGGCCTCAGAAACCAGCGTCTTCGGCCAGTGTTGAAGAGAAACCCAACAACAAGCTCTTTAACATCGACAAGAAGTGATATTATCCTGACGAGACCGCCAATGACCTCAAAGATCTCGACCTGCCCCAGCGGCTAAAGGAGGAAATTTGCGCATGTACCTGGGAGTATTCCCGCTGCGTCATTTCTCAACACACAAACTAGTCCCGATATATTGCTTTGATGCGCATCATCGTTGTGGGAATCATTACTGAATTCCGTGGCGACCTGGTCGACGTGACTGCCAGAGATGCCATCCTTGGCTTTGATCTCGGTCAGGTCCTCCACCAGCTCTTTGGGAATTCAATTATCGCGTAAGTCCCTACGCATTCTCGCACTGGGAATCGTGCCTAATTGCGAGCCAGCAAGGATATGTGTTGAAAAGAGGTAGATATTGAAATGTCTTCACCTAGAAGTGTGGGCGCCCCGTTTTTCCCAGCAATATGTCGCTCGAGTTTCGCACGTTTCTGCTGATTATGACCAGCAAGACGTCTCGGAGACGGAACGACGAGCTGTTCCGACGCTAAGTCAATGCTTCTGCAGCTTGCCCACGTCAATGGTTCCAGTTGCGTGACGGGGATGCCCTCGCCCGCTTCACCATCGTGTCTGCCTTTGTCTGCAACAACATAGTCGACGTAGATCTCACAGAAGAGCAATGGTAAGTGCTGACCGAGATCGGCGTGACCATGTGCGACGCTGTCGCCTTCTTCAAACACCGATCAGAAGGCGAGACCAACAGCATTTTTGCCTATGTACTTCCGGAAATTCGGGTGCATGCCTTTCATCAAGCTCACGAACTTCTCTGGGCCCTGGATGTCGCGTGCGCAAAGCGGCCAGAGTGGACTGTCATTACCAGTTTAACGCGTTTCTTTGGGGGCACTATTCACATGATGATGCGGCGTTATCGCTTCGTAGAGGAGGGCTTGACGATTGGCAGACGGGGAAACAAGAAGGTCGTCCACCAGACAAGACAAAACTACAAGCTGTGGTCCCGCAATGATGCTAATGCGACTCGCGTCAGACAGCTCGACCAATATCGTCAGATCATGGACCGAAGACATGAGTACATGTTTGATGGTCTTGCTGGCTTTCTCAAGTCGGGTGACAGGCACAAATGTCCCGACTGCCGATATCGGGTGACGTACGGTGCTGAACGGGAACAGGCATTCGGAGGCGTGCAACTCTGCGGTGGCTGCAGAAACAGATGGCGCCTCAAGTTGAGTCTCCACCCCAGCGTGCAGGAGCGGTATTGTCGGACCTAAAATTGCCGTCGATGGCAGCAGCTTGAGCCACCAAAAGCCATGAGGGTTGGGGAAGTGCTACTATATTGCGATCCTCCGCACTGTGTGGCCCAAACAACGGATGTTCAGCGACTCCAGGTCCTCCTTGTTGGAGCGGCATAGTCATCGAGTACTGTAGACCTTGAATGAGATTAATGCGTATGTTCTGAGGCGTTAATTCAGCTTGATGACATCACTGGGGCTGTGGCGGTCATCACGCAAGGGTCAGAAACGTGTATGACGTGCTCATGGACCGGTCATCAGGAGTGGATCCCGTAGCATCCTTTTGCTGGGCTGTGCGCTTGCCACATGCCGAGCGATTTGGGGAAATGGAAATCTGACTTCGCTCCAGCAGCGAATGGCCTTTTCCTTTCTTTCTTTCTTTCTTTTTGTTGGCGCCATGAAGTACTGTTCAATACAATACGTGTCAGGATGGATAGCGGACCTATCGCAGACTGAGATCAAATGTCTGGAGAAGTTGGTGAATTAGATTGTGTTCATCGACATCGCTGAAACCTGCGTTGCCCTCTATCAGGCCAGGTAAGACCGTACTCTTAGCTTGAGAATCCGAGGATGGAATCCAAGCGCGAGTAGCTAGACAACGCCGTCTGTTTGACGTTGGGAAGGTCTAATCATGCTGGAAACGCGCCTGGGACCAGCCGATACTGAGTAAACCCTGTAATCTGGTTCTCACGGTGGGTAGATCTCTTCTAGACTACGTGCAGGTACCAGGATTCAGAGTTGGACAATGGACATCAATAGATCCATTCGTCATTCACACGCTCTCAAGAGTATATCTGTACCATAACGGTACATTCCTCCCTCACCTAGACAGATTTAATGCTAAGATCAATTAGCCCTAGCCGTCTGGATCGAGCGAGCTGCGGGTGTAGTTCTTACTACCTTACAACTATGTGCCTAAAAGCGCTCAACTCGGCTTTCCTTTCTTGCCAAGACCTATCCTCTAGATCGCAGAAGTATCGTCTATGTCAGAGAGCTGGATGACAGGCTGAAGCGTGTGGGAAATGCGGCTAAGCGTTTAGATGCTGCGCTTTGATCTCTTGGAGCGCTTTTGGGGTAGGGTAGCCGACAATTATTTCGCGAGCACAGAAGAAGGTTTGTATCATGCATTCATGAAGTCGATAGACATGAAGATCGTTATGCGATTACCCTGCAAACTTGAATGCATCAGCTCACTTGATCAGCTCGCGTTAGACCGGGCCACCGATGCTGTCGAGCGGCGGACAGAGTGAACGTCCATGGAAGCTGCACGTAGTGGAAAGCGACATGCTGTACCCAGGTTGAGAAATGGCGCGAGATGCCTTTGCGATTATACGGATCGGGAAGACGCCGGCTCTCGTCGAGCAACAGGAGGTTTGGGTCGGGTAGGATTGGGTTGAGAGTAGAGACTACTGATGGGTGGTTAATCAGCGCCAAGTCACACCCTAGTCAATGGCTGTGCACTGACGACCCGCGTGACGGGCATGAGCGACGCTTCTGGCACAAGTCCCCGTGACAAAGAGCAGAGAAGAATTATTCTATTTGTCTCTGTATACCATGGCTATTGACTACATATGAAAAGACCCTATGTGCACTCATTTGAGGCTGTTTGTGCCTTTGGTACTGCAAATTGGCCTCTTGGCAATTTGCATCCTAGTCACGTGCGACGATGTAGGCTTTCGAGCCACAAGCAAACTTCCTACGATTTGCATCCACCCATTCAACACAGCATCGACACTTGCCGGACCGACAAACAGAGTACTGTAAATGCCAAGTGCCCTGATCGTGGTAGTGAAGCGTGACCATTGTCCGACTGCCCGAGTCCGGCATTTGCCCTGGCCCTTTTCATCGCTTCTGTCTGGAGGGCAACAAGACCAACAGCTGACCACTGATCGACACTGCGCTTGCTTTCCCACCTCGGCCCTTCTCGCTGTTGGCAGATACTGTACATACATGTACGCCCAAAAAGGTCCAGACCAATAACGACTAGGCCTTGAAATCCCTGGCAGACCCTGGTTGTGTTTCACTACGACTGTTGAATCCTCTCAAAGCCCCCAATGGCGCAGGGCAAGACATGCGCCAATCGTGAATCATCACCAAAGGGGTCAACATGAGCTCGGTTCTCAAAGTTGCCCATACATACATACCGAAAGGAGAACTTTACGTCGTGTCAGGATCATCCATGCGACTCTTCCGACGAGGCTTGAGGTCAAGTAAACCGAATCCCGTGGTCTCTGCAACGACCTCGACCAGTTTGCGCATGCGGTCAAGAGTCAACTAGCCAGACAGCCTGCTGCGATTTGCAACTCCGAAGTCGAGTTGTAATGGCTTCCTGCTAAATGATCATATGATAGATTTTCTCGGCAACCATAGCGTTAAACCACGCGTCTTGGACAAGCCCCCGTGCCAAACCTTGTCCTTGCCCACGCCGACCAAGACTACCATGTCGTCTTCCATATTTTGCTGCAGTCCCTAGCTCGACGCACGGCATACAGATCTTGGGTAGCACTCACGAGAACTTTGTATCGACAGGGTATCAGGATTTAAACAAGTATTGTTGATTAGTCAGTAGCGACGACACGTGATATTAACATACTGGCATCCATTGTAGCATGCGTGGTACCTAGGTGACTCAGACTTTGCGCCTGGCTTGCAAATTTTCGAATCTCACAACGCTTACGTTCGCGAGAGCCTATTTGAGCCTATTGGATCGATATTTTCTGCATTCTAAAAACTTGTCCCAAAATTGACCCTCTAATCTGTCAGGACTTCTCCCTCTGGTCAAGGTCCAATGACCGGCAAGATTAAATGGCTGCTCTGGTTGGAATCAGGCAGACCACAGTGAATTGAGACAACTCCGTGCCCAGCGACATACATTCCAGGCTCTTCATCCACCTCGAGCGTGGCTTGATCAACCGGGGGAAATGCGCCTTTGTCGACTCCGTTGATTCTTGCTCTGAGCTTTTCTCCTTTGCGGAAAAACATACCAATTGGCGTGGTGCATAGATCGACGAGTACAATCTCGTCATCTTTCAGGAAATGTTCCTCACTATTCTCGGCAATAGGAAAGCCCGGTATGGCTTCCTGATCGCGCGCGTTTAGTCTGCGCGAGAGCCTGCGCTGACCTTTGGGGCCTTTGTACAGCAGAAACGAAGCCTCTTTGACCAGACCCAGACGAGCCACTGTGCGGACGGCATATGCCTGTGGAGCAACTTGGAAGGGTACAATGAGCTGTGATCCAACGTAGCCACTCTCGAGTACTTTTTCAACATTCAAAAAGATGTCCGAGTCTTCGGCGTTGACAAGCGAAACGGCAAGCCGACTTTCAAGAGGTCCACATAAGGTCGTGTCCTCCTCAAATGTGTATTCAAAGACCACTTCGTCATTTGCTGCTTTGTACTTGACCTCCCAAGGTTGAGGGTAAGTCCTCGACAGAGTCTTGCTTTTCCCTTCAAGGAAAACTTTTACGGGCCTGGTCTCAACAGGCGGGAAGGCTGAAGAAGTTAGTAATGTACCGGTTAGCGGCCACGGGTTCGCTGTATCAATTATTTTCCCTCTGAATCGTGGAGTTGTCTCCCACCCATTGTCAATGCCCTTCAGGTAATGATCATAGAAGCGATGAAGGTCAGTCCGGTTGACTTCATCATAGTAATCAGGCCATTCGATACTATCGTGGACGCGCAACCATTTCTCACTCTTCAGACGCAGGTATGACCGGAAGGTGCCATATACGTGAATTGGGTTGGACCAACTCGCAGTCACGTATGCAGGTACTTCGATTTGCTATTCAATGCTTAGTCTTGGTGTCGTAGCTGGGTGAGCAGAAGCACATACGTCGACTTTGGCCGCTTTGTCGAGATGATACTCACCGTGCAACGGATGCCTAACACCCATTTCCATAGTGTTCTCCCAGGAGTTCTCTCCGGCATTGACCTGCAAGATTTGGAGGAGAAAGTTGAGCGCTGCTCTGGACGGCACGCTTCCCCTGGACCCAGACTCTCTGTATGCATCTGCGAAACCTTCCCACTGGGGCCAAGTCAGAATGTGATCCAAGGGACACTGAGGATTTGCACTTACAGGTGCAATGGCTGCAAGATGTTTCGGCTTTTCTGCCGCAATGAACCACTGTACTATCATGAGGGTGGCACCTTCACCACGGGACATGAGTCGACTTTACCTGTGTTATACTGAGATATGAGTTACCACTCATGCTTACTTTACCGTTGCACCAATCGCGACTTCCCACCCAGTCCACGAGGTCTGCACCGTCACGTCCCTCTTGGGTACCAAAATTGTATATGTCACCTTCGCTTTTTCCAGCACCACGTGGATCAGGGTTGATAATAGCATAGCCATTGTTCACCTAGCCTGTGTGAGCTTACAGCTGTATTCATCGGAAGAGGAGGGGAAGTCACTGACCCAGTACGCAGGGTCGGGGCCCTCCCATTTCTGCCACTCTGACAGCTTTGAGAGAGGGACACCCATACGAAAGGGAAAGTCATCCAAGACCTGATTGCCTTTGCCAGGCTGCTTGCCGTACGGTGACCATGCAACCAGGGCAGGAGTCTTGATAGCGTCGCTCGTCGGCCTGAAAATGTCGACAAAAATTTTGGTTCCATCACGAAGCTGTGGGCAGTCGGATCAATATGGGCTCAGCCTTGGGTGGGAGCATGCGCTTACAAAGACGGGCTGGTCACGCTCGAATAGTATATCACAAGGAAGTGGCAGGCATCCTCGTCGTCGTACGCTACCCTTTTTCAGGATGATTGTTGCGGTGCCGAATTCCTTGGGATCCCAGCGTGCTTTTGGATGAGACAGTGAGAGGGCCTTTGGCTGGCGAGGATCGCCGAAGATGATCTTGAGACCTCCTATCTCGGTAGCCATTTTGGTGGCAGTGCTAGATGCTAGAGGTTGAGAGAGTGCTGAGAATATGGTATCGGTCCTTGCATGAGACGAGGACCTCGGGATGCCCAGCCTCAGCACAGTTGTCTGCAGCGTCTTGCCCGGTCTGGCGATGGAGCCGTTGATCAAGTCGTTAGCGCCGCCGTTCAGGGCTTCCGAGACACCAGAGCTAGCCAATATCGCGGAACAGAGACAACGTCGTGGCTCATCCTCACTTCTGCAGAGCACTGGTCATTGTTGCATTGTAGATGGTCTTATTAGACGGACAGTAATAGAAGTACAGTAAAGCGCGAAAGGTTAGCCAAATTTGAAAAGGCGAATCTACCCACATCACCTCCGCGCGCGCTACGAGCAGCAATTCATATTCTGCAATGCTGCCTATCCTAGAGTGAGGATACAGTACAGTAGCGTAGAAAGGCAAGGATGAAGCAGGAAGAGACTAAGACTGGGCAAAGAATCGATGTGATGACAGACCATAGATGCAGGAGCAGCGACGGGAGTGAGCACACCGACCCACATAGTACCTACCTAGGTACGATGGATGCCACGGATTCCCCGTCCGATTCTGTTGTCTTGGCAGCATCCAGGTGGTGCCTGAACCTA
Source organism: Taxillus chinensis (assembly GCA_023512835.1). Lineage (NCBI taxonomy): Eukaryota > Viridiplantae > Streptophyta > Magnoliopsida > Santalales > Loranthaceae > Taxillus > Taxillus chinensis. The sequence goes on from JAKCVP010000010.1 coordinate 14,334, forward strand.
CATGGTCACATGCATACGCACTACCATAAGCCCAGGTAGGCGAATAAACCACTTATGATGGCCGCACACAGATCGTGCCGCTGAGAAGTTATTCCTGACGACTCCTGTGATTTGCTGTTGACAAAGGCACGGGAGCCGTGACGGTCATGTGACATGGCTCCGACGCACTGGACGCGGCGCTATACGGTAGAAGCAAAGTCAAGCTTGTGAGGAAAATTGCTATCGTAATGGACGCGACTGGCTAACTGTAATAATTTGAGACGAGACTGGGCGACTACGAGTAATCCGCCCGACCTTGCTGTGGCCGAGCACTGGACCAACTGCAATGAACGTCGCACGTGAAAGTGACGGAATGCGGCTCAACAGACATTGGCAGCAATGTCGACGCGACCATGTCCAAACTACAAGGCACCAGGGCCATTATTTCGAATTCTGCGAATGCTTCTCGTCTTGCTACAGACACTCGATCGGATCTGGCTGCGCGAGCAAAGAGCACACTCTACCACTGTACCCACATCATGGTCCTCAAGCGCCGCCGGACCGTGTCGTCGACCCCATCGCCGTCCAAGCGCACCAGACTCCAAAGCATACGTCAGTTCCTTCATGTTTCTCCGAGGATCGAACAAGCCAGGGTCACGTCATACGTAGCATCATCAAGATCAATAAGGTCAGAGGTACTCGACGACACGGGGCTCGATACTTACGCCACCATTCGATCAGCAACCGACGCCGCGCGCAATGACCCAGCCGCACTCGAGGCCGCTCGCGACAAGATCAGGCATAATCCCAAACTGAGCGATTTTCGAAAACTCACGCTCCTCCTCTTGTCCCAGGTTCCACGCGGGCGCTGGACGACATATCAGTGTCTCGCAAACGCAGCGGCGATGGTGCAGGGGCAAGGCAAGAAAGGTAGCGCGCGAGCCTTGGGAAGCGCCATGAGAAACAATCCTTGTGCGCCAATTGTGCCCTGTCATCGTGTTCTAGCAAGCGACGGGACAATTGGCGGGTTCGCAGGCGAGACAACGAAAAAGGGCGCCGCAGAAGGAGAGAAGGTGTGCAGGAAGCGTGAGATGTTGAGAGAGGAAGGTGTGCAATTTGAGAGTAATGGAAAGGTCAAAGGCCTACCATTTCGCGATTTCACCACGCCTTGAGAGTCGTTTCTCATGCATTGACGGCGTCGCTCCTATTATACCTCCGCAAACATCTCGCCTATTTCAAAGTTTACGCTTCGTGCAAGGCTCACAATAAAGTCCTCTGTTATGTTGGCTTTCAACCTGCTGGCAGAGTCTAGACCATCTCCGGATCCGAGACCGCTTTTGACAAGCAGACGCAAACTCAGTAGCGTTGCAATCTGCGTGTAAAGATCAGCGGTAGGCACTACGGGGTGCGGAACTATGTAGTGAAAAATAGCCACCATCCTCTCTAAGACGAACGCCGATGGCGCAAGAAGACGCCGCGATATCCTCCTGTTCTTCGGGGGCCTGCCAAGTGCCGCTCCATGCGCCCTCTTCCGTCTCTTCTTCTCGGAATATCGCATGAAAAATGTCGAGTCAGTGCGAGCCGGATTGTACGACGCAAGATATGCCGCGCAGAGAAGAAATTTTGAGTAGTAAGGCAAGTCATACGTAGTCGCGGTTCTTGCATCTTGCTGCTCGAGGGGCGTAGGGGCGAGCCGTTCAAGCAAGGGCTCTTCACTCTGGAAAAGGGTTCTGTTCGCTATCATGAGCTTAGCAAAGTCATTCTTTGGGACCGTTCCATTTTCGACGGGCGCCACGAATCTATGCCAAACCTTTGTTGACAAGCTGCGGAAGGCAATGATATCAGAAATGCCGCCCGAAAGCGAGGAATGCAGAGCCTTCAAGAAGTCCTTGTACAGGGGCGAGTTAGGAAGTTCCATAGCGACCTCCTTCGAAAGTTTTCCATCGAGTGACGATGGTTCAGTGTCGAGGATTGTGACGAGTTCAGAGCCAGTGTAAGAGGGAAAGTAGACATGAGGCACGCCAGAGACATGCAAGAGCCGAGACGAAGGAGTCGTGACAATGAAGATGACAGTCAGACCAGGTATCTTCTTAATGTAAGTCGAATGACGATCAGTCCGAAACCTCAGAAAACGTACAATTTCTCCAAACCGTGCCAGCGCCTGCAGCAGTGCACTAGGGGCATCGCTGCGCTCATCAATGCCATCTAGCGCCAGGACGACTTTGTCAAACGCAGGGAGTAAGCTCTGAAGTTGAGCACTAAGCGCATTGACACTGTCGCATCCTGCAAAGCGCTGCCGGTCAGCCACTAAGCCCAAAGTTCTGGCCAAGGCAAGGCATGAGGAAGCTATGCGCTCCAGTAAATGTCGACCTGTAATGCATTCGGCGCATGCAATGACCACATGCGGTGTGGCGATCTCTTTGAGGACATGGCTCACAATGAGGCTTTTTCCCGTAGCTGGGAGACCATGTACCACAATTGAGGTAGGTGCTGGCACGCCGGGCTGTGAGAATTAGCTACGATAAGGCCGTGACGCTGGTAGAGGGCTTTACTCACAGCAAGGAGATGAGCAAGGTGTTGAATCTGGTTTCTGCGACACTTGTATCTGCCATTAAGACCTCTTATTGCGGCTTGAAGCTGTGTGGCCATCGGTGCATCATGCCCGAGGCTTGTACAAAGAGATGCATGGGCGTGATGGGCCACGAAAGCACTCGTAGTTCGAGCGTCAGCCGTGATGCGGGAGACGCGACCGCGCGTTGCTGACTAAGCCACCACCGCCATGCCAAGTTCCGACTAGACCAGACTGGACCTCAATCTTCACCACCGTGACCACTCAAGTGCTGTGAACTTTGAAGTTAGTAGGATCCCTCGGATACATTCTCGAAGCTGACGTGGAGGAGAAGCCAGCTCTACCATCAGGGCAGTAGAAAGAACGGACCTGGCTTCGCTTCGAGAACTCTGGAACCCTCGGAAGCTCTGGGAAAGTCGAAGACTACACATATGCACCCTGCACAGCGCCACAGTTCTGGAGTTCTTGGTATCCAGGACAGATCGAAGAATTTGACGATCACCACATGAAGTTGCGTGACTGACAATTCACTGCCGCCATTGCCTGTAATTGGCCACCCGGTGCAGTCTCGGAGCTATTCAGCAGCCAAACAGCAGAGACTGCTGGATGCAAACGTTTCTCATGTCACTCAACGCGTTGAATGCAAAGAAACTACAAGATGCGATTCCAAGTGAACAGAGTCAGATTCTAAAAAGCCTTAGACTCAATGCAGTGGTACTACAGCTGAGAAAGCGATGGCCATTCATCTGCCTCGTCCTTCAAAGTGCACTCGGCGTAGCACAGACGTACCCACGCGACATGAGCCACGTCGATCAGCATAACATTGGATCTGCCACATTGCGAGGAAAGACCGACCCATGTGTCTCTCACAAGTGTAGGGTTCTCCTCCTGAGAAACACGTGGGACTAGTTGCTGGATCGACACCGGTTCTTGCAAAGGCGTCGCGACTAAGGGTGCTCTAGCCGTGCTCAGACATCCTAAGAGGGCAGCATCGTTCTGCTCTGTATCTACATGACGAAGATCGTCTTTGGCAACGACAACGTCTGCAGCGGCAAGGTCATCGAGTCTGTTAATCCAGTCGTCTTCAGAGGGCTCGGGAAGGATAGCAGGAACGCCACCAGCGTGGCCGATTGGATCGTGCTCCAAGTGGCCGAGCCTCGAGGTATCTATTTGTATTCAAGAGGAGCTGACCTACCTTTGTGAGTAAACCGTACCCTTGCGCGACAGACCTTTCACTGGCTTGATAATCGTTCCTGTGAGAGGGGCTGCGAACAGAACACCCTTTCAAACCTTGTGATGCCACTGTCTTTGAGGGATGGCGTCGCGCCTGCTCAGTCATGCTTGAGGTAGAAGCTGATCGTAGAGGGCGTGCCGTTGCGCTCCTCTGGCGCATCGCTCACTTGCAATCTTGTCGCACGGAGGCAGTGCTTAGAAAAGGCGTGAAATTCTTATCCTACAGCATGTCGAAGGGGTAGCGCACAAAGATAGATTTTATGCACTGGCAGTGAAGCAATACACATGCATCAGGGACCTGTGCATGAATGCGACCATCTGGTTGAACATCTAGCCAAGTCTTGAGCCGGTCCATTCCACATCGCGACCGAAAAACTAGTCGTTTGGTCCATCGTATTTTCCCTTCAACGAAGGTGGATCACCACGGCAAGGCCTCAGCTCAAGCCCAGACCGAAGCTCGCAAGTCTAATCGGTTTAGGATACACTGCTATCTCACACGAAACATGTCGATGACGAGGCCAAGCAAGACGGACTGGTCCTACTGAATGAAGCCAGTGCATTTGTCCGATGGGTCCTGACTTGCGCTGGTATTGATGTGCTACTGCTGGAGACGAGCGACATCTTGAGGTCGTAGATGTTCGTAAAGTCCTTTTGCGTTCCAGGCTGGAGCAAGCATCATTCTGCCATGCCAGCACCAAGATGCTCTATCTGGCCTTAGAGGATAAGGCGGCTCCTACATAGAAGCGCTGAGACAGATAGCATCAATAATCGATGTCGCAGAATTATAAGATTTGTTGTCGTCACTGTTGACACCTCCGCAGACGCGACACTCAGCGGGAACGTGATTCAAAGGTGGGGGGCAGATTGGAAGGCCGTCTGTGTTACGGTGCCGAACAAGAGCCCATAGGTAGGTAGATGCACAGCTCGGTTGACGAGGGCTACTAGGAGATTGCGACCAAGCTGCGTATCCAATTATCTACACAGCCCGTATCGGACGGCTGTCGATGCCTCGAGTCAGTCACTGGGTGTATTGCCACAGTCACACCAGTAGACAGGCGCTTCTGCTGAGTCCGAGGTAGCTCGCCACGAGTCTGCTCAGGTCAAGTCAAATAGAATCAGACTAGGAGCGCCCGGGCATTGCGATCGCCTGTGCTCGAAACTCACTATCGCAGAGTCAGCAGATCGAGTGGGGGTCTTATGCGGATGGAGCACTGGCGTAGCGCAAGAGTGGTGTTCAGTGCTTCTCCGTCCAGGCCTGAAGGACTAGCAATTGCCCTCACAGACGCCGCAAGGTCTTTGAACTCAATCATAGTCTCATGCATGACAGCGGCGTAGACCTGAGCGGGCTGTATTTTGTGCAAGCATGGGGTGTTGGTGCCCCTCTCACGTGATTTCACATGAAACACCAGGGATCAGACGCATTCCGGACGAATATACGCGCTGTATGACAGAGATACGGGAGACGATGTCCAGAGTGATTGCCTTGGGACATGGAGTCTTGACCTGCTCGCTACAGTGTACTATTGCCTGCAGATACTGCAGAACCGAGAACATACTGGACTGGTTGGCCAGGTGGCGAAGACGCTTCAGCCGTGGAAGATTGCTTGGTCGACGGCAGCCGAGCGCTTTGACATGCGGCAGCTGCTTCGTCAATGCTTGCCACAGGCCCGGTGAACTCTTTAGGAGCTGTTGATGCATACTTCGCGGCGCCATTCTCTCATGCGTAACGTCCAGCATCATCGCCCAGCGTCTAGCCAAAGTGCACCTGGGTGGATCCAAACCTGCAAGACGTGTACTGTTTGTATGCAGGCTGGCGCTCAACATACTTGCACCACAGAGGCAACGTGTGAAGAAGCGGGCGAGCGTGAGGTCTCCCACGATACCCCGTCGATCCTTTTCCGCAGGCGTGCCTGAATCCATGATCTTGTGAACGGTCCTTTCCACTAGTAGCAGAGTAGCAATCAACCGACATGGCTGAGGAATGGCGGCGCTCCAGCATCAGGCGGACCCAATGCAGCTTCGGGTAATGTCGCATCGATTGGGTGGGCAATCGAGAGATGCGATTTGCTCGTTTGCTCTCGTGGCGGGGCTGCTGTTTGGGATTGATTTGTCGGCGGCTAGGATCATTGATGACGGCCATGACAGGATGCAGAAGTCGCTGCGGTGGAGCCGTGTATCGGTCTGTAGCTGTGCGAAATGCAATTCGCTGCGTCGGCTGCGTCTTTCATGCTTGGGGTGGATCGCATTGCACTCCCTGGGAAGGTACTTGCCTAGATAGGTTGTTAGAGCCAGCTGCCGATTGAGTGTTACCCCCTCCGGGGAGCTCAAGCCAAACAGGTGCAACAGGACTAGTGGCGATTGCAACTTCATCTCAGCCTTTGACGCTCGCGCTGCCACAGACGCGAATGGCTGCCCATAGTCTGCACTTGCCAAATGTGAATAGGAAATATCAAGAGGACGCGTGATGTGGTGGTGGTGTGGTATCATTGTTTCACATGCATTCATGAGGCCTTTTCTATACAGGTATGCCGACCTTCTCGTTGTTCTGTGAAAACTCCGTCCCAATGCCAGCAAAAATAAAAGCAAATCGCACTGCTCACGGACAATTAAGCCGGCAGTGGGGTGTGTATTCTATGGACGTCTTCGTTTAGTCGTCAGACTTGTGGAGAGAGCCAGTGACGTAGTTCTCCTTGCCGAGCCTAGTTGCAAACGTTATCATCTTGCTCTTGCACGGGATGGCGTGCGGGCGAACTTACTCTTCGAGGATAGCCAAGTCATTGTCGTCGAGCTTGAAGTCGAAGATCTGAGCGTTGGACTCGATGCGGGAAGGAGTCATGGACTTGGGCAGAACGATGTTGCCGCGAGCAGCAGACCAGTTGAGCAGGATCTGAGCAGGGGTCTTGTCGTGCTTCTTAGCGATGGCGACCACTCTCTCGTCGGCAAGCTTGTTACCGCGAGCCAGAGGAGAGTAGGCCTCGATCTTGATACCGTGCTTCTTGCATAGGTTGACCAGGTCATCGCGGGGGAGGAAGGGGTGGACCTCGATCTGGTTGACGGCAGGGATGACCTCGGCTTTTTGGAGAAGGTGCTCAAGGTGGACAGCGCCGAAGTTGGAGACGCCAATGGACCTGACCTTGCCGAGCTTCTGAGCGGTTTCGAGAGCTCTCCAGGACTGGAGGCGCTTCTCGTCGTCAGAGGCAGGGGAGTGGATCAGGTACAGGTCGAGGTAGTCCAGGCCGAACTTGTTGAGTGAGTCAACGAGAGCGTTGAACGTAGGCTCGTAGCCGTGGTCAGCATCCCACAGCTTGGAGGTGACGAAGACCTCCTCACGGGGAGTGCCAGTGGCCTCGAGCCAACGGCGGATGGCGTTGCCGCAAGCCTCCTCGTTGGCGTAGCGAGCAGCAGAGTCGATGTGCCTGTAGCCAGCGTCGAGGGCAGCAGTGACAGCAGCCTCCGTCTCCTCGCCGTTGGGGGCCTTGTAAACACCGAGGGCGATCTGGGGAATGTGGTTGCCGTCGTTCAGGGTGATGGCTGGAGGAGAAAGGCAAAAGTCAGTGCCAGACGAAAGGGATAGCAGGCAGCGTTTCACGTACATCTGTCGATGGAAGGGCGCTGGAGAGACCTGCGCTCAGTGGTAGCATCGCCGAGGACGTTCTTGGTAACGACGGGCTCGTTGCGCTCGGGGGAGACAGCAATGGGTGCCATGGTGGATGAAGTGAAGGTGGTGAAGGAGGTAGTTTGGAGATGTATGTTTTGATTTCAAGTTAGGAGCTCAGCCTCGCCAGTACGTCTACTGATTCCACAAGAAGGGATGTTAGGATTGCTCTGGACATGGTGCGCGGGCGACGGGGCAGTCTTATATGCCTCAGCGTCTCCGGGGTGAGTGGTGAGCCAGTGCCCGGACGGGGAAAACGCCTTCTGGCAGCGTCTGGCGAAGCTGGCGTACCGCACACCGTGCCCCAGGCTATGCAGCACCCAAGCTCTCACGGCTCTCAACAAAAGACGCGCTACGAGCATGTATGGAGTCTCGTCCTCCGGATTATTTTCTCGTGCGATCGAGGGATGCAGTCGACGGAGCAATGTCCGGCCGCACTGGGCGTCTCAGCGTCTCAGCCCCTGCCACGGCCGCTGCAGCGTTGCGCCTGACGTCAGCGCCCATTAGGTCCTTCTACCAGACTCTTGTTGAGTCGCGACGCTGCAACTCTGCCCTTCGGCGGTACTGTCTCGTTGGATCCCATCCGGTCCCAGCTTCGTCATACTGTGGCAGAGCCTTTCTGGATTCCATCTCCAACCCGCCGCGCGCTGTGAGCATGGCAGATGGGCAGCCGGGGGGAAGGGAGAGAGAGCGAGAGAGAGCAGCGCGACTAGACAGCTGCACAACTGCGTCTGCCCACGGCTTTTCTTCGCGACTGCCATCGCCAGACCCTGCTGGGCCAATTGATCTGCTGCAGCATTCAATCCAGGTGATCCGTCTCTGGTTCTGTGCATCTCCCTCTGTCCGTACCAGCCGCCTTTCGTCGCTCCCCACACGTCTGCAGTCATCTGCCAGCCCGCAACGTAGCATGACAGCTGTTGAGTGCTGTTTCGTCTCGACTCTACGTCAGACGTTGCATCCATACGCAACGGCTGTGGGGCCTTTGCAGACGCAATTCGGGCTAGGTCGTTGTTGGCGTGGCTGCCAAAAGCCTCTGCAAGCGCCTCGGCTAGGCCTTCGTTTGGCCTTGGTTCAGGCTTTGGCGTTGGCTTTGCTTCTGGCACTTCTGCCGCCAGGTGCGCTCGCTGGTGGCCTCCTCCAGATGTAGGGGCCACGTTCCGCAAGCTGCGCAACGGGCACCTGTTCAGCGTCCTGCAAGTCTTTGCCTGTCTGATTGTCTCCTTGGTCCACACGCCGCCGTCGTTTCCTCGTCACCGCGCTTGCGCGCGCGCATCTCCGCTGGCACCCAGACACTGCTAGCGTCTTGCCTTGATGAATCACAGGATATCACATGCTTGAAATTTTCATATGCTTCTATGCCTGCCGCTAGCCTTCCTGTGGACTGGTTGTCTAGTCAGTACCAACGCTCTCGCGCACTAGCTTCTACAATCATCTCACCATGACGACGTTGTGTACCACTAATGCCTCGTGGCGCCAAACGCTTCCTCTCATGTCGCTATTATTGCGGGGTACGTCGCAAGCCATAGCAGCTCGACAGACCCACGACGAGCCCAAACATGTGACGCTGATGACCGTAATGGCTGGACTAGCGGCGGAGCGTATCGCGAGCAAACGCTTGCATCGTCACCTGGCATTCCTGTTCCATGCAATCTCAGAGATTGCACTACGATTAGGCCCTTCTGCTCCGCCTCCCACCACGCCCACCACACTACTTGCGCAGCAATCGCGTGCCTGATCTGTGGCTCAACAGTTTGGGCACTGCCGTATACGTTGTAGGAGGGGTGTCCCCCTCTGTGAGATTTAAGATCAACGTGATCACACTCGACACTCTTAGGCCCTGTAGATACGCGGAGTTTTAGAAATCTTGATGTGTTGAAAAGTTCTCAAGTATGTGCCCGGAATTTGAGGAAGTACTCGCAGGTCTACAGCCCAAATCGACGATTCTCATAGCGCTCATCACAGCTCTATTCTGGGATCAAAGTTTTGAGAATGGTCTCCAGTGCGTTGGAACTTTCCAATTCATTGTCTGGCCTGTATGTGGTGCACGATGTTTCAAGAAGCGGACCGATGCAACTGCATCATCTGGCCAGGCAACCTCTTGTGGTCTGTCCGGCCCAGTTGAAGGATGCCCTGCGCTGTTCGAGCACGGACGTCTAGTTCTCCTTGAGGGCACAAGGTCAAGAGTCGAAGTCCTCTCTACCAAAATGGGCAATACATGATGGCTATCACCACCACCCGGAACAGACTAGGTCGCAATTAAGTCGGCTCATCCAACAATGCGGCTCTGATGTGCGCCCTTGGCCAATGCGGACGTTCGGTGCCGTTGATGTGAATGCTGAGGTATTCGTCTCGGACAGCACCGAGGGCTGGCTCGCCTCCCATGAGGTCCACTTGGACCGCTTCAGCCTCTTTCAATTGTCCAGGTTTCCATTGTACCTGATGATCCACGTTGCTGATGGTGCCGTAAGCGCCATCATGCGTCGGAGCATCAGGGTGTTCGAGTGCCCCCGGATCGCGCCGTCCACAGGCCCAATCTTTCTCATCCAGGTCAAGCTTTGGCTTTCTTGAGGCGGTAGACGATTGCTTAGTCTGGCCTGCTGCTTTACTTTGAGGCCATCCAGGCCAGATACCAATCCGTAGCGGACCCTGCATGCGCCTTGCTACGGTCATCTGTGCGATCTCAGCCAGACCAGGCAGCTTGAGGGGTGGAGTCTCCGTTCCTGTGGCATTGGCTTTGTTGTGCTATGTGTCTGAGCTCTCAGTTGGTGACAAATGACCCTGTCTTGAGGGGCAGAAAGTCAGCCAACGTTGTTCCGTAGGGATTCCATTAAACTTGGCCTCAGACGCTACCCCTCATACTTCGACATTCTGTCTCATGCCTATCGCATGCCTCTCCGCTTCAAAGCGATGGATCGACGTCTCAAGGATGGAGGCGACGTCGTGCATGCGTTTCGGTTGATGGAATCTGATACGGGAGTTGACGTAGGAAGTGGTAAGAGAGCTCCACCACGTGTCCACCTACATCTTGCTCGCAGCGCCAAGAAATTGAAGGCAGGGATCTCGTGACTATCCTCTGTCTGATAATCGCACGACCCGTCTGATCGCGAATTGCACGGGGAACAAAATGATAGCAGTTGGAATAACAACGATCATGCCTTCCACAGCAGATTCTGGAGAAGTGCAGCCAAGGTCCCGGTCCCAGTCACGCGACATGTTGACCCAATGTGGACGACTTGTAGCTAGGTAGGTAGGTACCTAGTACCTACCTACGTAAGGTTGCATGTGGTATAGGACTTCAGTCCATCGATATCATGATATAATACTCGAAGGGCTTGACTACAGGACTTTAGGCTACCGCCTTGCCCTGAAGCCAACAAAATTTGTGTCTCCTGGAAGACGATAACTTGCTTTTACCTTCTTTACGATCATCCCAATCAGCGATCCACAAAGTCTGCAAGCAATAAGAGGACCCCGACCTAGTGACCTGGGAAGTCGAGCCACATATCGGTCACTGGCTGAGTAAGCTACGGGAATCCTAGTTTTGCTCACATGAATGGTAGATCAGAGCAGCATCGGACGCCAACATTCAGAATTTCTCAAGTGACGCCGACCAAGACAATTTCCACCGTGTGCTAGACTTGGAAACGAAACAGATGGATGTACAGCTCTGCCGAATGCGAAACTGGTATGAGTATCTGAGACCATTGCTCAAAGGCAACGTGATCGCATGCTGCTGCTGTCCATAGAGAAGTCACCTTCCACCCTGCTCTACCTGATGCTGAGTTCAGGATGCCAAATAGATAGGAGTTATTTTATACCACAAGCATACGATTTTTTGGATTGCCTGTGATCATGATCCATCTCTGGCTCCCGATTCACCTTGTTCCCTGTTCCTCATGCACTTCAGGCAGAAACGCGCAACAAACCACTGCAGCCACTAGCCTCTGCACAGTAGCAGAGCCAGTCTCGTTTCCTAGGGGAGGCTCGTATGAGCATCAGTGACCAGTTACGATCCTGAAACCCGTTGCTATATGGAGCAACGCGTGCCCTCTATGATCCATCCGGCTGAGGAGCGAAAGTCGGACCTATTGCATTTCCTGATCGGGACCAAGTCGTTTGGCTCTGCTATTGCGTGGGTGACCATCCCTTCTACTCGAGATCCACAGCACTGACTTCGGGAAAGTTGAGATCTCGGGGGATGGCGCGTTGCAACAGCTAGTACCAGTATCGCTGGGAGAGATTCTACTCATCCTTTGCTTTAAGATTCTCTTGCTTCGTATTGGTCGACGCATTCTGCAATCTTGAGGCATCAACACTGTAAGGTGACTGCAACCAGGCATCGTCAAGAGCCCATTCCTTGTTAATAAATGCTTCATAGAGGTTCTTATACGTGCTGCGGATCGTACCGTCGCTGATGCCGCAAACGACCGCAAATTCTTTCGGATGCTTGTCTACTCCACAGAGCAGCGCAGCGAAATACATTGAAGAGGCTGCAGCGGTGAGAGGCGATCGACCGACAAGTTTAGGCAACGAATCCGTTTTCTCCAGGATGCGCTTTGCAATAGTGGTGACCTTCTGTGGCAGATTGAGAGTCCGTGAGTGACGCTGAACGAAATCTGCAGCGGATGCCGCGCCTTGATCAGCCTTGTAGCCAGCCATTGTGGGCATGCCATTTTGCACTAGATTCTCTTTAGCAACGGCTTGATTGTCAGGAGCATTGAAGGAAAGCCTGGACTTACTTGTCTGAATTCCCCGTTCCTCATCTTTGGTTTTCTTCTGTCTCAAGAATGCTTCAAGTAACCGATGTGCCTTCCCAATTTCTTTCTTCGAGACGTGAGCCATCATGTTGATCTCCTTGAAGGAACGCGGAACACCTTGTTGCCTACACCCTTGAAAGACAGCGGCTGCAATAAGAGCCTCTGTGTTCTTGTTTCTGAAGGTCTTTGGATGCTTCACAATCAATTGCCAAATTTGCTTTGCGGAGTCGGTGATGCGCTGTTCGACCATGAGAGCGTTGCATAGAGACGTAACCTGCCCCAACCCTTCGTTCAGGTATTTATCAGTCTTTCCTCCGGATGCTTTTTGCTGCGCACGCTGCAGCTCTCTTGACCCACTACCCTCACTGAAGCCAACGGATGTCTCCAGGCCTTCACCCTCTTCGAACGCACTCTGAGCCTTACCCACACGAGAGGGATCGTCTCCGCCAGACTCGTCATTCGCAAAAGTACGCCATTCGGACCGTGTGTCGATTATGCGGGCGCCGAGGACCATTCCACAGTCTCCACATATCGTGTCACCAGCAGAGAAATCCTCGACGATGTTAGGAGGATCGATACGGCAGTCAGGGCAGATGATTTTGAAGTTCAGGTCATCGCGGTATTCGTCCTTTCGGGCGTTATCGGCCGCATCGTTCAATTCATCGAAGACAGGCATTTTGAAGGTATGGAAATCTTTACGGAAGGTAGGCTCGGTATGGGGGGTCTTATAATGCAGGTGGCGTTGAGCGCCTTTCAAGGCTGGCCTTGAGTTGCGTGGTTGAGAACCAGAGACACAATAGCAACAGCTCGCTTGGCTGTGCAACGGCTGTCTCGACGGGGATTGTGTCGCGAGTGCGAGGAGCCCGAGCGTTCGCGAAGCGTGTAGACCAGAATATGTGTCGACGAGACTCGACTTCAGTCTCAGACCTTGCGGCCGAGCGACACGCGTCGCTCCAAGCCAAACGGAAACCTATGTGATCTCTCTGCTCCGCCTGCGAACTATGTGGACTGTATCAATAAAAAGAGGCTGAGACTGTAGGGTTAGCACTGGGGAGGCGATCGATGCCTTGGGGAAAAGGAAGACGATGTGGAGAGTGTCGAAGTGTGATGTAGCTAGTGGCAGCGTGGCAGCCGTGGCAGCATAAGCAGAAGCGCTGCCGCTGTCGGTGGTCGGCGTTTCGGAAAGTGGCTTGGCGTCTTTCAACTCGTCAAGCTCATTCCGAGGACGGGACCGAGGAGACAGCTCCTCGACAACAGCCATCCATTGAGTTGCTGCAACCCATCAACAATGCTTGCCAACGCCCTCAGAACATCGGTAAGTTGAGCGACGCATGCTTGTCGAGATGACGCTGACACAACCCAGCGCCATGGCGCTCTTCGACTTGCTCAACAGCAAGCCGGCGCAACCCGCAGGAACTTCTCTGCTGGCGCTTTTCGCTCAGGTAGGCTTCCGGAAACTGTCTTGCTCTTAAAAGCGCAACCAGACTGACGCCTTGAACCAGCCGATTTGATCCAGGATCTTTACCTCCGCGAGCTCAAGAACTACAAGGTCCCTGCTGTTAAGGCTTCGGACTCTGAAGGTCAAGTGCAAAAGTTCAACATTCCTGCAGCTGGGAAGTCACCAGAGGAAGCGGATCTCGCGAGCCAACTGAAGCAGTACGAGGAACAAGCTGTTGAGGTCGAAGGACAGTCCTCCGAGGGAGCAGCGACACAGGAGCTTGACTGGTTTGAGCATACCGAGGAAATTGTTGACCCCAAGGAGGATGCGCACCACTAGATTAGTATCAGCCCTGCGCACAGCGCGAAGAGAATCATCCCTGTACACCAGTTCCTATGTCGACCGCACGAATGCCAATAGAGGTTTCAACTCGAAGAAGCTAGCCAATCAGGGTCCGCGATTTTGGCGGACAAGCTTGCTTAAGGTTGGTGAGGTTTGGTACATGTATGCACGAACAAGAATCTGCAGCTCGGGAATACGTGATCTCCATGTTGCCCTTGAGTGTTGTAACACGCCTTTCAATCCACGGACAGCTTCTGCAGGCATTCATGCAAGGGCGCTCTCACCGTATATGCTCCGTTACATCTACGACACACGTCATGTAGAGAGGGTAGTCATTCATGCAAGCGTGAAGCGCTGACTGTCATATTATCCTGAACAAATGAGTGGCGGATTCGCAAAAAAGGATGCAACGCTCAGAACAGCCCACACGCCACACTCCAAAGACAAGACAGTCGTGGTGGTCTCCAGCGCTGACGCATCAAGCAAGTGCGAAACTCCAGCCTGCTACATCTAAAGTGTACCCCAGAAGCGCTTATGTTATTTGACGTCTCCATCAAGCCTTGCTAAGCTCAAAGCGCCTCAGGCCCGAAGGAAGTTGCACTCACAAGTGACGCAGCTCAGGTCAGGAGACGAGCGAGAGCGGGGAGCGAAGGTGCTGCTCGTGGTCGTTTAGTCTGTGTCAAGCAGCATCCGCGAGGCTGGCAAGAGAGTAGGCAAGTCAGCTGGTGATTGGAGCAGGTGGCAGTCGGATGCTCAGGGATGATGGTAGCAGCGTACAAAGCGTACGGGATCTGGGTCGTCGTAGCGCGGACAAAGCGACCAAAGTTTCCAAGCTGATCACCGGGCAATCTCACAAGCTGCGAGGTAGCAGTGCTGCGCGGCGCGTGTAGCTGCTGTCGCGCCAGAGCCATGGACATACGTCCAAGCTGATGGGATCCCCACACTCTTAATGGACAGGAGTCAAGCGCTGGTCATTGGTCTTCTAGAAAGGCGGGATGCGCTCCGGCAGTGCGGACGTGACAGATTCGCTCCGGAGTGGAGCGGGCGCGGCTGAGATTGAGTTGCCGAGATTTGGGAGCCAGCCCGGCGCCCAGGGACCAGGCCATCTCCTTTTCCCCCCCACGAGGAGACAGAGCAGAGCATTGGCATCAAGCCTTGTCTCAGGGCAAACTGCTCCTTGTCGGACAGGCCCCGTCCCCAACGTCCCCTTGCTTCAGAGCATGGCAGTGTTTAGTGTCTGCAATCGCATGACCTCCGACTTCTCTCGCTCTCTCGCTCTATCGAACTCTCGCACAGACCCTGCGCCGTGACGCCTTTTCTGTCGATCACTCCCAAGCAGCACCCTCTCGTCTTTACCGCGTGTTCATTTCAATTTCCCTCATTGCCCATCGAGTACCTCTCTGCAGACCGAGATCCTCCTGCGACGTACATGCGCTCTCCCGCCTCCCCGCTCTCCATCCGCTAGTCTCTCCCCCCCCACTCCTCGCCCTGTCCGAGCCGTATGGACGCCTCGTCGCTACTCCGCAAGTAATGGAACCCGTCGTAGAGCGTCTGGCTGCTCTCAACGAAGAAGACGACGATGACCAGAGTCGTGACGATGAGCTAAACAAACTTCCTGATTTGGACCCATACGAGCGTCTACAAGCCTTGCTTCCCCCAGAATTCCGCTTGCCACGCTCCAACAGTGAGCCCATCGTCACCAGATTACGAAGCGATCGAGAAGACGAAGATGCCTTTTCTTTCTCCTTCTCCGAGGACGATTTGGTCCCGGCGCAGTTTGGCTGGGAGAGTGCGAAAGCGGCCAACTACTACCATCACATTCCTGAGGACCAGCCGGATTTCACGTCTCGGCGTTTGTACAGCCTCTCGCCAGACCATGACTCGAAGATCTCTATCTCGAGATCGCAGGGCATGACCGCCTCTGCTCCTCAGACTTCTCACGGCATCAAGTCACCCGCAATCTCTCCCATAGAACGGTCAAAATCACCACAGCTCGGCGAGCCCCAGAGACCCACAAGAAGTCTTTCACGAACATTCAGTAATTTTCGCAAAGCCCGCTTCACCCGCACTGAATCGAACTCCCCTGAGAATATCGATAAGCGAACTTCAGGGTTCCAGACCCCGGAAGTCAGACGCCAAAACTCAGGAAGAGACTCAGGCTATGGTTCTTCAAACGTGAAAAAGAATGCAATTGACAGGGGTCCTGTTCGTCAAGAGGATGCCGAAGTCTCACGGCGTCCTGGCTCAATGTTCCGTCGCCGTTCAGCAAGAATTACCTCGAATATCAACAATGACGCGCCTGAAGTCGTCTCAAACACAACCCCGCAGTCGTCCACCTCCCCGAAGCGGCTTCAGGTGACTCCTGCTAGATCCGTCCACGAACCTGACCACCCCCCGCCCAGCCGTACCTCCACGATGTTGAGACAAATACCTGGCGTGATGAGGGCGGATCCGCGCAGGAAAGTCAAATCAATGGAGCCGAAAAAGAAGGATGAATTGGCCAGTGTCTTTCGCAGCCTAGACGAGGGCCATCACAAGTACGTTCCCAGAAATCAGTACGCCCCACTTGCGCGCTCAACTGACGTGGTGATAGATTTCAGGGAAAAACGGGAAGCGTTAGAGCAGGCCTCGTCAGGACCGTCCTGATACCCTTTCTCAAGACTTACGCCGAACATCCATCAAACAAGTCAGTCCATCCCGAAGATCTCGATCGCCGCACTGGTATCCTTAGCAAGTGGTGGAAGGGGATGCTAGAAATCATTGATGGCGGTAGCCAGCATGCGATTTCTGGTGGCGACCGCGCTGTCCTCCTCGAAGCCATCACTGCCATCATGGACAGACCGGAGTGGAGGCACCCGCCTTCGTCATTCGCGCCTCTAGAGGAGCGCATTGCTCAGGAACAGCGGCGCAGATCGCAAGACACCACTTCCTCGAATGACTCTGATTTCCTCGTGGAATCTGTGCAGCACAATGTCCGTAACACCTTTGTTAGCAATCTGTTCGGACAAGTCGCTATAGTAGTCGATCGTATGTCACTCAGACACGCTCCGGCAAGCCTTGTCGCATTCTGCGGCAAGACGTGCGCCTATGCATTCTTCTTCTGCCCAGGCATTGCAGATCTTCTGGTGCGACTCTGGAACATACAAGCACCCATTCTAAACAGAATAGTGGCAAGCTATGGGCTGCCGAAGTCATATGACTTGCGGGATACGTCCGCCACTGTCGCAAGTTCATTTCCCCAGCCTGCTCAAGGGCTCGCTTTCTCGGCCACGCGAAGTATGAGTCAGACGCTACGGCAAAAACCCATCCTCCCACTTGGAGTGGAGAAGGTACAGTGGGCTGGACATTGGATAGGCCGATGGCGCGGAAGAGACAGCGACTTGTTGTACGTCTTCGTCAGGCATTACTTTTCCCTGGTGAGCGACTTCCTACCCACCGATGCCTCGGTCGAGGAGAGGCTGTGCGCGCCTGGCTATATCCTTGTGCAAGCGCAAATGCTCACCAATCTGGACTCAACCATCAACCGGAGCCCCAATGCCTCGGACGAAAGTAGGAATGACGCTATTGTCACATTCGACGACTTGTTGATGTCAGATGGGTCAGCTTCTGCCCTTCCACCTCCTCCACTCAATGCGACCCGCATGATGGCCGACAATCGAATCATCATGCTCATGCGTGAGATTTTCGTCGAGCGCCGTGGATCATATGCCAAGCATTGTCTTTACTTTGCGGAGAGCATTGGAATCATCTTGAAAGCTTCAGCACGTGCAACTTCAACATACAACCATTCGGCGTGTTTTACGCTGTGTGATTTCATCCAAGAAGCTTTTGTCATCCTCCTCCGGTTCCAGCATGGCGTTCACCCGCAACACGATTTCCTCGACTGGCCCTTTTGGCTGGAAGTGTTCATGACCATGCTTAGAAGCCATAACACGATGACTGAAATTCGCCTATACTCGTTCCTCTTCACAACCTGGGCGACGCTCACAGTAGATGAGTCTTGGAAAGTGGACTTGTGCCGCTCGCTCCTTCTTGAAGAAAACCACTTTGACCGAACCTTTCAACATTGGTGTCCCATGGTCAGGGCGTATTTCATGCGTCTTATATGCTGGCGCATAGCCAGATTTGATGGGGACGCATCTGAAGCTGAAGTGTAAGTTCTTGCTTGGGGACAAATGGGGTATGCCATCCACTGACTTATTCATCACTGATAGTGAAATCCTGAAAATCCTTATGACTCGCCTACAGAAGACGTGGCGTCACTTTAGATTCCTACTAAATCAGTCCAGCAACAATGACAAGTTGCTCCCTTCTACGGCACCTTGTAATCCTGCACCAGGACGACGCCTGCTCATCATTCGCACCGATTCGCCCGTGACGACCGGTGTAGGCTCGGCTTCTATGCACATGCAAATGAATTCCATCCCTACCCTGACAAAGGAGGAGACTGGTCCCCAGACGCCACCGCAATCGTCTGTCGGTGTGTCTAGCTTGTTCGATCGTATCACCAGCCCCAACCTCTCCTCTTCTTCTAATGAGCAAAGCTCGGAGCATAGCGGGAAGAGGCCTGGTATGTTTCGATCGATCTTGTCATACCGCTTTAGCAGCAGCGAGCGCGAGAGGTCAAGATCTCAGAGTCCGCGACCCGAGCCGAAGCTACAAGGCAGTTCTGAGATGCCCGCTGAAGATACGTCTGCGGAGAATTCGGAAGACAATTCAGGATCCTCATCGCCGGAAGAAAGCGGCCGCTCACGCACCTCCATGTATGAGTCGCGCCCGCAACGACCGCTGATAGAAATGGCGGGCAATACACGCAGATCGTCTGTGGATCGGGTAGTATCAACCTCACCGTCTAAAGCGATGCCCTTTAAACAAGCAAACTTCAAGTTCTCTCTAGAGCCAATTGACCGACGCCCTCAGAACATACCACAGGATCTGAGACTCCAGCCACCTCGGGTTCCACTGGCAGCGCAGCTGCTCTTACAGGGCCACATAGACTACTCACCTGATTTGCGACCCAAGAAGTCTGGCGTGGACGCGCATTTGTGGACTTACACTGGACGGGCACTTGCCGAGTGGACGTTGGTGGTGAACGAGTGCCAGAATTTTTTTGAGAGACGACGGAATGAAGGAGTACCAGGGAATAGACTGGTGGAGACACCAACATTGGGCGTGGAGTCATTTCGCAGACCCGGATGACTGGGCCGAGGGTTCATCTGGGAGGGGAGTGGAAAGTACACGGTCAGTCGGCTGCCTGCACCCTTGTCGCTTTCAGAGATGCCCTTCTACGTCAGATCTCTGTGCGAGCGAGACTGCACTTTCGAGCGATGGTCCTGTTTATATGGTGGGCAAGTGGGTGGGAGGTTTCGGCGTGGTGCCCTTTGCTCGCTTTTTCGGTACGATACCCCTTTCTTTCATTGACAACCGCTATGACCGATATGTTTTGAGTCCAATGCATTGCTTGCCGAAAATCCAGTCTGCCGCTCTGTCTTCGCTGTCAAAGGCCCGGTGGAGAGGCACACTAGCATAGATTTCTCGTGGCCATGGCGACAGTGTGTCTCGTGCGCAAACGGCGTGTCCGAAATTAAAGTGCGCATTAGCGCCATCTCAATTGCGAGTCATGAGATGCATCCTCGATCTATTCGCAACCTCACCCTTGCGTCGTGAACCCCCGAGACCCACTAGATCAACAAACCTTTAAGGTATCAAAGCGTGAGACGTGCGATTGTAACGGAGACTTGGAATTCCAGTCGTCAGGGATAGTCCGCGCATGGCCTATGCGCCGTGGAATCGTCGACCCAGCCATCTCACTTTTCCCTGCCACGCCGGACCAAAGCCATCTTCAGCCGCAGGGAAAAACAGCCATCACCAGCCCCTGTTGTTCTTGTGGCGCTCATATACTTGATATGCGAGCTGGGATTCCCTTTTCGCCCTTGCTCTTTTCACTTTTTGATTACCACACAGCTTCGCTTGCGACAAGAGCCCATCTCACATCTCGGCTTGCGCGATCTTCATCTAGAGTACTTTGTACTGGACTGCGTAGATTTGACTTCCTCAAAAGTGCCTCGGGCAGATACTTGCGAGCGGCCGAGGAAGGACAGAAGATTCTCACTGGATATTTGAGCAACCCAAACCAAGATCATACCCCTGACAGCACTCCGTTCCACAGCTCACACGACCACTACCGCATCGCAACATGCATTCCATCACCCTT
Organism: Taxillus chinensis; assembly: GCA_023512835.1. NCBI lineage: Eukaryota > Viridiplantae > Streptophyta > Magnoliopsida > Santalales > Loranthaceae > Taxillus > Taxillus chinensis. The sequence goes on from JAKCVP010000010.1 coordinate 34,521, forward strand.
TTGACCATTGCTCTCTTCCCTTTCGCCCTAGCAGCCCCCTTTCGCCCACAGCAAGGCTCCCTGCAATCGCATCGCCGCCGTGCAGTCGACTATCCCCTTCAACTCCCTGCCCACAATGCCGATGCGCCCAGCCTAGCAATCAAAGCCAATGCAGACACGCCTATGCTCCGTCGTCGCGCATTGATGCAGCGCGAACTACCATACTCTGTCGTGCAGGTTGACGGGAGCTCGGGCACGCCTGCTGCCGTCGCTGCCGCAACGTCTGCCGCAGAGGCATCGGGGATGCACATCGAGACTATTGCCGTTAGCGCGACCGACTCTGCTGCCGCGCCGACAGGTACTACAAGTGCCTCGTTGAGCGTCAATCTAACGGAAACCGGAGCAGGAACAACGCCGACACTCATCGTCGATGTGAGCGGTGCACCGTCCATTGCTCTCGCCACATCTGGCCCAGTGGCGCCTACTTCTGCCCCTGCAGCTGCATCCGGGCCCAAGACTGCGCAAGCCAGCAGCAACAACAGCAACAGCAACGCGAGCACACTCGTGACGAAACCAAGCCCCAAGGCATCGAGTGTCCAAGCGCCTGTGCGCGTCGAAACGGCCGTCGTTACCGTTATTGAAACCGCTGCGCCGGCACCAAGTAGCGTCAATTACTACGATGATGGACTGTGGCATACCTGGTATCCTGTCAAGGAGTTTGGGCCTGGGACCAAGACTGCTCCGACTGCTGCTGCTGCTTCAACTTTTGCGGTATGAGCATACATCTCTTACCTTTTCAGCCTGAAAAGAGGGAGCAGACGAAGTCGACGAACCAAGGTTCGAGTCTTGAAAAGGGTAACGGACCATTGGAATCGAGGAACCAAAGGGCGCAAACGGCGGCGCAACGAATTGTCATGACGGAGGCATCACTGAGCGAGAGTGTTTTACGAACTGAACTGCATTAGCGACTTGCGAATTGGGTTTTGGTATGGTGTTGACAAGTGTAAATGGATACTATCATGGTCATGGGTACTAGTACGATTGTGGGCATTGGGAATGGGTAACAGATTAAAAGGCTCAACATGAGCCTAGATTATGCTCGCGATTCAGCATGCATGTATAGACTCTCTGACTGGGTGGAACGGGAAGGCATGAGATGTATATTGAAAGTCTTTGGTATGGGAACATGAATACACGTCACGACCTCAAACTGCTCTTACTTATCATTGCCGTTCTCTCTCAATTGACCACCAGGCTTGTAATGCGAAGACGATACAGAAAGTGTCAAGGTCATGCTCGGGGGTGTCCCGTCTTGGAGAAGAAACGATTATCACTTTCTCTTTCGCAGGCAGCGTTCTGATGGGTTTTGGGTAGGTCAATTTGTGCGATGCAAGCAGAGGAAGTTGAGATCAAATTCAAATGAGACAAGGAGCAAGAAAAGACGAGAGGATCTTCAAAATGTGTCCATTATCATTAGATTAGGGATAGTGTTTAGCCCAAGAATCAGGCTAGGGTCGAGCGTGGTCTTCTCGTTCAAGTATGCAATTAAAACCCAATTCATTGCGCCTCAGATGCATTGTCGGGCCAGAGCTCACGCGCAGAGCGTGACAGTCAAATCGGTAGGGTCACAGCTCAGGACCTTAGGGTTCGCACCATTAGAGTAGCAGCTCGCATCGCCAGGAGCACAGTCAACGTGCGCGCAGGCGCCATTGCCCGTGGTGAGCGTGTTGCGCTGGTTTCCCACGGGGTTGCCGGCATTGTTGCTGAGGTCGTAGCTGAGAACGGCGTGACCGTCGCCAGCGGTCCACTCGTTGTATTCGAAAGTGAGAGGATGAGCCAGGTTCTCGGGCGTGTCGGAGATGTAGATGGCTGCCGCAGGGCGGAATTGCTCGGTATAGGTGCCGCCAGGAGCTAGTTGCTGCTGCTGACCACCGTTGGGCTGGACAACGACACTGTTGGTGCAGTGGTTTACGACGTTGGCGTTAAAGGCCAGGGCGCTGGAGGCAAGGCCGAGGAGAGTGACTGCGGTGTAGGAAGGCATTTTGATTATTGGAGTTGAGATTGTTGATGAATTAGATTGATGCAGTAACTGATAGTTTTGGATGTTCTGGAGCGGTGGGCGTTGGAGTAGAAGAAGCTGATGATGATGCTGATGCTGATGGGAAAAGGACTATTCAGCGAAGGGAGTCAAGCTCCTTTATACAGAGGCCTTCGCCGGCATCCAGCATACCATCAGGTAATGAACATCTTGCGCGTCTGTTACCCACTGACACAGCCGCACCGCATCGACATCATAACCCAACGGTTGCAGTGTGGAAGGCGAGCAAGAATTGGCGTAGGCCAGGGTCCTGCACATACCACATCGCGCACCGACAGACTGGCTAAGCAGACGCCGGGAGCGAATCGCATCGAGGCCCAGTGATTGTGTAGGGAAGAAGCCATCCGTAAAGGGTACCAGGCAGCCCTACACCGCTGTCACGTAGATGGTGGTAAGGGCCACATGACGGAGGGATCTTTGCTACAAGCAATACAACGTGTGTCGTTGCGGACGTTCAGGCGGCTATTTTTGAACCGATGATCATGGGCATAGCCTCAGTGAGGTAGAATTTTGCACCTGTGTATGTCAATGTGATCCCTGCTCGAAATTACCCAAGGCCCTGCAGCGAGCATCGCATTCTGCACCTACTGTAGCTTGAGCGGAGGGATCCTTGTTGACAAGGTAACGGCTCTCGCGCGGTCACTCCTGTTATGCCAGCAGCGTGACTCTCTACTCTGCTGACGGAAGAGTGTGGGAAATCTCAGGGTCACATTGACCCCACAAGTTGAGGTCATAGCATGTCAGGCGGGCAATGGAGAGTCGATCAAAATGCGACACTGAGGAGGAGAGGCTACTGAAAGGGTGACGGCGAGGCCAGATGAAGACTAGCCTGCCAAGACCTAACAATAGCAACCTCAACGTGCCACCGTCCATGGGCATGTCCACGGGCGTCTGTCGGCTGTGAGTACGCTGTACCGACGCACCCTTGACCGTCGCCTCCACAGGGTACCATGCATCCCTTGTGAGATCATCAGCCGCATCTGCTCGCTCCCTGGCCCAGAGGCCTGCCGGGGACAAGGCAGGTACCGTACATTGGACATTATGTCAGGACGTAGCAGACATTGCCGCCGGCTCGCACTCCCCGGCTACCATGTCTACGCGAGCAGTCCATCTTTGTCAACTTGTCCTCGCTTGGGACTGGCAAGACCGGCGGCATAGACAGCAGGCCATGTCTCAGCCGTCAGAGCAGACACGGCATACGCCGTCACGACCGTGTCACACTCCCGACACTGTACCGTGGACCAACCTCCCCGGAGTTCGAGAGAGCATATTCGGGAGCATTGTACTATGTGCCGTAGACCTCTAGGGTTTGCCCATGTCATAGATCATATCGCCGGGTTTCTGCTCCTTGGACGGATACTATAGACTTTTCTGGACACTTCCAAGCCGCCTGAGCTCCACAGCCCAGCATCGCGCGCCGGTAAAGGAGAATCTAGAAGAATCCCAGTGTGACTACGAGCACAGCCCGCCAGAATTGAAGCTCCACTGCGAGAATCGAACCGAGATGGAGGAGAAGATCGGTTGAGTCAGACGTAAGACGAGGTAGGGTACATTCACAAGTGGCCTACGTGGCACATCTCTCGCGAGCCCGTACGGAGTGCGCTATGAAATGATACCCTCAGCTTTGAGAGATTCGATCTTGCTCTCATCCCATCCAATCTGGGCCAGTACCTCATCTGTGTGCTGACCCAGCGTGGGCGGCGGCGATCTAATGCTGGGTGTCGCGCCGGAGTACTTGACCGGCACACCAACCATCTTGATGGTGCCACACTCCGGGTGCGGCATCTCCTGCACCATGCCTCTAGCAATCGTGTGCTCGTTCTCCAGCGTCCTCTTCACATCGTTGATGGGTGCGTACGGCATTCCACTGCCCGTGAAGATCTGGAGCCATTCCTCTGTTGTCTTAGTCTTCGACTTGGATGATATCAGCGCCTCTAGCTCGTCCCGATTCGCTACCCGAACATTATTCGTCGTGAATTTAGGGTCTGTCGCCGCCTCCGGGATGCCGAGCTTCGTACACAAGATACCGAAGAGCTTGTCGTTGCCGCCTCCGAACATGATGGTCCCGTCAGAGGTAGGGAATCCCTTGTACGGCACGATAGAAGGATGTGCATCGCCCCACCTACCACTGTCGGGCTTGCCAGTGGTCAGCACGGACGAGGCAATGTTTGTTAGTGACGCTGTCTGGCAATCCGAGAGGGCCACGTCTAGATGCTGACCCTTTTTCGTCCGCACACGCTGGAGCAGTGCTGCCATTATTGAGTTGCAAGCATACAGACCGGTCGTCAAGTCTGTGATTGCAACACCTACCTTTACGGGGACACCGTTCCGCTCGCCAGTGATGTGCATGAGGCCAAACTCGGCCTCGACCATGACGTCGTAGCCTGCGCGACTGCTGTACGGCCCTGTCTGGCCATAGCCAGTAATACTAGCATACACTAGGGACGGGTTGATTTTGTGAAGGGTCTCAAAATCCATGCCGTACTTTTTCAGGCCGCCGGGGACGTAGTTCTCCACGAGGACGTCGCTGTTCTTGACAAGCTCATGCAAGATTTTCTGGCCCTCTGGATGCTGAAACGAAAGTCCGAGGGACTTTTTGTTGCGATTGACCTAGGGTTTCTGAGTTGGCGGGTGGAGCGGCGCAGAATCCGAGATGTTGCTTACTGAGAGAAAATAGGCTGCCTCTCCTGGGCCATTTTTCTGACTGTCAGCCGAGTAAGGGAGATACGGCGGACCCCATGCTCGGGTATCGTCGCCTCGTTGGGGATGCTCAATCTTGATCACTTCGGCGCTTGTAAAACGGTCAGCGCAAGAAGGCTTGATCACCTTGACTCCGGTGACATACAGCGGCTATGCATACCCAAGATCGCCTAGTATCTGTGTACAGTAGGGCTGGTCCCCATTTAGTGAATGCGGAGATGGACTCGATCGGTAGAGAATGTTCAACTCACGCCAGCCAGCACTCTTGTGAGGTCGAGAACCTTGATGCCCGCCAGAGGTAACTTGTCTGCGTCTACGGTTGCAGCAGATGCTAGTCCCCGTCTTCTCTGGGGAACGACTGCGGGTCGTCTGGCCTGGGAAAAGGCAGACCTCCAGAAAGGCCGACTGGCTCGCGCTACAGACATGCTGGTGCACTTGAAAGCGTCAGGAAAGTGCTCAATGTCCGTTCTGGGAGTTCCACAAGCAAATGTGCTTCCATGGAGCTGTGGTCGAGTAAGTTAGTCCAGATGAGCGGACATGATGACAGCCGAGGGCCGGAATCCCGCCGAAGATCCCACGTCGAATGGTAAGTATCAGGCCATCAGCCCCTCCGGCGCCGAAATCAATGACATCCTTTGCATGAAGCTACAATTGACTTAGCTTCAGCTCAACACCAAAGCACTTGGGAGACTACCTTTTCGCGGTAGATCAGCCAGTTCAGTCGCCGCACCTAGCAGCACCCGCCACCATGTTCACTGGCATTGTCGAGATCATTGGCAGTCAGTCTTCCCCACTGCCCCACCATCTGCATTGCTGACCTGAATCCCCGAAGCTGTCACAAGCCTTCTTCCGCTCGACGAGACTTCTTCCGGCGGCTCTGGCACGTCGCTCACCATCTCAAAAGCAACCGAGATCCTCACAGACGCTCATCTCGGCGACTCGATATCGGTGAATGGCACCTGTCTGACAATCACCGAACTGCCTTCCTCCGATTCCTTCAAAGTAGGCATTGCACCCGAGACCTTGCGTCGCACAAACTTAGGCTCCCTACGTGAGGGCAGCAATGTCAATCTCGAGCGAGCGCTACTTCCTACGACACGGTTAGGTGGCCACTTCTGCCAGGGCCATGTAGACACCATTGCTACAATTGATAGTGTGACGCCAGACGGCAACGCGCGTACGTTTAGGTTAAGACCGCGAGATCAAGGGGTGCTGAAGTACATTGTCGAAAAGGGCTATGTATGCCTGGATGGTGCAAGCTTGACCATCACAAAGGTAGACGACGCTGAGGGCTACTTTGAAGTCATGTTGATTGCATACACGCAGGAGAGAGTAGTTACCGCAGCTAAGCAAAAGGGCGATGATGTGAACGTAGAAGTGGACATGGTTGGAAAGTATGTTGAGAAGAGTCTGGCTGGTGTGCTGGCTGGAGGTGGAGCAGGCTCTGAGATTGAAAGAGTAGTAGAACGCGTGCTAGAACGCACGGGTTTGTTGACAGGAAAGTAAAAGCCACGCAGCTCCCTAGAGCTTTGCACTCCCGTTGCTGAGCACCGGCTTGACCCAACAGCTATATTGCAACAATTGATGCCAGTACACCACATACGACCACAGCTGCAGGAAAATAGGCGATCCCGTCCGCTCTCGCATACTCAAGCCTGTAAGCGTTGTCTTAGTATTGGCGTGGGGGGACTCGCTGAGAATAAAACGATATCGTATGTTTTTTGACGTTTTGATCTTTCACCAGTGCCCATAGAAAAGGCAATGTCAATGCCGATTGTCCTTGCTTTTTCGGCGCAGCGGAAGCAAGCCCATTTTCGCTTTTGCAGTAGTGCAGCGCCGTGGGAGAATTCTAGATGCTTGACCAAACCTTTCCTATTGTCTGCTTGAACTTGGCTTTCCATGGTGTGTAGCGGCAACGAAGATGTCTCCAGGCAATAGTATCGGCTTTACCGGCTGATCCGGAAAAGTTGTGCTTTTGCTTCAGGTCCGACAGGGGTTGGGACCCTTATAGAGGTACTATTGGACATGCCATACTGAGGTGTTGACCCATTCCTCTACTGGTGCCTTGGTCGGGTCTGCATCCATTGTCTTCTAAAATGTACACCTGAGCTTATCGGGCATTGTAGGGCTCGTCCTCGATATCAACGAGCATAGCATGAGAATGCCGTCGAAAACCGGATGATGCAGGTTCCCGGACCCTTGGCGCAATCATGGAACTCAGAGCTATCATTGATCTTTTCTCACGAGATGAGTACTCACATGGAGCTGTTCTGTATGACCAGCGAGGACGCAAGAGACGCAGCAGTAGCAGCAGGTCAATGAAGCCTCAGGCGAATACCTGCTACCGGTAACAAGCGGCACGCAATAATTGCCGTCTCGGGCATTATTCGGATTCGTTGTCTACACAGCAGACAAAAGAGATTGCGACACTCACCGTCACTGGAGATGCTAAGGTATATGCGAGGGACGAGAGAAGCAATGGGGGTGACAGTGAGTCGATGTGTTGCAGCAATGCGAAATTTACAGGATCCCAGAATGAGAAGAACCCCATGCCGCTCGCCCGCACGGCTGCACAGCCTTGACAATATTGAGGAGACAGAACAGACCAGCATGCCTGCTGCACAAGGCTGGGATCCTCGCGATCTGTCCACGCGCCAAGATGATGCACTGTCGTCGGAGAGGAGGTACAAGACGACCTGTACATAGTCCACGCTAGAAGACGCTCAAGCTGCTTGAATACCAGAGCGGTGAGGGCAGGTGGAATGCAATGCACAGGAGGCATCGACCGGCTTCTGCGCAGTCGCAAGGTTCCAGGTTGGCCGATGCAACAGCAGAGGATCGGTTAGATCAGAGGCCAAGGCAAGGAGTGAAGTCCATAGCTTCTGCTCGAGCATCGCAACTGGACGGCGCGCAACAGACGGGCCATGCCCATCGCAGCTAGAGCCGCTGTGACGTCTTCCCAGCAAGGGGCACCGGCTGGTGCGAGCGCTGCTCGTTTCCCGCCCATGGGCGCTGATGCGATGCTGACCTCAAGCCCCCCGGCCCCCTCCATTTCCATTGACTGCCCAACCGTCCGCTCCGCGACTTTTCCGTGCGCCTTTTATCCTCCCTGCCCTTCCCTCCTTCCGCCCGCCCATCTTACCCGGGACTCTGTAGGCCCCTATCCCTCACACCTCCACACAATGGCTTCTTCGACGCGCAAGAGAAAGCAAGACGCTGGTGAAGAGGATGACTTCCAAGAGCTTCCTGAGCTAGGAAGCGACGAGGAAGAAGAAGAGTGAGTCTGACCTTCGGCTGAGCTTCTTTGATCAAATGGGCCAGCCATCTAGTCACAAGCGCAAACAATCGCGCCATCGCAAATGGCTCTTATAGGTCCTCTGGAAGCGACAAAACGCGATCAGATCATTAACACATGCCACAGATTCGAGGACGAAGAAGGTGACTTCGAAGATGATGGTGGCGACAATGACGAGGAGGACGACGATGAAGAGGAAGGCGATGAAGAGGCCGAGAATGACAAGAAAGCAGGTTGGTAGCCTTGCGCTCGTGGCGCAGTCACTGTGTTGCTGACTCATTTGATGTAGCTGCTCCTCCCCAGGCAAAGAAGCGCAAGACCGAGGCTCCTAAAGAGGTCGATGATGATGAAGAGGAAGAGGAGGTGGATGATGAAGAGGACGGCGGCGCTGCTGCTGGCGAAGATGCGGAGGATGATGAGGGCGAGGATGCTGATGACCTCGACGATGAGGACGCCGACGAGACCGCCAAAAAGAGCGGTCCCGCCGCGGCCGCTAAGAAGGCCAAAGGCAAGGACGTGCCCAAGGAATCCGACCTTAAGGAGGTCGACGATGCCGAGTAGTGTCTGCTCCCAAAGAATAAAAGTTGCGCAGTCTGCGCGAGCTCACAAGGCGCAGCGAAGCCTCAAAATTGATGCGTACTCCTGACCAACACAATCGTGCTGTTTCATTCATCCTCTTCCTCTTCCATCTCTTCCTCTATTTCTCTGTCGCTTTCCATTTGCACGTCTTCGTCATGCGCGTCATCATCTTTTACCACAGCACCATCTTCATCGTCATTGCCATCAAACTCATCCCAGTCCTCATCTTCGAGATCATCCACATCCATTTCCTCGTCCTCATCGCCTGCGTCCTTCTTGCCGTTTGATTCCTGACGCTTTCGGAGGATGTTTTCTTTTTGGATTCGCCGACGTTCCTCCTTCTCCGCTCTTCGCTTTTCCCATTTTGTATCGAGCGCTCGTTGTTCGGCTTCCGATTTCTCGTAAAACTCGTGCCACATGACCTTGCCGCTGCAAAGGCCCTCCTCCACTTTAAGGAGTCGGAGCTTCATGCGAGGACCGATTTCTGTCAATTTGATAGCTCGCTTCTGCGGGCCCTTCCTGCTAGAGGACTTCTTGCCTAGGAGCTCCTTAGCTTCCGCCGCAGCTTGTCGCTGCTTTTCTTTCCTGCTCAGCACTCTCCTTGCATCGGCTTCGAGGACCTCGACCTCGGCGTCTGTATCGGCGTCTGTATCACTCGCACTTGTGTAACCAGAGGCCGCAGGATCAAGGACGTAATCTGCAATATCTTGTAATTTTCCCATATTAGGAAGCCCGCCTTTCCCAGCGCGGGGTCTTCTCAAGCTCTCGGTGGCGGCACCGCCATCAAGATTATCAGAACCTTGCTTAGCTCTTAAAGCCCTCTTCGCATGTCTTTCTGCCGGTAACAGTCTTTTGATGCCTTTCGTCAGCTTCACCAGGGGTTTACTTGTTATCGCATAATGCCGCAGGCTGATGATGAAGCTACCCTCGTCATCGACGCCAGAGCGCTCTCGGTTGACTAAGAGCACGCGCCTAATTGAAGATAAAGGTGTTCTGTTTGGACTGATGGGAGGGAAGAGCGATTGGAAGGTAGACGTGGTAAGCTGCTCGAGATGCTTCGGGACCTTGCTCTGTGCGGTCGCGTTCGGAGTGGTGAAGTTGTTCATGACGAGAAGGGGAGGTGTCAGGTGCTCGTTCCCAACTGAGCCGGTCTTGGGCCTTCTTTGAGCTCGAGCGACATCTTTTGCCAGACTGTACTTTTCTACTCGAAAGCCTAGCGTAGGGCCTCTCGGAGTGACTGCCAAGCGCAGAGATGTGTTGCCTGCTTCGGACTTTGAGAAGAGGAGGAGATGTGTTACACCCAAAGGCCCAGCCATGGTAGTGAAGTCTCTGAGCTTGTTACCACGTCGCTCGCGTAGCTGCCCAGCAGTATGAGGCTGCATGACTTCTCGCATATCCCTCACCAGTTGAGAAACGGAGGTTCCTACTTCATTTCCACCCATGCGAATTACCATTGACTGCGGAGTGCGCTCGCCAGCTTTAGCTTTGGTGATGCCTGTTGCACGAGCATTTCCAGGTTCTTGTGGATTTTGAGTCCTTCTTTTCTTTCTAGGACGTGCCATTGCGAGGACTGTATAAGAGAAAGAGGCCGTAAATCGCAGAAGATGTACAGAGGACCGAAGCTTGGGACGTTTCTTTGCAGCAACCCAAATTTTTTGGAGACGCGCCGGAATTCTGCCGGAACCGAAGCCGCCCAGGCCGCCCTGCACGCAAGTACATCCAGGCAGACGCTCTTCGGTCAATTCCTTTGACCCATACTGTCTATGTATCTGTATCTCTATCTATACATTTGGTGAGGCTCGTGATTGTGATCGAGGGATGGGTTCTGGATCCTTTGCCCGACCCTCATGATGCTACTCAGGTCTTTTTCACGGTAGTCGCGACAGCAATACCCTTCGAGCCTTCCGATCCAAGCTGTTCTGTCCCTCCTGCAGGCTTCTTGCCGTCTTCCAAGTCCTTATGAGGCACCAGAGCGATGGTGATAATGCAGGCAAAGGCTGCAAGCGCCGCGCCAAGCCAGAATATCTGGTGGAATCCTCGAGTATAAGCTTGGGCAACAGCGGCTGACACCCTGGCTCTTTCCCTCCCGTCGAGCTTCTCGATCAAAGCGGTTGGATTGCTAATTAGCACCCGTATGTCTATCGATCCGATGTTGAGCCCTGTCAGCTCTGATCTTAAGGAAGTATTGATCATGGTCCCTGCAACAGCCAAGCCGAGCGTACTACCCAAATTGCGTACAAAGTTCCTCGTGCACGTCATGGACGCCATGTCCTTGCGGTCGACGCCGCCCTGTATAGCTACCAGCAAAGGTTGAAGAGTCTGTCCAACACCCACACCAGTTAGTATACCGTACCCGACGGCTTTACCTACAGCAGCAGTGCCAGCATCGAAAGTGGAATATAATCCGAGGCCGACGGCCCAAAAGACCCATCCAATGATGATCATTTCTCGATATCGGCCAGTCCAATGGATCATCAGACCAGACAGGGTGGAACACACTGTCTGCGTGACGGTGATTGGCAACAGGAGAGCTCCAGCCTGAAGAGCTGTGTAGCCTTGAGCGAGCTGGAAATAGGCTGGAATGTAATACACCTGGACCACGAATAGCCACCCGTTGATAAAGGTTGAGATGGCAGCGCCGTTGACAAGACCGCTGCGGAAGAGGCGCAGTGGCATTACCGGGTGCCACGCGCCCTTCCACTCCCAAACCACGAAGGCCGCGCAGGTTGCGATACCAATCACAAGAGGCGCGATGACATTGACTGAGCCCCATGAATATTCGCCGCCCGCCCATTCGAGAGCCAGAACGACCAAGGTTGATCCAGCCAATGTCAAAGTAGAGCCCACATAGTCGATCAATTTGACCTTGTCACGCCACGAACCTGTCACCTTTTTCAGCGGCGTGAAGAAGACAATGGCAGGAATTGCGATGATGGTCAGGAACAGATTTATTCGAAAAATCCATCGCCAGGACTCATTTGATACGGAGCTGAGCGCAGCGCCGACCACTGGTCCGACAGAATTGGCAATAGCGACGACAGCTCCTAGGATACCCTGGTACTTTCCTCGATCACGTAAGGTAACAACGTCAGATATGATCGTTTGGGCAAGAGTGAGCAGACCACCACCTCCAATGCCTGTAATTGCACGGAAGATAATGAGTTCCAGTGAAGTCTGAGCGAGAGATGAGGCGAGCGAGCCGAAGAAGAATATAATCAGGCAAGAGATCAAGGCGGTTTTCCGCGAGAAGATGTCCGAAAGATGGCCATATAACAATTGAAATGAGGTCGATGTGAGGAAGTAAGCGCCGGCTATCCAAGAGCTCTCATTACCTGCATTGAGGGCGCGAGATACTGTGTACAGGCTGGCGGCCAGTGAGGTCTGATCCCAAAGGGCCGTGAAGGTGACGGTAGAGCAAGCCAAGAAGACGGTGATGATCTTCTTCTTTGGCAGGAAATTTGTTTGATCGGTCAAGACCGGTGCTTTCCTGACAGAATCGGGATGCTTTCCGCTGTCGACTTGACTTTCGATATCGGGCACTGAAAGCGAGCGAGATGTCGATGTAGAGTTCGTTATCCCTCTGTTCTTTGCAGCATCAGCATGGTCCTTGGCAAGATCCAGCATGTCGAATCTTGAATGGCACCGGCCGCGGTGGCGTACGCAGAAGTAAAATTGGCATTATTATTATTGTCAAGTAACAAGTAACAGGGCGCGACACAGTGGGCCTCGGGCATGCAGGCCGTTAGACAGAGCGTCGAATGAGAAGGTAATCGGGAGATCGCCTCGTGGCTTGCATAGCGCGTACGCGACCCTGTCTTCTCCTACAACCAAAATCCGCAAAAATCAATGGGCTCCTCGCACTTGTACGGACACTGCAAGAGCACCTCGGGCGTGTCACTTTCCTGGCACGGCTTCAACGCTCACGCTGCGCTTGCAATAGTGTCAGTAAACGTCCGCCCACTACGCCAGAGCGAGCTCTATGCACCGTAATCGTAAAATCGTCTAATCGCACCCTCTTCGATGCGCATTTGGACCGCGAGGCTACCAGGGGGCAACTTTCCCTTGTGATTTGTGCCTGTACATGTCACAAGATGCCTGTAAAAGTGCGCCATTCAGCTCAAGGACGCGGCCCGTACGTATTCACCGTACGGCGGCTGGTACGTTGCAACATGAGTACGTTTCCCAGGCCCTATGAGCCGACGCTGGCCTGGGTAGAACGGCCGCCCTTACTCGCTCGCTTCCATATCATGTAAAGAGACAAGACGCCCTCAAAGCGCGCTTGGGAGTCCGGTTCCATAAAGCCTACGCACTCCTTCACATCCATCGTCCTCGGCCCATGCCTATCAAGACTGCTGTGCGGAAAACTTTGTCGCAAGCGTCGCCTACATCACGGTAATCTCTGTCGTACCTAGGTGGTCAGCTAACGCATCTCTCAACACCTCACGAGAGGCTAGTAGCGCTACTTGATCTCGCTGCTCCGCGTTACAGTCGAGAGACTCGCAGTTCCCACTTTCTCGCCATAACAGCTCTCTCGAAATGGCTGCGCAGGCAAGTCCTGAACTCCCTGGACAATACCTGAACATCTTCAGTGGCCCGGATGCACTCAAGGACTATTACGATCCAGACAAGTGTCCTCCCCTTCCGCTGGTGGAGATACCAGATGAGCTCAACCCCTTCAGATCGGACGGCATCCGCATTTGGGCGAAGATGATGACTTTCTTGCCTGCCCATAATGTTAAAGAGCTGCCCGCTCTTGCCATGCTTTCGGAGGCTGCCGTTCCGAAATCAGCAAAGACCATTGTCGAATACAGCTCTGGCTCAACGATAGTGTCGATGGGAATCGTTGCTCGGATTTTGCATAATATAGACGATGTTCGTGCCTACGTCAGCAACAAGACAAGCGAGACCAAGCTCCAGATGTTGCGATTCTTTGGGCTCGACATCAGCCTCTTCGGTGGTCCTTCTCAGCCAGAGTCTTTTGATGAGCGAGGCGGTATTCATCGCGCAAGGTTAGAAGCACAAGGCTCGAAGAACGCAGAAATCTTCAACGCCAATCAATATGAGAATAGTTCAAATTGGGGCTCACACGTTCGATGGACTGGCCCTCAGCTTCTTCGACAATTGCCATCAATCAATGTCCTGTGCGCTGGAATTGGTACTGCAGGGACCATCACAGGTACCGCCTCGTATATGAAGCAAGCAAAGCCCTCAGTCGTCAACGTCGGGGTTTGCACAGCGCCTGGAGACCGAGTACCTGGGCCTCGGTCTTTAGCTCTTCTTGAGCCCGTCACCTGGTTCCCGTGGCGCAATGTAGTTGATTCGATGGAGTCCTGTGGATCTGAGGCTGCCTTCTCACTGTCAATGCAGTTGTCACGCTGGGGCATTGTATGTGGCCCATCATCCGGATTCAATCTCTCAGGACTCCGGGACTTTATCCAGAGACGCAAGGAGACAGGGACCCTGGACAGCATTCGCGGAGAGAATGGCGAGGTGCACTGTGTGTTTCTCTGCTGCGATCTACCATATCAATATCTGGATGAGTACTTTCACAAAGTGCCAGAAGATCAATTTAAACCGATCCGGAACCACAACCTAATCGACGTAGACTTGTACAGATATGATGAGGCATGGGAGCTCGATGCACATGGTCAGCAGCTTGCGAGACTGCTCGCACAGCTTCGCAATCCCGAGACCGCCAGCAAGATGATCGTTTTGGATCTTCGACAAATCACAGACTCTGCCACAACACGACCAGAGGGGGTACAGATTCTAAATATTCCCCTTTCGTCAGTGTCGCCGACCAGCAACTCACCATTTCACGACAGTGAGGTCATGGCGAAGCAGTGGCGAGAGCTAGATGGTCTGTTGGGCCCAAAGTCGACTACTGGCCTGAAACACACGTTGAAGAACAAAACGATTCTGACACTCTGCTACCATGGCGACACTGCGCGAGTTGCCAATAGCGTGCTAAGAGCGTCAGGCCTGGAAAGTTTTAGTGTCCGGGGCGGCGCTGCAAAGCTCTCTCATCTTCTGCAACCCGTCAATGTTGGTCAGAAGGAGCCTTTTGTCAACGTCGTTGAGCAGCCGGCGCTGCTTGCTTAACTATTGAGCCAACAAGGGATGCGACCATGAAATGGAATACAGAACGATGCATGAGCTACGACACGGAACAAGATGCCCCTAGACGTAACTTGGAGTACAAAATCTTACATAGCGTAAAGATTATTAGCTTTCCCTTCTCCGAGGATGAGACTCTTTGGACATTTGATTACTTTCATCTATACATGGTACCCCTGCTTCTTTAGCGGCAGTGTAACACTCATTTCTATCTTAACCTGTCCCTCCGACGCTGCATATGCTCAAGCTCGGAGCTTCAATTCTTTCAGCAGGGTATCACTGACCAGCGTCGTCTTGTTCAACCGCTTGTAGAAATGAGTGTTGCCTCTCAGGCTCCCATCAATGGGGCTGACGCAGTACTCGGGCAGAATGCCTTCCTTTGCCTTGTTAGCTTTACGCGACCAAGCCCATCATTGCTTAGTCAATTAGACAGCTTACCACTGTGTAACCCAGTCTCTCGTACATCTTCTCTGCAGGACTACCTGTCTCGGTGCCCAGCGTCTGCACTAGAAATCAGCACTACGCAGGTGAGAATTGGAGCATGCCTCATATCACAAACCAGATAAGTCAACCCCCTCTGTAGTCCTTCCAGCTCTAGTCGCTCCATCAAGCTTCTTGCAATTCCATGACCTCGCCATTCGGGGCTGACCATGAGCTTCTCCACTTTGGCCCGAAATGGACCTGTGTCGGAGGCAATGTCATACAGGACAGCGGTCCCTATCAGCCTCAGCTCTGGCCCACAATCTGGTGCGAAGGATAGGATGACAGTCCTCTTTGGATCTAACAGGCTATTCTTCCAGTACTGCGACAGGCGAGCTGGATCTAAAGGAGGAATAAATTGCATCAAAGCACCACCATGGATGACTGTGGTCAGCAGAGAGACAAGCTGTGGCAGCAGCACCGAGTCGTGATGTATTCTTGGATCGTAAATGGCGATGACCGGCGCCGAAGATGAGTGGTGGATGGGTGCGTGCGTGACGATGGTGTCTGGGCACGATAGCGTTGCTAGGACAGTCATCCTATCAGCAGATGGTTTGGGCAAGCTTCACTTGCGACGACACCAAGAAGCTACATGAGAATGGAGCGAGGCAGGAGAGAAGCCGTCAATATCACGCGAGGCTTGGCTTGCCATGGGAGTGGAAAGGGCTATGAGGAAAGTGCCGGCCAGGGCTCCAGCGCTGATCACAAGCCACGCAAAACCTTCTCAGTGGCATTGGCGCGGGGGATCGCATGTTCCGTGGCGTACGAGGCGGTCAGCGAAATGAGTCGGAGACCATTGCAGGTGTTCCGCGGCCAAGTGGGCAAACGTTCCCACACGGATGGTGAGATGGAGGACAGATGCAAGGGAGTGTGGTCAGGGCAGACGTTGTTAGCGGAGGGCCTGGATGGATCGCCCTTCCTCGCGGCACGGCACAAGGCTCCATCGCCGTCAGCTCCCACCATGTGACATCTCAGCTACACGTGTAGGACGTATGCGCGAGCTCGTTGTCCCAGCAAAATTCAAGAAATATATGCAGGATATTCCTCGGAATCTTCCGATATCCTATGGCGAATTATGGATACAGTACAGCTGATGCTATCGATAACAGGACCCTAACCTCGGCAATGATGCTTCTAGATCCAAGCGTCGCAAGGCTCACGGCATGTAGCATTGGTGCTCCTTTGCCTCGCAATCCTTCTATACTGCTATCTTAACACATATTGAGCTTTACACACTGAAAATACAGCAATTATGAAGGGAATACAGCTTACTGAATACGTCTCGGTACGTCCTGATTCCTCACTGGCGCAGCGCATTCCCATCAATCCTCCCCCACAACCACCTCTTTCCCACGCATACCAAACCTCTAAGCAATCTCCCAGATCAGAGACAAGGACTGACAACTCGTAGGGCCCAGACGCGCTCACCCCACAATCTCTTCCCGACCCAACTCCATCCGATAAAGAGTACCTCATCTCCATCTCCGCCGCAGCAACAAACTTCTTCGACCTCCTCCAGATCCGCGGCAAATACCAAAACCAGCCCCCCTTTCCCTGGGTGTCCGGCGCCGAATTTGCCGGCACAATCGTATCCACACCAAAAGCCTCCTCGAACCCTCGCTTCAAGGTCGGCGACCGCGTCTTCGGCGCCGGTCAAGGCGCATTCGCAACCAAGATTGCCGTGCGCGAAGAGGCGCTGAATAGAGTGCCCGAGGGTTGGAGTTTCGAGGACGCAGCAGGCCTGCACGTTACTGCGCCGACGAGCTATGCTGGGCTTGTGACGCGCGCGGGGGTCAAGGCGGGAGACTGGGTGCTCGTGCACGCTGCGGCTGGAGGTGTAGGGCTTGCTGCGGTACAGATTGCAAAGGCATTTGGTGCGACCGTCATTGCTACTGCCGGGACGCCGCATAAGCTCGAGGTTGCGCGCAAGTTTGGCGCCGATCATGTTGTGGATTACAGGCAGGACTCGTGGCCGGAGACGGTGAAGAAGTTGACGCCCAAGGGAAGGGGCGTGGATATCGTCTATGATCCGGTTGGCATGATTGAGAAGAGCATGAAGTGTATTGCGTGGAATGGGCGGTTGCTTGTTATTGGATTTGCTGCCGGGTCGATTGAGAAGATGGCTACTAACCGTATTCTGCTCAAGAATGTTAGTGTTGTGGGTGTGCATTGGGGCGCATACACGCGGAATGAGCCTGAGATGATTCCCAAGGTATGGGAGGGCCTTTTTAGGCTTATTGAGCAGGGCAAGTTCCGAGGAACAGTGTACACTGATGTCAAATACAATGGATTGAAGGACGTAGGGAAAGCGCTCAAGGCGTTGGGCGGAAGAGAAACCTGGGGAAAGGTTGTAGTTGGTTTGGAGAACGAGGAGGGTGGATCGAAGCTCTGAGAGATGCTGTATTTGCATTTGCATTGGATATCCTGAAAAAAGGAGCATTATTGGCATTGTGAACAAGAGTACGTGAGATCTCATCTCAGGTGTCATCGGACTTCTCATAGCCCGGGTTTTGAAGAAGTTACCTCTCCTCTTGTCCCTCACCAGCAGACACCAACACCAAAGCAAGGTATCCCCTACTCAATCTACGACTCTGAGCCATATTCATCAGCCCGCACCCGCGAATGGGGCATATCTCTGCACTGGGCCCTGGGACCTCTCTCTTCCCTTCTCCCAGAAGATCTGTATGCGCGTCTTCCTTTAGCAACAGCGGATTCGTCTTGCCCGCCTCCTGACGAGAATTGCATTCCTTTATTTCATGGGGGAACAGGGGAGCTGATCAAAAGCATCCCGCTCCCGCCAGGCACGTATCGCATGTCGCGTCGGAAATTCAGGGCCCTTGCAGCGGAAGGGATAGACGTGCAATTTGGCAAGACACTCACGAGCATCACTTTCTCTCCTGACGATGATCACGATGTTTCACATATTGCGAATGCGCAGACAGAAACGAATGCAAGAACACAGAGAACGAGAGCGCCAATAGTCACGGCTCACTTCAACGACGGATCAAGCTCATCGCCAGCAACCCTCCTCATAGCCGCAGATGGCGCCCGCTCCACGCTACGCAGTCTCATCTTCCCCGACTCGCACGGCGAAGCAGGCAACGCACCCTACCACGCAATCAACACAACTCTCTCTGGTCTCGGGACTGCACGCGCAGAGTTTCTGCGCGCAAAGAACAAGACGTGGCAAATGGGCGTGCATCCCCGCGGAGAATGGTACTGGCTGTCCATCATGGACGCTCCCTCTGCTGATGCAAGTACGTGGATTTACCAAGTCCAAGCCACGTGGCGATGCGATGCGAGCGAGCCGATGGAGCTGCCTGCGTTCAAGGAGCGGATGAAGGATATTGCAGAGCCCTTTCGTAGTGCGTTTGCTTGGTTGCCGGATGGGACACGTCTAAGTCAGAACCAGCCTGCTACGTGGGTCACGCAACGGCGGGATACGAAAGGGGGACGTGTCGTGTTGGCGGGCGACGCAGCGCATCCTATGATGTTCCATCGGGGTCAGGGACTGAATCATGGAATACTGGATGCCGGGAATCTGGTGAGCGCTATCTGCAAGGCGCTTGGCAGAGGGTCGGGAAGACAAGATGGATATGGACAAGAGCAAGATGAGAGAGACAAGGACAAGAACGCAGACTGGGAAAAGGCGATCAATGCGTATAGAGTCGAGGTCGTTGCGCGGGGAGCAGAAGAAGTGCAGAGTAGCCTGCAGACTCCTGCTCTTTGAACTGTGCGTTGTCAAGGAGGCGACTAGAAGCACACGCAACTCATCAAGCGTGAAGCATGATCCAGCAGTTGAATACGAGACAGAATGGTGGCGCGAATGTGTTCGTTTCCCAACTCATCCTCAAAATCGGAGCATCACCTAAAAGATTCGAATCACCTAGGTAGGCTACAAGAGTGCGCATAGACGAGCACAGCGACTCTTTTCTTTGCTTTTTCGAAACTTGGGAGTCTCTATGAAGAGTGACGAACAAGAAAATTACTAAACCTCAGTCCTTACATCTATAATTGTTCCGGCGGGACAAACTAAGCCAAGTAATGAAGCAACAGAGAGCAGATCGCGAGACGAAGCACGGCGGTCTGACAATTTTGAGTCAATCTCTAGCCCTGGTAATTCGTGATACAGCAGCAGACAGATACCATCAACAAAGAATCTGTTGGAACGACTTGTTCGATTAGTATCCAGTCAAACCGGCCAGCTACTCTGTGTCCGAAAAAGATAGAGTGAAGCTTCTCACAATCTAGTATCTCAATATCTCAGGTGAATCTGAAGTCAATAGTCGACAAATGTAACCTCATGACACGTAACCCCTACCTCTAGGCCACAGATCCAAATTTAATGATGAAGAGTCTGAGCAAGATGCAAAGTGGCCCATCGATGTCTGAGGTCTACATGATTGGATAAAGAGAAGACGAAGAGAATGTTGGGACCTCCCAACGACATGGTGCATTGATATGTAGGTGGGTAGGTAAACCAAGTAAGTGCACGTCTGGACCGTGTGTGTTTCTACAAGGCAAGCCTCAAGTGCGCAAGACCGCATATACGTGGATGCAGAATCGACATAATGTCTAGGACTTTTGAAGCCAATCTTAGATTATGACGGCAACCTGCACGAAAACAAAAATCAAGTACTGGAAAGGAAACAAAGTGAAGGGAAAAAGAAAAAGAGATTTTTGTATTCAACATTGCGGTTGACGAGCCGAATCAAGCCATCACATCTAAGGTACCGAGTACCTCAGGTAGGTCGACAGGTCGTAAGGCAGACGGGCCGTACGTACGGAACCGATAGACACGAATGTTGCACATGTGCCGTGTCTCAGGGATGACGCACACATGCCTGACTTTGCTTTTGCCACTTTTGAAAAACAGCGCCTGCTCGTGATATCTGGCCTAAGTGACAGCGGCCTCAGCTGAAGAAGCAAGTAAGTTTAAAATTGAAGTAAGTGGATGATCAAGTCATGTCAGTTTCAACGTCGAAGATGATAATGAGAGCAAGGATAACTGAAACTCAGCCTCGCACCCTAAAAGTGTCACAGCCCAGTTGCACGTTTACCAAAATAGGTCCTCCAGCAAAGCTGCATCCTATTCATTCCGAAACTTGTGCCAGGATTGACACGTCGGCACGGTCGCCTCAGACTTTAATCTTGTTCTTCTTTTCCCATTTCAGTTTTTCCTTTCACTTTTTGAGTTCTATTCTTGTCCCCAAAGCCCGATGTATGATTGATAGGTGGCTCGTGAGTAGCGTGGGCATCTGCAATATAAATTCTAGTCCCAGATCGTGTTACCGCGACGCTCTTTGAACTTGATGCCATATCTTCACTTGACTCTCTAATATGACGAGTAAGAGCGCAGCGGTCTGACACCTCGCAAATCCCACCAGTCCACCCTTCCATATAAGACGAAACGAGAGGTACAAAGGGATAAAAAAAATGAAGTTACCTCTGGAGATTGTCCGGGAAACGGGATTGGCGCTGCTGCTCTTCTTACGTACAAGCTTGTCGTTGTATAATGCAGATTTCTACCAACCCTTTACGGGATCACCCTGGCGCACGAGACATCTCAACATCACCCTCCACAAAGCATTCGGCAGTTATGCCAACAAGACATCCATTACATTCGACATTAGCTATCACTCGCACAAAAATCAATACGGGAACTGGACGCTATACGGCAATCTGGTCGACACTCAAAACAAGACGGCGTCATTTACTTTTGGATCGACTGTGCTCGAGATGCAGCCTACCGCATGGCTACTGGGCACCGAGCTTCACGGGTATTTTACCAAGCTCGCCACGAGCTCAGAGGGCTGGTGGATTGCATTGGAATGGCGGGAGAACTTTTACATAGACCATGCGGATCTTCAAGAGCCTGACCAGACTGACATTGAGGTCATGCACCTTTTAAACGGTGGTGGCAGCATTCTCAGGCGTGGGTTAGATTTTGACTTTATCTACAAAGCTGTAGGAGAGAGTTGAAGGAGTTGTGGGCTTGGTAAATATGGTTCAAGGATTACACATGGTTCATTCCAAGGTGATCGTTTCAGCATACCAGCCAGGGGCTCCCCTTTGCCCAGATACGATGCGGAGAGAATTCGAGCCTCCATATATTGCGCTGCGAAAGTGTTGATGAGGGTCAACGATTGCTCGCTCGAGGCCTAGGAAAGCTGACGTTACTGGAGAGACTAAGCTCTGGAAGAGAGTTTGGGCTCAGTATTCTATGGCTAGCACTTGCGGCGCATGCTGTCGTGCGTCTTCAGCCTGTTGATACTATGAATGTTTGATCCAGATGTTGTCGAGTCCTGGCCAACGCTTTCCACTGCAGACGACTAGAATCATGCTCAGCTCTTTGCAGGATCCTTCAGGCCCTCGACGAGAATCACAGCAATTCCGAAGCAAGGCCATGGAGAAATACATTTATCAACGCCAGGACCTCCGCCATTAACGCAGGAACAATTTACACAAGGTACCTACTTAACCCCACACTGTATCGTACAACTAGGTACAAAGAGCGGTCGCGACTACCAAACTATCATCTTGGTACCCTGCCTAGCTGCCTGATTTGTAGGGAAGGTTGTGGACAACGTTTCTGGGCCGAAGCAAAAATGATGGTGAGAAGCCCAATCGCGTCAGACTCGGTGCCAATAGTAGGCGAGTCGAGAGATGGAGGTACCAAACCGTACTGTACCTCCTGCTGGCGAAGTATCAGCGTTCCAGCTGCAGTGAGGAGGCGTGACAGATGGAGTCTTGTGGCTTCGGCAAGACTTTACGGCAAACGGACGTGAAGCCCTCCCGCCGGTCAGTACTCTGAGCGTGCCTGGTCCATCCATTCAAGATGCCATATTCGCGGGTAGAGCTCCTCTTGTGAAGACAGAGCATACTCGCATGAGGAGGCAAGGACAAACCTGCCGCACGCACCTGCCTAGGTACCTACCTGTGGCCGGGCGGAGTGAAGCCGCACCTTAGCTCAGCAAGGCACGACTTGACTCGTCGCCATTGCCTACCAACCAACCACGCCAACACACCTACCTACATACCTACTGGTACCTGAGGTAAAGCAGGGAGAATGCATACCTACCTACCTTGGCATTTACTCGGGTCGCAAAAGCCACCCTCCAGAGCGCCCCGTCAACCCAACAAGAGTATAGAAAGACCAGCATGCCGACTCTTACACAACAATCCTTCTCCAGCCGAGACGCGCGAGTGAACCCATCCCTGGCGTTGCCTCTGCCCGGCCTCGCACCACCAGCCCCATATCATCCCGCCGGCGTAACTGCTGTACAGGCAGCAGCCGGGACGTGCCTCTCAGCCGTAGACGACGTCCCACCTCATGAAACACATGATGTCGTTGTCGTTGGCGCAGGTCCATCTGGCTTGTTTTTGACGCTTCTGCTACAGCGCTACCTGCGAACTCCTGATGTCCATGTACCATTCACTGCACACCAGCCCAACCCATCCATACTGACGCTTGATGCAAAGCCACACACCCTTTTGACAGGACAAGCCGATGGTCTCCAGCCGCGCACTCTCGAGGTCCTGGCATCGCTCGACTTGCACCATGAGATCCTCGACTCTGGTTGCCAGATGTGGGAAGTGGCGTTTTGGAATCCTGCACCGGACGGCACAGGCATTGAGCGCACTGCCTATGCCCCCGATGTCGACG
Source organism: Taxillus chinensis (assembly GCA_023512835.1). NCBI lineage: Eukaryota > Viridiplantae > Streptophyta > Magnoliopsida > Santalales > Loranthaceae > Taxillus > Taxillus chinensis. The sequence goes on from JAKCVP010000010.1 coordinate 57,435, forward strand.
TTGCTGCGCGCTACCCACATGAGATCACCATACATCAAGGCCGTATCGAACGCATCCTTGTTCAAGACATCTCGCTGTATAGTACTGAGCAGGATCCCATCCGTTTTGCTACCCGCCTAACAGACGTACGTCTCGACGAGAGCAATGCCGAATATCCCATTCTTGCTACCATCCAAACCGGCGCCCAAGACAGCAAGATTGTGCGAGCAAAATACCTCATTGGCGCTGATGGTGCTCATTCCACGGTCCGAAAGGCCATGGGTCTGGAACTGAAGGGTGAGAATCGAGACCACATTTGGGGCGTCGTCGATCTTGTAGTCGAAACAAACTTCCCAGACATAAGACGTCGGACAGCCATACACAGTGACGCCGGCTCAGTCATGGTCATACCTAGGGAGCGCATCTCGAACGGCGAATATCTTACGCGTCTATATGTGCAACTGGATGAGCATGAGCAAGTGCAGGCACATGTCGGAAAACATCAAGGTATTCCATCCGACGGGATTGCAGAGCAAAGACGTCTTGCAAAAGAGAAGCGCGAGATTATCACGCTCGACATCATCCTGTCGAAAGTTCAAAGAGTATTCAGCCCATACAAGGTTGCTCTCAAAGAGGGCCAGGAGGTGGATTGGTGGGCGGCTTACCAGATAGGCCAACGTATGGCAGACTCATTCGATACAAAGGATTCCAGAGGAATGCCGCGACTCTTCATTGTTGGCGATGCATGTCACACGCATTCTCCAAAGGCTGGACAAGGCATGAACGTTTCCATGATGGACTCTTACAACCTTGCATGGAAATTGGCCTACAATCTCAGGTATTTGGTCGACCACGAACAGGGCGCCAGATTGCTTGAGACTTATGGCGCAGAGCGCTACTTGATCGCAGAGGAGCTGATCAGGTTTGACACGGTCTTCTCCAGCATGTTCTCCGGGAAGATTGCCCCTGATCAAGCCCTCTCTAGCCTGACACATGAGCAATTTCTGGATGTGTTTTCGAAAGGTAATGGCTTCACCAGTGGCTGTGGCATACAATACCCTTTCGGTTATTTGATCGAACCGATACAGCCGCGATCGCGAGCCAACTTCGTCGATGCACCCACTGATTCAGCACTTCTGAGAGGATTAGTCTGGCCTGGTCGACGGCTCGCGAACGCGAAGATGCTCAGACATGCTGATGGCAATCCCCGGAACCTGCAGGATGATTTCAAGTCGACAGGTCGCTTCAGGATTCTGATCTTTGCCGCTCCAGACATCGCTGATCCCCAGGGACCTACAGCCGCCGCTTTGAAAGCAGCGGTCAGCGTCATCGATCAGTATCCCAAGTCACTAATCGAACTGGTCCTGCTGCATCAGGACCCAAATCTGACTGGTATCTCCTGGTCGCTTCTTCCTCGCGAAATAAAGACTTCATGTGAAATGCGGTTTCATTGCGGAAATGCAAGCACATCGCCTGTCGGCAAGAGTAGGTCTTGGGTATCTGATGACGTGTATGCTTTGTCCGGGATTAACAAGGCTCTGGGTGGGTTTGCGGTGGTTCGACCTGACGGCTACGTTGCGCTGGCTGCCGGGTTGGATTCCATGCAAGAGACAGCAGACTTTTTCGCACGATTGCTCTGCACGATGCGGTGACCCACGACGGAGCGTCTGGGAGCCACCGCCTTGATATGGTCAACCTGGTCGATTGCGCAACGTCCATGCCAATTCGAGGGGAAGTATTTCCCGTGAGCTTGAGCCGGCCCGTCTGACAAGGTCCGCCTCCGGACTGGAGAGACGAATAGGTGCAAGAGACAGACGTTGTTGTACCCGCGCCTCGGCCCAGCTGTAAGCTCGACGAGACATTGGCTTTGTTCTTCTGAGTCGCAGCAGCGCCACGTACAAAACTCTGGACATGAGAGTGATGACCATTGACCCCTTCTCCACAGTCGGCCATGATAGCGATGCCCAAAGGAGATCGAGACGATCGTTTGCGTTTTCCTCTTTGTACCACACACTGTGCTCGTGATCCGTCTTGAATGCGCCAGCCTGAATGGATGGAGATGATGTATCTGCTCGAGGTCTCAAAGCAAACTGTTCAAGACGTTCAGCGATGCTCGCATGTGCGCCTGCAGTGCCCCTACCCATAAAGACCAGGGGTGCCCCGATATTACTTTATGGGCGCTTGCAAAGATTGTGGATAGTAGTGAACAGTTTCTCCCAAGGTTGGCTGGCGACTCAGTCTAGTGGAGCTATGTCCGAAGGCTTTCAAGGCTGTCAACCGGTAATGGTCTATCGGGTGCGGCGGGTGACTCTATTACCTGACGAGCGTCTAGTTCGAGGCCATGGCGGCGACTCTGTACAGTCCTAATTATATGTATGAGAAAGAGAAGTGGCCTCTCCCTCCGATGTTCGAATAAAGTGAATGCTAGGCGAAAAGGCCTAGATGGGCACTTTTTGCGAGAATTGAATGATGTCTTTTGCAAATGACTTGCAGCTAATAATAGAAGTCATTGCGTACTGACCTTTAACAGAGCCATTCGATTATTCAACATAAGCTGAACAAGGACTGTCGTGGCCGGTATGCTGCAGCATGACCATGGGGCGACAGCGGTGTGTGACCGGTCTGCTCGATGCTCATCGACCTTGATGGCATGGCAGCTGCGGCTTGGAGGAAGTCGCAGACCTTATCGAGTCAGTGTCCAGATCGATGTTGGGGCCAGTCCAGGGGTGTGCTGTTTGTACAAAGAGTATCCGCCAATGCACGATAGCCAGATACGTCACAAATGCTTGTCATTTCCGCGTCCGGCTTAAGCTCAATGTGCTTGGTGAATTGCATCAGAGTCGTACGAGAAATCCGGCTCCCGAGTCATTGGGGCACTGCGAATGACTCGGGCCACTCAGAAGTTACGCCTTTGCGAGAGCAACACAGGCCAGTTCCCGCAGAAGACGATGCCTGACCATTTGACGGCTAGCAGTCGGTATGAGAGGTGCCTGCTCCTTAGCTGCGTTGTAGTGCTGTCGTCTGGTCGTCGTTGTAGCGGACGGCGCTGACGAAGAGTGGGGTCAGCGCGTTGACATCATGAGACAAGGCGCTGTTGCAGGTGCTGGAAACGTGCGTCTGGCGTAAAGACAGCGTGATCGTATCGAACTTCTGCTGCAGGACAGCAGCGAGAAGCACATGTTAGTGCGGTTGAGAAGATGATGGTCATACTAAGGTTAGGTATACTTGCGGTCGACCGCGTAGGTGGGAAGTAACCTTGTCTCCGGACGAAGTTGCCGCTTCCCCGAGCGTGGCCAGGCACCGGCATCAAGAGAACATGATTCGGCAGAGAGAGAGACGGAGGTCGCAGCGGCACGGCACGGGCTTGCATAAGCATCGGACGGACTCTGACCAAAGTTTGCAAAATGCTCTGGTACCGCGGAATAATTCAGGCATGCACGCGATCAAGTCTCCATCCGTGGGTTCGTGGCCGTTTCTCGCAAATCGGACCCTGCCGAGCTCATCGTGCAGCATCTGACACAAGCCGGCGTCAGCGCGGACTCTGTATCATTGAGCACAGAAAAGCCTGGCTAACCTGTCGCGCTGGAGGAACGGATTGGGACAGGTTCAGGTTGGGAGGGCGCCGGCTTGGGCATGGTTTGGACAGCTTCTGTGGGCGCATCAAGAAATGCAAAGTCATCCCAAGCATCCAGAAAGCAGAGAGCGGCCTAGTCAGAGATGTTGCGGATGCGCACAAACAAGTCGCACGTTACAGAAGGCAATGTTTCGTCTGTGCATGAGTGGCGGCGCAGAGATTTCTCAGCTCTTCTCGAGGAATGATGACGATGACGATGAAGGGCGTGTACAGGAGGGTCGGCTGTGCAGAGAATGCACTTTCTGGGGCAAAGGGCACAGGGCACAGTGGCGCCTGGTGATGGGACTGACTGGGCGGTTGCAGATTTGAGGACGGTGCTGCAAGGCGCTTGGACCAGCTGTCCTCTAGCGAGCTCTAGCTGGGGTACTAGGGATCCAGTCACCTACTAGGGCGGCGATGGCGGCGATGCAAGAGGGAGTGGCAGAGGGGAGCTTGTCTGCGCTGAAAGTGAGGTTGGCGAGGAAGAGGAGAGGCAGGAGAGATGCGTGGAGTTTTGAAGTGTGATGTTGGAGGGAGTGAAGTGGTCGGGGAAGCGGAAGGAGCAGGCGGCTCTTGCAACAGCCGTGCGGCCGCCACGAGGCTGGCACAGATTGGGACCAACGGGCCTTCGCGATTTGGTCAACGGTCGAGCGAGTGTCTGTCAGATGTCTGTCTGTGCTGCAGCAGTGTGTGGTCTTGTGCTGTCGTGTGCCAGCGCTGCTTGACGCCAGGGTCCAGCTGTGCTGCAAGGCTTCTGCGGGCGCCGGCGGAGCGCGGCCAGATTGGGGGAGGGGGTGGGGCACTGGGGCAGGGCAGGGCGAGTGGGAGGGCAGGGCGTGAGCGTGACGACGGAGCCAGGCTCGAGTCAAGAGATGGTGGCTGGCAGCGAGACCGCGCGCCAGGCTGAATCTTGCTCACAAGACGTGGCCAGAGCTCAAGAATGACCTTCCACTGCCTTCCCAAGCGAGCCAGCGCGAGATGGGGCAGATGCTCGGGCGCTGCTAGCCTGCGCGCCGCTCGAAACGTCAACCGCGGTAACAAATATCGCTCATTGCCTGTCGAACCTTGTGCCCTTCCTGCGCCAGAGCACACAACGACCACGCGAGACTCTTGCACAAAGCATCACGCATCCTGTCTGAGGGATGCAGCACTCGCATTAGTACAGTGTATACAGCTTCTCTCCCATCAATGCCACACCTGGCCTCTTCGCCCTCTCCCTCCCTCCCTCTTCTTCTCTCGTCGTGTGTCTTTGTATCGTATCATTCGTAAAAAGAGTCGCCTCTCAGGCTAGAGTGTCCTCTCCGCTCTTCGTCTCCGCTCCAATACGCCATGCAACAACAGATGTAGCATTAAAACTTTTGATTCTTCCAAGAAGGGATCGCTTTGAAAACTTCAAATCAATGAGATGCGATGTGGCCAATGACCGACGTGGTCGGCTGCTGTTGCCAAGAGGCTGTTGCGCAATCTAGGAAAGAGAGCAGCCCAGGTAGCTGTAGGTCAGGCCGCTTTCGCCAGCATCCCTAGAGCAAACCCTCAGCAACAAGCAGATGCAGCGCCTTTAACAGTGTCCGCATTCGGCTAGGCCGCGTGGACGCTGCCAGCGGTCAACTCCCAACCTCCTGGGTCGTCGACTATTCGTACTTTGGCAGCGGAATCATTCGGATATTGTCACCAATATCTGCATTAGCTCGTGAGCCCCAGGCCGTCTGTGAAGCAGTCTGTTAGTTTTGTCTCTCCGTCAATTCGCCGTGGAAGAGCCGTGCATGGACTGACCCAGCCAGCACTTACCTCATGAAGCGTCAGCATTGCCCAGAACTTTGCAAACGAGTGCACATATCCAAATATCCAGGAAATGGGCAGTAACAGTGTGTCCTCTGGGTAGCGAATAAAGTGGCCTAGAAGCTTGATAGTCTTGGAGAAGAGGATCCAACCGACAAACGCTCCCACAGCTAGCCACTGATCCCGAGCGGTCCAATCCTCTGTCGCCCGGTAGAGGAGATACGTCATCACAGGGTCCCACACAAGTGCCCATGCGGTGATGGTCGTGAGGTGTACTGCATAGGTCGACCAGGGCTGTTGACTGATTGGGACGCTTGTTAGCAATCACTCTTCGACGACGACAAGACCTGGAAGTGTGCTTACGTCCAAATGGTTCGCTCGAGGAACATGCTTTTCCAGTTCGACCTCCAATTGCTCCGAGACCATCGAAGACATTGGTACCAGAACTTGAAATTGTCCTCGAGCGTGGTTCGCAGCTCGGCCTGCTTGTGATACTGAATATACGTCTTCCAGTTGTTGTTCACAAGCCAGCGGGTCATGAAGTTGTCGTCGTCGGCATTCAGCAAGTAGGACCTCCATGTCTCATGCGTGAATCCATGCAAGAATTCTTCATCTTGCAGGATTTCGGTCCGGTAGGCTACTGTTCGTCCAGACATGCATGGAACGCCACCATCCATGTGCGTACAGGCAGCGATGTCGAAATTGCGGCGTTCCAGATATATGGCACCCAGGAAATTGTAGATTCTTTGCGTGAATGAGGGTCCTTGTGCTCGATGTAGCCGTTGAGAAGTTCCGACGCCACCAATGCCCGAATCCTCAAAGGGGGCCAAAACCCACGGCAATATGGTTGATGGCCAAGTCACATCGTCATCCGCTAGGATCGTGATTGGCGTCTGCACCTGAGGAATAGCCTCGCAGAGTTGAAGGCGCTTGTTTGCATGCTCTACATGCAGGACCCTGACTCGTGGCGATTTGAGAAACTCAACGAAACCCAGTGCTCTGGGAAGGGCACTGGTCACGGTTGAGATGAGTATCTCAGCAGGCTCTGTCTGCAAGATGGAGCGGATCGTGTCTCTTAGCTCATCGGTGCTGTCTTCATCGAAAAGGGTTGGTATTATGACTGTGATGTCGCCCGAGTCATAAGTGGGCTTTTCTGGAATAGGTATCGGCCTGAATGTCCAAAACGCCAGCAAGTTCACCAGTAATCGAAAGTAACGGTACACACTTGGAAGAGGGGCTGTCAGTAAAGAGCGGCCGTCAAGGGCGGCAACCACGTTCGGATGAACACGATTAGCATGTGGGCAAACCTACACAGCAATAACCCAAATTAACCCAAACCCGATCATATTCGCAAGCGAGAGTAGGAGATGATAGAAACCATCTGGTCCGGGCGAGTGCTATACGCAGGAGGGAGGCAGCGCGGAGACTAAGACGAAGAAGAAAGACGGGGGAGGAGGGGGAAGGAGGAGGAGCAGAAGAGGAAGAAGAGGGGAGGGAGAGGGAGTAGACAGTGGCGGCGGCGGATGGGAGGAGAAGGAGGATGTAATATAGCAGGCAAGAGAGAGGGAGAGAAGTGACGACGACGACGAGGATGATATAGATATATCAATGAGCTAAGGCGGCAGGTACAAGGGACACCTCTTTGTTTAGCAGGCGTGTTAGTGGTATGTAACCGCAGTTTGCAGCAGCTGTGCAAAGCCACTAACTGACTGGAGCCCGCGATGCTGATGATGACGCGAAGGGCAGCAGAGGTTTTATGAGGACAGCCGCGGGCGACGAGAGCAAAAGCAGGCGGCGAGGGCGGCAAGCAGAGTGAGAAGGAGGGTCGAATCTGACGAGGAAGCGAACACCCTCGCGCTATTCATGAGCAACATTTGGGTCCAGCCGACGGAGGAGAAACTTATTAGAGCTGCCTCTAGAGCGGGAGTAGCCAGTCACAAGAGGCGCGTTCGATATATGGACCATGACGAGAGGGGAAAGGGCAGGCAAGCCACGGCGCCAGCGCGATCGTCATCTCGGGCCGTTGGAGAACGACAAAGCGTTTTGCTGTGGTGTGCGACAAGACGGCGCACGGCGCTCAGCAGAATCGAGGGCCGGCATGTGTGTGGAGACGTAAAGGGCAGATGGAAGAAGGCGAAGAAAAATCGCGGCGAGGGAGGACATCGTGACCAAGATTACCCGGAGCCGCCTTTCCCATCTTGCTGGGTTCATCGGCGCTGATTAGTCTCGTGCGTGCGCAGGCCCTGGCCATCGAGCGGGCACAGAGGAGCCCAGCGAGGCGGCTGTTGAGAGCGACAACGATGGTGGTGGTAGTACTGTAGTAGCAGTGGTAGTAGTGGTAGTGGTGATGATGATGATGATGCTGCTGCTGCTGCTGCTGCTCCTGCTATTGTTGTTGTTTGTTTATTTTTCTTGCTGTTTTTGTTGTCGTTGCTGTTGTTGCTGTTGTTGTCCCTACTTGCCGCCGCCCTTGATGGGGAAGGTGCTGCCACAACTCTGATGAGAGGAAGGCGCAGGCGCTTGACGGTGGCATCCTCATCCACGCTCTGCTCACCTGCCAATCTACCGGCCTCTGCATGCTCCAGGTAGGCATGGCTTGTGAAAGCGACGGCGCCCATCGCAGCAGAAAACGCAACCACTTTGTGCCACAGCAGCGCGTTGCTAGTACCGCCGTATCGAGCCTGGAATAGGCTTGCCGCCAAAATTGTCAATCCTGCTGGGTGCCCGGCTCCAGTCTGCCTGGCTGGCGGCAAGCTGACCACGCGCGCGAAAATTCTACCGCAAAGCTGGAAGGCCCTCCGTCCCATCCTTTCGCTACCAAGTACCATTTTCGCACGCTGCGTGGGGCCTGCCCTGCGACTGTGGCACTTGACCTGTGTCGTTGCCCAGGACAGCCGACCACCCTCGCAAGCTGCAGTTTTCGAACCCTCCTCGTCCGCTTGCACCGTCCCCACCTGCGTCTGCCTTCGCTTGCCTAGGGCGCGCCGCCGCGGCACCGTCGCATTGGCCTCGCGCGCGACACTGATTCGCCCAGTCCCAATGGCATGGGCAACCACTGCTCCACGCACGCGCTACCCACTGCCCATCGACGCATCCTGGCTATCGCAGCTTCACATCCTCGCACCATTATTGCCGGACCCCTCTGCCTGCAGCTATGACGCCGTGCACGCTCTACTTGTGTTGAGCAGCTGCTGCAATCTCAACACACGCTCTGCCCTGATCGTCTCCTCAGACTTGTCGTCGCTGTCGTTGTCGGTTTCGTCGTCAGTCCGTGGCAACACGATGGCCCCCCTCCAACCCATCCCCTCCCCCTCCCCCTCCTCCGGACGACTTTCCAAATCCCGTGTCTTGCGCGGCACACGGTGGCGCAGCACCCCACGGACCACACCACCATCAAGAGCCCCGACCAAAGCCACACAGACGCCAAGATGGTCTGCCGCGACTGCTCATGCGACCACCTGCCTTTGTTGCTGCTGTCCAGAGCTCTGCGTCCAGGTTAGGTAGCTCGGCGACACCGTTACGGGCGGCATGCAGATGGCACTAGTGACATGCAGGAAGGCGAATCGTCCCGCTCAAGCACATCCCACACTTGATCCTCTTCCGCCACTCTGCACCTCTCCACCACCACATCTTCCAGAGATCCGTCACATCTCCTTGGCCCCCACCGCGACTTGCGCACTTCTCGCATCACTCTTCGCTGAAGCCACGGCGGTCAGACACTCTGCTGTCGATCCACGCGAGCTCCTTCTCCCTCGTTGCCCGGCAGCCTGATGTCGCCAGTAAGCTTGGCCAGGCCTCCTCTGGGCCGATTTCTCCCCACACTCATTCGTTGTCTCGTCCCAAATGCACCGGGTAAGCGATTGCCTTAACTGCAGCCCAGCGAGGTATTGCGGTACAAGTTGGCCGTTGATAGCCGCCATAGACGCTCCTGTGTTGTGACATGCGTCCGCGAAAGCTTGTGTCACTCACCGCCAAAAGCAAGCCCACCGCGCTCTAGATCTGCTCCATACTTAGTATACACTACCCGCAAAAACCCATCCGCTTCAAAAGTATGCCCCCTTGCCTGGCAGGGCAATTCTACTTGACCATACATGTAGTGTTCATGTCAGCAAAATGCTCTGCCCTCGTCGCACAGGCAGCCGCTATGTCTGATTACTGAGCCAATACACAATGCGCTGAGACGGCAATGGCCACAGCGGGCACTCATAAAGATCGCTCGGTAATGTGCTGCATTACTCTGTCGAGCGCTGATGGGTATCTCGGTGGCATTTTGCTATACTGTGGCTTTCGTGGGTTTCGTAATCACTGCTCTTGAAAGGTCTCACGACAGCTCCATCCCTTCTTCCTCATCTTCTTCCTGCATCGCAAGCACTGAGCCCCGGCCTCGTCCCTCACGGGAGTTGATTCCTCCGATGCGTGCGCCTCCCAGCCCGCCTACCGCCTCGAGTTCTTCAGCGCCAACAACACGGCCCTCCGTATCCACTTCTTGGCACAGCTCAGTCAATGCACTCCTGCGAAGGCTCTGGAACCCAATTGTGCGTACGATGCGTCCCCAGTGTGTCATGCAGAATCGTGCGGCCCGTTTCTTGAGTAAGCCTTCGCCGGCTACTCCAGCTCGCTCCCAGATCACCGCCGCGCTTTCAACATCTAGCTCCCTGCCAAGTCGATTACAGCAGAGTAAGCGCAGGCGAGGCATGTTGTAGCAATTGGACATGACGAGCATTCCTGCCACATCTTCCAGAGTTGGGCCTTGTTCTCCAGTGCCATTGATGCTGTCCGTGTACAGATAGAGTAGAAAGGCACGTACTACAGAGTACGGCTCAGGTATGTGCAGCTTCTTGCTGTGGAACTCCGCCATCTGAGCTGCAATCATTCGCGCAAAGTGCGGCCAGCGGGCTTCTAGAATGAGTCGATGAACAAAAATGGGCTTGGACGGCGACATTGGTGCCCGAGCCATTGTGATATTGCCCATGTCAGAGTCTTCATCGCCGCCGTCGTAGTCATCGCGCTCTGCAGTCACGACGAAATCGGAGCCACTGCCCGTCTCAGGCGCGCGGTCAAACATGCGCGAGAGGTCGGCCCCGATTCCAGAAAAGCTTGAAACGCTTTGGGAGTCGGATGCCGGCAGACGACCACCATCAAACGAGGCATCAGACACCATGTTATTACCAAGGAGTCCGACTTTGCGAAGGTCGATAGAGAGCACGTCGCTCAAGTATTCACCAGGACCGCCCCCATGGCCAGCAGTAGGTGCTGCTTGAGCCTCGACGGGAGTGCCCAGGAGCCAAGCATGTGTTCCCTCGGGGTTAAGCGTGCAGTAGTTCCAGCGGAAACTAGGGTTGAACAGGTCTCTGCCATCCGCGAGCTTCTCCCAGCGCATGCTGTCGAGTTCGAGCGCGCACAGACTTGTCTCAAGACCACCAGTATTTGCTGGAGTTACAAAGTCAAGAAGGCAGCCAGATGAGTAGGCGTGAAAATGCTGTCCGAGGGCCTGGGTGGGAATGTTTGCTCCAGACGTAAAGTTGACAGATGTTATGAGACCAGGAGCGACTGGCAATTTGCGGGATGCTTGTGGGGAGCCTTGGGCAACCTGGACGCTGCTAGAGTTTGCTGCATAGCCTGTACCACTCGCTGAAGTGCTAGCAAGTTGCTGAGCATGTCGATTCGAACGCGACATCAATGACCGACGCTGCCCAATGTTTAGTGAATTGTTGAGGATCGGGCTTTGTTTCAAGTCGAGGGACCAGATCTCGGCAGATCGCTCCATTCCCTCCGCAAGGCCTCCGGATACCCACAGCTTGCTGCCCCAGACCCAGCAGACGTGATCGAAGCGCGGTACGAATCGCCAACTACGTGACCAAGTCCAGGTTTTGAGATCAAGATAGCAGAAATCCTCCAGAATCGTGTTGTTATCGATACCGCTCAAACCACCTACAACGAATAGCTTGTCATCGTAAATGGTCGCAGCATGGCGGGCACGAGCCTTTGGTTGATGGCCGCTGATATCTGGTTGTGTCCAGTTGGCAGTCTTTACATCGAAGATAATCACATCATTGAGGTATGCACGATGCTCGTTCTCACCGCCAAAAATCAGAATCTTGGCGTCGTTCCAAAGTGTGGCTGTGTGACCCATACGAACACCTGGTATGTCTCCATAGTTGTCGACAAGGCTCCATTGGCGTGTGTCCAAATTCAAGCGCAGGACATGATTGTAGACTTCGTCCGTGTATTGATCGAAGCCACCGAAGGCGTATATTTCGTTATTGCCAACGTAGGTCACGGAAGCACTGACAAGCACAGCTGGCCGTTGCCCGATGGTGCTGATGATACGTGGCCGGTAGCTTTCTGGGTTCTCTCTGCGACTGAGAGGACTGCCAGGCAATGTGTAAGTATCGGCGGTGCGTGTGTCGGACGGAGGGCTGTTGATTGCCGCGTGCGGCTGATCTTGCTGTGGCGTCGAAAACATTGCGACGGACTCGCTGCAAATGTAAGACTTTCACTTGTGCAACGGTATAACAGCGAGTTGAGATTGTCCGGGCTTAAAGGCAACGCATGGTGTTAGTGTAAAATGAAAGTGGTACGTCGCAAGTGTTACGCAGGGAGCGGCGATCGTCGACGGGGAAAGAGGCCATCAGTCAAAACAACCAATGTTATGACGCATAATTTGCATCCCTCGTGGAGTGGAAGGATCAATTTTCAGCAGGACAGTGTGTGATTGTGAAAAGTGCAAGTCGAGAGGGGGGGAAGGAACATGGATTGAAGTTGATGATACTGCCAAGGCGGTGAAGCAAGAACATCTGACGCGGATCATCGTTGGGCCGCACCTTGCCCTGGCAACAGCACTTGGACCATGTAAACATTGGCCATAAATGGTCGTCCGAACATCCTCTAGAGTCTGCCTCTGCACCTCTACTTCGCAACCTCAAACCAACTCACAAAACACTCAGTGCTTCGGCACCTCACCTGCTATCTGTGTTCTGTCGCACAGCAGTCTATCGAGCAGTCCATTAGATCATTACTCTGCCTTGATCGCCCATCCGATTGCCTCTCAGCACTGTCGAAGAACCTCGATTAACCGCCATCTTCGGTCATCCAACAATATCGACATCAATACTAACAACAACCACTATTCCAGGATCCATTGACTTGAGACTCTTGGGAAGTCCTCAGATTATCGGAGCATCCAGCAACAACTACAACCTTCGACAAGCATTCGCTGGTTAATCGAAACAGTTACTAACCCGACGACCTTTGCCCGTCGTCTTTTATTACAGCATCAATAATTGGAAACTTTGCATAATGGCTTCGCCTGCAGTTTCAACGCCTTTGAAGAGCCACTCCTCCATCTTCTCCACCCGCACTGCTGGCGGCAGACTACCTCTGACACCCTCTCCCCGCTCGAGGACACAGACTGTCGCCTTGAACGACAAGCCTGTGTCACCATTCACGCCCTCAGCACAAGATGAAGAGCCCCTGTTCACCGGCAAATACTCCGCTCGCGTCTCCCGATCTGTCTCAAAGACATCGGTACGCGACTCACCAAAGTCCAACATTGCACATGGAAACAACTCCCCTCGTCGTATCCAAGCTGCCGGTTCAGACTTCACCCTTCATGGAACTGGTCATTCAGCACAGACTCCTTCCAAGGCTCGCAGCGTTCGGCCGCGTCCAACAAAGACGACCGTCAAGGTTGGCTACAATGCCGCAGACCGTTTTATCCCTAACCGTACCGCAAGTGAGGGTCTCGTCAACAGCGGTGCGTCCAAGATCGACCGGCCCAAGTCCAGCAAGGGCGAAGGCTCAAGAGTGCTTGCCGAGGCTGCCAACACGTTTGATATCGGCGTTCGCAACTCTGTAGATGACGCTGCTGCTGCTCTGGAGGGCCTCGACATTGATGACGATGAAGCTGCTCCATCCTACACTAAGCCTACACCGGATGCCGTCGCCTACGAGTCTTCTCTGGCCAACGCCTGTGGCGTAAGCCTCAACACACGCATCCTTGCCTTCAAACCTGCTCCTCCCGAGTCGTCCAAGCCTATTGACCTCCGCTCTCAGTACAACAGACCCCTAAAGCCTGCTGCTGCTGCCAGCACCCAGTTCCGCCGCAAGGTTCTGAGTGCGCCTGAGCGTGTCCTTGACGCCCCAGGCATTCTTGACGACTACTACCTCAACCTTTTGGACTGGAGCTCTGGCAATCAAGTCGCCATCGGTCTTGAACGCAACGTCTATGTCTGGTCCGCTGAATCTGGATCTGTTAACCAGCTTCTTGAGTGCAGTGCTGACACATATATCAGCAGTCTCAAGTGGTCTGGTGATGGTGCTTATGTCGGTGTCGGTCTCGGCACCGGAGAAGTCCAGATCTGGGACGTTGAGGAGGGTTCAAAGCTCCGCAGCATGTTCGGACATGACTCTCGCGTTGGCGTGCAGGGCTGGAACAAGCACATTCTCTCCACAGGCGCCCGCAGTGGCCTCGTCTTCAACCACGACGTTCGTATTGCTCAGCACAAGGTCGCAGAGCTTGTGTCGCACGCCGGTGAGGTCTGTGGACTCGAATGGCGCGCAGACGGAGCCCAGCTTGCCACTGGCGGCAACGACAACCTTGTCAACATCTGGGACGCTCGGTCGCTCAATGCACCCAAGTTTACCAAGACAAACCACCGTGCTGCAGTCAAGGCTCTAAGCTGGTGCCCTTGGCAACCGAACCTTCTGGCCACCGGTGGTGGTTCCCACGACCGTCACATTCACTTCTGGAACAGCACCAGCGGTGCCCGTGTCAACAGCATCGACACTGGATCTCAGGTCACCAGCCTCCGCTGGTCCACACACTACAAGGAAATCACTAGCACTAGCGGCTTCCCAGACAACTCTATCAGCATCTGGAACTACCCTACGCTTGTGAAGAATGTCGAGATCCCCGCACATGAAAGCCGTGTTCTACACAGCTGCCTCAGCCCCGACGGTCAAATGATGGCTACCGCCGCTGCCGACGAGAGCTTGAAGTTCTGGAAGCTGTTTGAGAAGAGACCCGGATCTGCTGGCGTCACGAGCCAAGGTTCTTCCAGCGCGAAGGAGTCCATGGCCAAGCAAATGACCATCCGTTGAATGATGCATGGTGCGTCATGTCTTTTGAAACTTTCCTGCATCAGCGAGGCCGGGTTTCTTTGCATGGTCTGGCGTCTATTGTGTCTGCCTTTGGTTATGCGTAATCATTTCTAATGGGATCCATGGCCGATGACGGGACGATAATGACCTTGACATGTATTTGACGACGGATCTTTGGTGTTTTATAGTCCATTTTTAGTCGCTGCTGCTCAGATCGTACTCTGTACATGCTAGCAGTGCGTACTTTTCGCATACAAAATGTCCAAAAGCTGTCTTTTCAGGCAGGTACTTACACTCGTTTGCATTACTTGTTATGTCGTGTCGTATCGTGTTGAGCCGTGTTCATGCTTGCGCCTCGCTCTTGTACTTTGTCAGGGTGTAGTTTGGGATCTGACATTGGAGAAATTGGCTATATGCAACCCTTCTCTGCTTGGCATGAAGCCTCGCGCGTTGACTGACTCTTTATGATGTAGAGCTCTTAGTACAGTGGGCGGCATTGCCTGCAACAGCAACAGCAACGGCCTTTTCGTCTCAGCTGGATACAGAGCTGATTGCACAAACGACTCGAGTAGCCATCTGCCATCCGAAGCAATCTTGAAAAAGACCTGTAAGCGTACTGGCAAGCAGTAGGTAGTAGATGTCTACCTATCATGCATGATTGAGAACCACGCACAGCAAAACAAGAAACCCTCACACAAGGGAAAGAAAGAACAAACACTCAAAAACCGACAAGACACAAACAAGTGCAAGTGCAAGTGGACGCTTATCCATTCCAAGTGCCCGACATGAAAGCCACGGGGCAACAGCAAGCACTAAAAGTACAGGGGTCGTAACAGTTTCGTGACGGAACCAAAACCCCTCGAAGTCCGAGAGAGCAGGTATAGCTCGAACGCAAACGCCAATGCTGAGACTTGTTCGATAAGCGAGACCTTCCCTTGCGCGCAGAATCCATCAAGTCCTTTTCGCTTCATAGTGGTATCCTCCGCTATAATGGTGATAATCAATTAAACAGCCTCTGCGTCAGTTCCAGGTCATGGATTGAGGTGCGGCCGTGTGAACGTGTCGTCATGAAGGAAGTTGGGGATGTTTGAAGGTGCAAGATGCCTCTTCTATTTTTGTGAGAGCGGAAACTTTACAACTCGCCCTTGGCAGCGTTGGAGGCCTTCGCTGCAGCGCTGGAGGCGCTCTTCGATGCAGTGGCAGCAGAGCGAGAGAGAGAGCTGGCGTAGTTGGTCTGGAGACCCAGAGCGATCTGCGCCTCGGTGTAGTAGTGGTAAGCCTGTGCCTTGAGCTGGTCAGCGAGACCAGTGGCCTGAGCACTGGCGTATCCAGAAGCTTGGGAAGCCTTGTTGCCAGCCTATCAAAATGTGAGTTTACAGTAGACGATTCGGGGTACCACTAGGCACTCACCTTGGACGTAGCGGCACCGTAAGCACTGTAGGCAGAGTCCGAGACATTGTCACCAGTCAGCTTAGCAGCATTCTTGCGGGCAATAGCGAGGAGCTCGTTGCGGGTAGAGCCTTGAGGAACATTAATGCCGTTCTTGTCAGCCCACTCCTTGAGCGTGCTGTCGGACCAAGAGTCGAAGATAGCGGCAGCGGCGGCATCAGTTGCGGAAGCAGCGCCAGAGGAGACAGACGAAGCTGCAATCTTGGCGTTCTTCTGAGCGTTCAGGGCAGCAATTCGGGAGTTGCGGCGGACAGCTGCGATGAGCTTGTCACGGGTGGAGGGCTGAGGAGCAGGGATACCACGGTAGTCCAGCCAAGCCTTCAGGTCGCTGTCAGATTAAAGTTAGCAAGGGTGACCTGGTTTTTGTAGTCTTCACTGCAAACGTACCTGTTTGCCCAAGACTCGTAGAGCCAGTTGCCGGGGTAGGATGCGGTCTCACCAGCCTTGTTGGCGGCAGCCTGGTAGTTCTCACGGATAGACTTGACGTAGACGTCACGAGTGCGAGGTTGAGGGACGGGGATTCCGTGCTTGTCGGCAAAGGCCTTGAGCTGGCTGTCAGACCACGAGTCGAAGATCCAATCCTTGATTGAGCCGTAGGCAGTGTTCGCCGAGTCGACAGTGTCGGTCCAGGACGCTTTGACCTGAGCGACGAGACTGTCCTTGTTCTTCTCCGCGCCCTTCTTGATCTGCTCGCCGGAGGCTTCGATCTGCTTCTGTAGCTGGGTGGCATCCCAGTTCAGGTAAGGGGACTCAACAGCTGCCTGCCAGTTGTCCTTGATCTTGTTCTCGAGATCCTTGCGGTCGGCAGGAGTGGGATAGGGTACATTATGGTCCGACAACCAGCGCTCGAGCTCAGTCTCGTGCCACTTATTGTAGACTGCAATACTTTGGTCAGTAGGTGCCCATGAATCCTGTTTGATGGCATACGACAATTCAAGAGGCAAGCGTGTCGAAAGTTGAGCAAACTTCAACTTCCGTCTCCACGCGGCTTCATCGCACAGTCCTTGGGCCTCTTGTGACGGAAGAGACGAGTGGTTGACAGTAGACTTACCAGTCTTTCCGCTGAAAATGCTAGCGGTGCTGTGGGCGGCCAGGGCCAGCACAAGAGCTGAAGATAGGCTGAATTTCATGATTACAATCTTGAAGAAGGATAGAGGTTTGTGGGGGAGATGACTTTGTGGCTAGATTGTTTGGAATTCGAAGGAGCTGGGGAAAGAGGAGACACCATGGGAAATGATTGAAAGGCATCCAAGAGGGAGTGTTTGGTGGTCTGAGCTCAGGTATGAGATCACCGGTTAGGTGACGTCTGCACCTTCTCGCGAGCTCCCACGCCAACTTTGTCTAGACACGCCTGGTCTCCTCTGCGTCCAATTGGCTTGATCACTGGTACGCCATGCCCTTTGCGCCAAATTGCTCCCTGCTCCCTGGAATTGTCTCGTGTGCCTTTATTCCCCGCCTTTGCACGTCGCCTTGTTGTCACAAGTCGGGCTGGTGCTCTGTTCCATCTCCCTACATGCTGACTAGTATGCAGCTCTTGCGCTGCACATCGAAGCTGACACGAGCGCCTGGCAAATCCTGGAGACGTGTCAAGTTGACCTCTGCATCATCCATGGGCTGCCAAGTTCCTGTCTCCAGGTGACTAGCTCGCTTTGTTGACAGGCGATGGCGCGGCTACATCATCGTGCTCTCGTGTCACAGGTCCCAAATATCGGGAGTGGCTGCAATGACACGATCATGCACATCTGCAATCTCAAAGTCCGTACTCCAGAACTACAGCTCCGATCTTGGACTCTACAAGGCACATTCAACAGTCGCTCAAAGGCAATGGCTTATGTTCCCACCTCGGCCACCGTCGCCAACAGACACAATTGTCGTGAGAGGATCTGTCACATCTTCCAGTACTCTGAAAGCACGCTCATGGTCAGGCTCACCAGCAGCAATGGTCCCGGAAAACATTTCCATTTGTCTTCATCTTGCTACTAGTAGTACAGAACGTTTTCGCCAGACAGTATGCGAGAAGTCACCATAGCCACCATGTCCTTTGAAGCTCTACTCCCTAGCGCCATTTCAGATCAAGCAGATCCATCAACGGTGACCGGCTATCAAGCTGTTAGTTCTCTTCAAAAGATCCCTAGTACGAGACAAATATTGTCTGGATATAGGGGCGGTTTACCTTGCTTCCAATACCCCTTGTCAACCTTCTCATCTTTGCTATTGTCGGAGCGGTCGTGGCGCTTTTGAGCTTCTTCGTTATGCTTACGGACCTCCTCATCTGAGTGTTCGTCGCTCAAAGTCTGCTGGTCCTGGTGGATCTTTGGTGAAGCTAAGGAGTCTGTTTGTTAGCAAGGAGATGCGGTGATGTTTGCAGCCAATTGACGTACGCTTGCTGCTCCCGCTACTTCCACTGCTGCTCCCTCTTTCAGCGGGGCTGTCAGGGCCAGGATGCTCCAGGCTCTCGCTAGGGTTGGGCTTGTTCTTCTGGTCTGACGGGCGCTGGCCTGCTGGGGCTGTATTTCCACCGTAGTCGGATCCAGCAAAGAGTGTGCGTGACGTCGCCAATTGGCGCGTTTGAATGCGAGGAGCAATGCGAATGGCACGAAGATAAGACATGATGAGTCGTTTGAGAAGCCGGTCAAGTATGTGAATGTAAAGGTTAGACCAGATCAATTGTATGCTGGAGGGAGCTCACGACAGCTCAATGATGATTAAGTTGAAGACGCAACAACGATGATGTCATTGGCGATCTGGCGCAGATAGGGGCCAGAAACACAGGGTTCTTTGATGTGAGCAGCTTTGGAGCTGCACTCAAATCTAGGGCTACTCTGCAACGTCTACCACTGTAACACTGTCCCCACTCGATGTCTTCATCCTTTTTGTTCTTCTGTGACTGTATTTAGAGTGCCTTGAACAATTTCCCTTCCAAAAGCTCACATGGATGAACGAGTAACCTGGGCGCTCGCGCTCGGGTTGGCTGTACAAGGCGGTGCACCGGTGCTGGGCGCAATGCTCACGCTGGGCGCAGCTTTATGTATGCGTTCGACCTTCAACAAGACAGGAATTACAGCACCTGTATTGAGGCTGAAGGTACGATGGCCAATGACCGAGAGGATGCTAGCGATGCTGCCGGAATGGCTTGTGAAGCTAATGTAGGTGCTTTCATCATGCGTGAAGACATCATCGAGCAACCTGCGAAGGCGAGCAGCTTGGGCTGATGACGACTCGCGCAGCGTCGGCGACCATAGCTCATCATTCTCAGTGAAGCCCTTTTCGATGCGATACGATGGATAGTTGTTGTGTATGAAGGTGCGCGAGGAACGCCTGTCACACGTATGCTACAGATGGGTTAGCCATAAGCCATCTGCGATTGAGGGGTCGAGGCGCTGACCAAGCCGATGCCTTCTCGCAAAAGCTCCTTGACAGTGGGAGCGAATGGGTGATCGCGAGGCAAGGGAAGACCACTAAAGGTGATCCAAGCAGTAGACAAGCAACGTGTCAGTGGCGAAGTATAGTACCTTTGAGGCACCGGGATCTTCTGCTCCTTGATCTCATGTGTCCAGAAGTCATGCGCGATCTGAGCCTGTGAAATACCATTCGTCGTGAGGCGGGCATCGGTCCAGTTGGCAGTGGCATTTCCAGGCTGCTCTGACCAGTAGCACTGAATAGTATTAGCCAAGAAGCATCGAGAGGGAACGAGCAGTCACTCACATTCCAAGCGGGTGTACCGTAGAATGTCTCAGCGACATTGTCTATGAGCTCGTTAGCCTTCCATCGATGGTGTTGATCCTAGAGAATCTCATACGATATCCTGCACGAAAGCTCGTCAGTCATGTATACCGCGCACTGGGAGACGGGTCTGAGCTACCTTCACCGTGTCTTCCCATGTAGAGCACTCTATACTTTACATCCCTCCCTGAATGTCTGTTGAGTTCGCGAACGTAGTGACCGAAGCGCTGCCACTGCGTTTTTCTTTGATGAGGGTCAAAGGCTGCATCTGTGGTATAAGTACGGTCGATCAAGCCAAAGTTCTCTGAAGTCTGGTGCATGTCAATAATGGATGGGCTATACACGGACAGTAGGGGTCCTGACGTAGTTGAAGGTACTGGGAACTGTTGCTGGGTCATCCTGCTTGAAGAAGCCAGTCACAGCCGTGTAGTTGAGATATGACGAAGGGCCATAGGACGGAACAGAGAAGTTGCTCCCAGCACCAGCCATTGGCATACTAGATAGTAGCGTGAGAAGAGTCACGCTGCCTAGGGCCAACGATCTAAAGGCCATTGTGGAAAGTCCTGGTCAGTCGCTCTGTTTGCTGTACAATGCGCAGGTAAAGAGAGACAAGGGGTTGAAAAGCGATGTCAATGGGACCTACAAGAGCAGCCCGCCCCAATGCAACATTGAAAGCATGATTCAGCAATGCCTTCCAGAAGGAATGGGACCGTACTCGTTGGAAGGGCTTCTAGAGCGATTGCTGATCTCGGGCGCCAAATCAAGCGTCACCTAGTCATCCACGTGCGGTGCAGGCGAAAGGCAGCGCGGGTCGTAGTCTCAACGGCCGCGGACGGAGAGTCTCGAGGTAACGATGAGCGGCCGTGGCGGCATTGGGATACTCGCTTGTCCGTTGTGTCGTTTCTGACTACTATCAGCGTGCGCACTGCCTTTCGAAATGCGACTGACAAGCACTGGACATGCGAGAGCGTGGGTGTTGTGTCTTGCATTTCGAGACAAGCAGAGACAAGGTCACGTGCCGGTCCCCCAGTGGTCGTGGCTGACCTTGGACCCTGAAAATTGTCGAGCAGCCTTCGAGAAAAGTCGCGTCAAGCATGTGCCGACTATTCTCCCTCGCCCCTTCCACTCCTACGTACAACTCTTGCACTGCGCGCCATAATTACCATCGCTCCATCTTCGCTTCGCCATATTTATTCTTCCTCTTGAGCTACGGCTCATTTTAACACTTGCAATCACCCGTCGACAATGGGTTGGTTTTGGGACGAGACGCCTCTAGCAGGTGCGCCACCTTCCCATGCATCCCTCCCTTCAACAGCGCAACCACCACCATCTTGCCCCATGCACAACTCCACCTCCAAACCCTCCTCAGCCCGCGTATTCCTCCAGTCTCCCACTCAACCCGACACAACCGCACAAACAGCGCAGGCCGCGCCCCCACCAGGCTGTCCAATGCACACATCCTCCTCCTCCTCTTCCTCAGCAGCCCTCCTCAACTCCACTGCCCTACCAGCAGAAACCCCCAGCACATCCCAGCGTCCCTCGCGTGCATCCACCCTCGCAGCTCTGAACCCCCTCAACTACATGCCCTCCGACCTCTCGCAATCCCGCGAATTCCACACCCAGACAATCGACCTGCCCCTCGAGCGCGAAACATCATCTATTCCTCGCGGCGACTCAGCAGGCGGGAACTGGGTCTACCCTTCCCCCCAGCAAATGTACAATGCCATGCTGCGCAAGGGTCACACCGACACACCCCAAGACGCCGTCGAATCCATGGTCGCAGTGCACAATTTCCTCAACGAAGGTGCCTGGGCGGAAATCGTCGAGTGGGAGCGCCGCTTCTCGCGCGGTCTATGGACAGGCTGGAAGAAGAGCGCCTACGGCGAACAGGGCAGTCTCCACGGCGCCATGATTACCCCGGATGCAGCGTGGGGCGAGGACCAGCCGAAATTGCTGCGCTTCGAGGGGAACAAGGACAAGATGACGCCGAGGGCGTACATGATGCAGGTTGCGGGGTGGATGTACCCTAGTGCATTTGGGGGCCCGCCACCTTTTGATCGGCATGATTGGTATGTGGAACGGAATTTGAACGGGAAGAAGAAGGAGGTGCGGTATGTGATTGATTACTACAGTGCGCCGCCGGAGGAGACGGGCGAGCCAGTCTTCTTTCTTGACATTCGGCCGGCGTTGGATGGACCTACAGCGGGCGCGGAGAGACTGATCCGGTGGGGCAGGGATGTCTGGTGGAGGGCGAGCGGTGGACAAGCGCGCCTGGCGACACAGGGAAGAATAGTCGAAGAGCTGCGCTGAGGTCCTCGTGGAGGAGGAAGAGAAGAATTGCAAAGACGCATCGAGACACTCGTGTCGGTCGATGAAAGGAATAAAAGAAATCTCTGGACGCAGACCAGAAGACCGAGGAGGTCAATTGTACGATATAATGATCTTTACGGTGCGTAAGAATCTCTGGCGTTGGAAGCAGCAATGGCGCAAACGGGGGCAATCTATCTACATGCTGTATTCGAAGTGGGTTCTTGTCCGAGTAAACATGCATATCTACTCTTTGATCTAATGGAAATTCGCTCTACTCTACTTACCACTTGAAATCTTACTGTGGACCTGATGTCTTGCGAAAAGTTGCACCTTTGCTTTTCGGTTGTCGTCGAGACCCACCATTAATGCCATCTACGCGCTGAGCCACATGACAAGGGCAGTATTCGAAGCAAATCAAGGCGAAACTGCGCACATAGCAACACAAAAGTCACACCAAGTTTCGCAGGACAGACAAAAGATATAAGCTGCCAAAATGTGCTAGGGTCGTAATAATCATATTTCATAGCGAGAAATACTCGATATCAACCCCAAGCCGACCAAATGGCTCAGGTATTCTATACTTTGGGCCAAGTCGAAGCTCGGCCGCTGTCGAAAATGCGTCCAGGTCGTAAAGTTCGTTAGATTTGCGGCTCGCCAGATATACCGCCTTTGTGTTTAAACGCCAGACATCTCAAAAAGAACACGCTAAGATGGTAAGCCGCTTGCTCTTCGCATGGGGCTGTCCATACCGCGTCCGCCGGTGACGCTCGATGTGCTTCCGGCATCGTAGCCGCTGTCTCGGCTGTCAGCGGCAAGCTCCTCATCGATATCAATGTCGAAGTCCTCATCTTCGTCCTCTTCGTGCTCTTCGAGACGCATCGGTGGACCCGACGCGTCTGCACTGCTTAGAATTGACTTTGATGGGCCAGGAGCCTTGCCCGCCGCCCATGTCATCGAGGATGCCCGAGATTGCTTCTCCGAATGGCTGCCTGAGCGACCTCCCCAGCCCTTTTGCTGTGCCTCGCGGGTGTTCCACCGCAGGGTACGCGACACAGAGTCTATCCACTCAGTGCGACCACCTTGCACTGTTGGGAAGGGGTATTTACTGGCGGAAATCGTAACGTAGTCGCCTTGCCGTAGCTCGATGCGGCCCTTGCCGTCAAAGGAACAGTAGGCTGTCGCACGACTGCTTCTCGGCACGGCAATGCGGAGCGCCAGTGTGTCGTTCAGCAGCATGGGTCGGAAGGAAAGCGTATGTGGGCAGATGGGAGTGAGAAGAATGGCCGGGATATCCGGGTGGACCAGTGAGCCACCAGCTGACAGAGAATAGGCCGTGCTGCCCGTTGGAGTGGAGAAGATGACACCGTCAGCTTGTATTACAGTGAGTAGCTTGTCATCCCCAAAGAGCTCCAGATTTGATACGTAGGGAGACGGCCCTCGATCGATGACGAGCTCATTCAGAACTTCAAACTGGCTGGACTCCTCCACAGAATTTGGGTTGGTTTTCGAGCGCAAGTTCCTGTAGACTGTACAAGTGAATCGCATGCGGAGATTGACGAGCATACCGGCATCCGCCACAGTGTCGGTGAGTGGTATTGTAGGCTGTGTCGGCGTACCTCGACCAGAACTCAAGCCACCCATGACACGGTCAAGATGCTCTTGATAGCTGTCGAAATCAAAGGGCGTAAGAAATCCCAGGGATCCAAGCGAAAAGGACAGAATTGGAGGTACGATGCGCTGGAAAAGCCATGAGGTGAACAGTACAGTCCCATCTCCACCGAGGGTAATCACAAGATCAAACTTTTCCGGAGTTTCCCAGCATAGATCGGGTGTCCAATATCGTAGCATGTGTTCAAAACGCGGGTCCTGAGAGAGCAAGCCAGGCGCATTGAAGCGCCGTGACTTTCGAAGCTTGGAGTCGACATAAACATTGACGCCAACGGACGAACCATAGCGCGGGGTACGCATGAGCCATTCGGTCATCTCACGCGTCAAGTAGACAAGGTCATTGTCCCGAGCTTTTGTGATGATCAAAACATTCTTGACGGCGCGCCGGATGGGGCGCTTTTGCAGTTGCTTGGAAACCTCTCTCACGCCCGTCGCAGTCTGCATGAGCTTCGAATGAGACATTGTCTCATCGGCAGCGATTTCCTCCAGCACTTTGTTGATGTCGACGGCATCGTCAAAGCGACGATGAAAGAAGCAAGGAGAGGCCAAGGCGGCAAGTTTCTGGGCCAAGGTAGACTCGGGTACAGCGAAGTTGGGGCGCAACTTGGAGTATGACTCGTCAGAGAGCATGGTGGAGGATGCGCGTGAGCGCAAGTCGCCCTCGCTGCGGCCCTTGACGAGGTCCGGGCGTGATGAAGAGCGCTCGGACCGTGGCGGGGAGGTGGATTTGGGTGCATTGATGTCTTCTGAGCAATCTCCGTCGCGCATCGGCGACCACAGTTTGGCAGTCAGAGCGGAAAGCGACATGGTGAGCGGAAATGGCAGGGTGAGGCGTTGACGATGGGGGGCAGGAGAGCAGTGCAAGGTAGGTAGGGGAGAGGGCAGGCCAAGGCTGCATGCTATGCGCGCTGAGCGCAACTAGAGGGACAGTATAACATGGTTTGGGGCCGGATGGAGGGGGAGAAGTAGAGAGGGAGGGTGGGAGAGAGACAGAAGTAGGGCGCGAGTGGAGATGGAAGGAGAACGGCCGACGAAGTCAGCAGTGTGGAGAGACCGGAGTAGTCCAGTGTCGCAGCTGCGCTCGGAGGCCGTTACCTAGCTCTGAGCATGACGGGATGATGTCTAGTCAGCGCTCTGTTGCCTGCAGACAGCCCCGTGGCGGACGTTTTGCGTCGACGGACGGCCGGGCGGGCAATGCACGGCAGAGGCAAGCAGTGCAACGCTCGCTGCGAGAGGTGCAGGCAGAGTGTTGGCTGTTGCACGCTCGATGATGGTGACGCTGTTTACCCGAGACCCTGCAGACCCTCGAAAGTGCAGGCCACTACTGGCGTTCGATCCTGCTCTATCCTTGCCCGCCCTGGATGCGTATGGGCGTGACCGGTGCAAGGGCAAAGGCGTCTCTCCCCCCCAGCGGGCGAGGGAGCATCCATTTCCGTTGCGGATGCCTTAGCTTGGGGCCCGCATGAACCAGCTACACTAGTACGTTCAATACATTTCGTACCTTTAGTATCTAGCTATTTTGCCGCCAGTGCCCCGTCGCCAAAGAGAAGAAGCTGCTTCTGGAGATGCGACGGTTAAGATTCCGAGCAGCAGCAACAACAGCCAGCATTGAAAAAGTCGTCAGCAGGCAATGTCAAGAGACAAGTCACTCCATTTGCAAGCTCGAGCGCTATCGACCGCTGGAAGTCAGAGCACGCATCGCTTGGCCCTACAGCCCGCGACCTGCCGCCGTCTGCAGCTTGCGTCAGCTCAAAACTGCTGATCACCACCTGCAACGGCCCCCAATCTTCCTACACCGTAGCACTCCTCCCTTGCTGCTGATTGAAAGTAGGCAGTGGTCCCTCGCTGGAAATCCCTCGTTGCCTGTGCAGCATCCTACCCCCCTCGCTGCGGCGGCCATGTGTTCCTTTGCTCCTCCGCTCCTCCGCCATCGTCATGCCTAGCCCGCGTGCCCGCGCGAGAGCACGCCTCAGGCTACCTTCGCCTGTCAGTCCAAGACATGCCCTCGTGCTGCCCGCTTTACGCCCTGCCACCACAATGTCCATGGCAATAATACCTTGACATGTGTGCTGTCAAGCGCTCGCGGGCCCTTCAGTAGACATGGTAGTCTAGTGGTGCGAGCCGGCGCCAACAGTGAAGTCAACAGAGTACTCCTTGGCGCTGTACGCGTCGCCGTCAATGGTGAGCACGACGCCCTTCAGCGTGTACTTGCCGGCAGGGAAAGTCTTGGGAAGAGTGGCAGGCACAGTGACAGTCTTGCCCGAGGCGACTTGCGCAGCTAGTCATGCTGGTCAGTCCCCGCACACATCCACAAGGCCTGACATCACTTACCGATGGGTGTACTGTTGAAGTAGGTGCCGAAAGATGTCTTCTCCTTCTTGGGCTTTCCCTTGGGCTTGGGCTTGCCGGTTTCGTTGCCCTTGGCGCCCTCCTCGTCCTCGAAGTGCTTGGCAGCGGCGGGGACGTATCCCCAGTTGATGACAAGGTCTTCGGCAGTAGCAGAGCCAGCCTCGCTAGAGCCGACCAGGGACAGCTCAAAGGGCTTTCCGGGAGTGATTTCGGTGGTGGGCCCAGTAATGGATCCAATGAGGGCGCTAGACAAGCCCGAGAGGGCGAGGAGAGGCAGAGCGTTGAGAGCAATCATTTTGGCTGAGATTTAAAAGTCGCTGGAGTCTTTGAAGAGTAAGCGAAGAAGTGTTGTGATGAACAAGAGACTTGATGGAGCGGCGGGCCTCTGGACCTCTTATACACATCAGCCCTCCAAAGAAGACAGCACAATCGCATCATACGACTCACGAATCGCAACAAATGGAGATATAGACGGCGCCATATCCATCAATGTCGTCGCAACAGAGATTTCGGCAGGGTTTTGTCGTTGGGTTAACAGGGCAGTATTGCCCCAAAA
The DNA here is from genome assembly GCA_023512835.1 of Taxillus chinensis. Classification (NCBI taxonomy): domain Eukaryota; kingdom Viridiplantae; phylum Streptophyta; class Magnoliopsida; order Santalales; family Loranthaceae; genus Taxillus; species Taxillus chinensis. The sequence continues at coordinate 83,963 of JAKCVP010000010.1, forward strand.
TGGTGCAGAGCGCTCAGGTGCAACAGGTACGAGCTCAGGTGTCCGAGGCCATTGGCAAGAACCCTGGGGAGACGATCCTTGCCTCATAGTCTGGCCGCCTTCAATCGTCAGACTTGTCTTTCCCGTGGCTCCCTCCAAGGTACTTGCAGGATCTCGAAGATCTTCCTCTCGCTGTGGCTCTCGAGCAAGTCCCCGTTCAACGGCCTGGCTTTTCCACGTCCACGTCGGATGCCCTTGTATAGACCATGCTGGTTGAGCCGTAGTCCCTTCTTACGTGCCAAGAGTCGCATACTGCGATTGAAAACGTCGTTGCCCGTGAAATAGATGAGCGCCGCTCCGATCTCCGACCAAGGGACAAGCAAAAAGTCGATCCGTCGCCAGGGCCGCATGCAACCCATGTCCCGCGGAGACGGTTGACGGGACGGCAAGCAGCAACAGCCATGCCACGTGGTTCCCAGGCCGGTCTTGCTCACCGCCAGGACGGCCGTCAAGAAGCCTATAGCTTCGAGAGATGGTATGAGTTGCTCGAGCATAATATGTCGTATATGGTCTGGCGGAGCGCCGGGCTTAGTGACGATCACGTCAATATCGCCGCTCTCTGTTGCACCTCGTCGATAGCTGCCACCGATCGTAATTTGCGCTCTGGCGTCGATTTTGGCCAGTGTGTCTTTGACAAAGTTACCTATCTCCTCAACTTCCTCGCGAGGTATCCGTTGGGAAAAATCGCAAAGGTGTCTAACCCCTACCCGTTGACTTTCTGTCAAATTAGCCTTCGACAGGAGATCGCTGGTAGTTCTGAACCCCATCTGTACCCACCGCGTGGCCTGACTGAACCCTACCCCGTATATCTGCAAAAATGTTCGCAATGCACGGTCCTGCTCATCTAGCTTCGTGGCTTCCAGGCGCCTTAGTCGACCCGTCGTCGCAATTTCCTCAATGCGCGCCGCGATCCTTGGCCCTATACCGGGTAGTACAGCTGCAGCGTCGTATGTCGTGATGTACTTCTCACATGTTCGAAGCGCTGCACTCGCCTTTCGGTAAGCGATAGATCTCCAGGGGTCAGCCATGCTGTCATGGTATGAGGCCAGTTGGTCAAGTATTGCAACGGCATACGCATTTTGAGGATCCGCTGCTTGGCCTGGGTTGGTACCTGGAGAAGCTAGACAAACGAACTCGGCAGTAGGTTGAGCGCGTTGTTCTTCCTGAGATGACCATACAGGCCTGCTGGCCTGCGGAGAACTAGGATGGGAAAACGATGGAGCTCGCAGGGGTGGGGAGGGGAAAGCCGGTTCCTCTTCGCTGTCATCAAGGGATATGTCCACGAGCGCCCGAGCTTCCGCTATGCTCTGGTCAAATTCAGCTGCCATGGAGATCTTCAGCGGGGCTCGTTCTTGTGGAAGCTTTTCCGAACCCTGGTCCTCGTCCGACGGAGACAATGGGCTATCTATCGACATGTCAATCGATCCACACCCTGCCGAAGATTCCCTATCCTGAACAGTTAACGCGTGTGCGGGCTGGAAGCTCGAAGATGCCGAGGTGCGAGATTTGCGATCTGACTGACATGCTTCTGATGTTTTGAATGCATCCAGCACGGTCGATACACTGAATTGTGGTGTTCCTTTGACTGTGTATCTCTGCTGGCGCGGATCAAGAGCGATACCGAAAGCGAGACAATCGGTAAGATATCTCGTCGTAACTACAGAGATGCTTCTAAGCGTAGCATGGTCGCCAACCGTGGAAAGCACACTGGAGTAATCAAGCCCTTCCTCCACGATAATAATGTTGACACGTCTGTGCCAGTCCCGAACCCATTGAGCACCGTGCTGAATTGCCTTTTCGATTCTCATGCGGCGGGCAGGTGCAATATCATCCGCAGGTATGCAGACTGTATGCGTTAGCTTCCGCCAGCAGCGATGGAAAAAGATCAATTCAGCTCACAAAAAACCATCTCGTTGAAGATGCGCCTTGAGCTCGAAACCATGTGAATGGCTGACGTTTTCCGTTTCGTGCTAGCTCGAGGATATGCTGGGATGAAGCTCTCATCCAGACTCTGAGATGTTTCCACCGCATTCCAACGTTCGTGCACATATTTTTGTGTTGTGGCCCCATCTTGCCTCGACGACAGGCTCTTAGCCTGCCGTACGGAGGCTGCCGCTCTCGTGGAAATCTGAGAGCTGATACTGATAGGACGTTCTGTACTGGGGAATACCTGTTTCGCAGCAATGTCTAGACTTACTGGCGGTTCTGAGCCGTCTCGAGTTGTAAGAGAAGGGCTGGGCCGGATGCGTGGCCTCAAGAGCGGCCGACCCAGATTTTCATGCCCGTGCTCGTGTTCTCTCACCCTCTGAAGGGAATAAAGGAGATCTTGCGTCAGAATCTTCTGGTCCAGTTCTGACGACGTCCTTGGCAAGGCCCATGCCATTCTCGCTTGAGGAGCACACACCAGAGAAAATAACGCCGGATCGAAGACCGTACGCCTAGATCTCAGTCACGACTCGGACACTATACATTCGAAGTGCTGCGGGCGAATGATGCGAGATCGGCGCAACGTCTGTTTGAGCTGGCAGTGACGCGGACAGTCAGAAGAGCGGACAATGGGCTGAGGTTGGACGACTCAAACATTACATAAGCAGCACATGGGAACCTTGCCCGAAGTCAAACCTGGCAATTTCATGAGCGTCACACGCCTACGTGATACCACGTCGACCTGACGCGTTGCTTTAAATCTCGTCGTGATCTCAGAGTCAGGAGTAGTGATGAGTCGGACTTGGCAATTTCGTCCAATGCAGAACATAGGTACTGTAGCGACCCCGTCATGACTGTAAACCAATGACCACACGCGTTGCTCAGAACATAAAGCTTTACCTGCGAGATCTGGTAGCGGCTTCCCAGTCCATCGGAATACAACGGCACATGATGTCTTGAAGAGCGGAAATGATCTTCCAGAGCGCTGCAAGTAGCCACATGGAAATTAGGTGCTGTACAACACCGTGAGGGTGTAGTGATACCATTCAATTGTCATCCGGGCGCCACAAAGACAATGCGCATGAGGATCTTGGTAGCGCGAAAACGCGCGCGAAGGCCAAAGGACCTGATCAAATTTCTTGTATTTGATTGACCCTATGATGGAGTTACAGGAGCGGTGTAGACTTGTGAAGACTTTGGACTATGCTGTTGTACTTTTCAGTCCCTACGTAGGGTACTTACCCGTGTTGCTTGGTTATCCCGTGTTATTCTTGGAAATGGACACGTTGATGTTAGCACTTTCATTATCCGAGCCATAGCACGGCTCGCTCGCGATCGCGAGGATTCGATACAAAACCATTCGTCTGGAGCCGCAACCGACATCTTCGTTTACGCCGCGCTTCCTTTTACATCGCTTGTTGCTTCATGTTACTCTAAGACTTTTCATCTAAGCTGAGCTTTGTCTGGCGCACTACGATCTTCCGGGACTGTGCTTCGTACCAGCAAGATCCCGCAAAACGACCCAAGTGGTGCATCACGCAAGTTTCGGCTCCAAGAGATGTCAGTCCTGTATTCAAGGCCGCCCAGAGTCGGGTACAAATGCCCACTTCATCAAGCTGTGAGAGCATAAAAGAGGGTTTAATCGCAAGCCGGGTCCGCCAGGATGAACGTAAGAAGGCAGCTTATAACACGCTGACGGAATACAACAGGACGACACGCCTCTCCTCAGCCCATAGAAACCCAAGATCAATGTAGGATTGAAGATCTCAAGATAGAATTCAGCTGCGGCTGTCTAAGAGTGGCTATCTCAGATCTGCTTATGTGAAAGATTTGCTCTGCTGCTACAGTATCGAACAAAGTAGTCTGTATTGGCTTCCATCGATACTGCGCTCAACAAGAGCACAGTGAAACCGTCTATAGTCAGGGTAAGAAGTGCATATAAAACCTTCAGAGGAGACCTTGCAGCATCCAAGCTAGTCTTTCGTGCTGCTGCATCGTCAAAATGACCCGAAATAAATCATCGGAGGAGCTCGGCAGGTGTCTCGCATGCTGATACATGACGTCTCTAGAGCTACTCCATTGTTCGACCATTCACATGATGCTACGTATCATCAAGTATCTGGTCCCGATGACGGAAAATCTCAACTGTGAAATCGAACGCATAGACGACATCAGAACGTCAGTTGCATTGGATGGGTCTGTGTTGTTCGCAATCGAGATGCCGTGCATTGAATACGAATCCATATCTGCTGCGAGAGCTCTGCCAATACCTTTCGCAATATCGACACCGTCATCCTGCCCCTGGAAATCCCACCAAGTAGCTCGCCGACCGGTATGCTGATGTACCTGAACAGTGTACATGATGAGCGTAGGAGCAAACGTATTTTCACCTGGAACGAATCTATATAGCTGCTTGCTACTTGCAAGGCATGGACCATCGTGACCGCGGACTCGAACTTTCGCTGTCCAGTGGAACGATCCTGACATCAATCTGATCAATCCTGGGCTAATGCAGGCAATAATCATGAGCGCAATTGCGAAGTGTGAAAATTATGTTATGCAAAACTAAAACTAGGCCCAGACCCGGATCAAGCGCTGAAATTTCCCCTGGGTCATCAAGAAAAGTATCTGTACGCCTATGAATTATTGGACCTCGTATCCAGTATACCTTGAGGCACGTAATGCGTCTTACAAATGCCAAAAATCATGTCCAAGTCCTTCCCGGATGAAGCCTCCTTGAAATCCTGACCATGCACAGCTGCCGAAATATGAACGCGATTTAGGCCGTACGATATCTCTTCTGTGCTCCGAAAGAGTGCGCGAGGAGCCATATAGTGTAGATGTCACGTGCTCACTGTTCCCTGGCACGCCTGAGAGCCCTCTGGGCAACAAATCAAGCCTCAATCGGCCTATTTAGTCTTGCCGACTTCCTTAGCTCCTTGGGGAGCCTGAATGCTCAAGAAAGTAACAATACCAACCAAGGTCAGCCAAACATTGCCCCATACGCCGATTCCCATTGACGTGTTATAGTGCGTGTCAAGCTTGTAGTGCTGGAAAGCTCCATAGCCAGTTGCAACGTGGTGCAGTACCGTAATGGCCACGGCGGTCTTGGCGTAGTATGAATTCGTGACAACAGTTCTGGAAGGAGCAGCGGTCTTGGTAGAAATAGCGCCATTCGCAGACAAGAGGAACAGGGCCAAGGCAATCAAGCACCAGCCGTCAGTCCAGACATTGTAAACCTCCAGGTCGTTTGCAGCAAGGTTTGCCTGAGAAGGAGGACGGAACCCTATGCCGTTAGTACAGGCTTTCGTCTTTTCAGGGACGTGAAGAGGGCTGGGAGGGAAGTGATTGGGTGACACCGAGAGTGGGGCATGCAGTGAGCTCTTAGATTGGGGTGAAGTGGGATACATACAGCCGATGACCATCTCCGGGCTGTAAATGCGACACGAGCCCCGAAGACCGTACCAGAAGGCTGTGCCATAAATGTAACCGTGGAAGAGCTGGGTGGGACCTTAGCAAGGGAGTCCTGTTTCTGCCCTGTTCCTAATTGGCAGGTGGGGATGGGGCTTACGATGCTGTTAACAGTGGCCATTGCAATGAATCCGCGGACTGAGCCAGTCTGGGGCACTATGAGGCTGGAGAGGAGAGAGCGATGAGTTGAGAGCAGGCAGATAGTGTAGAATGTGAGGGGAGCCGGGCACGTAGAGGAAGAAATAGGCAGGACCGAACGGCTGTGTGCGTGTGTGACTGCTGGAAGGAGCAGATGCGACGATCCCCTCGTCATTGGCCTGAGCGCCATGGGCAAGCCGCTGGGGCTCGTGGGGCTCGTGGGGCTCTCCCCGATCCGTCAGCGTGGAAGCTCCCGGGGCTACCTACAGTAGGTAGGAAGGCACGGAAGGTATGCCCTCTCTGCACGTGCTCGACGTGCTAGCTCCGCGACTGCCATCCACGTCTACGCACTCCATTGCAGGCGACTCTGTTCATGTTCACACCACCTGCCTCCCCTTCAGGCTAGCAGTCATGGCCTCATCCACGTTGACCCTGGAGCGTGCCCACTTCGAGGCTCTTCTACGCAGAGCCGAGATGGCGGTCAGTAAAGATGCCAACACCGTTACAGTGCCTCAAGAGACACTTTCCGAATTGCAAGAAACAAGCCGACGATACTGTGAGTCTCATGCACACCCGATCTTCGCAGCCTATCAGACGCCATCTGCCAGACACTGACCTACCGCCTGCAGACAATCTTCGTCAGGCGCTGTTGTCTACAGGCTCTGTGACACCCGAAAGCTTGGATATGCTTTCCCAACAGCTGTCCACGCTGTCTACTGCAGGTATGAAAGTTGGTGAAAGTCGAGCTTCGGCTCCAGCAGCGCGCCACCTTACAGTCAAAGTGCAGCAACTTCTTTCTCGCGACGAAGTTCCGGCCTCAGCTCCAAAGACCGTGGCACAACCTCGTCAGTTGGACATTCACCCGTTGCCCTCCCATGCACGCACAGGCACATCTTTCCTACCTTCTCCGGAGACAGATGGTGAATGGGACGATAACACTTCCCGTGGGACTCTTGAGACTCGAGCTGGCCAGCAACGACTGAAGTCTCCGCTAGATCATCTGCGCAATGCTAATCGAACGCTTCTACTCGCTAACTTGCCAGTGGACATCACCTACAAGGACGTGACCGACGTTATTAGTGGAGGCAGCCTTATAGAGCTTTGGGTACGACCAACAGAGCGCAGCGCAACAGTAACTTTCTGCGACCCCGAAGCTGCCGCGCAGTTCTTTCGATACGTTCGCCGGCACAACCTCTTCATCAGTCTGCGGCGTATTGAGGTACGCTGGCATCCTCAGCAGTACCGAATGCCACTCCATATACTTGACAGAATCCGCAGTGGCCAGAGTCGAAACTTCAAGATCCGCAATGCCGCTGGCCACATCACTGAGGCTCAAATTCGCAGCGACATGGAGCATATCGATAGGCTAGTAATCATCCAAGTCGCTGTAGATGGTAGCGACCTCTGCGTCAGCACTAATGCCATTAGTTTGGCTAGCTTTGCCAGAACATGCATGGCATCTCAAGCAAGATACAGGGGCTGGAAGATCGAGTGGTATACTGATTCATGCGACAGAGAGCTGGTCCATTCTGACAACCACTCAGCTCTGGAACCACCCAAACATACTCAGACGACGTACGGAAGGGTCAAAGTTGACCGTTCAACGGCACTGGACGTAGACTGCAGGAACCCCTTTGCTGCGCTTGGCAGCGACGTTGATTCCGACGAAGCGTCCGATACCAAGACAAGCTTCTCTGGCTCCGGGATCCGTGGACCTCGGTCTCAGGGCACCGAGGATTCCGAGACCTGACCATATGTTTGTACCTGCAATCATCGTTCGCCCTGGCAGACCTTTTGACAAGGATGACGCCATGGGCTGGCTTTTCTGACCGGGGGGAGGAATCATCTTTCGGCAGAGATACCCCTCAAACGCCTGTTCTCGGTATCATGACTAGTTGTCTGTCAAATGTCAGTTCTTCCGCTTTGAATTATCTGCTGATACCGACTCCAGACGAGTAGAGCAATGCTGAAATGTGCACTGGCTCTAGTCTCGACCTTGCTCGTCTTTCTCCTCCATGGCATGTCGGTAGTCGTAGTGCCAATCTTCCCTTGCCAGATCCTCTCTGACTCGATAGTTCATCTCAGCAACTTCCACAATTTCCATGTCGAGATCGACAACGCCCATGCCCTCCTGTGAGCTCCCGAGCCTAATCAAGGGCCCGACTAATGGTGCAACGACTTGACTCAGCCCGCAGAAGCCTTTCCCTGACGGGCCACCAGCATTTGCAAAGATGATCGCTGTCGTGTTCTCGAAAGCTCTTGCTGTAAGCATGTTGTCCAAGAATAGCGCTTCAGCAGAAGGGTTGTATGCGCGACCTTCAGGGCTACAGTCTCCAAGTACCCAGAAGGTTGGGATGATGATCAATTTTGCACCGTTAGCAATGAGCTCTCGAAAGCCCTCTGGAAACGCCAGGTCCCAGCAAATGAGCAAGCCAATCTTGCCAAGTGGCGTCTCGATGACAGGGTGTGGAACGCGTCCACTCGATTTTAGGTGACCGCGTTCGACAGGCCCCCAGAGGTTCTTCTTCGTGTAGCTGCCCAGAATACTACCTTCACTGTCGATGAAGTAGGCGACGTTGTAGAGCTCGCCCTGCCCAATGGACGTTGCAGGCTCCACACCTTGCGCATGTGGCTCATGATCCGGATGTGGAGCATCGGTCTGGATAATAGTACCTGGTACAATGTTGATGTGGAGCTCCTGCGCAAGCACCCGATACTGGGATAGATATCGCGCCCAGGTCGAACATGCCTGTCTGAACTCAGGATCATCTGGTTTCCATGATGTAAGGTGGTACTCTGGAAGGACGGCAAGGGTGCAGGATTGAGCGGCGGCTGATCTGATGAAGGCAGCAGCCTTTTGAAAGTTCACTTCGGGCCTCAAGGGCTACTGATGCAGTTGTGTCAACAAAAGGCAAAAGTTGCACTTGAGCACATGCTAGTACCTCTGGATGAAGTTGAATCACCGCAACCTTGTACGTGGGCGGCATGCTGGCAAAGGACACCTTCCTCTGGGGCTCGCAATTCGGGGCCTGGGAGCCACTGAGATGGCACCGTGTATACCTGAATGCCAAGATGCTAGTATGAGGTGTGTAGGGAGAGCGCAAGTTGGCATGTGTAGTTACCACGACTCTGCAGCCTGTGTGATGGTGGGGCGGGCGAAAGTCCGGATCTGATGGGGTATAAGTCTGATGGCCCCCACCATGCGCTCAGTCACTATTTGGGCCCACGAGGTTTGAAAATTATAGCCTTTGCGCGTCCCACACCTTCTGGGCCCCGCTTCGCGACCAATACACGCAACCATGGCTGCTCAACCAAACGGCAGAGACCGCCGTCCATTCGACGATGACTCTGATGTGGAAGAGGAGACTCTCGCCAACGACTACCGCGAGCAACTCCAGCATGATGAAGACGGACTGGGCGACGACGACGACCTCGGAGACGGGTTTGGCGTCCAACAAGATATCCAGGCACAGCTACAGGCCGCCGTACAGCCTCTTGAAAAGGGCGCAACACTCGAGACCAAATTCGCAAGCTACGACAATTACTGCTCGCTATTTCATTACATTCTGAACAGCGAGGGTCCCGTGGAACTCGAACTACCCACATACTTCTGGGCCTGGGATGTAATCGACGAGTTCATCTACCAGTTCAACAGCTTCTGCAGCTACAGACAGCGCATCGCACTCAAGAATGATAATGACGAAGAGGCTCAGATCCTCCGCGAGAACCCCAATACCTGGGGCTGCTACAACGTGCTGAACGTCTTGTACTCGCTCATTCAAAAGTCGCAAATCACTGAGCAGCTGGCAGCGATGAAACGTGGTGAAGATGGTGCAGCATACGCAGGCGAATATGGAAACAGACAATTGTATAAGATGCTTGGATACTTCTCCATTATCGGACTACTGCGCGTCCACTGCCTGCTAGGAGATTTCAGCTTGGCCATCAAGACTCTGGACGACATTGAGCTGAACAAGAAGGCCATGTTCGCCCGCGTTATGGCAGCCCACTTCGACACCTACTACTACGTAGGCTTCTCCTACATGATGATGCGTCGTTACGCCGATGCGATCCGCATGTTCAGCCACATCCTAATTTATGTCTCGCGCACAAAGAACTTCCAGAAAAACGCGCAATACGACAGCATCACCAAAAAGACCGACCAGATGTACGGCCTCATCGCCATTTGCGTTGCCTTCCAGCCCACCCGTCTTGATGACACCATCCACTCTTCACTTCGTGACAAGTATGGCGAAGATCTAAATCGCATGCAGCGCGGTGGACCCGAATCACTCAGCCTCTTCGAGAACATCTTCAAAGCCGCCTGTCCTAAATTCATCTCCCCAACACCCCCTGACTTTGACAATCCACAAGTGAACGTTGACCCTATCGAGCACCATACCAAAATCTTCATGGACGAAGTGAAGAACAACATGTGGTCGCCAACAGTGAAGAGCTACCTCAAGCTCTACACTACTATGGATCTGAAGAAGCTGGCTGGCTTCCTTGATGTCAGCCCTGATCAGCTACGCGGCTGGCTATTAGTCAACAAGCAGAGAAGCAGACAAATCAGATGGGCGGAAGGTGGCCTGCTGGAAGGTGAGGTCGTCAACAGCAGTGATCTTGACTACGCAATGCAAGGTGTATGTTGGCCCCCCATTCGTCTTATGAGCGGAACTCAGCTGACACTAGCCCAGGACTTGATTCACATCTCAGAGGCCAAGGTTGGTCGAAGACTGGTGGACTGGTACTTACGCAACCTTGCACGTACTTATGGCTAGAGTGCCCCGAGACAAGGAGAGGGACTTGAATGGATCATGATGTTCGACGAAGCACGACTTTCACGATACAGCGTCGCGCAAGTAAGGCGTCACTAGGTTCAAAAGAGATGGCTGGAGGAGCGGTCTGTCTCTTGGACATGGCCGCAGAGGCGCGACCATTGTTGTCGTGATGTGCCAGGGAGGGAAAGGAAGGGATTTCAATGAGCTCCCCGAAAAGTCCCATAAGAATGCACCGAGTGGCACCGCAATAGCGCCAATGGCCAGTCGGCATCTAGGTAGACACGGTAGAATCGAGGCTGGGAATGCGGCGCTAGAGCTTCTCCGCAAACTAGGTAACGTCTGCCGAGGCCGACTTCATCTGTCCCACCACCCTCATCCCATCACACCTAATTGATTGATCCAACAACCGTACCGCTTTCCTCCAGCTATTCACTCATTGTGATGCCCGTGCTCTAAATTGGTGGCATGTCCCCCCCTCCAACCGTTGTTCCTGGCGCTGGGGCTCCCGCCAAGGACGACGTCACTAGGAATGCCTGGCGATATGCTGTATCACGCAAAGAATATGACTTGCTTCACAAACACCTGATCTCAAGATCATCCAAAGCCACGAGAAGCGCGCCCCTGCTCAAGTCTGACGCCAATCCAGAAAAGGAGCAAGAGGAGGATTACAATGCTGCCACCATCAGACTCTCAATGCGTCTGTTCGCAAGTGGATACGCTGGGTTGAAGGCGTGGGAACTCATATCTACAAAGGTTCTTAAGAGGCCAGCGGCAGCGTATGTTGCTCATCACTCATGCTTCATTGGTTAAAGGCTAATTCGCCAATAGCGCGCAAACATCGTTTTGGAAAAGCGGCAACTTCAAGCTCTCGCTCTCCCTAGCCTCGATCATTTTTTGGCATCGAACATTACATCGTTTCTTCGTACGCCTACGTACAAGCCTGAGCACAGATGAAGCCAAAGCATTCCGCAAGAGAAACCCAAGAATCGGCAAGATATTGACGACGAAGCTGACACCCGCCGTGGGAGCTGCGCTGGCTGGTCTTGCGCTAGGGCTCTCCCCCCAAGATCAGACTCGAGTCACAATTACAATATACATCTTCTCGCGAGCCGTTGAATTCCTCTATAATCATCTCGAGGATCGCGGCTACTTCAAAGGTCGACCATGGTGGCTGGGCAGCTGGCTGATGATGCCATTAGCAGCAGGCCAGCTCCTGCACGCGTTCGTCTTTGACAGAGACTGCTTTCCAGCGGCTTATGGCGCCTTCATCTTGAAGCGCTCCCCACAGTACATCCAAGCCCGACCGGAGAGTCGCCCTCAACATCTTCCATGGCCAGACACGTTTCAGATTGTCGACTCTCTTGCTGAGATCTCCAACCAGCGTTGGCCGTCCTTTTCCTCTCCCATCCTCTTTCCGGGCCTCAAGACACTTCCCGACACCCTAAGTAAGATCGCACCGATAACGGATCCAGCTCATCCCGCCATATCGAGTCTCTCATGTGCCGTCCTACACCCTTCCGACCCATCATGTCTGCGCACCTACATCCAATACTATCTACAGGCGTTCCCTACTATGGCGAAGTTCTGGACACTGATATACGCGGCGTTTTCCCTGCCGCGCTACAAGGCATTCATTTCGAATCCGCTGACGGCTTTCAACGCGCTCGCTTTCAGGATTCTACGCACTTCGTTTTATCTTACTTCCGCTATTGGTACAGCGTGGGGTTCCATCTGTCTGTTCCAGTCAATACTCCCACGTAATACACTACCTCGTTCCAGATGGTTTTTGTCTGGATTTCTGGCGGGATGCTGGGCATTTTTGGAGCGAAGCCATGGACGGAGTGACTTCATGTACAGTGCTCGCACGAGTATCGACAGCTTGTGGAAAGTTGGAAAGAAGAAAGGATGGTGGAAAGGGGTCAAAGGAGGCGATGTGCTTGTCTTCACGGCTAGCTTGATGGTCATTGGTGGTGTGTATGAGAGAAATCCTTCCGCTGTCAACAGTGCTGCGCTACGAAAGGCTTTGGGCGTCATTCGGGGCGAGGGGTGGGTTGATCGTGCGGCGGCGGCCAAGGACCAGGCGGCCGAGACGAGCGTTGAGAGGAAAGAAACTTAAAGAAAGATTTCTTGTGATAAACCGCAAGGTATATTGTAGACCCGGCAGCGATAAATTTGATGATCTTGTGGGCCAAAAACCCGCAGTGTCTCCTCGACGACATTTGAACCCCAGTAGCTATGATGAAGGAAGCCCTCTCCCCCCATCCTTTCTTTTGGATTGACCACATCACTATATGAACGACCATGCCACCGTCACGTTGATATCGTTAGCATGAAGTCCTTCGAATCCGAGGTGAGCAGCAAAGTTTATGTTCGTTTGGTACTCCAAGTTGTAACTAATATCGTAGAGGTGTCGCGACTCTTTTGATCCTTTGTCGATAGACCGCTGTCCTGCAAGTCTGTAAGCTGTAAGTGGAATCTTATCCAAGCCGACCTGCCATTCCGCCATCATCCCGACATCTGTAGCTATGCCGTCTATTTGCATGGACCCATAGAAATTTCTGTATTTCGCCGAGGGATCCCGTTGGCTGAGCTTGCCTGAGCTAAAGGCATGCTGGTATTTTCTGGTGGTGTTCGTGGTTCCATCCAGCGTTTCCTTTATTTCGCCAGACTTTTTGACACATATGATGCTCGTGTATCTGCTGTGTTTGGGCGAGGGAACCGTATTTCCTCTGCTGTCTACAAGTTGACATTGCTCCCCCTCGTTGCATTCAAAGTCCTCCTCGAGTCTGTAAACATCTGTGTATTCGACACGACAAAACATTTGCCAGCTCGCTATACCGGAACACTCTTTGGGCAGAATGGATGAGGCGCTCGTATACCAGTACCGGCTATTTCGCTGCTCGCATAGATCATCAAAATTGGGCTCTCTGCGCCCCTCGTGAACAGCATGCCCATCCCTAGAATATACAATTCGACTTATCTGTCGTAGAGTAGTATTGATGGCTATGGCGCTGACGCTCACTCTTAGCAGAGAATATAGTAAAATCAGCGCCCGATGTAGCCCATACATGGCGAAGTACGTACAGGCACGAACTCGAGGCGTGTCAGCAAGTGGCTAGATCAGGACGAAGAAGGTATGCGTTTTAATCCCTCCGTTATAGAAGCCGATATTAACATGTGCTCAAGAATCGGATGTGGATTAAGGAGCCATTGTCGAGATCCAGCATTTCTATGTCCTCGGCTGACCGGTGATAATTTCGTGGCCAGTATCGATTACTACCTACAGGGGTGGGGCCGCAGCTGGTACCCGCGACGTTGTGGCGGCAGAGAGGGCATGATATGAGCAATTCTGGTAACGGGTCATCGTTTCCTACGAGGCATTTTTTTAATCCGACTATATATACCTGAGGCCCTAGACAGCCCCTATAGGACTTTCGTACCGATAGCATACTAGGATTCGAATAAACAGTATACATTAGTTAGCTAAAGCAGGATAGATACGATCATATGATATAATTTTATAAGCTCTATCTATTGAATCTTATAATGATTCTTATACTAAAATACTAGCTATTTTATCACGCCTCTAGCAAACTAGATTTTATTCTATTTTCACGATTTTTTAATTTCTATACTAAAATATAAATTAGCTTAGAATAGAAAGAAATTTATATAGAAATAATAACGAAGTTTTACTAATTCTAAAACTACTAGTTTCAAGCTATAGGAACTAGCTATCAGCGGTATTTTTAAATTTAATGTACGAAGTTAAGCCTACTTAAACCCGCAAAACCTCGGAGTCTCCCGACATTTTATAGAAAATTTCGAGTACAGCTGACTCACAGGCTCCGCGTTGAAACCTCAAAGTCTTAGTAGTACCGTTCAACTATTCCAGAATTTTGCGTCACGGGGCACAAAAACTGCAGCGGCTGGCGTCTAGTCGCTTCTATCTCAAATTGTGAGGCGATTCACACGTCGTTCGTCATTTGTCTCTGGCATACAGGTCGTGGGCAGCCGCCATGTGAACTTTGTACAGCGATATATCCCAATCAGTAAAGCGCAGTATCAATTTCTGGCAGCGCTAGTTTCTGAATTTCATAGAAGTCGCTATGCCAGATGTTCTACGTAAGTTTACAATTAGAAACATTCGTATCTCTCTCAGACTTTGATTCGGGATGCATGATGCACATAGACAGGTACTATACAATCGAACCAACCGAAAGTCCCCAAAAGGTCTGACACAGTAGATTGTTGGAAGCACTCTGCTGCCCAAGATCTACTACACTCTGGAATTCCATTGCTTGTCCAGGTTCTACGTCGTACTCGAAGGAGAAAGCGTGGAATGTTTCATTGTCCCCAAGCGGGATCTTCATTGTTGCTGTTGGCTGGAGCAAAGCATTCGGGTTGCTCGAGTGCGCGCTGAGATAGTCGGTGGTATACTCAAGGTCTCTGGTCGAACCCGAGACTGTCGTCTCACTCCAAACCTTTTAAGTCACGGACTTTACAGGGACCATGAATCTCGTTGATGACCACCGATTAGGTACGGGAAATTTCTTTCCACTCGTGATCATGCCAAGTGCTTCAGCAGATTTTCTTATACATAGAATCGAATACCTAACGTTCCTCTTCAACTTCTGCCCTAAGTTGATGGGCTTGCCATGCGCGTCAATTGTCTGGCACCATTCCGTGATTCTGCACTGGAAAGGAAACTCTTTTACAGAGGTACTTGGCTGCTCATGTGGTAATAAGCACCATAGATAGAATAACAGAGTGGTGACGCATTTCGCAGGCCGAGTTGGAGAAGCGCCAATGTAGCCCTTTTGGGCGCCTCTACATAGCGCATGATAGTCGGGTACCCTGACTTGTACAAGTCTCTTCTCGAGATGGTGCGTTTGCATCTCGATTGCGTGATCAGGATCCAGGAACGATGTTTCAGCAAGTTCTGCGTTTGTAACATTCCTCGACACGAGGCTGGTGACGGACTCCAAGCAAAAGACCAACAACAAGTAAAGATGGACCAGGGACAAACCCGCTCGATAAGCCATCTTGGACAACATGCGAGGGTGTCAAACGAGCAGAATTAGAATCAATCGGGCTTGGGAAAAGTCTTGGGGGAACGTCAAGTGCATGCGCAAATTTTGTACCTTGCATCAAAGAAATGATAGTCTCTATAATAGGAACTATTGACGGGGACCATTGGTTTGGTGAGCTGGAGGTGAGGTATATTTGTAAGCCGTAGTCCTTATCTGACTCCGTGTAAAAGGAACTCTTATATCACACAGCCGAGCGTTCACAAGGGCTCCCAACTGATGTGACGAAACATAAGACCATGCGGCTTCCGTGGTGAGACGATCAGCGAATCAATCCTATAGTGATTAAGAAGGTCGAGATCCTGCTATGACCTACCAACAATGAGCAACCATACAATGTGCTGCATTGTCCACTTTCGGGCAAGGGCGACTGCAATGTGGGCACCATCGGTCCAATTCTTTCTCATGTGAACCGTTCAAGACCTCTCAAGAAGCACAATGATACAGTGCAATTGCTCGAGTCTCGCCGCTTAGCACTTTCTGGAAAGCCCAGTCCACGACTAGATCTAATTAATCTACCATCTTGAAATTCTAGCCTCTCTTTGCCATGGGCATGTGCGGGGCGGTCAGCCTTTCCTGCAGATGCTCATACCGGGCCCATGCCCATCCACAGCGCAGCTCTTTAGATAGTTGAATGAGATCGATTTGCCATAGTGCTTTGTGCTGCCACATCACTCTTTGGTCTCGATTATAGCTTGTGACCATCATCCAAGGGAGACTCTCGACGTCTATCTCTATTACATACTATATCATACTTTACAGGAGATCTCCTGAGATGGGTGGATCGTCTGAACTCTGATCCGAATGCCTGTCTGTGTCATAATTCGAGTCATTCACGTACTACATTTCAAACTCGCCTACGCTGAAAAGGCCAGAACTAAATAAGACTAGGATCTATGTCGAAAGCTTGCCGTATCACCTGCCATCAGCGCTAAATTAAGCGGAGATTGGGATCGTATTGATCTCATTGGGGCCTTGCTATCGGACACAAGCCGTGCTGGTGAGCTGTCTGAAAGCACAGATTTGCAAATCTAACGTCTGGCCTGTCTCGAAAGACAAACTTTGATTTGCACAATTCCTCATTCTGCGAGCCGGAACGCATCTACAATCATGTGCTGTAAAGGTCTGCTGCAAGTGGATAAGCGGCCTAAATCCCTGCCTACGTAGCGTAGTAGTGTATCGGACCTTCCATCTTACTAGGAAAAGTAGCACTTAATGTTTGCTGCAACTCGACTCAAGTCACGCTTTCATTCGAGCTACACACACAAAGAACGCTTTTCGGCACACGCCTCAACCGCGTATCCAGGGCTCGATGCGATCTATGCAGGGAATATAGTTTCGGCGCGAGCCCTCAAGCGAACAAGACCAGCGATGCCCTATTCAATTTCGGCCAGAATATTTTACAAAGGTACTCACATCCTCTACGCTGACATGTAACTTCGTATGTGCCTACTTTCCCCACCTGATTCAGATTGTGTATATTCAAGTACTGACACAACGCGCGAAAGTCGATGTGCTGTCTGGACTGTCAAGCTATGTCCAAAGAAACCATATCCGTCTTATAGAGGCCGTTATCCTTGTCGAACCATCTGCTTGTCACCATGCGACAGTGGACGACCTGTTGAGGCTCTAGCGATTCTGAAATCCCAAGCCCCCAGTCTCTCCATGCTGGCATGTAGGCTAGGTAATCTCGAACATGTTGGATTATCGTATAACAGCCGTTCGATACTAGCTTATGTCCTTATAGCCACATGTCGCAAAATGAAGCCAGGTATCGCAATTCCCTGCCCATTTTGTGGAACAGCCTGGTCGCATAAGCGATCCCTGCCTCGAAACAGCCGCCAAGTAGCCAGAGCTCATGGACAAGGACGAAGACTCGTACACTCACTCCTGGTATTGAGATCTCGCATTCTGTCGATTTCCCAATAACGGTCACAGGCCTCTCCATGTTCACTGACGGAAAGCCCAAGACGAACGCATTTTATGTGAAGCAACTTGACTCTTCCTCGGATCTGGCCATTGAGCGGTACCGGAATACAATGCATACTGTGCCGCTGAATGAATCGTCTGAATACCCCAGTGTCACAATGTAAGAAGCCTTGATGTCTATTGAAGCTAGACCATGGTCTGCGCCGACACATTTGTTCCTGAGCAGAACGTGTTAAGAAAACTCTCCATTCTGTACGGCGATCTGAAATCGAGCACCATCAGAATGTGTGTGTATTCTGACTGCATGTATCGTAATTGGGTTAGTTGTCTCGATCTTCCCAGCGTGCGTGAAAGGCAGCTCCGATATTGCAGCCTCTTCAGGCCACAAGCTCTGGAACGGAGATTTGCAGTGCTCTGACGTATATACTTCAGATGTAACACCGCTTTGTGACGAGTCAGAACAGTCAGTACTTCGCAAGTGGAACGGCTGTAGAGTAGCCACATCGCGTGACATTTCATTGATATTCTGTTCTCTTCCTACGGCTACAATCGTCCCGTTTAATCGTTTGTGGCCTCATACCACAATTTCTGGGAGGCAGTATCAGTGTTACGCAATTAAAGAAAAAAGTTTGTACAGTGATGGCCAGTTGCCAGCCGCGAGTAGAAAGTTGACATCCTACGACGTTGTATGTGAGGCAGAATTTCTTAGGCAGAAGAGAGTTGCATTCAATATTATACATATTGGATCTATATATACACAATGAAACGTCCCTGCCCCCGTTGCTTATTCCATTACAGGCTGTTGAGAATCTCTTACGGGATGTTGAGAATAGATAACGCCCGTTGCGTATCTGCGGAACTTGAGGGTCACGTGTCGGGAATCTGTGCAACATAGGTATGTATACGTCACTGTTCACGTGAGTAGATGTCCTGTCAGGTACTAGTAACACGTGATGGCATCCAGCGCCACTTCACATTGTCTGGCTGGTATGTCACACTTGTACGCCTTTGGCTTGGAAGGGGTACTCGGAGTCCTGTTACGCAAATATTCGCTGCGTCTTTCTCGGCTGACTTTCAGAGCCTCCTCTATCAGCGTCCATAGCGCGAAGGTAATTCAGATCATTCTACGCACTCTTCTGCAATTGAAGGCAAGACTAGCCACCAGGACTGTTGTCATTCAGCAGGGCTCGCCCCTTGCATGACTATCACGAAGATGGCGGACACCACAGATCTCCTCGCTAAGCTTCAAGAGCATCTTCGAAACATGTCGAATGACCCAGCCACGTCTCCCGATCAGACTCTGCTCGAGGAGTGCGAGGCGTTTCTAGTACCACAACTACTTCGCGACCCGCAACTACTTTTACAGCTGGTGACTTCAGCTTCTAATGTTGTTTCCTCTCTTCAGCAAGATCCGACTCCTTTGACAAGGTTGTTGGAGCGGCTCGTCGAGCCGTTTTCGTTTGCGGACATCCTCGAGCTGGAACCATCAGTGAACTTCGTAGCAGGTCTGGATCCCAGGGCTCTTCCCTTCAACAAACTTGTTCTCACTCTTGTGCAAAAGGCCGCAAAGAGTTCAAAGGACACTGCTATCCTGGCGAATATGCCAGAGGTCATCTCAGCGCTGGTGAAACTCTGGCTATCGTCATCTGACGTTGGCGTATCGGACAAGGCCGGGGCTGTCTTGCTTGACCTTCTCGCTGCTGACAAAGAGAAGAACACAGTAGGTGCGCATGGTATAGGTGACGGCAATGTGCTACAATCTGGTGGTCAAGGCCTAATTTGGCGACGTGTATTCGACGATAAAGATATCTACCGCCTGTTCTTCTCCCTCACAAGTTTAAAACACAACGAAGAGGCCTCTCTTAGCAAAAAGGAAAAATCGCTAGCTCAGGCCCGATTGATGGCTTTGTTGCCGCGTATCGGTGTTCTTGATTGGCATTACATCCGCAGTAGCCATAACCAGGCCGTAGAGGTTGAATTCGGACTCAGCCAGCCTCACGAGGGTCTCGTTCACTGGGCGGCCATCTATATGGTCGACTACAAGGATGACGTACTGATGTATATGTCCCTACTACAATTCTATGGAGAGCTCATTTCCTTGGTCAAGGTGTCGACGTCCTCCGATCAACACAGTTCTGTCGCACTAGACTTTCTGATACAGCAAGGGCTCCATGACCGCGCATGTTCATTCTGGCTAGATCCAGATGATCCTGGGCATGATCCGCTCGAGGTACAATTTCTGTACAGCTACTCAGCACGCTATCTATCCACCTACTTGTTGCATTATCCAGAAGCTTTCCTCGCAAATGGAAGCGCTTCACCAGTTCTACAGCGTCTGGCTGTCGCGTTGGATGTCTCGCCTAATGCATGGGCTCACGGTGCCTCGCCAGCTCATGATCTTCATGTTCTGTCCTCTTTGCCTCGGATAGCATTGCTGCCAACGCGCTTGCTGGGGAGCGGTCGCCAGGCATCTCCACTCTTCATCGTCCCTTCCAAGGTCACCAATGCCGACGCACTCATGGCCCTTGCACACATATTCAAGGGACCGGAGGACGACTTAGTGTTTCCCCGCGCGCCTGATAGGGAAATGACACAGTCTCATGAAGCTGCCGCTGCTCGCGCTCTGTACGCATTATACATCTCGCACAATCCGACTCTGTTCGACGATCTTCTGCAACATGCCGAGACAGTAGCCCTACCACAGCTCGCTCTGGCGTCAGTTCAAGTGATCTCGGCGGTAGCGTCAGCGAACTGGGAGCCGCTTCCTACTAAGGACAGTCCGTACGTCGAGGGCGCTGTTGCAGCGTCTTTGGCAGCGTTGCCAACCGAAGAGGCACTGGTGCGTATGCTGCCAGTCGCTCCGACCAGCGGAATTGGTGTCAAAGGCATCGATGCTCTACTCAGATCGCCTGCTCGAGAGAAGGTATTTCTGTGGCTGCTTCGTCCGCCAACTACATACACTCATCTCGTCGGAGGGCGTGGCGACCCGGAAAGTTCAGCTTACAAGATTGCAATGGCGAAATGGGATCTGTTCCTTCTCGTTAAGGGAAAGCTGGCAGACGTCACCAGTGATCAGAATGACTTGGCGAATCTGAGAGATGCCATGAATGCTCGTCTGGCGGAGGGATCTTGGGGCGCTGCGCTGGAAGCAGGTAGCAGGATCGGCACTCTAGAACTCTGAGCATGCTCTGATACTCGATTGCATGTTCTACGCCTCAGTCTCCACAACTTCTGTGCGCCTCCTCTCTGCTGACTCACTCCTCTCATCTTGCGGCTCATCATCGTTGAGCGGTGGAAGCATTCGCAGAATGAGGCTAGCGGGGCATGTTTAGTGGGGCGGCATTGGCCGGCGTGAGGTAGTGAGTTCGAAGCTCTGTGGGCGGCGGGCGACCCCAAGCAAACATTCTCGTCTAAATAAAAACTTCTTCAAGGTAGCAGATGCGATTTTCTCTCCAGTCGCACCCCTTCGCACGCGACCTGCTGAGCTCTTTTCCTGTCTCTTTCTTGTCTTGAATCTTCCAATCATAACTGTGCCCGCACAGCCTACACATCTACACACACCAGCAATGTCTGCAGAGATCACCCACCCCACCATCAAAGGTACGCAGTCTTGCTTGTAACGGTCGGGCATGGCCAGAATTAGCTGACTGACTTGCCGATACAGATGGATGGTTCCGCGAAATCTCCAACATGTGGCCCGGCCAGGCTATGACGCTGCAAGTCAAGAAGGTCCTCCACCACGAGAAGAGCAAGTACCAAGACGTCTTGATCTTCGAGTCTACAAACCACGGCACCGTCCTGGTCCTCGACAATGTCATTCAATGCACTGAGCGTGACGAGTTCTCGTACGTGTCCCCGCTGCGCTCTCCTCAAGCCCCTCACGCTTCCAGGCTGACACTCGCACCAGGTACCAAGAGATGATCACCCACCTCGCTATGAACTCGCACCCCAACCCCAAGAAGGTCCTCGTTGTCGGCGGTGGCGACGGCGGTGTCCTGCGCGAAGTAGTCAAGCACGAGAGCGTCGAAGAAGCCATACTCTGCGACATTGACGAGGCCGTTATCCGCCTATCGAAGCAATATCTGCCCGGCATGTCCATCAGCTACCAGCACCCCAAGGTCAAGACCTTCATCGGCGACGGCTTCAAGTTCCTCGCGGACCGCAAGAATGAATTCGACGTCATCATCACCGACTCGAGTGATCCCGAGGGCCCGGCCGAGTCGCTCTTTCAACAGCCGTACTTTCAGCTGCTTCACGATGCGTTGCGCGATGGCGGTGTGATTACAACGCAAGGTTGTAAGCCCCTTTCAAGCCTGTCTCTCCAAGGCAGGAGCATGCATTGTTTACTGACACCGCGCGTACAGCTGAGAATCAGTGGTTGCACTTGCAGCTTATTTCTGACCTCAAGAAGGCGTGCAAGAATGTCTTCCCCACGGTCGAGTACGCCTACACGACTATCCCGACATACCCCTCTGGTCAGATTGGCTTCATGGTCTGCTGCAAGGACGCGAAGCGCGACGTCACTAAGCCTGTGCGAAGCTGGAGCCCTGAGCAGGAGGAGCAGCTGTGCAAGTACTACAGCAAGCAGATCCACGAAGCGTCGTTTGTACTGCCTGTCTTTGCGAGGAAGCAACTCCGGTAGGGCGCTGCGCCTGGTTCGACTGGGTTGCCCTCAGACACTGTGCCTGGCAGCGACCAATACAAGGTCAGATTGCAGAGACAAGCGTGCTGCTTTAGCAAAATTAAATGAAGTCATGACACAAGACTTGGAACTCGTGATATGACTTTGTGAGGGCCTGTGAACCATGATTAATTGAGAGTGCAGAAGACGTGTTGTCGTGCCAGACATACCTATACTTAGCCCCAGTGCCGTTGCGCAACCGCCAAGCCCATAACGGCCGGGGCGAGCTCCACGTCGATTGACCATGAAACCGTCCGCTCATAGCTACTGTGTTCTGGAGACACGGATTCAGAGCCCACGCTGCCTCGAGTCAACAGCTACACACCAATCTAATCATGGCCGACGAAGACAAGGAAAAGGCAGAGAAAGTAGCAGCAGCTCGCAAGAGGGTACGCGACAACTGTCCCCCCTTCACGTAACCCCCATCACGCCAACTAATCGCCCCGGCGCAGTATGAAGAGCTGAAGAAGCAAAAAGCCAAGAAAGAAGAAGGAGGAAACAAGAAGAAAAAGTCCAAGAAAGCAAAGGAAGACAAAGACAAGGAGGCTGATCCCTCAAAGGCCGCCGACGACAAGGCAGATGGGGACGAGGAGGACGACGATAACGCCGAGGAGGACAATGACAAGAAAGATGAGACGAGACCGTCGCTGACGGAGCAGTCGCGTATGCGCTCCGAAGAGTTTAAGAAGGACTCGCCGCTCAATGCAAAGGTGGAACAGCTAGAGGCGGACAACAAGAAATTACAACAGGAGCTCCAAGAGAAGTCGGAGGCTTTGGCAAAGGCCGAGGAGGAGTCCACGGAAGCGACTGGCGGACTGGAAAAGGAGCTCGAGAAGCTTGTAGGTTTTCACACACAATGTGGCCGTGCACATCGAGACCTGCGCTAACGTGGCAGCGACAGACTCAAGAAATTGTTGCGCTGAAGCGTCAGAACACAAATCTACAAGCGTCCGCTAAGCGAAGACCCTCGGAATCGAATACCAAGAAGGAAAAGGACGAGCTGTCTACCCAATTGGAATCTAAGACGAGCGCTGTAGAGACATTGGAAATCGAGCTGTCCAATGTGAAGCACAGTCTGACTGAAGCACAAGAAAAGGTCAAATCCCTCGAGGCTGAATTGAAGAGCGAGAAAGCGTCACATGAGACTTTGCAAAAGTCTCTCGCTGATCTCCGTGCATCCATCGAGGCCAAAGATGACAGTGCAAAATCAGATGGTAACCCCGCGGACAGGGCGAGAGAGGCCGAAGCCAAAGTATCGCTGTTGAACAGCGACGTCGCCGCTGCACAAAAGGCTGCTGCAGAGGCTAATAGCCGTGCGGATTCGCTTGAGAAGAAGGTTGAAACGCTCACAAATCTTCACAAAGAGGCACAAGAGAAGCTAAAAGCGCCACCGAACCCGCGGGCCCGAAAGAGCGTTGACGGCGATGATGGCGGTCTTGACGAGCTTGAGGACGAAGAGCGCCAGCAAATGGCTGCGCGGATCCGCGAGCTCGAAGCTGAAGTGTATGAGCTCCGTCGCGGTGTCTGGAAAGATCAGCGGAGAGCAATGCAAGGGGAAATGGAGGACGAGGCCGTCCACTCCCCTGGTGCATTCTCGGATGTGGATCTTTCAAGTGGCTACGGCCAACAAAAGAGCAGAAGACAGAGCAGTGGTTACAACACTTTTGCAAATGTCATCAACGCATTTACTGGCGGCGCAGGGCAACCTAGCGGTCGACAGAGAGGTCAAAGCGCAGCTACAGGCGGATTCATGGAGGACGATGATGAGCTTGACTTTGATGAAGACGCATTCCGACAAGCACAAGAGGATGAAGCAAAGAACCGGTTGGAGAGGATCAAAGAGACGAAACGGGGCCTGCCTAAGTGGAAGGGATGGAGGGTCGACCTGGTGGACCAGCGAGGCGGCGAGTATCTAGGGGTATTTGACATCTAGAATGCCACGGATCATGATAATTGCCGGACAAGCATGATTGCATGCATCAGTCGTCGATCGCTGGGCTCGAGCTCTTGCGCGTTCAAGGGTCTTTGGGGAGGGGTAATCTCGATCTTTCAAGCTGTCACGTTAATGATTTCGGCGGGCTGGGATGGAGGTGATGATGCCAGACAGCGCACTCAGATTGCCACTCTAAGGAGCGGCCAGGTCAAGGGTAGCATGTTTCAGGGGCAAAGGAAATCCACTGTACGAATGACGGAAGCGGAGAACGGGTTGAATGACACGACATGGATCGAGTGAGACGGTGCGACCGTATAACGTCAGAAGTGACATGTAAGGGGCATTCTGAAAGGTTTGGCTTGGGATGACCCTGGACTCGCGAGTGATTTGCAGGCGGCGTATTGTTTGCAGCATCAAAATTGTCATTAGACCAAGTGTTTGATGTGGTAGACCAGCCGCGCGTGATTGAAGCTTGTCACCTTTGATCAGGGGCATGGGTAGTTCTGGTGAGCCGAAATGATATAAGTGAAGCACACAGCTGACGTTGCGGTGCGTCGTCGCCAGGGGGATGTGGGTGCCGTGCTTCCAGACGATGCTGCGGTGGAGATGGAAGTAGTAAGCGTTTCGTCAGACGCATAAGCCAGCGTCAGATGTAGAATCGCGTGCGTCGAGAGCAGCGACAGGAGACGAAAAGTCGAGCGGGTATGCTTGCACGGCTTGTAAGAGGTGGGTGGAGGAGGCAGAGGCGGAGTCGAGCGGCGTGGCCCCACGTGCCCCATCAGCGGTGCCAGTGACAGCGATCGAGCTATGTCCGAGCAAGATTAGCGGCGGAAACTTGCGCCTAGCGCCGAGTTGCCTTCGACTTCAGTCTATCTCGACTGTCTGTACCCTTTCCCAGCCAGGCCAGGCCTTGCTCTTGACCGGCCTCAGAGGAACGCCAAAAAGCTTCGCAGCACCACAAGAGTCATTGGTCTCCAGCCAAGAGATCTGGCGCAAGGGGTGGCGCGATCTTTCTCTTCTGACCCCATACTCCTCCTAGGCGCATTCTTGACATAGCGGAGACCCCATTCTGACGTTACGAATTCCTAGATGCACAGGGGCTCGGGAGAGCTGAGTGAAGCACGCCGGGGGTTACTTGGATACAAGTTCACCACTGAGGTTGGCGTGGCGATGCAGGCCATCCACACGGATAGAACGGCTTAGGTAGCTTCACCGTACTAAAGCGGCACCCGATGGTACCTGAGAGGCCGGCGTGAAGTGAGCAGCTCTGATCGAATCGCATCTCACACAATGACATGGCTTGGAACATCTGCAGGTACACAATCATGTAGAGACCCGGATGCGGGAGCACCAGCGCGTAAAGGATTGGCTTTTGCGCTGCGCCCCGCGTCATGTACAGCACATGCAAGTCATGTCCACGGTACCTCCTACCAGAACAGAAGGGGCCTGTCTGCCAGTACTTGGTTCGCGCGAGCAGACTATCTGAGTTCACGTCTCACCCATGAGACTGCAGACGCTTTTGAGATGTGCGACCGAGTGAGAATTAGCATGTTTTGATCCAGAGGAACTTCACATTCCTGGAAACATTGTGAAAAAGCGGGCGCGCCAGGTCAATCCAATGAAACGAGGGCCCCCTCCCGTCTGACCACTTTCCCATTTCCTTCCGCAATCTTCTCTCTCTCTTCCCTCTCCTTTCCCCCCACCCCTCTCTTCTTCGTCACTACATCCACGTACCGTCAAGTGCGCATCAGCAAACCTTTCCACGGCCCTAGGGTCCTCGACCTGTCCTCTCCTTCAAGAATAAGAATAAAAAAAAATCGAGAACTTCTATTGCAGCGCGACTTCCAAACTCTGTCCGCTTGAAGCAAACAACGACGCGATTCACCCCTTTGTCTACCACCGTACACTGCGAGCACTGCGTGTCTTCGTCGCTTAGCAACAAAGCAATTCAGTCGCCAGACAAGACTTTCGACTACAGTTGTAGCCTCCAAATCCTCGGCAAATCTGTCCTACCTGTCCAATCCGGCGCATCGATCCGTTCAATACACTTGCACAACCTCGGACGCTGGCCGCCCCCACCAACGCTTGCCGTTGCCCCGTCTCAGGAGATACCTTAACTGTATCCAATCTCAGAAGAAACCTTCGAGCTACAAGCATGCAGTTCTTGGCTACGCTTGTCGCACTGTCCGCCGTGGGCGCTGACCTTGCTGCCTCTCAGCCTCACCCGGGTCACCATCACCACCATGGCCATGCGCACCTCCACCACCAAGCCCATGCAATCGCAAACAAAGTCAAACGCATCGTCTCTCCCGTTGACACTGCTGATGTGGTCGTAGCTACTGTCTACGTTCTGAATGGCCAGCAAATTTCTCAACAAGAGGTTCAACAGGGCATCGCCAATGGCACTCTGATGTGGGCTGACCCAGCCGCCGCTGGTGCCCAGGCTCAAGCTGCCGCAGTACCTGCGCCCGCCCAGCCATCCTCCACCATCCTCTCTTCAGCAGACACTGCACCTCTACAAGCTTTCACTCTGCCTCCGGCACCAGCTCCAGCTCTTGATAAGCCCAGTTCAGTTCTTACTTCTCTCGCCACCAGTATCGCCTCGAGCGTCCCAGATGTCTTTTCCCCGGACCAGACTTCACCTGCGCCGTCAGAGAGCACGTCCAAGAACCTTGGCTTGACTGGAATCGACGCTGACTTTCCAGATGGCGAATTGGACTGCAGCGAGTTCCCCGAGAAGTATGGAGCACTGCCTCTTCCTTATCTTGGTATTGGTAGCTGGTCTGGCATTCAGTCTCCTGGATCCACGTCTTCGCTCGGCTTCAGCAATATCTTGACTGTTGTGAAGAGCGCATGCAACGGTCCTGATTGCTGCTCTGAGGGAATGTTCTGCTCCTATGCTTGTCCCGCAGGTTACCAGAAGTCTCAGTGGCCGACGGTCCAGGGATCAACAGGACAATCTGTCGGTGGCATTCAGTGCAAGAATGGCAAGCTCTACCTCACCAACAAGTCTTTGTCGACAAAGCTTTGCGTTCCAGGCGCAGAGGCGGTCAACGTACAGGTGCACAACAAGATGTCAGACAAGGCTGCCGTTTGTCGAACTGACTACCCTGGTGAGTTCTGTAAGCTTCCTGACATTTATTTCTGTTTGCTGACTAGATTAAAACAGGTACGGAAGGAGAAACAATCCCTCTCAATGCCAAGCCTGGTACTGTATCCAATCTCACATGCCCTGACGCTGCAAAGTACTATACTTGGCAAGGAAAATCAACCTCAGCTCAGTACTACGTCAATCCTAAAGGCAGCGATGTCCAAGAAGCTTGTCAGTGGGGAGATCCCAACGGCCACATGGGAAACTATGCACCATTGAACCTGGGCGTCGGTTACAACAGTGGCTCCGCCTGGCTGTCAATCTTCCAGAACAGCCCGACTACTGAAGATAAGCTCGATTTCAATGTCGAAATTGTTGGCAATAACGGAGGCTATGACAATTTGGCCGGTCGCTGCAAGTACCACAACGGTCAATACTGCTCAGGAGACAACTACGAAAATTGCTCGCCATCCAACGGCTGCACGGTAAGTCAGACTCCTTGACGGCTTGCCAACACTGTCAGCTAACATTTTGCACCTAGGTTTCTGCGTCATCTGGCACCTTGACTTTCGTCTTTACAGAATAGCATACGAGCGCTGGTGGTGCGCTACCTGTTTGAGAGATGTCCATGACCTTCGGTAAGGACTCCAGCTACAGTCCTCATATCAGATGCCTACCACTTCCCTTGCGCCACCGACGCTAGCTCCTTTTGTGAATGAAAACTAACTCTTTCTCTCCCTCTAGGGAACACACTGTTGCATACGATTGAAACGCCCCCTGTTTACCTCTTTTCTTGTAAGATGCGTGCCGTGCAGCCGCTAGACATTTCGCTTCTTTGGGTGTCAAGGTCGAGTCGAGGGAGGGGACATTGACGACTGATGACATCGGTGGCCCGGTATCTATGACTGGTTCTATTTTCTAACATTTCGATTCTTTTACCAAAGTTTCTTCGGTGACCCATCTTCTTCTCGGCAAGATGTGGGGGGGATCTAGCTACATTACCTTGGCTCCTCAGTCTGCTGACGCAAAAGACGGAGTGGTTCGTGGTCCTGTGCTGGTCGCATGGGCTACTGTCTACTTGCGACGACTTGAGTCTGAGGCAGCTGCTTCGATTACTTTTTGTACATTACCTTGTTTTTTTTTTTTTTAAGAATTAAGTGTCTGTCCCGAAGGCAATGTAACGTTGATTATGTTGACAAAGTGTTGCTTCATCACTCGATGGGTCTGGAGTTGGAGACGAAGGCGTGGAAGGGAAGATCTGCAAGACCGAACAAGCGCCAGCGACGACCTGCATGCAAAATGACGGCGTGCCTGCGAGCTCAAAGCTTCCCCCAGAATTCTGTCCATTGCACCTCTTCCGCACCCAGTACATGACCCTGTCTCTCCGGACCCGCAAACCAAGCATCTGACAGCGCCCTTGAACATGGCGGTAAGTCTCCATTCGCATCCCGTACCGTGCTCAGACCCCCACGTGTCGAAAATAGAAAGAAGAATGCCCCGCTAACCCCCACTACCACTTGTAGCTGCTTATGATATCCGGCCTGCCAACCAGCGGAAAAAACATACCGCGCGCGCCAACTAGCTGAGCAATGGGCTACCTTTCTTCTGCCCTCGTCGGAGGATGTGACGGCTTTGCCTGCCGCGGCTACGAATCCCGCTGCGTCTGCGTCTTCAGCGAATAACAGCAGCACAGCGACGCAGGCCGCAAGCAACAGCGCATCCACGTCCCCAGCCACACCCTCAGCAACGACCGAATCCTCCATATCCCGTACAACGCTCACGAAGCGCATCCGTCACATCAAGCACATCTCAGAGCACTCGCTCGGTCTACCGCGTACGAGCTTCGCAACCGCAGCAAAGGAAAAACTCTCGCGCGCTGCAGTGTACTCTGCGTGTAAGCGTGCCCTGGCAAAAGATACAGTCGTCATTCTCGACGCGGGGAACTACATCAAGGGCTACCGGTACCAGCTCTACTGCGAAGCGAAGAACCTCGGGCTACGCTCGGCGGTGCTCTACGTAGGCTCGACGATTGAGCAAGCGCGCGCTGTGAACAAGACGCGACTCGCACGCAAAGACGGAGGCGGGAGCGAGAACGGGAACGGACACTCGCCAGAAAGTGATGCGAAAGAGAAGGAGGACTGCAAGGATGGGAAAGTTGACAATGTCTCGCGGCCAGTTGCGAATCCGAGAGTAGGTGGGGCTGAGCTGGAAGATGCGTATGAAGATGCTGTATGGGAGGAACTAGTCATGCGCTTCGAGGAGCCGAATGATGCTGCACGTTGGGATAGACCTCTATATACTGTTCTATGGGATGATCCTGACCTAGGCGAGACGGGCGGACGCGGAAACACAATATGGGAAGAGGCGATACTGGGGATTGCGCGTGATGGGAAGATGATGGAATCTGTACGGCCCAACGCTGCTGCTGTTGCGCCGCGCGAGGCAGGTGAAGGTGTACTTGCTGAGCTAGAGCGCGTGACAGGGGAGATTGTACGGCAGGTCGGAGAGGTAGGGAGCATAGGCGGCGATGTCGCACCTATCAATCTGGGGTCGTCTGCAGACGCAAAGTTTGTGGTTCGCTTACCAAGTGGGGGCGTCCCTAACTTTGCGCAGCTGCAGAGGCTGAAGAGAACATTTGTGCAGCTGCAGAGAAGTCAGGCGGGCGGTCTGCCTCTGAGAAGAGAAAGATTAGGTGGGCTATTTGTCGACTGGCTGAATGATCAATTCGCGAATGACTAGGGGCCTACGCGGCGGTCAAGAAGCGACAATGGTGCCCTTGGCAAGTGGGTTCTGCGACTTCAGACTGTCAAGAGTCCATTGCCTCAGTTGCATTGAAAGCTGGTGTTGTCGGCTCTGTCCGAAAGGCAGCGGCCGCCAGCGAGATGATAGCCAATGCTCGTGAGTCTGTTTGGAATCTTGTTGACACGCCATCTCGTCCGGGCTGTGACCCGACCCGCCCAAGATCCCATATCGCTTGCACGCACCTGAGTCGCGTCGGTCAACAACAGACTTTTATCGTGATCTTCAAGTGTCGGTGATACACCTATCTGGGCGATCTGACGTGGAAGGATGAAGCGTCGAACGTCGTAGATCGCGCGACATGAAGGCCCATAGCGCTCGCCAATCACACTCGATCGGGACGCTCTACCTTAGGTCGGTGAGAACAAGACCAGCA
Source organism: Taxillus chinensis (assembly GCA_023512835.1). Lineage (NCBI taxonomy): Eukaryota > Viridiplantae > Streptophyta > Magnoliopsida > Santalales > Loranthaceae > Taxillus > Taxillus chinensis. The sequence continues at coordinate 114,217 of JAKCVP010000010.1, forward strand.
GCATCGCATCGAAAGTACGTACACACCAACCGACAAATTGAAGATGATGTTGCTTGGATGTTGGTGGCGCTTTCCGATCAAGCTAGAGCTGCTCTGTGCTGCGTGCGACCTCATCCGCTTCTTCGGCTCATGTCCGACGACAACCAGCTGCCCTATCTCGAGGTCGGATCCGGTCTTTGGATACAGCCTGCGCAAACACGAAGTCTGACATTGTTCGATAGCTCCTAATAATTGTTAGAAAAGAACCAGATCCTGCTGCTCCTGCAAACGAACGACGAACTGCTACTCGCCACCCTGAGCAGCCGTACCGCTATTCGCATTGCCTACACCACACTCGTCGCCATAATGCCCATATCAGGGGATCATCTTTCACAGCTAAGAAGCTTGCTTCCGCCAGCCCAGATTTTGACACCAGAAAGTCCAGAGTATAAGCGTCACTCGGTTCCATGGTCCCTGGCAGACGATCAGTCACCGTCTGTAGTACTGGTCCCCAAGTCAGAACCAGAACTCCAAGCCGTTGTATCCTTTCTTGTCAAGACAGACTTGCATTTCGCCGTGCGCTCCGGTGGTTGCGGTGGCGCATCCAGCCCAGATGTGCTCATCTCAACGGCAGCTTTCAATGCCGTATCCTTCGATCTCGTTGACGAAGTAGCAGAAGTAGGCACCGGCCTAGATTGGGGAACGGTTGATGCGCTATTGGAAGAGCAAGCACCCGGCTATGTTGTTGTCGGCGCACGATGCCCATATGTCGGCGTTGGTGGATCGCAGCTCATGGGCGGTCTGTCCTGGCTCTCACATGAGATGGGCCTCGGCTCTGATCCGCACAATATGCTCGACGCGCGCATCGTCACCGCCGATGGGCGAGCGATATGGGCTTCCACCGAACCTGATCTGCTCTGGGCTTTGCGAGGTGGTGGCGGCAATTTTGGCGTGGTGACAAAGTTGAAGCTACAGGCAAGACGCTACACAGACAAAATCTGGAGTGGCATGATTCAGTATCGCGAGCCAAAGAGAGTCCTGAAGCAGATAGGTAAAGGCGTTGCAGAATTCGCAAAAATTAAGGATGTGAAGCTGGCGCTGCACGTCTTCGTGGTCGACTTCAGCATGCAGGCTTTGCATGGCGGCGCGCCCGAGCCAACCATATGGCTTCTACCCTTTGACGCTCACGGGAAAGAGCATGCTGAAAGCGAGCTTGGCTTTAAATGGGCCCTTGACATTGAAGGAGCCGAGCTGCATTGTGGTGAAATGAACCTGAGGGGTGTCCATCAAATGCAAGAGCGCGCAAGAGCTAGCCATGGCAAGACTGAGGGCTGGCTCGCTGCTGCCCTGATCAAAGATGAGGATATCAACGAAGGACTGGTTGAACACTGCTGGAATTGGTATACTACTACGGTAAGGGAACATCCGAAGATGGCACTGAGTACGTTTGCATTATTGGAGATTATGCAAGAAGCAACCATGATGAGCGCGAAGCCCGAAGAAACAGCCTGGCCTCATGGCGCGCTGGGAAGGAGGCATGTACTACAACTGAGTACTGGCAGTGTTCCATCGAAGACTCAAGACGAGAGGTCTGCGAATACAAAAGAAGGCTTGGAGATCATCCAGCAAGCACCGAAAAAGATCATTGGCAGGGAGCTGGGCAATGGTGACTTTTTGCCAAACTTCACACTACCATACATGGACCTGGAAGAATTGTTCAGAGGAAATTGGGATCGCCTCAGAACGATCAAGACAACGTATGACCCACAAGGAAAGTTTAGGGAGGGTTTCTACATTCCGCCGGCTGCTTCAGCGACCTGAGGTAGGCGGCCAGAGAGGCCTCGAAGATTCGGGTTCTATGCATTCTAGCTACCTCGTGACAATACGTAGAACCCGCAGGCTCCGATGGCCGGGCACCGATCAACAAATAGGCTGAGCGCTCACCACCAAAATAGCTCTCCACGATCCATCTTATGCTAGGTATGCCATCATACGGTGTCGCCCTGCTTTGGGCACCGCATACGAATACCCAGGGTATCCTTGTAGGGAGATGCATCATGGCAGCTTCGCCCTACCGAAACATATATCTGGATGGCATCGCATCTTCAGAACATTTTCTTACCAGCTCTCAGTACCGCCTGTTCTGTCAAACGTTCCGTTGTATTCCAATCACAAGCCACCCCCAAGCGTCCTTGAGTTTAACGCTAGAGAGCCACGAAATATCGACCTTTCCACTTCAGATTCAATTCAGCATGTTCAGCTCAGCTGAACGCAGTGTCTTCTGCCTTTTTCCTCTCCTCGTGCTATCAGCGGTGACCCCAAAAAAAGCATTGCGATAACCAATCGTACTACCCAAGCAAGGACGATTGTGTCATACAGCAACTTAGGCAAAGTTGCAAAATCGAGAGTGAGCATGAGCACCAGTCACTTTGGAATTCTTTGACGCACATTATAGCTACATGTACTCTATGCAGAGACTAACTTGACATTACAGTTTGTGTGGCAGTGCGGGCTCCGCATTGGAGCGCATGCGACACGGCTGCCAGAACACATTTCGGTATGTAATCTGCCTGTGATTCCAATTCTTTTCGCTCTTACTATTTTATCGCCTGTATGGCTTCGGAGGGCAATTCGCTTCTTGCTCTTGACTCACGACAGTTTTCATGTCGAGATGCTGTCTGCTTTGTAATTCTGTCATTGTCGCTCTTTGAAATTTCGAGGTATGATGTATTTACTGATGTGTGCTTCGTAGAGACACATCAGACGATCACTTGCCTAAGGGTGGCAAAGCCATGGACTGGTGTTTGCGCTTTTTGTAATCCATGTGATTGGGCTACGTATGGACCTCACTCTTGCTAGGATTGGAGTGGGTTATTTTGCGAGAATCCTGGACGGTGCCGGATACCTAGGTAGGTCTTGGGTGGTCTGTGAGTCAATGGTGAGATACTTATGAGCACTGTGCTTGTGGCACCCTTTTCATGGTTGGAATCATCGCGTATCACAGCTTTGAATGCCATTCGGGTGGTGGTTAGTTCCAAATCTGGCGTAGTGTAGGTAATTGATTAGCTGCGCCTCTTCAGAAAGTGTGTGTCTGTGCCGTAGCGATAATTTTTTTCCAGGAGGTTTTCTGGAACCATTGCTTTCTGTAGACAGACGCACTGGCCCTTGCAGAAGAGCTGCCTTTGTCGCAACCCTTAGATCAAAGCACTAGTATCTTCTCGCAGAGTGACCATGACGGTGAAACCACCACCTCACGTTAGCACGCAAATCGCGAAATCATCTACAGCTGCAGCTGCAGCTATAAACACCCGTTCGGCAGAGCATCCCGGCCAGCCGAGAAGAATAGTTATACATCGCAAAGTCTTCACCTACTCAATCAAGCCCAAACAGTCTCGACAGCAAAAGCCGCTCGAATGCATCGGCGCCAGGCGTACGAACGCAGATACCCAGCCGATTCCCTTTGCCTTCATTCAACCAGGAGCCGCGGTCCCCAGGTACATCCTCCACACCCTCCACCTTCCTCCGCCCTCGCCTATCCATTATGCATGCTCCTCTCGTCCACTGCCCGGCGCTCTCGACGCGCAGATCCACACCGGTTTGCACGACCCAGCCCTCATCCTGCGATCCGTGCATCGCATACCATATGCAGACTGCATCGTGCACGCTGAGCCCCGTAGCGCCGTGCTCCATACTCTTGTCAAAAGCGTGCTTCATGAAAGCTGCCATCCACTCTACGAGCGGACTCTTCGCCTCTCGCAGCGGCTCAATCACACGCGCCAGCTGCGCAGGATGCAAGATATGCTCATCCGTGACATCGAGCGGGAAGAGCGTGAGTTTCAACTGCCGCGGCAAGCCAGCGGGATAATCAGGCAGACTCTTCCTGGGGTGTGTGCTCGACTCCGGCGCGCCAGAGGGCGGCAGCGAAGATGACAGCGGCGCCGGTCGAGGCATAGTCGAGCTTGGCGATGGCGACGTAAGTGCGTAGAGGCGCGCCGCGGCAATAGTGTCCGCGTGCGTGTTGAATTCTGCCAGCGGTGTAATGTTCCCGGGTACATTTACCGCGCCGCCCATGACGATGACTTCCTTTGCGCGGAGGAACACGGCTGGATCTTCCGCCGCGGCCAGAGCGAGATTCGTCAGGGGTCCAATGGCGATGATGCTAATCGTGTCCTGTGGCTCAGTCGCGAGAAGGCGTAGAATCTCCTTGTGCGAGGGCAGCGCCGAGGGGCGGAAGAGATCGTGGTGCTGCTCTGCGCCGGAGCTTTCAATCGACGCGAGCGATGCTGAACTGGGTAGGTTGAAGAGCCGTCGCCAGGTTTCCGGGGGCGAGAGGTGAGGATGTGAGCTGTGGATCCCGCCTAGTCCGTCGACGCCGTGGAAGAAATCGGCCATGATGAGTTGATCTTCGAGGGGTTCCTGCGCACCGATGGACACCAGCGGCGGTGCGTCGCGCAGAAAGTCAAAACCTGGCGGTCGGCCTTGGGCTTTGCGCCATTGCTGCTCCTTGTGGATGGTGTGGAACGTTGCGACGACGTTCCGGAGACAACTTGAGCAGGTTAGGACCTGGTTCTCTTGCTGCGCTGGATCGAGAAGAGTTTTCTTTCTCACCTCTGCGCGTCAATGTTGCCGTGCGTCACTGATATCAGGAGAACCTCGAGCTCTTCGTGCTTTGCTGAGAGCGCCAGGAGTAGAGCGAGGACATCGTCAACGCCCTGTGCGACCAGATGAGTTGGCTGCAGCTAAGGCGGGGAGTTGTTCTTACCACTGACAGGATCTGTGTCGATGATGACCTTGTTCGGTGCCATTGTCAGAAATTACTTTGAGGGACTGATGTCAAATCGCGTATTAGTGCAGATGACTGGGCAGAAATAAACTTAAAACACAGGAGGTACCTACAGTACAGTTGTACAGGTAGGCAGTGAAGTCGCCCTCTGCTTTCTTAGTAAGAAAAGCCCCACTGCAGCGATGACAGCACCACGAATGGCCCGGAGGTGGGGCATATGTTGGGTGCATTTAGTGCGTTCTTGCTGGCTGGCTCGGCATTCTATAGTATTACTTGTCAATATTATTTGAATAGAACAGTCGAGCAATGACTACCAAAGCGAGCCAGCAAGAACGGGCATGGTGGAAGGAGGCCGTTGTCTACCAGGTACTGCGTCGGCAGCACTCGCGACAGTGTTGTTGTAGTAGCTGACCTTCTCTGTTGCAGGTATGGCCTGCATCGTTCAAAGACACCGACGGCGATGGATGGGGCAATGTCAATGGTATCACGGAGAAACTTGATCATATTCAAGAACTAGGAGCGGACGTCGTCTGGACGTCGCCCATCTACAAGAGCCCCCAAATAGACATGGGCTATGACATTGTACGTACCGTTGCAGCTCTGCGCTTTCGTCAACTCACCTTATCCACAGGCCGACTACAGAGACATTGATCCAAAGTACGGCACTTTGGAGGACGTGGAGCATCTGCTTGCGGAGCTCAAAAAGCGAGGCATGAAGCTGATGATGGATCTTGTGGTAAGCTTCATCGAACATTTTCCTACCTCAAGAATCTTGCTGATGCCCCCAGGTCAACCATACCTCGGACCAACACGAATGGTTCAAGCAGTCTCGATCATCCAAGACAAATGCTTACCGCGACTGGTACATTTGGAGAGATGGCAAGACTGACTCGAACGGGAAGCGTGTGCCTCCCAACAATTGGTCGATGATCCTGGGCGAAGAGAACTCGGCTTGGACCTGGGACGAGGGGTCGCAGCAGTACTACCTCGCGCTCTTCACTCCTGAACAGCCAGACTTGAATTGGGAAAATCCAAAGGTCCGAGAGGCAGTCTACGACATCATGAGGTTCTGGTTGGACAAAGGTGTTTGTGGGTTCCGTATGGACGTGATCAATCATATCTCGAAAGATCAGGACTTCCCGGATGCAAAGGTCATGGTTCCAGATCACCCATACCAACCAGGGTTCGATCATTATTGCAATGGCCCAAGACTGCACGAGTATATCAAGGGGATCAACCGCGAGGTGCTCTCGCACTATGATACCATAACCGTTGGCGAGATGCCCTTCATCAAGGACGAGAGCGCAATCCTGCGTGTCGTTGGCGCCAAGGAAGAGGGCCTCAGAGAAATCTTTATATTTGACAGTAAGGATGACATCCTCCTTGGACTTTGTGAAACTGCGACTTACTACTAAACAGTGGTGGACATCGATGACGCCACGTATCGCTTGACGCTGAAGCCGTTTGGCCCTCCTGATATCAAGCGAATCGTCAACAAGTGGCAGACGTATATGATCGAAAATGACGGCTGGAACTCACTCTTCATCGAGAATCACGATAACCCACGCTCTGTATCACGCTATACAGACGATAGCGACGAGTGGCGGGAGATCGGCGCTAAGCTATTGACCTTGATGCAAAGCACACTCAGTGGTACTCTGTACGTCTATCAGGGCGAGGAGATCGGTATGCGAAACATTCCCACGAGCTGGGGCATCGAGGAGTACAAGGATGTGGAGACTTTGAACTACTATCACAAGTGAGTATCCAGCCGCGTTTACAAGAACTCAATTTGACCAAGAGTCATGCAGGATGCAGGAGATGTATCCCGATAACAAAGCCAAGCAAGATGAAACTTGGGAGGTAATCCACCGCAAAGCGCGAGATCATTCCAGAACTCCAGTCCAGTGGAACGATAGCCCCAACGCAGGATTCACAACCGGCAAGCCTTGGATGCGGGTCATTGAAGACTACAAAGTTGTAAATGCCGAGCAGCAGCGTGGGAATCAAGATCCAAACCAGCTATCAGTGTTTCAATTCTGGAAGCGTGCCATCGAAAACCGCAAAAAGCACAAGGAGGTCTTTGTGTACGGGGACTTTGAAGCCTTGGATCTGGAGAACCCCAAAATATTTGCATACACTAGGAGTAGCCCAACAGACGGGTCATGGCTAACCGTGTTGAACTTCACCAAAGACGAGGTGGAATGGCAGCTTCCAACCAGGGTTAGTACCAGACATTCGTGATCCACGTCGAAGATTGACTAATTGCGATAGACTGTCGTTTCGCAGTGGGTAGCTGGCAATTATGTAGCCGGTAAGCCGGACAAGGCAACATCAGGTGTCATAAAGCTGAGAGCTTGGGAAGGATTGCTCGGGCAATGCGAATGAACTGTTAGGTCGGCTTTGGCGTAGGGTATCCAGTTGACGAAAGAGGTCTCGACTGCCTGACGTCCGGAAGAAATCGGACCCTGGCAATCAGATGAGAACGAATGTCGAGACTGATGAAGAGACTGGTAAGAAAGCGGGTTGAGGCTGCTGAACGGATGAGGAGTGGAGCAGGCGGAGGATCTCATGGGTTGAGGGAGCAGGCAGGCAGGCAGGCGTGGCAGGTTCCAAGCCCGCCCGTGACTAAGCGGGGACCCCCCCGCGTATGTCGTGCCGTTGATGGAACAACAGCAACTTTCTGTCCCGTCGAATTGTACGCCTGGCTTGCGTCGCTGCCACCCTATTGTCGCGCCAGACTCTGTCCTATCTCCTCCCAGTGTCGCGAACGTTCCCCAGCCAAATTCTTCCTAGCCCGCGCCGCCGTGCTGGGAATCGCCCATCAGTACAGCCCCATAGGCTCCCCACCGCAACCTCACTTCTTCCACGGCCCTTGGACGCACAGCAAGGCTTCCAGTCGCAAAGCCGTCAAATTCAACTGAGACATACATCGGGTGTCAATACGTCTTTGAAGGACGCGTCATATCTCGTTTCGATATCCCCTCGGTTTCTACGCACACCAAGTTGCAAACTTTGCTTTCTGACGCGGTCCTTCGTTCCACCTGATCAGTACGTATGCGCCTGCACAACGAGGAGTCACTCCGTCTCCTCTACCCAATCTATGTGACTATGAGTCATCTGACAAACTTCTCAGCACATGCAGGGACAAGAACTACAAGCGCACAGCATCCGCAACATCCTGATGATTTGCTCATAAGAACTAGTCTTTCAAGTCTACCCAGCAGAGTGCAAGACCGTTTCGCTACCTTCTACAAGCAGAGCAAGGCTCTGATCCATGCGGCATGTCTTCATCGTCAGAAATTGTCGAATCATGGATTTCAGCTTTCTGCAACCTCACTGGACACGAATATTTTGCCGAAGTCGCTGAAGATTTTATCGAGGACGACTTTAACCTCACAGGTCTGTCTTCGCAAGTCCCACTCTACAAAGAAGCCCTTGAGCAGATATTAGATGTCGAGCCGGAAGAAGATGACCTAGAGGAAGACGAGGAAGACGATGACGATGATGACGAGGCTATTGAGGTTTTCGACGAAGATGGCCAATCCCTTGGGTTTCAACGCGCCAACAGAAGGAGCGCGCGGCTCAATGCCGATAGCAATGCCATTGAGGGCAGCGCAGAACTTCTCTATGGCCTTATACATCAGAGATACATTATCAGCAGACCCGGAATCGGCCAGATGCACGAGAAATACGAGCTTGGCCACTTCGGCTTCTGTCCACGAGTTCATTGCAGCGGCTGCCGCGTACTCCCGGTTGGCCTCAGCGACACGCCTGGCCAGGAGACTGTGAAGCTTTTCTGCCCGAGCTGCCTCGATGTCTATACCCCGCCGAACTCCCGTTTCCAGACAGTCGACGGCGCCTTCTTCGGGACCACCTTTGGTTGTCTATTTTTCATGACATATCCTGAGCTCCAAGTCAATGCACCTCGACCGATTGACACATCGGAGCAAGACCTTCAGGCCAGCGAGATGGACGACACTGGCCAGAACAATGGCATTTCGCACGCAGTCGATGCTCAGCCAAATCGTGCCTCTCCAAGCCAGCCTACAGAGATCAACGGCATGGCAGTCTTGAATCTTGCGCCTGGCTTAGGCGAGGGAAGCACGTATGAGCCGCGCATATACGGATTCCGAGTCGCGGAACTGTCAAGAACAGGGCCGCGAATGAAATGGCTACGATCGAAGCCGATAGATGTGACTGAGCTTGATGAAGTAGCGAGATACGGACCAGGTGAAGACCAAGCCACTGAATTTGAGTGTGACAGCGATACTGATATTCGCAATGCAGATGAGGAAGTTCAAGTCTCCGCATTCCAGGCCGGCGTCGATAGGCGGAAGAAAGCTCGCATTCGGAGGAGGCGGAGGACGGCGGAGGAGACAGCTGTACCGCCTGAAGCCACAGACGAGACGAATGGCATTAATGGTGTTGGTTAGGGTCAGCACCGGGACAGGTCTGCTTGGGGGTAGGGCGAAGAGCTGTGAAATGCCGACGTTGCAGATGAACATAGACAAACTGGCATGTTTTGAAGTGGAGCTGCTGCTGCTGCATGATTCTGAGATACCACGGCTGTCTCTTGCATCGCGAGGGAGTTTTGAGTTCTGGATGTTTGAGGGAAAAGACGCTTTTCACGTGGTCAATGCGATACCTGTCCTGATGTCTTCCCCAGTGCCTCGCGAGAAGAAAATCTCAGACGTGCATGAGCAGGTTATCGAGATGCCAACGAGACAACTATCTGTGGCGGCTCCCAGGGGCCACGCCTCGACCATCTCCGAAAGTGATTGCATCGCCGCCGGTTGGAATCTCGCACTTGGGACTCAGAAGGAGCAGATAGCAAGTCACTACGGATAAGACCGTTGTGTAAAGAACTTCTTCTCCATGGACTGCCGACATCTAGTACGGTCTTCACGGTCGATGTGCTGCTACGAATTCAGGTAGGGCCTTCAGCTGCAATGCCAGCAAGTGTGCCAGATTGCAAAGTTCAGTCATGCCATAGCGTGTCTTTGGAAGGACCTCTGACGGAATGAATGGGCATGGCCCAGTCGTGTATACTGTTGGCACCACGTAGGGAAGACGTTTGGCATGAGGTGCAGGTGGCTGGCGTGGCTGGGCAGGTAGGCAAGCGGCTCTGCAAGTCGAGCAGCTGAGAAAGTAGACGTATAGTAGGTAGGTAGCTACGCTAGCACGCCAAGACGCAGTGGCTAATGGAGCTCTTCTCAAACATCATCGTCGTCAACACCTATACCCTTCCATCTTTCTCTTCGCACTTATCTTCCACGGTTCGTCCATTCCTTTGAATCTACTGTGAAAGCTGCCCTCAGTCCTTCGAGCGCTTCCAAATTCTTGCCAGCTTCGCTTTTGCATTAGATTACTCGCGTCCTTCGCGAATCTCATGGAGGACTGAGCATTCTCTCTGCTCCCCAACCATGGCTGATATCCAAGATCTGCTTGCTCGTCTCAAGGGACACAGCGCACAAGCTTCCCCAGCACCTGCAAACTTTCCTGCTGGTCTGTTTCCGGCCGCCCCGGCGCAGAATTTACCTGATGCATCGCCACTTGCCTCTCCCGGTCCTCAGCAAACTAATGAGGCTGCAAAAGACCACAACGCCGACCGTACAACCAACTTGCTCAATCTCCTGAAGTTCAATCAGCCTACTGCATCTCAAGATCGTCCTCCCTCCAGCCGCGCCGCACCCACGCCCGACAAACACGCTCAAAATGGTGGTGCACCAGGCAGCCTGCCGCGAGCTGGCAACCCCGAATCGACGAATCGCAGTCAAGATCTCTTGTTGACGCTATTGAACGGTAGACAGGGTGGCTCTACAAACAATGCTTCGAGCTTATCGCAGCCTGCTACCGAGAGCCAGCCTATACAAGCTCCTCAGCCTCAAGCTGGAGGACAATTCTCCTTCGTTAGCCCTTTTGCGAAATTGGCGGCCGCTTCCCCAGCTCGCACACCACAGCCTGAAGGCAATAAGACTTCACATCACTCCAGCCTGCTTCCATCGGTCGAGAAGTCGGTCGGCAAGATCGAGTCTCCGGTCCCCATGGCTGACGGTGGTCGAACCCGCCTGGAGGCACTGCTTGGTATTGGGCGCACACAACTTGGCTCTGCCCAGGGTCCACCCAAACCAACCGTATCTGAAGCCGTAGAGCAGGTTTCTTCTGAGGTGAGCAGGGACGCTCGGGAGGCACTTGCGCGCGCTGAAGAGAAGAGCACTACTGAGGCTGATGTGTCGGCCAAGGATGCTAGGCGTGCAGCAGCCGCAGCAGCTCTCGATATCCAAAAGGGTTTGCGAGATCCCGTGATCAACGCAGAGGTACATCAAAATATGCCGCCCGATATGGCAGAAGCCTTTACAGCTACAATAGAGTCGGCTGCGAATGAGGCAGCTGCTGACAGTTGGGAGAGCGCAGATGCTAACGAAGATGCCGAGGGAAAGGCAGGCAACGAAACAAAGCCTGTCAATGTCTACAACTTCCCTATGCGCCCATTCACCTCCATAGAAGTCAAGTCCGATGCCATCACGCCGAGCAGCGTCCGCGAAGATGTGATAATGAAAATTGCGAGTCTCAAGAAAGAGTTCGATCAGGTCGATCGAATTTTGGCAACAGCGAGCAGCAACTTCATCGTCTACGCGATGGCGAAGGGAGGTGGCGCAAGGGTGATACGTCAAGACACCGGCGAGAACAAACAGGCATTCCGTGTTAAGGGCAACAACATCTTCAATCTTGCTATCTCAGCGCCAAAGTCAAGTCCGCTTTCCAGCGAATCTGAGTCGTTGTTGTTGACCGGCATCAACGGCGCAGTGTATTGGACAAGCCTACCCATCGACCAAGAAGCATTCGACAAATCTGACATTGACAAGGCCGGCTTCATTTTTCCACCTGTTGCTCCTGCAGAGGAGCCAACGTCTGTCTCGCAGCTGAAAACCAGGGCTAAGAAGAGCTCTCGCCATCCAGAATTCTTCGCCATTGGTCGTGGCAAGTCCATACACATTATCTATCCGCGAGTCGCCACAGCTCCAGAGTACATTGATGCCAAGACGCGAACTGTAGATGTCGAAAAGTATCTTCAGGAGCGATGCTTGAAGATATCAACTGGCAAGGCAGGCAAGGATTTCGCGTTCAGCGAGGACGATACAATGCTCGTATCTCTCGATAAATCCGGCAAACTGAAGTTTTGGGATATCAGTGCACTTACGCTTCACGAGAATAGCCTGCCCACAGGGCCTCGCACGGCTCAAGATGTGCAAGAGCCGGTTTGGACTCTACTTGTTGGCTCGAATTCTGAAAAGGCTTCACCCACCTCTGTACAGTTTCTCGACAAGGATCGTCCGATGACTAAGGGCACGGCTTTGCGCTACATCATCGTTGGGCTGAAGCAAAACCATACTATCCAGCTCTGGGATCTTGGACTCGGCAAGGCCGTTCAAGAGATCAATCTCCCACATGACAATGACATGGACGCCATTTGCAGCATTTCCTACAATGCGAAGAATGGCATTCTCGTCATCGGTCATCCTACGCGCAACTCCATCTACATGATCCACCTGTCTGCACCTCGATACAACCTAGACACAATGTCGCAAGCCAACTACATTACGCGCCTCGCACTCGGCGACCGGACGCTGCCACGCCCTGAATCGACAGCCATTATGAGCGGACTCAGAGAGATCTCCCTGAGCTCGATCGGTCACTTGCGTAGTCTGGACGTCATGTCGCCAAACGCTACGACCATTGAGAAGATTGACGCTGCTGAGGAGACTATCTTCGAGGTCTATGCGATGCATTCGAAAGGTGTGACATGTCTGTCACTAAAGCGGCGCGATCTTGGCTGGAGCGATGACGGCAAAGTCCTTCATCCAGTAGACGCTCAGTCGGTGGGTGCAATCAAGGTCACTGATCTTGTCGAATCCCAGGAAGCTGAGATTGAGGATCCTGTGACCCATCAACCTGTCAAGCTAGCAACAAAAGTTGATAGTAGTAGACCAATATCGACCGTGTCGACCCCGAGTAAGGGGAATGCCGCCGCACAGACCAATGGCGAGTCGAAGTCTGAAAAGAAAAAGGCTAAGAAGCGGACTGAGGATCCTACCGAGCTCAAGCCCGAAAAGGTCATTCAGCGTCCAATTGAGCCTACTTCTGAAGTTACAACTCCATCGCAGACTAAACACATCACAGACACTTCTAAAGAGCCTGGCCAAGCTTCCACAGCTCCTGCAGAAGCAGATGCAAAGGCAGTTGACGTCAAGCCCGTCGCTGAGAAGGCGGTGGACAGTTTGAACAACAGTTCGCTGTCGATCTCTAATCAAGACATGATTGTGACGATACAAGAGGCTCTTCTGAGCAGCGTTGGGCCGCATTTCGAGAAGCTCTACCAACGGATCAAAGACGACAAACGTGTCTCCGAGGCTACGGCTGCCGCCAATCAAGACGCAGTATTGAGGCTTGTCTCTAGCACGCTCACCGAGAATGTGGAGACGAGTCTCAATCAGATAGTGTCTGCGAACATCCGGGAATCGGTCACGCCTGCTGCAGCAAACGCAGCGACTATTTCAATTGACCGCAAGTTGATGGAGCTCGTGCCGCCTCATCTGAACTCGGTAGTTCCGCGAGAGATCAAGTCAGCAGTTCAGAACTCAATCACACAAGCTGTGCAAAGCCGAGAGGTGACGAAAATCCTCTCGGAGCAAGTTACTCGAAACCTGACTGGTCTGATCGATCGCGAGTTTAAGACAGTTTTGGAAAGTCAGATCACGCCGTCCTTCAAGGCCCTGGCAACAGACGCGGCCTCAAAGATCACAAAGGAGGCGGAGCACCGCCTCTCGGAGCAGCTGCGTCCTTACGAGCTGCAGCGACAACGGGACAGCGCTATGATCGAGCAACTTACTCAATCAACCCACAAACTGCTTCAAGCTGTAGAAGGTCTTGCGGCAACCCAGGTGTCTCTGCAGAAAGATATTGCAGACTTAAAGGCACAGCTGGCCGAGCAGCCTCCTACAGGTATAGCCAAGCCTGAGGCGCACCCAAGTGATGATGCAGAAGTGGATGCAATCGCAACGCTCATGTCAGACGGGCGAAGGGAGGACGCTGTCATCAAGTGGCTGCAGTCTGAGAGGCAGGCAGAGCTCTTCGATATCTACTTCGTCAGATGGAAGCCAGACTTCTTAGCAGAGTTGAACATGATTGTTCTTCTCTCGGTATCCATGGCAGTCTCTTCTTCTTTGAAGACAAATTTGGCACAGAGACTTGACTACATCACCATGATCCTTCAGACCATCGATTTCAGGGTCAGATATACTACTACCCTCTCTGATACTCGTAACTATACTGACTGTCACCAGAACTCTGACATTGCCCAATATGCGCCCTCGCTGCTCGAGGTTCTGAACAACAAACTCCAGGACGAGTATATGGATATCGCCGCAGAAACCCCGCAGAGCCCACTTCTCCAGCGCCTTCGGGCGCTCATTGTCCGCGCCCGCGACCAGAAGGCGGCGCTCATATAGCATGTGGAAGGTGTGCGTATCCACTTTGTCCATGTCCCAGCATAGCAACGGCGTTCTCGAGGTCCTTTTGAGAAAGCACCATAAACGTTCTGCTGGTTGTTTCAGCGTTGTGAAAAGGGTCGAACAAAAGGGTGGATTATGAGGTAGATACGAAGCAGCTTCCCGAGTTGGCTGGTTTCAAAGCATATTTAAAATTCCTGTGCCGCACTTCGCCTCGTTCCTAATGTGTCGTAGATTGCGCGAGATGTATTTGTGTTCTTCAGAAGAAGTCGGGTGGATGAAACAGCAGGCAGGCGCGCTCTGCTCGATCTGCCATCCACCTACCACGTGACGCCGATTCCAAAACCTCGACTTCACGCTTCACCTTGACCTCTGCCGAGCGGTCTTTCGTCGTCTTCCTCTTCTTTCGTTTACACACTTGGCAATCTCCCAAGCCTGTCGGCCATGCTTCACTGATCGATTCTGACCGGCCCCAGATCCTTCACGTACTGGACTCGACTCGACAATGCCTACCGTTGGAGGCTCCCCATCGTCGTCTGGACGCCTGAGTCCACTATACTCTCGTGGTGAAATTCGTTCACGCGATGAGATCCGTAGAGACCTTCTTGCCCTAGCTGGAACGTCCACTACGACTGATGCTCTACTAGTGGATATCTACGTCTGTGAAATCCCTCGCAGACAGGCTTCGGTCGTTCTCAGGTAAGGCCAATCCTGCGCAACAGTTCTCACTCTTTTACAAATGCCTGCACATTGGCTTGAATCTTCCGGTGTCAGTGGAGGTAACGCCCAGATTAGCCTGTGTCAAGGTTTTTGCTATGGTTTCCAATGCTGTTGCGGTCTTTCACTTTTGATCTGCGTGAAATCATCTGGGAATTTAAACTGACATTACTGTCGCAGCGCCATCAAGGAAATACCAGGCCAACTGCCGCTCCTCCACCTGCGTCGCTTCGCAAAGCAGGGTTTCGTGCCTGAGCGCGTGAAAATGGCGTCGAAGCCTACATCGAAATGGAGAGGACACGCGAGTAATGATGCCTCCCTTCCCACTGCCACTAACAGCCCTCAACCCCTCAATACTGAAGCATCATTATCACCCGCATTGGATAACTCTCCCCCTTCCAGAGCCTCGCCCAACAACGACAAGAAGGATGAGCCAGTACTAAACGAGGAACATGAAGAGACGATGCACACGTTCCTCTGCCCGGCGGATATCATCTCCATCTCAGAACTCGACGCGCTGCTCCGGAAGGCTCTCAATTACCCAAATGCTCCCCTACACATTATCCGCACCCCGGCGCCCAAGTACGCTCCAATTTCAGCGGAGATGGCTGAAGAGAAAAGTCGCGACTTCTGGCCTACTGTGTACATGAACGGTAATCCATTTGGACCACACCACTCGGCGCTCGCTCACGCAGAAGATCAGATGGGTGGAGAAGGTCACAAGAATGTAGCAAAAATGATGGCGCTGGCAAGATCTGTTGGCAAGGAAGCAGCGGAGCGTGGTGACGGTGAAGCAGTCGGCGTTGTCGTAGTCGAACGCCCCAAAGACGCCAATAACAAACCAATAGGACCGGAAAATATCATCGTGGTCGCTGGGGACGGACGGTGGGTAAGACGAGCATCTAGAATGAGCAAGACACTGACATGCAACAGATACAGCGGACCTGTAAAGGATGGCAGGGGCAACCCAGGTGCTCATGCAGTGATGCGAGCCATTGCGCTTGTTGCGAGGAAGAGACGTGTGATTGCCGGTCAGAACCTGGTTGATCACGACGATCCAGTCTTTGCAGACGTTCCTCGTACTCGACTGGAGAAGGACCATTTTGCGCCGCTCAATCTGAGGGGCAACGGCTACCTTTGTCTAGACCTGGAGTTCTATGTTACCCATGAGCCGTGCATCATGTGCTCCATGGCTCTCGTCCATTCTCGCGTCGGGAGAGTTGTGTTTGGTAAGCGCATGAAGACCACTGGAGCCCTCTCTGCCGAAGTAGCAAAAGACATCGAATGCGAAGAGCATAGAGGGCTCGGCTATGGACTCTTCTGGAGGGAAGATCTCAACTGGCGTTTTATGGCCTGGCAATGGCAAGGCTCAGAAGAGCAAGACCCAGAGCATGAGTCCTGGAAATTGAGCAGCTCCCGTGTCCAGGTCTAGGGGTACTTTGGTCGAGTTGTTGTGCATGACGCTCCACAAACTGATATGAAGATCATGGATGAGAACACCTGCATCTAAGCGATATCGCGTGTTTATCTGAGGCATCAAGCAAGCGGCATTGGATATTTGCCACGCCAGATGTGGGGCTCCCTGGCAAAAGCGTGGTTTTCTGGGTGTAATCAAAGGCGCTGCATCATTCTGGCATTAGGTATGAAAGGACTGCGAGCATCAAGAGCATCTGCCACCCGGAGTTGTGAAGGTTGCAGGTATAATTGGCATGCTCACTAGCATCATGCATAGGCTTGCGTATCGCGGTCCAGGCTAGAAGCCTGAAGGAGGGATAGCGGTACATTCATTGGAGCGTTGACTGGAGGAAGTATTTGCCAGTTCAATCCTCTCACTTCAGACAGAAAGACCATGAGGGCATCATGAGAGCATATGATACAAGTTCGGCGCACGACTTTGGGCAAATTCCTAGCGGTCCAACGTGACTGTGGACGACTGACATGAAAATTACAATGAGATTGACCCTCTATAGCTAAATCCGGGATGCTTGATCCTTTGCATGCAAAGTAATACACATTCCAAGAGGCCCGTGTCCAGAGCCTTGTCAGATTACAATAAAACCATTTGGCGGGATGCTGGCGCGCATCTCCGTCTATGTTGACCGCCTAGTGCTTCGCGGTGACCGCCTCGCCTGTCGATTGTTAGTTTAGCAATTTCTCAGTATGGGTTGGGGTGAGGCATTGCGGCGAGCAAGAAAACTTACCGGTGAGCTTCTCAACAGCCTCCTTGGCAACATCGCCCAGCGCGACCATGCACACAGTCTGCCAGACACCCAGCGCAATACGTGGAGTGACACCACGGTACAAGCCCTTGAGACCATTGTTTCCGTAAATGTACTTTGCAGCGCTAAAGACACCCATCTTCTTCGGTCGGTTAGGGTCCTCAGTCTTGCTCTGCATCTCCACGCGAATAACCTCAATCGGCTGGTTCCAGGCACTCAGACCACCACCCAGACCACTCGCCGCAATCTTCTCACCAACGCTCAGCTTGTCGTTGTCGCCCTTGCCCGTGAACTGCCTGATGCCGTTCTCAGCGACACGGCTGAGACCAAAGCGCGAGCCCCAGTTGGTGACTTGGCGCACGGCGACGGCGTTGACACCCTTGTTGATACCGCGGATGCCTTCTGCCCTGTAGATGCCCATGAACGTCTCGATTGTGCCGGGGGGCTTTGCGCCCGACGCAGCGACCTTGTGCTTTGTAATCTCGACTGTCTTCATGCAGGTGCAGAAACCCATGGTGGCATAGGCCTGGGCGAGACCGCCGGCCATACCGCCTGAGATGCCGGCGGTGAAGTTGGAGGCGCCAAAGTACTTTGCGTAGAACTCGGCTTCAGAGGCGACGAAGAGGAGGACGGCGCCCTTGGTGGAGGCTTCGATCCACGCCCAGGGGATGAGACCCTGGTAGACTGTTTGCGGGGGGCCGTGTCAGCGAGACGGGATGGGCTTATCGCGTACGTGACGGGCATGAGGGGATGCGAAGGGGCGAGGTGAGGTGAGATGAGATGAAATGGGGTGGAAACAACGTACAGCCTAGAACACCACCACGAGACCAGATGCGAGAGATTGCACCAGCCATGCCATCTTTGCGGTTCGCAGCCATTGTTGTCTTTGTCACCTCGAGGGGCTGGCCAAGGGTAGAGACTCTGCGTGGTGTCAGCTTATCGCGAGAGCTTGCTGGGAGCTTGAAGCTCAGACTACTCACTCAAACATGTTGAGGGCAGAACCGACTGCATGAATGTTAGCTTTTCTGGCGCGGAGCTTGCGACTGGAAGTAGCAGACTTACGCAAGAGGTTGGAGAACTTGACAGGCTTCTTCTCCAGCTTTGCCGGCGCGGCGGCGCCTGCTGCGGATGCGGTGCTCATCGTCTAGATTTGGGTGTGGGAAAAGGGGGCCTGACCAAGGCTGCGAGGAGGGCGATGTTGCCGTAGAGGATGGAAGAGTGGAGTTGGAGTGTAGATAAGGGGAAGAGCAGGAGTGGAGATGGAGGAGGTGGTGAAGGGGAGGCTGACGTTGGAATCTTTTGTTGGCAAGAATTGTTTCCAAAACAGGGATCGCAGCAACCTTGTCAGCCAGTGCAGCGGAGGTTTCTGTGGGGAAGCCGTGGGAAGCGTTGGTTGGGCGAAGCGTCGAGCTGCGGTGCGTTGAGGGTTGGCCTGCGCTGTCCGGCCGCTGCCAATCTGCCGAGGGTCGTCAGATAGGCCCATTTGCGCTTGGCGGCCCTGCAGCCGTTGGTTTGGATGGGGGTCCAACCTCACGGTGGTCATGGACAGCAGATACAGTGTCGTGGATTACTTCTCAAGCTTGACTTGTCCGTCGGACTCATCAAGGTCCACCAGAAGCAGGTCGTCTGGCATCGCGAGACATGCTGGCATTCTCCTTCTGCACGGCCGCGGCATGGCGGCTAGACATGCACACAATGGTCACTGCCGACTGGTTGACAAGTCGGTGTACGTTGTTATCTATATACATCTGGAGACCTTGAGAGCAATTCGCCCGCGCGCGGGGAACGTGGAGCATTTGGTCTGATCTCGCGCAGGTCGAACCAGCATCGATCCCTTGCTGTTCGCATCGTCAATGTCCGGGACGGCGGACATGGCACATCCGCGCTGGAGACCGACGCACAGCGTTGGACAGAAGTTCGCTGCATGCAGTGGCACACGTCCAGCTTTGTGCTTGGTGAACAATGGGTGGGCGTTGACGTCTACGGCTGGTACTGAAAGGACGCAGCGTCTTGGTCGAGGCCGTCAGCTCCACCGATGGTCGCACACCGATACTAGCTGCGCAAGCTCTCTTGGAGCCCCGCGACATGGCAAAGCAGGCGGGGACTTTGTTCGGTGTGCCTGACACGCACGCAAGTCAGCTGCGGACTCACCAGAGTCTCTGCGTCCGTGCTGGGTGGCGACAGGGAGTCTGCAAGTGTACGAGGTCGAAGCAGGCGGCGAAAAGCTGTCAAACGCAGGCGCAGAGATGTAGCGCTGCTGCCGAGCCCGGATATAAGGAGCTCTGCGAATGAGGTCGCAGGTCGTTAGAAACCGGATCGTCGAGGGCAGCGTGCGCAGAAACAATTCCGACGTCGCAGAGCGCACCTGTCCACACAGGTCTGTCTGTCTGAGGGACGGCGGCCACCACTGAGCGTGAGCGTCTGCACCTTACTCGCCCTGACCACGCCCACGGTCATCAGTGTGCATTCAACGCCTGCTAGCGAGTGTCACAGCGCGGTTGTCAATGTTTGGAAGGTCTTTTAGCCCCCCTATTCTGTGTGCCCGCTGGCCTTCCCGCAGCCTAAGATGCAGCTAGCGCAGGAATGGAAGACCCTGGGCACAGTGGACTCGACCACGTCTCAACTGCCTGAGGCGGCCATTGGAAACTCTCTCTCTTGCAACAGGCCACGCTCTCCGCTTCTTCTCGCACTCATAATATCCAGGCAAAGGACAAGCACACACGCGCACACGCACACGCCGTCCGCCCAATTGTCTCTCCGCTTTAGCTCCACGCGGGCGCCACGATCTGCTCCTCTACCCACCCTCGACGATCATTACTAGCCGAAAAAAAAAGGCGCCAGTTCAACACTTTCAGAGCCTTCCATCCACTCTCGTTCTCGCCTTCGCCGACCGCTAGATCTGCCCTAACGTTCGCGGCCTCCCTAATCTTGCCCGTCCAGCCTCGGGAACTTCATCCTCCATTCGTTTAAAGCACTTTCACAAGCCGCATCCCTTCTCCCTCTCTCTGTTTCACTCCGCCGCAGCTGATAATTCTCCGTCAGAGCGTTGTTGGCAACACCTACTGCTCCATATATCAAGCACCCCCCATCCCCGCCTGCAGTGCTTCTCCCCTTGCTCTCCTCCACTCCTCCCTTCATTGCACACAACCGACGCCATGGCTACCACTGCTCTTCCCGCGCAGCGCGGCGCCATTCAACGCAACATCTCCGCCGTCACGGATTCGTCTGCTGCTTCCACAGTCCCCAGCGAGGCCAACTCACCTTTCGACTCTCCTCGCCCCTCCCCCTCGTCCACCTCCCTGTCTTCCATGGACGAGGAGCCGGAGCGCTCTCAGAAGCCCACCCACGGCAAGCTGCTCAACACCTATGGCAAGGAATTCAAAATCCCAGACTACACCATCAAGCAGCTTCGTGATGCCATTCCCGCCCACTGCTTCGAGCGTTCCGCTGCCACTGGCTTCTACTACATCTTCCGCGACATTGCTGTCCTCTCGGCTGTCTTTTACTTTTTCTACAATTATGTTACACCCGAGACTATTCCCAACACCGCCGCTCGTTATGCTCTCTGGGGCCTGTACACCGTCATCCAGGGTCTTTTTGGCACCGGTTTGTGGGTCATTGCCCACGAATGTGGCCACCAGTCCTTCTCCACTTCCAAGACACTAAACGACACCGTCGGATGGGTCCTGCATTCTGCTCTCCTCGTTCCCTACTTTTCCTGGAAGATCTCTCACGGCAAGCACCACAAGGCTACTGGCAACATGGAGCGCGACATGGTCTTCGTTCCCGACACCCGTTCAAAGTACGCCTCCAATGTCGGCAAGTTCGTTCACGAGCTCCACGAGCTCACTGAGGAGACTCCCATTGCTACCTTGATCCACGTTGTCGTTCAACAGCTTGGTGGCTGGCCGGCATACCTCTTCTCCAACGTCACTGGCCACAACTACCACGAGCGTCAGTCTGAGGGCAAGGGCGCCGGCAAGAAGAACGGCTGGGGCAATGGTGTCAACCACTTCCTGCCTTCTTCTCCTCTGTATGAGCGCAAGGACGAGCACTTGATCCTGCTCTCTGATTTGGGTATTGCCATTGTCGTCGGCGCCTTGTATCTTCTTAGCCAAAAGTTTGGTGCTTTCAACGTCTTTGTCTGGTACGGAATTCCCTACCTGTGGGTCAACCACTGGCTGGTCGCCATCACCTTCCTGCAGCACACCGACCCCACTCTGCCTCACTACGAGAACGAGTCCTGGAACTTTGTTCGTGGCGCTGCCGCTACCATTGACCGCGACTTCTGGCCCATCGGCCCTCATGTCTTCCACGGCATCATTGAGACTCACGTCCTCCACCACTACATCAGCACCATCCCCTTCTACCACGCTGACGAGGCTACCGAGGCCATCAAGACCGTCATGAAGGACCACTACCGCTGCGACGTTGAGGGTGGTGCTTTGGGCTTCCTCCGCTCCCTATGGAAGAGTGCCCGTTGGTGCCAGTGGGTTGAGCCCTCCGCCGAGGCCGAGGGCGAGGGCAAGGGTGTCTTGTTCTTCCGCAACCGTAACGGCCTAGGTGTTCCTCCCGTCAAGATGGAGGCCGCCAGCTCGTAAAGCAGATGAGTTCTTTGCTTCTTCAGCGCGCGCTAAGAGCGACGGTGTACGGCGTTTGTGAACAAGCTTTTATACGGTAATGCTTTTGCTGGGAAACACCCAATAGAATGATTGGTATACAACTACATGGTCCCAAAGGAGAAAACGATTAGACATGAGTCAAGATTACTTGCCACCTTTAGGGCATGGGCTACTCAGTATTGTACAAAAAACAATGTACGAATACGATTCACCTATCCTTGACGCTCTTGTGCTCTTTTCAGTATCTTCGTAGTACACGCCTCGGACGGCTCACCGCAAACACACCTGGATGAATCGTGCCCTTGCTGTTTACGACGTTGACACAAGGTTTACGTCAGCTGGATACGGCTCACCGACGAGTCAGCATGCTGATACTAATGGCAGCGACTGACACTACAGGCAGGCACGATCTCGTCTCCAGCTCCACTTTTGGCAGGCACCTATCCAGATGGAGTCTTAAGTGTACCCAAGTTCTCATCACATGCAATTCAACTCTCAACGACCTAAAATACCATGACTCGTCAATAGACCCTCGTGCATCGCCTCATGGGTATCGCTATCACTCATCCTACGGCGCTCTCCTATTGAATCTCATATCGAATCTTTCCCTGATTTGCCATGAGTGGCATGGAGATTCTCATGGCAGTCGCAGCGTGCACGAATGCAGCCTCCATGCTCACCACTGTTGTTGTCGACGTCGGAGCTCGGTACAGGAGGAGGAGGGCTCGTCTAGCAGCTGAGAGAGGGACCGGGCCGGTTCAGGACCCTGACGCGACGGATACTGAGATTGCAATGCTTACAACAGCACTCGAGCAGGGCTCGAGAGATATCAAACAGCGCAGAGAGTTGCTTGAGATGCAGTTCAATCTTGCACAGAGGTGGACTCTCTCTGAATGTGCGTCAAGTTCCAGTGGCTGCTGGGCCGAGTGGCAAGAGATACTTACTGCAAAGACAGTCCTCATCCGAGACGAACTCATGGAAGCCCGAGTGTCCATGCTGGTCAATGAACGGTTCCTAAGGCTTGTTCGTGAGAGCGATCTGGACGTACCGAACCCGAAGAAGGTTCGCGTGGACATTGAAGAGGCCTTATTCAAGGCTAATTATGCACTACACAAACTGCAAATGAAGATGGCAGCAACAACCAATCTGCCTGTTTTTGGCGGCCCGAGCGATCCTCAGCAGCTCGGCCACAAGACAGAGCACCATCCGGTCCAGTGGCGGAAAGCCCCAGTTCGAACCAGTTCGCAGCACTCTCTTTACCTGCGTCGCAAGAGGGATCTGTTTCGAAGAGCGAGTCGAGCACAAGAAACCAGCCCCCCACCGTACAGTCCAGAACCTCCGCCTTATAGACAGCTCGTTCTTCTTCCGCCTCCAGTGAGACCAGTTGCTCCGTGTGTTCGACAGGCGAGCCCCGGACGTGGGTCGCACGAGAACAGTGTGGCCGCGCCATCGCACCGTTGTCGACGGCAGTTGAAGGATGTCCTTGTGCCACCTTCACCCAGACTGTCAGATACAGCATCCCTGCGCCAACCCTCTTTGCACAATACCAGTAGCTTGCAAAGGCAAAGTTTCTTTTCGCAAATCGGACGTCGCGGATCGCCCTCGGTCGCCTCGATCCGCGCTTCGACAGGCTTGCCCGACAAAATCACGAGCATGAAGTCTTCATCTCGGCAAGGACTGATCACATCTGAGCCCAACACGTACAACCTCCGTCGCCACCTACGGTCATCGCGTCCTCCAAGTGTGCGTAGCCGCATATCTCGTGAGACGGCTCGTGTCAAACGGCCACCATCAGTAGACTTCGCGGCGAGGAGAGATGCCATTCGAAGTCATATCGTCAATGACCAGCAGCTCCCTACGTTGGCAAATATGATCGCTGATTCGTTACGCGACAGCCTCTTTCAATTTAGGGAGAGTTCTGACAATCCAACGCCAAGAATTGAGACGGTAGGAACGACCCCCAGCCTAACGTCAATGTCTAGCGCAGACTCTGGTGAGATGGATCGTGGAGGTACTGTGACTAGTACCGTAGATGTTGTTCCCATTATAAGCCCTCAACTATTATTGCAAGACACACAGTCTCAGGCCGAAGCCCTAGCGTTTGACGAGGACAAGATCCGATTTATCCAGAAGCTACTGAACGAAAAGTCCAAACAACAGGCAGACGCCAGAGAGTATGTCGCACGGACGAGTCTGGCAAAGAAATTGATGCCAGGCGCTGCAATAAGCCCTGCGCTTAGCGCTGTGGGCATGGGGCGATAAGAAGCAGCACTTTACAGGCTTGTCCTACAGTATGTGAATATACCTTGACCGCAACTCCTTTGCATTTGCCTTTCAATCTCTGAGAATCTCGCGAACTCTTGCCCGCGCTATACTGAGTTTAACGCTTGCTGGCGTGGCCTGAGCCGTTCGCATGCGGGCCAGAAGTCCAGCCGAGAGATCATCGTCCGGCGCTGCAGGACACAGCTTCACAGTAGCCAATCAAAAGTGTGCTGTGACTGATTGATTAGATCATTGTCCACGCTTTTGCAAGTCTCGACAGGAGCCAGAGACATGCCAACATCAGCTATAAGGAGACATTTTGTATACTTCACGCTCAGTCATGTATTTTTTACTTTCCCTTCACAAGGTCGCCCGCAAGCATGGACACCATCGAACGTAGCGCCGTACGTGATGCGGTGCTGGAGAAGCACCAGCATCCTGCAGACACAACAGATGAAATGCCTCTCGATGGGGAACGAGGCACGTCTAGAGACTCGTCTGACGTTGAGAAAGGCGCTCCAGAGCAGATACCTCCAGCAGCCTCAACTGTTCCTCCTCTAAGAGGCCTGTCTTTTCTTGACCGTTTCCTCGTGATCTGGATCCTGCTAGCTATGGCCATCGGCATCGTCCTGGGCAACACAGTTCCGTCTTCAGGTCCGGCATTACAGCAATCAACCTTTGTGGATGTGTCAGTACCTATTGCTGTCGGCTTGCTGGTCATGATGTATCCCATACTATGCAAGGTCCGCTTTGAGAAGGTATGAGCCAGCGAGGGAAGTTTTACACGAGTCCGCACTGACTGAGGCGTCTAGCTCCATCTTCTCTTCAAGGAGCGCAAGATATGGATTCATCTGGGCTTCTCATTCGTCGTAAATTGGATCCTTGCTCCTCTGCTCATGACAGGGCTGGCATGGGCGTTTCTCCCCGACCGCAAAGATCTCCGACAGGGCCTGATCTTCGTCGGTATTGCTAGATGCATCGCAATGGTGCTCATCTGGACCGATCTGGCAGGCGGAGATGGAGATTATTGCGCCATCCTTGTGGCGTTCAACTCCATCTTGCAAATGGTGCTGTTCGCTCCGTTTGCCGTCTTCTACATTACGATCGTGAGCGACGAGGATGATGTGCACGATCTAGAGTACGGAGTTGTAGCCCGCAGCGTCGCTGTCTTTCTTGGTATGTCGAACCAGCTTTTTCCATTCAGTCGGGGCACACGATATTCACACAGGGTTAACAGGTATTCCTCTGGCTGCCGCAATCATCTCCCGCTTCGTCCTCCGTGGGTTGCTAGGTGAACTGCGCTATCAGAAACACTTCATCCGGTGGATTGGCCCTTGGTCACTCATCGGACTGCTCTACACTATCATTGTGCTCTTTGCATCTCAGGGCGCACACGTGGTGCATCAGATCACGTCTGTGCTCCGAGTCATTCCGCCATTGGTGGTCTACTTTCTCATCACATTCGTCGGGTCGGTTGTGGTCTGTAGGTACTTCAAGTTCGGTTACAGGGTTAGCTGCGCACAGAGCTTCACGGCTAGCTCGAACAATTTCGAACTGGCGATTGCGGTTGTGGTGGCCGTCTATGGTGCTGCATCGAACGAGGCACTAGCGAGTACAGTGGGTCCTTTGATCGAGATTCCGGTTTTGGTGTCACTGGTATATGCAATGAAGTGGTTCAGAGAGAGATGGAATTGGGAGGGGTAGCACTCAAGAAAGGCTGAATGCATCTTATTTACAGTTCCGATGGGGAATAGTTTTGATCGGGAAGAGACAAAAACCAGAAGGCAAAACGAGAATGCCATGCCGCGACAAGATACGGCGAGCGAGCAGCCCTAGCGTTTCTTGGGCGCCGCTGGGAGCTTCTGGCCCGCCGGAACATCCTCTGGCTCCGCCATTAGCCCCATTGCGGCGGCTGGGCGGGCAGGAACAAGCCACTGACGGGCAACTGCTTGTGTTTTCTTGCCCGTCTCAACCTCAACCTCGCGTGCCTGATCTTGGTCGACTACTCTTCGCCGAGTCGTCCGTCAGCTTGCACTGCGAGTCGTTTGCATTTCCCTGAGCCATCTTTATAGATCGTTAGACGTTCTTTTCCCTGCGTTCACGCCTGCCAGATTTCCCCACACCGTTCCCCAACCCCACATTTGCATCTCAACGAGCTTCAGACGGCCTCACTCCAGCTCTAGCAACACCAGCAGACCTTCGAGCCGGACAGAACGCCTGTTCTCCGAACATGGTGTACGTCGACAATCATGAGTACCTTTGCAAGGAAGAGCATCGCCTGAAGGAGGACCGCGAGCGCTCAAAGTACTGGAAGAAGTGGGGTCCTTACACGGCCGAGCGCCAGTGGGCTACTGGTAAGCTTTATCTTGCTAATCTTCTTGCTTTGATCAACGCTAATACATCACGCAGTACGAGAAGACTACTCGTAAGTTACGGATCTTCTCCTCCGCTACTGAATACCTCCCACTGACTTAGCTCTTATCAGTGAGGATGGCGATGCTTGGTCTCGTAGGTCCACCTGCTCTAGTACAGCTCTCGTCAGTCTAACAACGCGTAGACTTCTCCCACGAGATGGCAAGGTCGCGTGCCTTTCGTTGGGGTGAAGATGGTATTGCTGGTGTCTGCGACACCCATGGCCAGCAACATGTGACATTTGCCTTCTGGAACGAGAAGGAGTAAGTGACCTGTCCAGAGCAATACGACAAGATCGTATCTGATCTGTATACAGTCCATATCTCAAGGAACGTCTCTTTGGCCTTTCCAACCCCCAAGGCAACCACGGCGAGAGTATCAAAGAATGTCACTTCCACCTTGACAATGTGCCCTCGGTTCGTCACGATCTTCCACTCTACTCTGCCCGTTTCCAAATCGACTAACGCCGTCTAGCATTCTTACATGAAGTACCTCTACAAATACCCGCAGCGAGAGTTCCCGTACCAAGACTTGGTCGATACCAATGCGAAGCGCACTCGCGAAGAGCGTGAATATAACCTCCTGGACACCGGCATATTCGACGACGACCGGTACTGGGACATCTTCATTGAGACGGCGAAGGAGTCCGACGAAGAGGAAGAGCTCCTCTTCCGTGTCACTGCTTACAACCGCGGTCCCGAGCGTGCGCCTCTTCACATTGTTCCTCAAGTCTTCTTCCGCAACACCTGGGCTTGGGGATACGACAATAAGGACAAAAAGCCGTCTCTTCGCCAAGTCAGTCCTATTGCCGTGGAGACTAAGCATCCCAAGCTCGGCAACCGCTATTTTCAGCTGTCGCCATCGCCAGGGTACGGTGAAAGCAAGAGTGACATTGACCCGCGGCTGATGTTTACTGACAACGACACCAACTTCACTGCTTTGGGATGGGGTAATAACAAGGAGAAATATGTCAAAGATGCCTTCCATACTTTTATCACGAAGAAGGACAAGTCGGTGCTCAACCCTGAGAACAGGGGTACCAAGGCCGGGGCCCTGTTCTCGTTCAATGAAGATGGCGGCGTCCCGCCAGGTGAATGCGCCGTTGTGCGATTCAGACTCTCAAAGAAGTACGACGGCTACCTTGATGAGGAATTGTTCGACGACATTATCGAGGCTCGGAGACAAGAAGCCGACGACTTCTACTACCGCGTGAGCCCAATGCCCATGACTGACGATCTTCGCAACATCCAGCGCCAGGCTCTCTCGGGTATGCTCTGGTGCAAGAAATACTACAACTTTGTCTGGGAAGAGTGGGCTAATGGTGATCCGGGCATGCCTCCTCCACCGCCAGGAAGGAAAACTATACGCAACGCCCACTGGAAGCATATGCACTTGGACGATATTCTGTCGATGCCTGATTCTTGGGAATATCCATTCTTTGCTGCTTGGGATTCTGCATTCCACTGCATCCCGCTTGCGATGATTGATCCCGACTTTGCAAAGAAACAGCTGGACTTGTTCACTCGCGAGTGGTCCATGCATCCCAACGGTCAATTGCCCGCATACGAATGGAACTTCAGTGATGTCAATCCTCCTGTTCATGCGTGGGCTACTTTCAGGACTTTCAAGATGGAGCGCAAGATGTACGGTCGGGAAGATATCGACTTCCTTGAACGTGTCTTCCAGAAGCTACTGCTCAACTTCACATGGTGGGTCAATCGCAAGGACACTGACGACAAGAACGTATTTGAGGGCGGCTTCCTGGGATTGGACAACATTGGTCTCTTCAACCGATCAGATCCTCTGCCTACAGGTGGACGTCTGGAGCAAGCCGACAGCACGGGATGGATGGCGTTCTTTTGTTTATCCATGCTCAACATTGCACTTGAGCTTGCCAAACATCGCAGAGTGTATGAGGACATTGCGTCGAAGTTCTTCGAGCACTTTCTTCATATCAGCGATGCTATGCAGTATCGCATTGGTGCGGATGAAAAGTCGTTGTGGAACGATGAGGATGGTTTCTACTACGATGCGATATCATGGGGTGGCCCTTGGACCATGCAGCTTCCTGTACGGTCTCTCGTTGGTCTCATTCCTCTCTACGCCACTTTGACGCTAGAGCCCGAAGTCATCAACGCTTTTCCCAACTTCAAGCGACGCCTAGAGTGGTTTGTTGAGAACCGACACAACGTCTTCGAGCGCAACATTGCCAGTCTGAAGCGTCGCGGCAAGGATAACCGCCTGTTGCTGTCGCTGGTCAGCGAAGATAGGTTGAAGAAGATTCTCAACCGCATGCTCGATGAAAGTGAGTTTCTCGGTGAGCACGGGATCAGATCGCTATCTCGGTACCACAAGAAGCATCCCTATTCCATGGATGTGAATGGCCAGAAGTTTGAGGTCTCCTATCTGCCTGGCGACTCGGACAGCGGACTCTTTGGTGGTAACAGCAACTGGCGTGGTCCTATCTGGCTGGCTGTTAATTTCCTCTTGGTCGAGTCTTTGCAGCGCTTTTACACCTTTTATGGCGACTCCCTTAAGGTGGAATGTCCCGCTGGGTCGGGAGATGAGATGCATCTTGGTCGTGTTGCTGAAGAGATTCAGCACCGCTTGCAACACCTTTTCGCACGTGGCGACGATGGTAAGCGTGCTATTCACAACGACCATGAGATGCTGGACAATGACCCACATTGGAGAGACTACCTGTGGTTCTACGAATTCTTTGACGGTGATTCTGGGCGAGGTCTTGGTGCAAGCCACCAGTGTGGCTGGACAGGCTTAATTGCCAAAATGATTCACGACTCTGGGTAAGTTTCGCCGTCTACCGAATATCTTCTCGTCAGCTGCTAACATGTACTCTCAGTGTCACTTGCCGTCTTCCTCAAACTCCTGCCACGCCACGAGCTGCAGCTGCTCACTACTTTGATGACGTTTTCGAGTCCCGCCGCCGGTCAATGTCGCAGAAGCCAAACCTGCTGCGGCGCTCTAGCACTAGTACTTCGCTTGCGGACCAAGCCAAAGAGAACGGCGACGGCGATGATAATGCCTTCGGCCATCGTGCGGGTCTGTCCGTCTCGTCTGTAGGACCCCATAGTGAAGACCACCGCCGTCGTCAGGAGGAGGCTGACAGGCACCTCGCAAATCATGTCACCAAGCAGTTGGAGAGTGTGCGCGTGTCAGGCAGTACCAGTCATGTTCATGACGAATTTGAGGCGCAACTTGACGGCACCAATGGCAAATGATTGAGGATGAGTGTACAGGGGGAGTATGTAAATGCCTATGAGATAGATACCTACCTAGACGATTAGCCTACACGATATGACATGTCATGAGTATACCTAATAATGCTGAAGCTTTGGGCTGTATTTTCCCAACCACGTGACTGCTGGTTCGTCAAAGCTACATGGTAGAGACTCGCCAACGATTGTTGTGTATGAGAATGCAGCTGTTCAAGTAGCTAGGAGGCAGCGTGCAGGTGGCACAGGGCAAGTGGACTGGCAGATGGTCGCTAGCGCGAGCATTGGGCGCGTCGGCTTCTGACGTGTATCCGTTGCTGGGGCGGAAGCCGTTGTTGACGTCCATGGAAAGCAAGGAAGCGTCCACTATGTATCTACCTAGCTCCCGTGGGTATCCCAGCACCCTGTTCGCCTCAACCCATTCGCTTCCTCTTCTGTACCCACCAGCTCCCTGAACTCCTTGGAAGGGAATCTCATTGAAACGCTCACTCTGACTGCCTCGACGCTGCACTCAATCGACAGAAGATCGGTCCGTTGACTACTCAAGCCCTCTGACAATCGCAGACTAACAGGAATGCAATATCGCTCAGGATCTCAAACTTGAAACCCACGCTTGACGAGATTGGCAACAAACTTCTGCAAACATCACACTTTGGCCTCATGGCAGCCCTAATCAACACAATGTTTGTTCCACATTTCTTACCATGCCCTCTGCCCTACGAGCCCCGCAAATGTGTGCCAAACCGCGAGCCATGGACATCTTCGCATCCGAAGGCGCATGTCCTACGGCCCATATACGAGCAAGAATGGAAGCTATCAGTTGAGGCCTGTCTAGACAAGAATCCCGCTCGCTCTGCAAACAGCCCTCGATCGTCGCCGAGCGGGAAACGCATCCTTCCAGCAGACGCGAAGCCACTTGCACCTGTTGGCACGTATGCAAACGTGTGCGACCGTTCAATGGCAGATGCTCTTGAGAGGCATGCGGCTTGCGTGATTTCACCAAGACCCAAATCGGTGATATTCTGCGGGTCTCAACTCGACGTTCCCTCCTCTGAAAGCCCGAGCACTTCACCCGTCCGCACCGCACCATCCCAACCCAGCCAATCCAACAGAATTGCACAAGCATTAGCGAAGATATTCAAGACAGCATTCGAAGATATGGAAGACGATAATGTGCCTGACCTGAGCTCACAAACATTGAATAGACACTCCCGCGCTCGCGGTGGACCATTCTCGAAGACCAACCGTCCCGCTGGCAAACCCTCCTCGACATGGCATCTACGGCAATTCGCTGAAGCTACCCTCGGTAGCGGAAGCTTGAGAAAGGCTGTCAAGCTGCCCGAGGGCGAAGATATCAATGAATGGTTGGCTGTCAATGGTAAGTTTGGTGCTGCTCGTGCCACAGGAAGATGACACCATTCTTGATTACTGACGCATCACTAGTTGTCGACTTTTACAATCAGATCAATCTTCTATATGGATCGGTCACCGAGTTTTGTTCGCCGCAGACTTGCCCGGAGATGAAGGCAACAGACGAGTATGTTTATGGTTCTGTTATGCACTGTTGATGCAGATCTAATCGAGACACAGGTTTGAATACTTATGGCAAGATTCGCAGAACTTCAAGAAGCCCACAAAGATGCCGGCGCCGGAATATGTCGAGCATCTGATGGCTTGGTGCCAAAACAACATTGATAACGAGGACATGTTCCCCAGCAGAATTGGTAAGCCTTTTTCGAGTCATCCCTTGGTATATGGACTGACTCCAAGACAGGCGTGGCGTTCCCCAAGAGCTTTCCGTCGCTTATCCGTCAGATGTTCAAGCGCCTGTACCGTGTCTACGCTCACATCTACTGCCATCACTACCCTGTCATCATCCAGCTCGGCCTTGAGCCTCACTTGAACACCAGCTTCAAGCACTATGTCCTGTTCATCGATGAGCATCAATTGGCCAGCGGCAAAGACTATTGGGGTCCCTTGGGAGACCTCGTCGACAGTATGCTCAAGTCAGAGTAGAAGGGAGTTACGTTGTGAGAACTGGTGAGTTGCATGTCGTCACGCCAACAGGTTCAAGACAGGGTAGATGAGCGGGACGAATGACGACTCGTGGCAATGAGCATAACAAGGCGTTCTGAGGACAATCGGTTCAATGGGCTTCTCACGGCTGGTGTACTTTTATGATGGGTTTGGCGGCAGGGGAGGGACCTCGGGCGGCGTTCGCGATGATGACAAGTGCGAAGACACCGACGACGTGCCTTTCTCTGACGATAGTCGAGGCATGCCTCTGCTGAGGCCGTATGCTTTAACAACGAATTACCCATCTCAGATCTTAATTGTACGCATCGTGCGCATGTAGTCTTCTTATGTGAGGACGGTCGTCGACCAGTACGATCAATGATGTATAATTCTATTAGGGCATAACCCTAAATGCTCGGTGCGGATCGGACCTCACCTCACCTTGAAGCTCGTCAATCAGCTTTGCATCCCCTTCCGCAGTGTCTTCACTCATCAGTCTATCAACATCTACCCCTACACTTACAAAATGTTCTCTGGTCGTGTCGTCGTCCGTGCTGCCTCGAGCGGCCTCCGCGCCGTCGCGCCCCGCCGGGCCGTCCTCGCTCCCTCGGTCATGAGAGGCTACGCAACTGCTGCCGACAGCAAGCCTCCAGTCGCTCTGTTTGGTCTTGACGGTACCTATGCTTCTGCTTTGGTGAGTCAGATCTTTACGTTTCTACTGTTA
Organism: Taxillus chinensis; assembly: GCA_023512835.1. Classification (NCBI taxonomy): domain Eukaryota; kingdom Viridiplantae; phylum Streptophyta; class Magnoliopsida; order Santalales; family Loranthaceae; genus Taxillus; species Taxillus chinensis. The sequence goes on from JAKCVP010000010.1 coordinate 146,696, forward strand.
GGAAAGATTCGGGGTGGGCCTGAATTCCAATGGACATCTGGAAGAGTAGCATATGCATTGCATGGGAAGTCCTCGCGGCATTTAGTCCCATGCCGACCATTGGACTTCCCATTGATACACCAGAGGGCATTCACCATAGCGTACCACCCTTGACGACGGCGCCACCACAGAATGACACTTTTGAGCACGTTTACTGACCGTTTTATCATAGTACACTGCAGCAGTCAAGTCCTCCGCTCTTGACCCCGTCGCCAAAGCCCTCGCGACTCTGCACACCACCTTCGCAAAGGACGCCAAGCTAGCACACATCCTCTCCTCCCCTACTCTCTCCGTCGAAGACAAGTCGCAGCTCGTCACCGAGCTTCTCCGCGTCGCTGGCGCCAACGATGCCACGACCAAGAACTTCCTGCAGACCCTCGCCGCCAACAACCGCCTGAACCTCCTGCCCGGTGTTGCTCAAAAGTTCGAGGAGCTGATGAGCGCCGCGCGCGGCGAGGTCGAGCTGACCATTACGTCTGCGCAGCCGCTCGACTCCAAGGTTGTCAAGCAGCTTGAGACGGCCGTTGGCAAGAGCAAATTTGTCGGCGACGGCAAGAAGCTCAAGACTGTCACCAAGGTGCAACCTGACATTCGGGGCGGTTTGGTCGTCGAGGTTGGCGATCGGACGGTTGATCTGAGTGTCAGCGGAAAGATTGCGAGGTTGAACAAGGTTCTGAGCGAGGCTATCTGAGCGTCGTTTGCCAGCTTGCGATCGATGGGCTCATTGTCTTGCATGCGTCGAGACTTGAAATACAAAGTATCTGGCCAGTGCTACTTTTGAAAGTGGTTTGCGCTTAATGCGGAAAGAGATCAAGAAAACGAAAAGCGATAGACAAGATCTTTGATGGCTGGATTTGGGAGGGATGGATGGCTGTATGCATAGCTGGATACGTGATGCCCGAACGGGGCCAATGCGAGCTTCTTCCTTTTGTTGTACCTAACGCAAGCGATTCTCTCACCAACATCTTTCCGCCTTGTCATTTGAGACTATGCCAAATCGGCCAGCCATTGTGTAAGGTTTCCATAGGTTATCTACTTACAATGTCCCTCCATCAGCTCTACTCCTTCCATCACTCATCTCCAAACGATCCCCCTGCCCTAGACCTGCCGTAACTCGCAGTTTAGACACCCAGCTTTTCCAGACATCTCTCCCCTGTCCCCTCCTACCTATCTCCATACATACATATCCCTTAGCAAACCTACCTATCTACTAGTACTCCGTCCCAAAATCCACCACACTCCCGCCAATACCCCATCAACAACCTGCACATCAACACCCACTTCCGCCGCAACACGTGCGACGATGGCGTCCATGCCTGCCATTCCCGCGCACCCGAGACACACGACGCGCACATTCCCCGGCGCCAGAAGACGACGTGTTGCATCGCTTATTTTGGCATCGACCATTGTGGGAGACAGGTCATGTAGGTCGCTTGCGTCTAGGCCTGTGCTGGATACGCCCGCGAAGGCGCTGCGCAGGCTGGCCTTGAGCATACTTGTGCTTGTGCCTGTGCTTGGGGTTGTGTCTGTGCTCGTGCTCGTGCTCGCGTTCGCTCCTCCGGCCGAATCGGCGGCATATGCCTCTACACCATGGCTCAATGCAGTTTCCCAGTACTTTCCCGTCGTCACGATTCCATACTTGATCTCACCCTGCGCATCCTCGCCCTGGGCGTGCAAAAGCGAGACAGCGCGATAAAGCGAAGCTTCGAAGATCCCGACCACCGGTGCGGTAGTGCGCGCGCGCAACCACGGCACGAGCGAATGCGTACTATAGCACGCGACGACCACGCCCGTGAACAGAGGCAGATAATCCTCGGACGTGGGTTCTATGAATCTGGGCGTTGAGAGAAAGGCGATACATGCGCGCGTGCTTGCTTCGCCGTCTGTTTCTTCGTTGTTTATTGATGGCGGGCCGGTTGGGGGATTTGTGAGTGTGAATGTTGTCTGTGCATGTCTTGCGTTAACTTTGACGCTGTACGCTGTAGATGAATGGTACTACTGGGTCGGGGAAGTTTTTCAACGTGAACGATAAGAGGAGAAGGGGGGATTTTCAGGGACGTACGTTGGAAAATTCTGATACATGTGCTGATATTAGGTGTTCTAGACCTTGTGTCATGGAGGGGGAGGAATTTGGATTTATTATCAGGATTCTATGGGACATTTTGGAGGGGTGCTGTGGAGCGAAGGGTTGTCTGATTGTGATGGTGTCCGTCCGACAGTTCAATCGATACCTATCTCCGCTTCTCCAGACGATTGTATGACTGTTGAATGTAGCGCTTTGGATACGTGCAGCGAATCACACTTTATGATGCTGAAGATGTACCAGTATGTGACCTGTAGGCCATGTTCTAGAATGGGTTACTTTGTGATACCCTGCTTTACTTGCACCGCGTCCTGCCGTATCTGCGAAGTCGGCCGGAGGTTGGCGCGTTCCTCTGGTGAAGTGTCCTGTGTCCACGCATGACAGGCACCTTTCAGGCTTGCTGCCGTTGCCAAATAACACTTCTCTCTGGCTACAGATTGCAACGGCCTTGAGATTGGTACAAAGTCATTGCGTGATTCTTCCATCGTTGGTGCGGCAATGGGATCGCAATTCAGTAACGGCAGACACTTTTTCTGTATCAAGATTCAACCGTATCGAAGAAGCTGACCCGACTCAATTATCTCGATGCATTGGATGTATAGGACTAATCTGATAACGAACACTGCGAAGCAGCCTCTTGCGCCATCTTCGGAGCATGGATTTGCAAGCTGATTGACCGTGGACACTGATCTGCTCATGCCTATGCTGCACACTACCCACAAATGTCGCATTGGCTTGGACTTTGATCGAATTCTCCTCAGATGCTCTTTGACATTCATGAGGTCCTTGACATTACCTCCATAACATCTTTCATTGTATATGTCATGATGAGAATGACTTCAGCGTAGTTTCACTGGCAGGAGGGACCCAAGCATCTCTTTTCGTCGTGGAGCTTTACGCGCTCAGCTCGAGTCTCAACATCAAAGGGGATGTCGGAGATGCCGGGTCCAAATAGCCCGGCGATGACAGGCAAGTTACTAACAACGCAACCCACGCCGACTTCCAAGTACTGCTTACTAGTTAGCTTTCTTCATTGTGGGATCCGAGAACATTTGAGCGCCGTACACTCCACCAGATGGCCTCCGACAGGATCCCCAGCGAGTCGGCCGTTCCGCGTAGACCAACAGCATGTCGCTGCTACCAAATCCGTACGTCAGAATCTCAAGGAAAAGGACCATACGCGTCACCCCTGCGGCAACCGAGAAGACTCCAAGCGCGAAGAGGAAGCTCAAGCCGATCTTTTGAGACTTGTTCATGTTCAGCTGCCAGAACGGCACGATGGGCAGACAGAGAAGCATCAGATGATGATGACGTCGGTCACGCACATTGCGGCGTGGATCTGGAAGCTGTGAGGGCACTTTGCTGCGACGTCTTTCTACGTGCTCCAGAATGCCTGAGAGATTCCATATGAACATCGTCCATGGATACAGGAGGCGTCTCTTTCTCCAGGAGAATCCACCCGAAAGTCGGCACCGCATTGAAAGAACAGCGCAAAGAGGAACGTCACCATCAGGCTACTATCATTTCGACTACAGTCCAGTTTGCAATGTGGAAAGAGTCCCCGCGAAAGACACGACGATAGAAGAGAGCAATCGCCAGACGGATGAAGCCGATTGCAAGTACCGACAGAGCAAAGAAGGCGTACTGGACCTGTAAGACGTAAGCTTGAGTTCTGGCGGTGCTGGTGAGATACGCATCCGGAGCGCGCATACCTTCTTCACCACATAATACTGGCGACTTGCGAGGGCAAAAGACACAGTAGCTGTCAAGTCTTGTGGAGTATGGTAGCCGAGGATCTGAAGGGCCGTTCCTGCGTTTGATTAGCCGTTGCTCAGGGCTTCATGTTTCGATGTGCTGGGCACCTGCCGGTAACGACCACTGCTGCAGAGAAGATGGTGAAGATCTTGTGCAAGGTTAGTCTACGAGCGACGCGGAGGCTTTGTCGAAAGTGCTGATACCAATGCGGCGACCGACACCCAATCATCAGCACCGATACTCGCCATTTGCTTCCTGCGAGCGATGAAGCGTAGCATGACTGATGCCGTGCAGACGGCGGGAAACATGATGCCAACGGCATACATGCTGCCCTCGTTCACGTAGTACACCATGTCTTTTGCTATCAGAGAGCAACCTTGCGTGTCTCGATCACAGAAGCAGGGGCTATATGCTTGCTCACTGCGGTACGTCAAGCTTATGACTCTCTGCAAGGGCAAAGATTGCGTGCGGTCAGCCGGTGAAGAACTGCGGCGCAGCAAGAACCTCGGCCGTATCTTGGTCAAGGACGAGTCCTTTTCAACTGCAATTCATAGGTGTGGCAGATTCGTGCTCAATCAGCAACCCAATCTGTGAAGCTTCAATCTGCGTTTGCTACCTTGTCCGCCTGTGGTAGGGATGGATGGAATAGGACAGTAGAGCGAGCATGTGCCACAGGCATTGCACAGGAGCAAGCTCAAGCTCTGCGAGCGCCTTGCAAGGTTAAAGCGGTAAGCGCCCACGCTTGTGCTAGCTGCGACGATCGATAGAGCAGCAGGTCTACCATTCTACCTTTTGAAGAAGCGTCAGCTTGCACGGACGACCACGGCATGTGCATCCCAGAGACCTGTCAATAATAAGAGCAGCACTACCTGGGGGCAAAAAGCGTCATATATCGCGCAGAAGCCTTCACATCAACATGTCTCGGCAACTGAAAGTTGCTATCGTAGGAGGCAGTCTATCGGGAATCACCCTTTGCAGAGGCTTACTCAACCAACCGCACATACAATTTGATTGCTTTGATGGGAAACCAAGCTTTCGAGAGAGAGGCGCGGGTGTTACGCTCGACACAAATGCTCAAGATGGTCTCCGAGCAATGGGCCTTGACTCTGACAAGGAGTTTGAAGAAGCTGGAGGCGTCAAGATGGACGCTACATATTGCCTAGTCGTAAGTTTTGATTGAACGCAGCAGATACACATATACTCATGTGATTTAGGCGCAAGGAGAGCATAGGGGAAAGAGGATCATCACACTGCCCGGAGGATCACAGACTGTTGCTCGCGATCGCTGGCTTGACCAGCTGCTTCGCCCAATCCCCGAGGAGCGCCTTCACGCTGGCAAGAAGCTGCGATCTATCAAAGAGCCTGATGAGCCAGGTGGAATCTACGTGCTCAGCTTCGAGGACGGGACTACTCATGAAGCTGATGCTGTCATCGGATGCGATGGCATCAGATCGGAGGTGCGCAGAATGGTCCTCGGCGATCAAAATCCACACAACCTGACTCCTGTGTTTGGAGGATACTGGGACACGCGCGGTAAGATCTCTGTCAAAGATGCCGCTGAGAAGTTCGGTACCGACTTGTTTGATCCCAGATCAAAAGAGAAGGTAGGTCTCGTTGGCAAGGGCTCCTTTATGCTCTTCTCTGCAAGCGACGATCAGAGCGTGTATCATGTCATCATGACAGCCAAAGCAAAGCCCTCATACGATACAAAAGCTTGGAAGCACGATCTCAGCCGTGAATTCCTAATGGAGTACTTTGCCGACTGGGAGGAGAAACACCGAGATGCAGTCATAGACTGCGTGATGGATGCCGGGCTCGGCATGGTCTTTTCAGAATGGGAGAGCCCAGCAACACCAACCTACTGCCGAGATTCTGTCGTTATAATGGGTGACGCTGCCCATGGAACGATCCCTTGGTAAGCACCGCCAATGTCTGTACTAGCACGTGGGGACATATATACCGACGTGACAAAAGGATGGGACAAGGTGCCTGCCAATCTACCGAAGATGCTTCAGTCATGGCTGCTCTGCTTGCAGCAGTCAAAGATAGAAGAGATTTCCCGGCTGCATTCCAGGCTTTTGACAGGGTCCGCAGAGGACGTCCAGAGTACATTGTCAACAAAAGCCATGACGTCGCTGAGCTTCTTACGGGACAGTACGGACTGGATCCAGCGAAGACCGATCTTCTGGATATTCCTGCTCTCTGGAAGCCAATTTGGGGTCTCGATATGAGAGAGCATGTCGACAAGGCTGTGGCTTATTTTAACGTGCTCAGGGCATGAGTCTCACTACCTAGATTGAGCGAGAACGATGCGCTGACTGTGTGAGTGTATAGACATGTACATTCTATGATGCTGAGCCAAGTCGTGCAGTCCGGATATTCATGATTGTTCCAAGATGTTACGCTCGCAAGGGAAACGTCTGTCGTCTTATATGGTGGTGCTGTGGCCTTCAAAGATGACCGTATGTGCATTCAAGAAGTCGTGTAGCCTTTTGACGGCGCATGTGCCGGTATGGATCTGCCAGCACGGTGCTTTGATGTGCACTGCAATCGATTTCAACAAGCAATGGTCCCACAAAGCAGAATTGAGACCTCAATCAGTGACACTAGTCATCGTGCAGGTGAATTCGAACCATGGGGTTGGAAGTCGCCTTAGGTAAACCCTCGCACGTGTTTGGCTATTCTGGAAGAGGTTGCGGCGACAGCTATTTTGCGACACCTTGACGACCTCACAGACAAGTTGACAGCTGCGACAACCAGTGATGCACCGTGATCCCTGACTCCTACTTGCCCATACCGCGACGCGAACTGAATGCCCAGACCTCTCAAACAAATCTCTCCACCATCACTGTCCAACAATTCTAAGATTTGAAACACAAGCAACATCGCCCTCTCGTCTCTCGACGAACGAGTCTCTCGCCCATTTATCCTGATCCCTCCAATCCGCAGCCCCAACTCGACCTCGACTCCGAACCAAACCCACCACACCACACCTACCCGGCCGCAATGGCTTACTACTCCTCCTCTCCCTACGGCGATCCCGCTGCACAAAACTCCAACGCCCAAAACCTCCAGTTCTACCAGTCCACATATCCCACAGCAGGCGGTGTATCAGGCCACACAACCCCCTTCCAAGCCAACTACCCCGGCGGCTCGTCGTCCGCATACCCCGGCGGCGCCCAGGGCTCTTCCTCATACGGCGCGGGCGGCGCGGGCTTTGGTGGGTTTGGCGCGGCAGGCGGCGTCAGCGGGAGTATTGGGTCTCAGGGTGGGCTGCGGACGGGCTGGTTGGCTGCGCTAGGGACGGAGGGGTATGATGGAGAGCCGCCTTTGCTAGAGGAACTGGGGGTCAATTTTGGGCATATCAAGATGAAGGTATGTTTTTGCTCTTCTTCTGCTTCTCTTCTTCTTGTTGCTTCGTGACAGGTTCGGTGTTGAGCGTTAAGCATTGGGTGGCACCGACAGCTGGGCGCCATACCGATGTGTTTGATTCGAATTCAGTTCATGTGGACGTGAGATAACTGACGAATGGACTACTAGACTCTTGCTGTGCTGAATCCTCTGGCTAGGATCGATCAGCATATAATGGACGATTCGGACTTGGCTGGACCGATACTCTTCTTTCTACTATTCGGGTTCTTCCTTCTCTTCGTACGTTTCCTCCCCTGAAGTCCTTCCCTTTCCCTCGAAATCAAATAGATTTCGCTCTCCTCACCCGAATTTGAGACGCACAGCACAGACTCCCGCGAGTCGAACAGCGAAGGTAAAGTTCACAACGAAAGGGGAACGAAAAGCTGACAACCCGCAACAGTCAGGCAAAGTCCACTTCGGCTACATATACGGCCTAGCCCTCCTAGGCTCCGTATCTCTGCACACCCTCCTAACACTAATGTCCCCCCCGCTTGACGCCAGCGCCCCCGCTCAATCAGCCCACCCCTCATCTTCGTCGCTCTCCTCCACCCTGACGCTCTCCCGTTCCGCCTCCGTCCTGGGCTACTGTCTGCTCCCGCTCGTCCTTATTTCCTTCGTGGGCATCGTGGCGCCAATGGACGGGTTGTTCGGGTATATCCTTACCACGGCGGCGATTGTGTGGTGCACAAGCAGTAGTAGCGCCATGTTCTGCGCTGTCGGGCGCATGAGTAGTATGCGTGTGCTGGTGGCATACCCGCTTGCCCTGTTTTACGTTGGATTCGGCATTATGGGGGTTTTCGCTAGTCGGGGGAGCGGGCCGCTTGCTGGGGCTGCGAAGACTGCGTAGGTAGTGGGAGTTTTGCTAGGGCAGTGAGGAGCGAGTTTTGCTAGTGTAGTTAGCAAGGAAAGTTCCCGTCGATGCAGAGGAGAAGCTAGAGGAAGAAGGGGTCAATGTTGATTCATGACCCAGGCGGAAGCGTAGTCGAGAGAATCGGTGAAAGCCGGACAGACGAGCGCCGATCATGACCTGGCTCTCATTCCTCAAAGGTGATCTCGAAAAGAGGGAGAGAAGGATAGATCTAGGTAGTCTATCGAACCGAGACTGGACTCGAAAGGGAACGAAGCTGGAATTTAGAATCCAACAAGCTCGAGTACAGAGCCCAGGGTACAAAACGTAGAATAAATCCACAGAATCATCAACACTCTATACCCGATGCGCATTGGATTTCCCGTGTGCAAGACACAGAAATTTATCATTTGTATTTAATCATCTACTAATAGATTTTTTTTTCGAAAAAGCGCAGCGCAGCATTGCATAGACTAGCCCGGAGGGGTGGACAACCCTGGCCCCCCCAAACATAAATCTTGAATACAGATATTCGATGCGTCAATACGTATACGTCTTTCACCATGTGCGCGGCTATGAAAACGATATCCGTCGATGATATCTTTAGAACAATGACATGAAGCACAACATGTCCGGTGACCTTGCCGCTGCCAATCGATTGACAAAGTATAATCGCAAACCCTTTTAGTAGTATCACAACTACGACTACGACTCCAATGGCAATCAACATCATCAGTTGCTTTTGACACTGCACTGTGAAAATCAAAACCCAGCAGTCGCAGCCTACATTCGTAATTGAAACACGTAAGCATGCTCGAATTCTCTCTACAGACCAAGACGATCCCATCCATCGACTGCTCCATCCTAGAATCTAAGAGGCAACCGTCTTCGTCGAGGGCCCCCAAAATCCCGTCTGGAATTCCAGAGGGGAAAGGCAGTATGACCATGCCGTCATGCTCCGTCGTCGCGTGCCTATTTTGTCATTTTTTGTATTAGCCTGCTCCTCATCCTCATCCTCTCTTCTCTCCTCTTCTCTTCCCCTGTCCCTTGCGCCTTTTTCAAAATTACTCCTTTTCATTCTTTAGTGCTTTGATCATGTCCTTTATTCTGCTCGCCGAAATGTATCGCATAGTCACGCGCGTAACGGAAGCGAAATACCAATGTCAAGGTGTCGTTTCGTCCCGTTTTCCCAAGCAACTAACCCACCAGAGCTATATCGCAGCAGTCAGACAACACAAGTGCATCAACAGCCAAAAACCCACCACAAGGCACGTCGCAGCCGATCACAACACGGCGCGCAGACAGCCAGAAAGTAGCGGCCGGCACGTATCCGCCTCGCGCATCCAATAGATACGAAAATAGCCCAGGCAGCCAGCCAGCAAGGAAAAACAACACAAAAGTCAAGGACAACCTAGACAGCCGGCGCAGCCAGCACGCTGAATTGACCGCCAGCACCAACCCACGTCAGCTTGCGATCGCGAACAGCAGAGTTGTCAATAAGTGTAGCCACGAGGACATCTTCCTCAGTGCCCAGACCAGTCTGGTAATTTGCGCTAAAGCCCCAGCTGTACGCCTTGCCTTCCTTGGTAATGGCGATAGAGTGATCGCTCTCCGTCGTCGCAAAGGAGCAGACGAGATCGGGGATGGCAGTGGGAACCTTGAGCTTGCCCGGCCTATCATTGATGTCGAGCTCAAAGTGTTCAGCGGGAAGCTTGGAGAGGTCGAGACCCGTTTGCCCGCCGTCACAGCGACCCCAGACGAGACATTTCCCGTCGCCGTCGAGGGCAAGGGAGTGGTGAGAGCCTCCTTTGATGACGGAGATGTTCTTCCCGGACAAGGGGTCGACGGCAAGGATGATGGGGATGTCGGCCTCGTTGCGGACCGTTGGCGTTGCGACGCCAAATTGGTCGTATTGATTCAGTCCCCAGGCGTAGACCTTGTCTTCCTTTGTGACGGCAAAGGAGTGCATTCCTCCTGCGCCAATGAGACGAACCTTCCTGTTAAGCTTGCCGCCAAGCTGCGTAGGGCGGAGACCGTTAGGAAGGCTTTTCTTAGTGAGACGGCGACCCAGCTGATTCTGCTCACCAGCACCCCAGCTGAAAACCGAGCCGTTCTTATCCAGAGCGATTGCGTGGTTCGCGCCGCAGGTGACTGTCTTGATGTTCTTCAGCTCCGGGATCAGAGTTGGCGTCTTTTGCACCAGGACCTCTTTAGTGAAGCCAAGAATGCCTTCATTGGAGCGGAAGGTACCCCAGCCGTACACGAGACCTTCAGCTGTGACGGCAAAGCTACAACTGTCGCCCGCCGCAAGTGACGTGATGACGGTTCCCTCGGGGAAGGCGTCTTCAGGGAGAGGAGCGGGTGTGGACTCGGAGGGGTTGAGGTCCTCGTCGTCGGAGTCGTCATCGGACTTGTCGTCATCCATGTCGCGAAGTCCGCCGTCCCAAGTGGTGTCGCGACCAAGAGCGCCCTGATCGTTCACACCCCACGACCAGATTTGGTTGCTATCAGACAGCGCCAGAGTATGCATACCGCCAACTTCAACAGCAACGACCTTTACAGTGTCTGAAGCGAGAAACGCGTTGAGACGAGGGCGTTTGACTTCTTTGACCTTGGGACCATGGCCGAGCTCACCGGACTCGCCGCCACCAAAAGTGAAGATGTCGAGGATCTGAGTCGGCGCCTCGTTGATGATAGGGAGCGCCTTTCTAGGCTTTGGCGTGGCAGTCTTGGGTGTAGTGACGGTCTGGGGCTTAGACGCCGGGGAAGTTTTGGTCTTTGGCGTAGGTTGTGTAGCAGCCTTGGGCGCAGGAGCTGGATTTGATGGTTAGCGAAGAGTCTGAGAAGCGCGACGAGTGCCATGTTACCTGGCTTCGTTGGTGCAACTGTCTTCTTTACAGGTGCTGCCTTCTTCGTAGTTGTGGCGGGCTTCTTCGCCTTTGCTTTCGTAGTGGATGACGCATCACGATCACTTCCGTTGACCGAGCGTTTGCGCTTAGTGTTTGGTTCGTTGGTAATTTCTTCGTCAGCCTTGCGCTTGATTGATGTCTTTTTCGGTGCAGGGGCGCTTGACTCGGGTACGGTTTTCTTGCGAGTCGAGGCACGGCTGGAAGCAGATGACGCAGCGCTGGTAGCTTTCTTAGGAGGCATCTTCGATGGAAGACTAAGAGCGTGTAGATGTGTGGGATGTGCGACTGGAGCGCGTTCGAACGCGTGTAAGTAACAGCTTCCGATGATGAAAAGATGTGTTGTGAGAGAGACTTGGGTGGAGATGAAGTGCAAAGGGTTCGGTGCGTCTTTTGTAGGGCGGCGTGGTACGACGAAGACAAAGCTGCGGGAGTTGGCGACACAGCGAGGAGGCGTGAAGAGGGAAGGGTGAACAGACAAGCTCTGGTGAAAGTGGTACAGGAGTAAGCGACATGAAAGAGTATTGTTTTGGTTTCGGAAAGCTTCACAAAGATTCGCGTCACCCAGCTGCATGGCGCGGAAGATCAAATGTTCCGCCGCAGAGCTTAGGCCAGACGCGTTCCTGACTAGAGAGATGGGCGTCCACGGCGTCGTCGAGGCGTGACAAAGTGCCGAGACCGTCCCATCCCAACCCCCCGACCCCACCTATGTCTGTACTGTACCTACCTACTCGTACCTAGCTCTCGCCCTGTCTCGTCACAGACCCCGCAGAAGCCGGATCATGCGATCGCGAATCGATGATGGGTGGCCCTCGTGGCTGGTATATAGGTGTGTAGTAGGTAGCGACAGAGTCGAGTCCCGCCCTCGGCCTTCCAATCAACATGTCTCCATCTCTGCCTCCATTCTCTTCCCTGCCACTGAACAAGAACGACCCGCCTTATTCAGCATGGGGACTGTATGCATATCATGACCATCTTGCCATGAGACGAGACCATACTGACCGAGCATGAAAGCTATGGGCCCGATGACCAGCTGGGAACGCTCAATAGACTGACGGATGACGTGGTGCGCGAAGCTGCCAAGGAGATTCAGACTGGCATCCGTGTCTCGCTGGACGAGCCTCTGGATATGCTCGGAGAGAGGGTCTTCTTTGGTCGCAAGGTAAATCTTAGCTTTCGCTACTGGGCGCATCTACTGACGTCGTCTTGCGTCTGTAGGTCTTTGACAAGGAGATCATATGGAAGAAGCCGCGCACTGTCAACGACGACATATGGACCTTTAACACCCAGAGCAGCAGCCAATGTATCCTTCCCATCTCCCTTTCTCAAAAGGTGGCAGATGTTCTAAAAACGCAGGTCAGGGGACGGGCTCCGTCATTTTGCCTACCAATCTGAGCAAAAGTTCTACAATGGAGTCACACAAGACGATATCCACGGACCGAACAAGAGCAACGTCAATGGCATCCACGGTATGTACTCTCGGCTTTGTAATCTTGCAAGTCCGCCACTCACATGGCAAGTCATGGCGGAACGCGGCATCGTCGGCCGTGGCGTCTTGCTTGACTACTATGCGTACGCACAGAAGAACGACATCCAGCAGCCGGATTTCTTCAATCACAACACCATCAAACTAGCAGATTTACAAGCTTGTGCGCGCGCACAAAACCTCGAGATCAAATTTGGAGATATTCTGCTCATCCGTTCGGGTCATAAGCTCGCACACAGCGCAAAGCCAGTGGACGAGCTTGAAGTCCTGAGGAAGCGGATGCCACCTTCGTTCAGGGGAGTGGAGAGGACCGAAGATGTCATGCGCTGGATCTGGGAGAACTTCAGCGCTGTCGCGAGCGATCTGATTGCCTTTGAGGCGTTTCCGCCACAGGAAACTCCCAGTCTTCACGAAGTACTGTTGGGGGGATGGGGCTGCCCAATCGGTGAAATGTTCAACCTCGAAGAGCTAGCGGAGACGTGTAGCAGATTGGGGAGGTGGAGCTTCTTTGTGACGAGTAAAGTCAACAACGTGCCTGGAGGGGTTGCGAGCCCCCCGAACATCCTAGCAATATTCTAGGACATCTCTTGATATAAAAGCCATTCAACAGCTCGCTGCTGCAAACAACGTGGTGAAACGGGCATGGCAATTTGGAACGGAAGAATCAAAACACAATTGAACCATCGAGAAAGCACTGGGTGTGGAAACTCGATGCGGCGTCAAGACAACAAACTTGCACCTCCAAGAGTCACTGTGCGTCAGATGGCCTGCATCGTCAAAACCTTGCGATCCCCCTTGCCTCAGACGGGCAGTCAGGTTCAGCCTGGATTGCACGGCCATGCCCTCATCCTGGAGAGCCAGAGGGACCACAACAGACTCTCGAACATCCAGCAACAGACGGCCAGCCCCGGCAAGTACAGCAGAGAAATCTAAAAAAAAAACATCCACTCCAAATCTCTTTCAACAGAAGTCGACAGTCTCCTTAGAAAGGGACACACGGTCCCAAAATGGACTTGGACATGTCTTGTCCAAGTCGTTTCCCCTAGGGTCGAACCACTGATCAGGGATCGCCCAGGCAAAGGTTCTTGCGTAAAACGATCAGAAACTCACGCATCCATGAATTCCAAATCGTTATGCCCGAGTCCTGTCCATTGATGTCCCCGTAGTGAGCCTGTATCCCCAAGTGCCTGAGTGAGGCATCTTGCCGGTCCGCGTCCCAAGCGTGTACCGGTACAGGTAATAACTGAACAATATCATTTGTTCTCGGAGCCTTTGTCGGAAATGCTTTGGTTATCTCCAACATCGATTAGATCTGTGCTAGTGGAAGCACGACTATTGGCTCTACTATGACGTCCCCCTTTGATGTCTTGAGGCGACGTTCCCTGTTCTGTTTGCTCGGAGCTGGAGCCTGATGCTGATATGACCGACGAAGCACCGGTATGGTGAAGGTCCTTTCTGAACCACGCACTGTGGCCAGAACCATTGACGACGCTGCTGCTGCCACCTCCACGGTGGTCTCTCCCCGCGCTGCCTTTGCCCGCCTGGCGATGTGGACGCGAAAATGTCCCAGCCGATTCGTATTTTCCAAGCAGTCCGGGATCCTGGTAGCGTAGTTTGTTGTTGTAAGGCTTGGGAAGTCTCTTCCTTGTAGCGTCCTGATCGTTGCACTGGCTATTTCGATGGCCTTGTTCGGGATGGACGAAGCAGTCCGAGTCTGGGTGATCAAAGTCGAGCTGACGCGGCCCTCCTGGTTCAGCGCCGCCGGCCGTTGGGTCGTCACTAGGCTTGGTAGTGTCCGCATGCATAGAGGAGCCGGTCGCATCATCGGACGATGTGAGGCCCTCAAACCACTCGGGATTGTACGCATCATAGCGAAGTGCCTCAAAATTAAGATCCTGCGGCTTCTTCCGCAGCTGCACGGCAACGAATTTGGGATACCAGTCATTCGAACGCAGACCTTGGAGAAACTGCAGAGCATGGAGATGGTGGTCGAGAGGTGGGAGTCGCTCTTGTGCGAGAGCGGTCTCGAGGGTCTTCATGGCCGACTCGAAACGCTTGATGTAGCTGTCCAAGAGTTCATTGCTGCCAATAGCAATGCTGGTCCAAGTCCCCAATGCAGTAGCCAGGTGCTTGGCATCGTTGATCCTCAATCTTGCTTCCAGGGCTCGCCACAGGCTGCGAGCGGTGCGAAAGGATCTGAAGTCGTTGCGGTATTGAGCATCAAGATGATCAAGAATGATGCGTCGGGCCTTTGCGTCTTGCGCTTGCCACTTGACAGCACGCGCCTCGTCCTGGTCATTGCCCATCATCTTGCCCCCAGTAAGGGGGGGCGCCCTCCAAGGGGGCGATTTGATGTACTCGACATCTTTGACCCAGCCCAAGACCTGCTCCTCTTCGAGAGCGATGGTGACCTCAGCCTCGAAGGCATCAAAATCTGCGGGCGCCCTCAAGATGAAATGACCCTCGCTTGCCGTGGCCATTTTGGTCTGGACCCTTGAGGTGCGTGGGTGATGGCGGTCTCGTGACGAAGGCGTCTGCCTCTTGGAGCCTCTGGCGGCAATGCTAGTATCGAGGCGCTTCTGCAGTTTGATGTAGCTGTTCATGAAGGCAAAGTGCGGTGATGGGCGAGCAAGCAGTTGTAGGAGCGACGCAAGGCACGTGCTTTGCGAGTTTTCCCGCCCGCTCCAGATTTGGAAGCTTGCAGGGCGGCCTTTGGAGTTAAGTAGAGCAACACACAAGCAAGCGAATGTTCATCGACACGTCCCGGTCGCAGTCATTGTTGAAATGGCTGTTATTTTTCAGATCAGCCCAACCAGTTGATGGTTGGGCAGGGATGAAGGGAAAGGAAGACGGCGGGTCAGCTCATCCTTCTTCTAGGCCCCGTTGTACCCCGTCACAGCTGCCACGTTCGATCCGTGCACCCATGCCGACAGACCACACGAAGCTGTGATTACACATGGACATGAAATTGCGCGACAGGGGTCACGCAACGGCCTGCCTAGCGCTCCTGTACCGACAGCATGGCTGCTTGAGTGCAACACCGGGAGACCTGCAGCCAGGGCGCGGCTAGATGTCTACAGTGTCTGCCTACAAGTGCCACCAACACATCTCTTTCGACAGCGTGTGACTGTAGGAGCAGGTCTTTGTCTGCAGGGCCGCATTCATGCCGACCGCTGCCCCACATCATCCATGGTCAAGTGTACTGTGTGGAAGACAGGCGAGAGTCAATAATGCGCAGAGCCATCACGTGCCCAGACATGCAGGCGTAGCGTACGGGCAAGAGCCGCACCCAAATCCACTCCAGTGACTCTGACATCACCGCCAGATCCTCCCCTCTCCTGGATCCACTGCTCCGATAAGGGTTCGGCATAGCGAGCAACAGCCATCCGTCACTCATGGCTTCTAAACCGTTATCGTCTCTGGTCATTGACCGGCTCGTGCAAGCCGAAAGCGATCCCTCGCCGTCCCCGTCCTGACCAAACACCTTGTCATCCCCTCGAGTGTACGACATAAGCTTGTTTGAATGTCACACGTCTGTAGAAATGGCTCCCAGCACGGCTCTTGACACCATTGCCCAACCATTGACTCTACCCTGTGGCCTCGTGCTGCCCAATCGCCTGGTCAAGTGTCCCATGCAAGAAACCCTGGCCCAGGCCCCGCTCTTTGATCCTCCTGTCGACACCTTTCGTAACCTGTACACAAAATGGGCCGGGGCAAATTACGGTCTCATCATAACGGGCCAGGTCCAGGTCGACTCCCGCTTCCTTTCTGTCGCTGGCGATGTCGTCGCCCACCCCAAGTCGCTGCAAACCCCTCACTTTGAGAAGTGGCAGCAATGGGCGCAGACTGCAAAGTCTCGCGGTACACCCTGTGTTGTACAACTTGCGCATCCAGGTCGCATGTCGCCGGTCGGCGCTGGCAACCGTCCTCCTGAAATGCGCCCATGGTGCCCAAGCGCCGTCCCTGTGAAGATGGGCGACGGCTGGTTGAACAAGCAAGTGCAGAGTCGAATCCTGCCAGAGCCAAAGGCCATGACCTTGGACGAGATTGACGAGTTTGTCGAGCAAATGCTCAACGGTGCCCGCGTTGCGAAGAAGGCTGGCTTCGATGGCGTGCAGATACACGGAGCCCACGGGTTCTTGGTGAGTCAGTTCCTCAGTAGCCACACAAACAGGCGCAACGATGCGTATGGCGGCGACGGACCGCGAAGGCTGGAACTTCTGAAACGCCTTGTGCGAGAGATTCGCGCAGAACATCCCCGCCCGTTCTGTCTCGGCGTGAAGCTCAATAGCGCAGACTACATGGAAGGCACTGGACTACAACAAGATGAGGGTCTGGAACAGGTCAGGTGGCTCATAGAGTCCGGCATGGTTGACTTTGTCGAGATCAGCGGCGGCAATGCGGAGCAGAAGAACAGCGGACTTCATAACTCCTTCGCAAGTAAGAACAAGGAGACGGCGCCCGAGAAGAATGAGTCGACGAGAGTCCGCGAAGGCTTCTTCACCGAGTTCGCAGAGAAGGTGCAGAACTTACAGGCACAGCGGAAGGAGGAGGACAAAGAATTTGTACCCATACAGCTCTCCGGTGGCTTCAGGAGCCGAGTCGGCATGGCCGATGCAATCGAGAGCGGAGTAACGGACATGATAGGTCTTGGAAGGACCGCAGTGCTCGAGCCAGAGCTTCCAGTCAAGACGATTTTGAACCCCAATGTCGCTGATGCTGTGGCTTTGGGAAGTCCAGGCTTTCAACTGCAAGGTTTGTGGCTCGTGAAATGGTTCCCCATCAAGATCGTCGGCCGTGGCTTTGGTTTGCAGTTCTTCTACCACAACATGCGGAGGATGGGCAGGGGTCTGAAGCCGACGTCCGAGATTACTCTGCCACGGATGGTACTCGTCGACGCGTGGGAGACCTTGCGAAGCGGTCTGTTGACAACTCTGGAGCGCTTGCTGCAGCCTTGGCAAGGGCTCAATGTCTATTCGCCTCCGAAGAAGACGGCGTAATCCCAAGGCCGGCGTAGAGTCGAAGACGGGGGCTTTGTGTTCGTTGTCGCGAAACATGCAGATCGATGTGGGACCCGCTGCGTTGTGTGTGTGTATGTGTGACTGATCTTTTGGGAGTCGGAACAAGCGCGGGCTACAGACATATCTCAAAGTCGAGGGATAATCATAAACGCATGGCTAGGGGGTGCGGAGTCATCAGCTCAACGCAGGCTCACCCCAGAATTCGTGGTCTCATTAAAGGAAAGGGACTGATCACGCACAAGCTGCGTGACACGACGCCAATATGACCCCATCAGCCCACCATACTCGCTCGCTATGCAAGATCTATGATACTCCTAACACATCTTGTATACCATGCGTCCCTCGGCTTGACGGTCGGGGTTGTCCGTTTGCAACTTCCACTGCAGCTCAATGTCAAGGTCGCGTCGGTTGCGATCATTCGGCTTGCTGCTGAGTGTACCTTCCAGTCTCTCATCTTGCTCAGCAGTGATCTGGCCCTCGCCAAGGTAGAACACAGTCTGTTTCCAGTGAGTGTACTTGGTGTGGGGTCCAGTACTGAAGCGAATAGGCTTATGGCATGCGGTGAAGTCAATATCGAACCAGGCAATGAGCGCATGAATGAAGTCGTTTCGTCGGACATTAAGGGAGAATGGTACACTAAAAGCAAGGTCCTCAACCTTGACTGTGTACAGGTCGAACGTGATGACAGCGTGAGGATCGGTGACTACAGCTTTCATCTCGACGGTGTCGACAAGCGGTTCGTTGAGTGCAGTAGCCTTCAGAGGCGAATAGTCGAAGCCCCAGACATTGTCCCAGACTAATGTGGTTGGATCAGTGTCATGTTACATGATCACAGGAATTGGAAGAGACTCACAGCCAATCTTGTCTTCCTTGTACTCCCCATCCTCAATGCCCGCCACAAAGATGGTAGCTTTATCGGGAAAGATGAGGCCCCCAGGGGCAAGATATTTGTCTCTAGCATAGAGGACAGTGTCCATCATGCTTTCATATAGCAGAAAGTAGCCCATCCATTCGGAAATAATAATGTCGACCTTTGGGAAAGGGAGTTGAACCTCTTCCATCTTTCCTTGCAGCAGTGTGATCTTTGAAGTCATGCCGTTGACCTCGACAATCTCCCGGGCCTTTTCAATGATGGTCGACATGTCTACGCCAATGACGTGTTTGGCGCCAGCCTTGACGGCGAACCTACATGGCGATGAGCACAGTCGGAGCAGGATATGGATTTTTGAAAGACCTACATGCTCAGAATGGCGGTGCCACAGCCGACATCAAGAACGACCTTGTCTTTGAAGATGTGCTTGTTCTGGTAGATAGAATCACGGTATGAGCGGGTTCGGACTTCATCTTTCTGGAGGAAAGGGTCAGTACAGAGCCTGCAGGCAGTGTCGCTCGATGGGCAGATCAGAGGCTTACCAGCATTTCCTCGTGAATGCCTTTCCACGAGGTGTCAAATTAGCGGACAGCTCTCCAGCGGCAGAACCAGACTCAATCGATTATTAGAATGTTGTGCGACTCACCATGATGGTTGTAACTGCAAGTGGTGGTTAGCCAGTTCTAGCTCGTGTGCTTGTGCAGTGAGGTCTGGGTCGCGGCCGGGCTGTTGCGGCGTTTGCAGGTGGCAGGCACAGCCTGAACGACAGATCTGACATGGACTATGGGGACTTACGAGTTGAAGTAGTGCTCCTCAGAGTAGGCCAGCTTTGGCTTGTCGCCCTGGATGTTGGTAGCCATCTTGAATGATGAAGTTGCGTCTGGCGCAACGAAGGACCTGCGAAGAAAAGCTGGGAGGATGTCGACCCTTGCCTACTGCAGACCCGATGAAAATGGGTGCTGCTAGTACCTAGTTGAAAAGGCACGGAGGAGGAGGGAAGAGGCCGGGTCTCAATGGGTAGGTAGGTAGTAGGTAGGTATGCTACCTAGATTAAGTTCCTGTCCTTAGTTCGCTCTGTCGGAAAATCAAAGTGCCTGCCCGTCCACGCGCTACAGCTTTCACTGAGAGAAAAGTCCGCTGCTCGCGGGTGCGCGTCAGGTGGCTGACTAGTGATTTTAGGGTTGAACTGCTCGCGCGCCTGCACAGACATCTTGGTCGGTCTGCCAAACCCATCAGGTTCAAGTATCACACCATGCTGATCATTGAATGCACTTGCTTTTTCGTTCAACGCAAGCCTTTCGGCGCTGTCGAGAGACCAAAGCGCACAAACACGTGCAAGGTGGATTAATCTACCTAGGTAACGTAAAGCTCGGAAAACATGGCGATGCTACATCGAGCTACAGGCAGAGAGCGACAACGACCCAATGTGAGAAGGAAAAACTTCCATCGCATCTGGGCTCTTCGCTTCTCCGGACGCTGTGACAAACGTGACAACCAGATCAACGCCAGAAACTACCCCATATGCAAGCCGCTCGGACAAGATTTTGGCCCTTTTATCTAGGACATGCAGGCTTCAACATGCGCACTGACAAATGGCTATGCAGGGAAAACATCGTCTCCAAACAGACTACGAGTCATCTCCCCACCCCGAACGGCGAGAATTGACAGCAGGGAATCACTCAGCTGCAACAGTGGAGCAAGTCAGTCACCGCTACATCGCTGAGCAAGGAATGTGTGGGGACTTACACCGTGCGTTTTTTCGTTGCATCCTTGGAGCCAGATTCCGGCGTCCTTGCTCACCTTGCCCTCGGCAAATTCGACACCGTAATCTCTCCGCACTGCAAAGCGTCCTGTCTGCTGCGCATCGCCGCTCAATAGCCCTTTGCATGAGTCCAGCATCCATTCGTGCATGTTGCGCTCGTACCCTGCTGCAATAATAACAGCATCAACATCCAGATGCTCAGTCTCATGCTCTCGTCCAAAACGCGTGGGATGCATAGTGAGTCGGACGCCCTTTCCGGAAGACTCCCCTCCGGCAACGTTCGTGTAGTTGACGATTTGATGCTGCCACTTTGACGCATCTGGCTCGCGAATGCGCTGGGTGTACATTTTGCCGTACAATTCCTCAAGAAGAGTTATGCGCACTACACCATAGTTGGTGGCCTTGTCGGTAACTATGGCCTTCTCCCTGTCATCGCGACCACGAGCGTAGAAACCATCAACTCGGTCCGGGTCGAAAATCTCGTTGACACTATCCATATGTGAGTACGTATGCGTCGGAGAAATAAATAATGCGGGTCTCTTACAAAGGCGAGTCATCGCTAGGCTTAAGTGCATCGCCGCGGATGAAGAGCTTGGTCGTCGAGTTGGGATATCTGCTATGAAGATCGTTGAAACACTCAGCAGCACTTTGGCCTGCTCCGACAACTGCAACTTTGTATGGGGCCTCGGGGTTGGGCAGGGCCTTGTGAATATTTGTAATGTACTGGCTGGAGTGCAGGACCTTGGAGTGCTGCTGTGGTAGGCTGCGCGGAATTTTGGGCGCGCCGCCAACAGCTACGACCACATGTCTGGCTCGCACCGTCTGATGTTGACCGGTCAAGGTGTTGTCGAATCCGACTTGGAAACTTGTAATAGGACCATTGTGATTGGCTGCAGATTTGACCGGCAGAACCTGCTGGACTTGACTGCTGTACGCTACCACATTGGAAAAATGACTAGCGCACCATTTCATGTAATCCTGGTATTCGATTCGTTGAGGCAGAAATGTGTCAAGGTTGGTAAATGGCACCAATCTTTGCTTGTTCTGGAGGTAGTTGAGGAAGGTAAAATGGCTGCGAGGATCTCGCAGCGTTGCTAGGTCCTTGACGAAGGAGATTTGCATCTTTGCGCCAGGCAAGAGCATTCCTTCATGCCAGCCAAAGCTAGCCTGCTTCTCCAGGAATAAAACGCGAGGCTGTCGGTTATGCACATGCTCCAGTCCGGGAAGCGGTCTGCGTGCTTCAATGGCGTCCTGCAAGGCAATTGCCAACGCGAGGTTGGCTGGGCCAAAGCCGACGCCAACCAGATCATAGGGCTCGTGATCTGGGCATGCTGAGGTCAAAAGCGACGGCGCGTTGTCGTCGTTGTCGATCTGAGCTTCCTGCAGCGATTCGACTCTCTGGACCAGAGGAGGAGCTTCGGAGAGGGGAGATCCGTTCTCTGGGGAAGCGGAGAGTGACGAGTCTGGAGGAGTCAATGCGTGTGGCGACATGGCTGATGCTTTGCGCAGTAATGAGAGTCTGCGCAGGGCGTCGAGTCGAGGTCGAAGCGAGGTGCAGACTGTGGGTGGGTGCGAAGTGTCTTTAATGGCGAGTTTGATCCGGAAGCGAGGTTGAGAACGGCGGCCACCGAGATGTCGAAGTGAAGATGCGTGCTTGATCGTAGAATTGTTGTCCAATGAAGAGGCGGCTAATACGAAGCCAGAATGAGACTGTCATATACCTGCAGATGCAAGACACAAAGGTATAGGGCGTCACGGTCGCCAACTGTGTCGCCGTGAGTGCTTGTAGATGGTAAAGAAGCCAATCGATCGGAGAATGACGTCGTCGATGGCACCAAGAATGTCACCAGTAAAGAGGTCGCAAGAGTCTAGTCGACACTGGCAACGCAGGACATTTATCAGATGGAGCAGATAGGTTTTGATGGGCGGGATGGATCAAATAAGATGTACTTAGCCATCTGGTCGGAGGCGGCAGCAGCAGCCACTATAACACTTCGCGTCTGTGCAGCCGACAAAACGAGCACCAGCTCCGTGGACTGACGGACACCAGCAGCTATCCTCCAGAGTAACAGCGGCTGTCCCGCGCACGGAGCCAGTGACGGTGGACGACAGACGCCGAAACACGGAGACGGCTTGCCTTGGCAGAGTAGCATTTCTTACCATAACGAGAGCGACAGTCTGTAGTAGGAGGACGCCGCCGTCTGTTGGCTGGCAGCTTGGACGACAGAATTTTGCTGCTGGATGGTCGGAATAGGCGATGACGAGTCTGTGCCGATGGATGCGATATGATATGATAACTCTAATCAGCCCGGCCTGCCTTGGTACTAGCAAGCGCCTTACGTGTCCCTCCCACCGTTTCTCATGTCCGCCTGGACCAAGACGGCGGGCCGACATTCTCGCCTGGAAAGGTCAAGTCACAAATGGCTGACCGACGTCTCAGGGCAGGAGATATAGGGCAAAAACGCAAATGAGCATATTACAGATATGGCGACAGCGTGGACCTGTCTGTGTATCAACGAGTGTATAGGTCATAACGACGTGTCCCCCGGACACGGCTCCGTCAAATGCAAGACACACCATGTGCCGATCTTTTGCCATTCGGCTTGGCTGTTAGTCGGCAGATGCAACAGTGGCTGATGGCGCGCCCCATGCATTCATTCATAGCGAGCTGTGGAGCTAGCATGAATCAAAGAAGCGTCATAAAGCCGTCTGATCGCCGGAGGGAGCAACCGGTGGGAGGAGTGCCGGGCCTCGAACTAGTACTTTGTCACCATGTCAGCAACTGGTGGTATCAGATTGATCTGATCAGACTTTTCACCACCACTAAGCCCAAGAGTGGGGCTCAGTCGCGCGTTTATTCGGACTTCAGTCCTTCACTCCGTGCACTGGATGCGGTGTTGAGCAGATGGATATGTTGATGCCGCGCCCAGAGGAGAAGATGCTCGTCGCGAGTGAGTGACGACACCTGTCCTTGCCCAATGAAAGCCTCAGCGCATTCGGAGCCGTGGCGGCACGGGCGTCGCCTGGGCGCGCAAAGGGTCCTGCAACGAGCTTCCTGAAAAGAGTCTGATCAACCTCCACGCCGCCCAAAAGCTTGAGGCAAGGCGCACCAAGCCGCACTGCGCTATTCGACTCGTGGCGTGCCCTTTGCTCTGAAATTTTGAGGAAACTGACCCAGCAAAACTCTGATCGTCGACGACTTTTCCTCTTCAGTCCTGTTCATTCACGTAATATCCTACAGCCGCCGTGACCCCACCGAGTCGGCCATGTCCACTGCTTTGCCTGGTCTGAGATCTGAGATCTGAACTCGCTCGCCATTTGGCGAGCATCGAGCATCGAGTCGCGGCTGCCTCCCTAACATGATTCACCGGCAGTCTTTGTGCAAATCAATCCGACTCGGAATCCTCCTGCAGACTCTCGCGCATGGCACGCATGGCTTTGGACCCTGCAGCCACGTTCGCTTGACGCAACGTCCGGCTATATGCTTGGCGCTCCTCATCTTCTGGACCTGCAAATGGAACGTCTTGATCCTAGCCATCATATTGCACATCGAGCATGCCATACCGATTGACGCGAGGCGGCTATGTCTTCATGACTGCGCATCTTGCGCTAACAATATCTTAGCACCTTCATATGTGTCGTGCGAAAACTGGGCGTGTGAACGAGCAGTTGATTGGGCGTTCTCAACATCGAGAACAATCAACCGCAAGAATTTCTGGGTGCACGAATTGTAACGCCACTATTCTACAGGACAGCGCTAATTCAGAGCAAGCTCAAGACGTGCAAACTACTGTATGTACCTGCAAGCAACCCTGATTTTTTCATCAGACCTAGTTTCAGTCTAGTCTCCGCTTTCGGCTGCACTTCACCTCCCTCTGCGTGATCATTCTCCATCTACGAGACAGCTCAGACATTGACAGTGGACGGCAAGATGAAGAAAGCGTGCTGCGCAAGTTGCTTGGCACGGAGGATCAAAGCAGATGAGTAAGTCTTTCAAATAGGAATTTCATGTCCTAATGTATGATTATCTTTGAATGTCAGTCTCTTGCAGTGGCAGAGCTTTGGTCTGCAGAACGCATAGTCCGCTTGCTCGAGATAGAGTCCGTGAAGCGCGTTGATCGGCTAAAGCAACTCATGCCAGGCAAATCGGCAGCACAAGTCAATCAGAAGTAGCGGAAGGGCAGATTAGCTGCTTCCAGGCGGCTATGATTGTTCAACTGCCACGAGGTCATTCCAGAAACAAGACCTGCTGCTCCTAGAAGCGACCACCCAGATTGGGGAGGCTGTTGCCAGGAATCGGGCTTCCTATCTGGCCCAGACCCAAACCACCGGGGCCCGCTCCTCGTCCGTTCAAGCCCATTGCAGAAACGCCGTCCGCCTCCCACTTTACCATGAGTCTGCCAACAGCGTCTTGACGCGCCTCAAAAGATCCTCCCCCATTGTGAGCGTCTCCTTCAGTGTCCAATATGTTCTCGATCTCCTCGTACCGAACCGGGTTGCTGCTGAGTACACCCGTCATCTGAATCTCACGAATGATATCATCAAGCCTATGAAAGCCACCATCCATCGTGTGGCCTTTCTTAGACACTAGCCCACGACATGCCTGACAGACTGCTTGGCGGATCGCTACTGGCCGTGACATTGACGAGCGAGGGAGCGATGCACTGTTATATCCTCCAGTTGTACCCCACCCTGGCTGTGTCTGTGGTGTTGGTGCACCCCACCCTGCCGTAGCTGGCGTCCCAAAGGTGGCACCGAATGGTGGGTGACTTCCAGGTGCCATTCCTATTGATCGGCCCCAGTTGTCTCCAGAGGGAGCGCGACTGGTTGTGATGTTGTTAAACGGGCCCGGACTGGTATCGAACGGCGACCCACCAAAGACACCTCCCCGCGACCCTCGTGGTGCAAGTACTGGTGTGACTGCAGGTCGACGCACATCATTGCCGTTAGGCGGCAGAGGCTCATCACTCTCATCAAGCAATGCACTACTTCCAAGGTGCTTACCCAGCTCGTCTACGTCAAAATCCTCACCGTGAGGTTTGACGCTAGTTGGCCGGTTGATCGGTGTCGGACGTGTTATAGGCTGGCTAGGATGGGCCTCAGAAGAGGCTCTTTGCAGTGTAGGCTCGAATGAAGTAGACGCTTGCCGGCTGTGATTAGGCAATGGTGTGGGTCCTACTTGTGCAGGAGCAGGTCGAAACCCGGGAGCTGTCATGTTATGCTGTTGATATGCATGCGCCAAGTTCTCTCCTGGGAATCCACGACCCAGGCCTGTCATCGCTTGAACATTGGTCATGCCTGGGGGTGGCAGCCCAGGACTTGTTAGCCCAAAGGGTCGATGTGCAAATGCCATTTGCTGAGAACCCGGCGGGTAGTTGAGCACTTGCTGGCCAGGATGACTTCTCTGATCTAATCCGTGTGGTATCATGCCATTAGGTGCACCATGATAACCAGGCATCGGTCCTGACACAAAGCCGGGAACACCTGGCCCATGTGGACGAGGCATTCCGGGAGGAGGTGCAACCTGATGAAGGCTTGGAGGTTGGTTGGGAAAAGCTTGGTGCGATGCAGCATGGACAGCATGGGCCGTATCTGTTTGGTGATTGGCACTAGAAGGACTTCTTGCATGCTCGCGGGAATTGTTGTGCCTGTGGGAAACACCAGGCTGGCCAGTGAGGTCTCGAGGCTTCGTCGAAGTGGTCGCTTTTGGTATCACAGGCGTGATAATTTTCGGCTGTGGAGAAGCTTGACCTTGACTCGAAAGAGTGTGCTTCAAGCCTGGTGGTAAGGCAATCTTCGAGGGAACTGCAGCCTTCTGCGATGAGGGCAGCTGGACAGTAGAGTTCTTCAGCTCGGCACGACTTGGGCCAGGGAGCGACTGATCAGGACTGCGGTTGATGTCTTCGTTTGATCTGCTTGATGACACCAACGCATCCCGCTGTCTCTTGCCGACATCAGCCTGCTCCTTCTTCTGGCGCGTCTCGACCTCCTTGGCCTCTCGCTCATCACGTTCCTTCTTTCTCGCCTCTTCGCGTTTTCGCTTCTCTTCTGCCTTTGCCTCGCGGGCTTTGCGCTCTGCCTCTTGCTGACGCTCGCGCTCGAGCTGCACTCGACGCTGTCTCTCTGCTTCCTTACGCAGTTTCTCTTCCTCCGCTGCCTTTCTCTCGGCCTCTTTCTTTTTGCGAGCCTCTTCTCGCTTCTTCTTCAGCTCTTCTTTCCGAGCCTCCTCGGCTTCCTTAGCAGCCTCTTCCTCTCGCCGCTTCTCTTCATCTTTCTTCGCCTTTTCTTCAGCTTTGGCTGCTTTCTGCTGAGCTTTCTTCTGTCGCTTCTTTTCTGCATCCCGCGCCTTCTTCGCATCCCGAGCTGTGTCCGCATTTGTTTCGGCTTCTAACTCGGCAATTAGTTTCTCCTGACGATCTCGGGCCACTTTCTCTTTGTATGCAGTGAGGACGCGTTGCTCAAACATGCGCGCTGCAAAGATCTGAAACATGCGTCGGCCTTCCTCCATGCGTTGCTCCTCTGTCATGGTGTTCTGCAATCCAAAGATGTTAGCATGCTATGCTTTCTGGCGTTTTGAAAGCCTTGCTTAGAGGGGAGGGACAGGTTTCCCAAACATTGTGAACGCTGAACTTACCATCTCGTCCTCATCTTCATCAATCTCCTCGCCCTGGCTGTCGTCATACTCTTCGTCATCTTCCTCCGAGTACTCGTCTTCCTCAGGTGGAGGATGATGACTTGAATGGTTAGAAGCCATGGGAGGATGTGTCATGCGATAGGGAGCCATCGCAGCGTCTTCTTCTCTTTGCATCCGTCGTTCGGCCAGCTGTTCCATCATATCGATGAACTTTTGGCCATCGTTCTTGAGCAAATCATCCGCGACTGTTAATATGCCTCCTGCAGGTCCCGTTAGCCAAAATCACGCAGCTGTGGGCTGGAGAGTCGAGATCTCCCCGTGGCGTCAGAAGAGGACTTCGTACCTTTGACTGTCAACGACTTTCCGAACGAAAAGAAGTCGTTTGCCGGAGTCTGCTGCTCAGGCACCTCGTCTGTAGCATTGCTTGTGTATTCGTCGTCGTCGTAGTCGTCACTGTATTCATCATCCTCATCAAACTCCTCGTCTTCTGAGTCGCCGCCTTCTCCCAATCCGTCCGCAGGGTCGTGAAGTTCGTGAATTCGGCCGCGAGTGTAATGGGCTGGCGGGCGGTCTGGCGGAGGGCGATGAAGAGCAGATGCAGCATGCCGGCTGGCAGCAGGTAGCATCGGGGTGTTGTTGCTCGACTGCTGCTGGGTGTGGTTTGCAAACTGCTCCAGCTCCTCATAGTAAGCGTCGTAGAGCACCTCCAGCTCTTCCTCGATTGCCGTCCGCTTCCGCCCGCAGACGGTGCAGCTACAAGAGTGCTTCTGTTGCTCTTTCATCTTCCTTAGCACCGCCTCCTTTTCGATCTTGACGAGAGATTTGCGTTCATCTTCCGGTAAGGTCAACCAGAATTCCTTTATACGCGCACGTTCTTCCTGAGAGTTAGTGTCCCAGATGGGATCCCTGCTTATCCTGCGCTGCATCGTCCTCAAGCTTTCGTCTGAGAAAGGCTTGCGGCCGCTTGGTGGTGGAGGTGGTGGACGAGTCATGAGCGAGGACGGAGGTGGTGGGTAGTGCTGCTGCTGAGCCTTTCGGGGCTTCTGCTTGGGCTTCGGCGCAGGGATGGCGTCTTCTTCGTATTGGCCGGGCACGTTGTAGGATTCGGGATAGTGATCATGAGCGGGGCTTTGAGGAGATTGATATTCTTCGTGATCGTCTAGTAGTTCGTCCGCGACGGGTTCGGGCTGCTGGGCGTAGGGCTTTGCGCTCTTTGCCCGTTGTTTCTGTTTGCGCCGGCGTGCGTTTGGCGGAGGCATGTCTGGTGATATTGCGAATTACCGAAAGACCATCCTCTGGAGTTTGCTGTAGAAAAGGAGCGAAGGGAAGGCGCGGCTATTTGCGTGGGATTGTAAGACTGTAGGTGGGGGGCTGGTTGGGTAGATGGTCAGGCAGGAGCAAGTAGTAACGAGCAGAGAAGGCGTGTGAAGGGACGAGCGATTGAGGAATGAAGATGGATAACTCTAGTATTCGAGACCACGCTTGACAGAGACTGACGTGGTAACTGGACGCGACGCGGACAGACTTGTCTATAGAAGCCTTTCAAACGACGTGCACCTCCGAACCGGTGGTGATGAGTGCTGCCAAGCCAAAGCCAGAGGGAGTCTCGCTGCCCTCACTTTGCATCCCAGGCTGCTCATTTCCCACGACTCCACACGCTTTGCATTGCCACAGGCTGAGACTTTCGCATAGGCTCAAATTTCTCTGTTGGCTATGTTGAATCGAAGCGGATTCACATGGCCTGCTTAGATCGTAGGCAGAAATGGACTTTTAGTCTGCTCTGCGGCGTCATCCTGGCCCTGCCTGGGTATCTCTCACAATTTCCATGCAAGACAATTCCATCGCTTTTGACCCGGACCGCACTCGAACGAACCGCATATGAAATACAGCGGCGACAGCGCAGCCCGCCTCACAAGCATCGTCTCTACAAGTTCTTGCTCTGATGGCCTCGAAGCTCGCTCTGTAAATCATACGCGCACAGCCTCACATTGCGTCGGAAGCACAGCAGCTCCAAGCAACCACAAAAGCCCGTTGAGCACAGCTATGACATATGTTGAGGAACGTCTACTGTCTCACCGAGGCCCTTGTCCTGCAGACACAGCAGTATGCAGCTACTGTGAAATCCCATCTGTGTCTTCCTCATCTTCGAAGCCTGCGCGAACAAAATGGGGCAGCGTCCTTGCAGGCGTTGCACTCACGTCATCGCCAGACTGTCGTTGAAGGTAATGGCTGTCTCAGGTTATCTGCTACCATCGTACATAGGATGATCTTGCTCATGATGACCATAGTGTCGATATCCTCGTCTCGGCGCAGCTTCCAGATGTCAGTCCTGTAGCTTACATCAATCTACCTACCCGTAACAAAAGGCCTCAAAGCTGAAGACGTACTAAACATCTAAGGAACCCGGGCATTGATTGACTTTTGCGATCATCCTCGTCTGAATGGTGTCCTATATGTTGGTCGCGAGCCGTGAGCTCCGAAAATAAACATTAGCTACCTAGCGCTGCGCGCGGAACTGGGGGAACGTCACGTGGCATCTGGACGTACCGCAGGGATCTTTCCATCTCTATCTCTCAGAACGCTCAACGTCAAGATTTTAGTACGGTGCTTCCCTCCTACACCTACCTGACCTCCAATCGTGTACTTCCGTATCGTGCATCCACCCACCATCGATCTCACGACTGCAGCTCCGCTTTCCCGCTGCTTGACTGCAGCTGCGCGGCCCATACTGGGCGTTTACTCGAGCGCGAGTTGTACCTAGGCGACGAATCAATTTGCACTCGTTGCCAAACACAACTTCACACCACACCAGATGGCCGAGCCAGACAGTGCTGCCATTCGCAGGTATGTGCTTGCCCCAGCCGTCCGTCTTGTGAGCGTGAGAATGCGTTCCTTGCCATGGGGTCCACTCTCCCCCATCCCATATTCAGCTCTCGCTCCGGCCCTCAAAATGAAGTCCTTGACACTAACCTTGAGACCCGAACAGGAAGCTCGTGATCATTGGCGATGGCGCTTGCGGCAAGACCAGTCTTCTCAGTGTGTTCACACTCGGTTATTTTCCTCAGGTACCCGCCCCCGCTCTCGTCTCTTCCCTGACCCGTCAATATGGTCCGGACCGTGAGCGAGCTGCCTTCGAAGCTAGACTCAAGACTAACCGAGAACAGAGATACACACCCACAGTATTCGAGAACTACGTTACGGATTGCCGCGTAGATGGGAAGAATGTACAGCTAGCGCTGTGGGACACTGCTGGACAAGAAGACTACGAGCGTTTAAGACCTTTGGCTTATTCTCATGCGCACGTTATACTGATTGGCTTCTCGGTTGACTCGCCGGATTCTCTCGACAACGTCAGAACCAAATGGGCAGAGGAAGCACGCGAAAAGTGTCCAGGCGTGCCGATAATTCTAGTTGGGCTGAAAAAGGACCTACGCGATGACCCTGTGGCTATCGAGGAGATGCGGAAGAAGTCTCTGCGTTTCATGACTCCGAAGCAAGGCTCGGACGTCAAAGAACTCATCGGTGCCCGCCGATATCTGGAATGCTCGTCGCTGACGGGCGACGGCGTGGACGACGTCTTTGAAGCGGCTACTCGCGCTGCGCTGACTACCTTTGAAGGTAAACACAATGGCGGTTGCTGCACTATTCTCTGATGCGCAACTTGTGCCGATTCCTCCGTCACACACATACTCATCAGACCTTCATGACTAGCGGCCTGCTGATACGACACGACACACTTGAAAGCATTTCAGCTTCGTTTTCGGAACAACGGCGTTTACATGGAATGGTGATGAAACTCGCAGGATGATCTTTGTATCAGCTGAGGCGGCATCAGTTTGCTTCAGTAATTGGCCGAGTAAGAAAGTACCCGGTCATTTCTATCCACATGGCTATCAATCAGGCCCTTGTGCTTATAATACAGTGTTCGGTCGTGGCAATTGATCGATACCCCCTCATGCTCCATGCAGCTTTACTGGCAATGCTTGAAGCGCTTTCACCTCGTCCATGCATGGTCCCAGCCTGCTTTCGACGGCGTGTCTGTCTGCGCTCTCGCGTATTCAATGGGTACACCATTCCACACTCCTTTCTTCTCCATAGCTATCCGATACAAGCGTCCCACCTCTTTCTGTGTTTCGGCAGCGGCGCTGATGTCGACGCCGACCGTTTTTGTGTCTTTGCTTCCACTTGCAACAGGGATCTGCACCATTGCTGACTTTGCGTCGCGCGCGCCCAAGGGCGACACTGATTTCCCAGACTGAGAGATTGCGAGACCGTCCTCACCGATGAGTCGCAAAGCTTCGCAAGCATCTCGCATGCTCATGTACTGTCGTTCTAGCGAGAGTTGATGGTCTTGCCGCTGCTTTGCGCGGAATAGCTGCCATGCTCTATGTATGGTCCAATGCCTCAAATGTCGCATGCGGGAAAAGCGGAGTGGTCTCGGATTTTTGGGATGCCACAGGTGATATCTGATATTTGCTATTGCGGAAAGTCAGCTCGCAATATTCATCATGTGTGGATCTTGCACGTACTGATACGGGGATCTGGCAGATCGCGCCGGCCTTTCTTGTTGAGGGTGGGTGTCGTAGAGAAGAAAGATGATTGGCATAATGGCAGTGTGCGGCTCCAGCACGAGGGGCGTGGTACAGCCTGTCTCAGGAGACCCGTCGTCGTCATCACGTTAGATCTCAAACTCATGCTGTATGGCTTCTCGAGATGAGCTTCGGCAAAGAAACAGGGTCGTCTGATGGCAATGATCGAGGCCGGTCACTTTTGGCTTTGGAATTCAGAGGCCCTGCGCAGGGCGCGTTGCCCGAACGCGTCTAGTCCGTTGCTACCCTGCCCGCCTTGGCCCCTCTGACGAACCTCACCTTGCAGCAAGCTGCTTCACATCGCTGTGCTTGCCCTTGTTTCTGCTTCATGTGACGGCGTGCTCCTTGCCACAAACCACTCAGATCCCAAGTCCGCGTTTATCATCAGCCGCTCGCAATGGAAGAGGCTATCCTCTCCGCTTCGGCCAAGCATCCCCAGCCTGGCAAGGTCTTTCAATATGGCACAGCAGGTGTATGTCACACAGCAATAACAGAGATAGCATGCGGCTGGATGTATGCTCACAAAACCAATCGCAGTTTCGTATGAAGGCGTACGCATCTCAACACAATATCCAATCAGCCTTTGAACGACGCTCACCCTCGCATCTCCAGTGACCTTCTCGATTCGGTCGTCTTCCGTGTTGGCTTGCTTGCCGCCTTGCGCTCACGAAAACTCAATGGACAGGTGATTGGTGTCATGATCACTGCGAGTCATAACCCACCGGGAGATAATGGCGTCAAGCTCGTGGATCCCATGGTACATTCCCTATACCCGTTGCATCACGGCCTGAACTTCTGCTGACCATGCCATTCAGGGAGAGATGCTCGAGGTATGCCATGCTGCCACGCCAACCATGACGATGATCGAAACTGACTGATGGAATCTGTTAGTCATCATGGGAAGGCTATGCCACTGAGCTGGCAAATGCGGTCGATGACAAATCGTTGCTGGACCTATACAATAAGCTGGTAACCGATACCAAGGTCAAGGCCACGACACAGGCACGCGTCTACTATGCCCGCGATACTCGCGCTTCCGGACCTGCCCTCATCGTTTCTCTGCAGGATGCTCTCGTCGCCGTGGGAGCTGAATACAAAGACTTTGGCTTCCTCACGACCCCGCAGCTGCATTATGTAGTGCGCTGCATCAACACCCAAGGCACGCCCACTGAGTATGGCGAGCCGACCGAAGCAGGGTACTACCACAAGCTTTCGACAGCATTCAAGCAGGCCATGAAACATCGCAAGGCAGCCGGTGGATTGATTGTGGACTGCGCAAATGGCGTAGGTGCACCCAAGCTGCTTGAGCTGAAGAAGCATTTGCCCAGCGCTGCCGACGGCGGCGTTGATATCAAAGTCGTGAATGATGACATCCATCGTCCAGAGATGCTCAATGTCCAGGTACGTCGAATTCTGGATGTCATCCCCTTCGTGGACAAAGCTGACACTGGTGCAAGTGTGGTGCGGATTTTGTCAAAACCGGTCAGCGGGCACCACCTTCATCCAAAGCCGCAGCAAATGAACGCTGCGCATCGTTTGACGGAGATGCCGATCGCATTGTCTATTATTTCACGAACAGTGATGGCAAATTTTGTCTACTCGACGGAGATCGCATCGCCACACTAGCAGCAGCATTCCTGGGTGAGCTTGGCCGTCAGGCAGGCCTGGGAGAGTCACTCAAGGTTGGCATGGTCCAGACAGCCTACGCAAACGGGGCCAGCACAAAGTATGTCGAGGAAAACCTGAAACTTCCAGTCATCTGTACGCCTACAGGCGTCAAGCACCTTCATCACGCAGCGATGCGCTTCGACGTAGGCGTTTACTTCGAGGCTAACGGTCACGGTACCGTTTTGTTCTCACCAGGAGCTCAGCGTGCTATCCGAGACCACGAGCCAAAGTCGCCTGCGCAGCAAACTGCTCTGGACACTCTTTCCGCCGTGAATGACCTCATCAATCAGACGGTGGGAGACGCTCTTTCGGATATGCTTCTGGTTGAAGTGATTCTTGCGCACAAGAAATGGTCCGTCATTGAATGGCTGAATACGTACACTGATCTGCCCAACCGACTGATAGCAGTGGATGTGCGGGATCGGACCATCTTTAAGACAACAGATGCCGAGCGCAAGCTTGAGAGCCCACCGGGCATACAGACACAGATTGACACTCTTGTCAGCAAGTACAAGCAGGGTCGGTCGTTTGCTCGAGCAAGCGGCACTGAAGACAAGGTGCGCGTTTACGCAGAAGCCAGTACTAAAAGCGAGGCAGACGACCTGGCGGCGAAAGTCAAAAGCGTGATTGAGAAGGCGTAGCACGGGTTCCCAATCGGGCTCCGGGGCGCGTTAGAATTTATGAGTTAATGACACGATGTGAACGGCAATGACAGCGCCGAGCATAGAATGAAGACTGAGCCTTCAACGCTATGCTAGGGCAACTAGATGTCAAGTGCAAGCGGTCACTCGCTGCGGACAGCATTGGGATCTGGACAATGATAATGATGAATCAACACTGGCCATGGCTCTTGCAATTCAGCCATGACATTACGGCCTTGTGGTCTCAGTCCTGCCACTTTCTCCACTTTCATCGTTGAGAGGATGACCTTGTCATACTCAGGCGTACGTAGGCCGCGAGTGACACTAGGCAACGCGCGTGCAGATTTGTACTTATCGTACCATGCGTACGATGGCTCGGGACCACGGCCTACTGAGCCGGTATCTCTTGCCGATCCCAACGTCCAGTTGCAACGGCGATCTTCGCGAGCACATGTGGTTCGCGAGGGGCATTATTAATTGCTACAATGCCACTCATATATCTACCCTTCTGCCGCTATGCCGTGTGAATCTCTGCATGATAATCGAGTCAAGCGCCCCCAAAGACTTGCACATGCCCAACAAAGAGAGTACTACGTCCTTCTGCCTGACACCGTTGTGTCATTCTGACAAGCACGATGGCTGCTCAGCAGCAGACGGAAGGTGTAGAGAAAGATCGTGCTTCGGTCGGAGAGGACACAAGTTCAGAAAGCGTGTTACAGGATGAAGGGGCCCGCATCATGCACGTAGGCAGTGCTGCGAGCCCGATCAAGCGCATGCTGAGAGTCATCAACTGGAAGCCGAAACGGGTAAGTACACTATCCATTGGCTTCCAATGGTCCAGATGTAAAAGGG
Organism: Taxillus chinensis; assembly: GCA_023512835.1. Taxonomy (NCBI): domain Eukaryota; kingdom Viridiplantae; phylum Streptophyta; class Magnoliopsida; order Santalales; family Loranthaceae; genus Taxillus; species Taxillus chinensis. The sequence continues at coordinate 181,261 of JAKCVP010000010.1, forward strand.
AGCATGTCCAAACGTACTCACATGAAGTCAGGTCCGATGGGATCCCAGAAGCCCTCCCGTCTTCTCAATCCACATGAACATCCTATTCGCCTTTGCTGGAGCCTTCACTGTGGCGAATCTCTACTACAACCAGCCAATCCTGAACATTCTAGCCGCCCAGTTCAACGTCTCTTATGAAGAAGCATGTATGCTCATTGCCCGATTCCACTGGCTGCATCGAGCTGTGCTCTGACCCGCTTCTTCTGTCATAGCACGCATACCAACGCTCGCCCAATCCGGCTACTGCGCAGGTCTCCTGTTCCTCTGTCCGTTGGGAGACATTTTCAAGCGACGACCTTTTGTACTCTCGCTAGTCTTCCTCTCCGCTACGCTCTGGATAGCAAACTGCACGACCAACTCCTTTGTCGTGTTCTGCACCTTCTCCTTCCTCAATGGAGCAACGACAGTAACGCCGCAGCTCATGCTGCCACTTGTAGGAGACCTCGCCCCTCCTCACCAGCGAGCCCTCGCCCTCTCCATCGTCTCCTCGGGAAACATCCTCGGCATTCTCATTGCACGCATCCTGTCGGGCGTCGTCACGAACTTTACAAACTGGCGCAACATCTACTGGATTGCGCTCGGACTGCAGTACTCCATCCTGATCCTCCTCTGGCTCTTCATGCCCGACTATCCATCCACCAATCCGGGCGGCCTCAACTACTTTCGCATGCTCTACAGCATCGGCCGCATGCTCACCAAGTATCCCGTCCTCATCCAAGCGTGCATAATCTCCTTTGTCAACTCGGCGACATTCACCTCGTACTGGACTACGCTCACGTTTCTGCTCGTCGGCGCACCATATCACTACAGCACCCTCGTCATCGGCCTCTTCGCCCTCCTGGGCGTACTGGCCATCGTCACGCTGCCCCTGTACGCAAAGTACATCATCGACCCCTTTGTCCCGCACTTTAGCACAAGCATAGGCCTCCTCGCAACCATAGCCGGCACAGCGATAGGCACATACATTGGCACATTTACCGTCGCAGGCCCGATAATCCAGGCCCTCGTCATCGACGCGGGTTTCCAAATCGCACAAGTGAGCAATCGATCTGCGATATTCCCGCTCGAGCCGAGGGCGCGAAATAGGATTAACACCGCGTACATGGTCTTTACATTTTTCGGGCAGATTACGGGGACGAGTGCGGGGAATCGGCTTTACGCGCAGGGCGGGTGGATCGCGAGTGGAAGTCTGAGCGTGGGACTGCTGTGCTTTGGATTTGTGGCGCTCATGGTTAGGGGACCTTGGGAGGATGGGTGGGTTGGGTGGCGCGGCGGGGCGCAGATGCGCAAGAAGAATAAGAATAGCGCGGACGGGCGCACGGAGGAGAAGCCTGTTTATGATGGCATCGCAGAGAGGTGGAAGGGTGCTGCTGGTGCTGGTGCTGATGCTGGTGCTGGTGCGGCGCGCACGGAGGCGAATTGCGGTACGAATACCGAGAGGGCGCTGGAGGAGGCTGCTGGCTTGCCGGGTCAGGATCCTACGCGGAGAGGTGGGGACACGCGCAATGAGGCGACGAAGTCATGATACCAATGGCGTGCAATGCACGTTGAAAGATGGGGAAGATGAAAGATAGATGGCTGCATCTGACACTTTTGCTCCACATCTTCTCTTGTAGATTTCCGCGCGGATAAAATAAGTAGATTGCATGTTTATGTCTGGGACACAGAATACAAGCATCAGCATGAGCATCAGCATCAGGCATGTATGAAGTAGGTACCTACAGTAAAAGGATCTAGCAACACCAACTCCACGCAAAACACGACATCACAACTCACGGCGCCACTATACACTCGACTCGAGCAGCCGCGCCCGCAAATGCACAAACCCCGTACGAATAAACTTGTACTCCCCTCCGTGCAAACAGTGCGCCTGAAACAGCTGGAATGAAATAGACTCTGATATCACGTGCAAAAAACCAGGAGAGTCAATATGACGCCATGGAGGCTCAGCGACCCGTAAGTTCGTAATCGATAACATTTTCGCCGACAGAGGCTGCTTGAGGTGCAGGTGGGAGCTCCAGCCTTTTGAACAAAAAGTTTCTCTCGACTGAGGTACCTGCCCCTCTGCGCCCTTCCACCATCGATCCAAGGAAACAACAAAGCCTCAATTCACAAGAAGGGGTAAAGAATCAAAAAACCAAAAAACCAAAACCAAAGCCAAAATTCAAGAATAAAGAAAGAAAAAAAAGGAAAAAAAGAAGAGGGATAAAAGAAGAAGAAGAAGAAGAAACCCTCCCCTCCACCCCTGCCCCCCCCAGAAATGCCATCCCAAATCGACCTACTCCTCCGCCTCGTCCCCGACAGCCCCTCCTCAGTCCTCGCAACCCTCGAATCCAATCCGACTCTCGCCGCAGCCCAAGATGAAAATGGGTATTCGCTCCTGCATGCAGCGGCATCATACAATCAACTAGACCTCGCGCGCGCCCTGGTCACGACTTACAGCGTGCCAGTGGACATTCTCGACACCGAGCGCGAGTCACCCTTGTTTGCAGCGGAAACGCGCGATGCAGCGCGCTGTCTCGTCGAGCAATTAGGTGCAGATATAAGTCTGCGTAATGACGAGGGTGTGACGGCGGAAGAGAATGCGCTGGCGAATATGGAGGACGGCGAGGGTGCGGACTGGGCGGGCGTAGCGGATTACCTGGAGCGCGTCAGAGGGGCAAGGGGCATTGCAGGCGGGCCCGGGAGTGCGGCGGGCGCGCAGGCTCAGCTGGGCGTGGACGTTGCGGCGAGTGGGGATCTGGGGGATGCGATGCTGAGTCCACGTGAGGATGTGCATGCCCCGCCGCCTCTGCCGCCGAATGTGCGGATTAATCTGGGCACGATGCGCGAGGAGCCATTGGAGGATGGACAGGGGCCTGACCCGGAGTTTCGGCGGCGGATTGAAGAGTTGGCTAGTCGCGACGATTTTCAGAGTGAAGATGGTCAGAAGGAGCTGCGGAAACTCGTTGAAGAAGCTATAGGAGGTCTGAGCAGCGAGGCTGATGGCACCAAGCGTAGAAAAGAGTGACGCTCGACATTTGTCAAGGTGCTCCAGCGCACATTACCGTCCTGGGTCATGCACTCAGCCTCAAGTCATTCCGGTCAGGAATGCAGCAACGGCACGCTGTGTGTGGCAACAAGAGCTGGCCTGACTGAAACCTCCGCATCGGAGTCTGAAACTTGCTGGTCTTACCAGTGCTTCACAGTCTGCAGACAGTGTTTCTCACTGACAATCCCTGCAAGAAGCTCAGTCGCAACCTTGCGCTTCCACCCCTCAATCACCGCAATCTCCTCCAAGGCATGTTCACCGTCAAAGTATTTAATGAGTCGAGGCCAGGCCACACGGAGTCGTTCATCATGGAAGCTGTCTCCAATGTACTGAACCCAACGTTGCTGCAGTGCGTCCAGTCGCGTCGGCTCATAAATCAAGGACGGCTCAAAGTCCAGCTCCTCTGGGTCTAGAGACAGACGTTTGACCCGGCGGCTGGTTCCTGGTCTTCGAGGGTGAGACGCACGATCGCTCAGCTCCTCATGACTGTCCGCCGAGCTCTTCCTGTCCTGACCAGACAGCCGAAGATTCTCGAGATGTGTCGACAGCTTGATAGTAGTGCGCACGCTCGCTGTGCTACCCGCCTCTGACGAGGCGTGGTTCGGATACAGATAGTGCCGTAGGTGGGGTGGTGGGCCGTGGTGGCTATAATCCCCTGAACTAGGTCGTCGCTCCGGCGTGCCAAATTCTGAGAGCTGACCCTCTTCCATGTGGGAATCGTCAATGGCAATGTCTGAATCTTGTATTCGTCCCAGCTCTTCCAACTCTTTCCTCCTACCATCTGTGACCGCCTTCTTCACTTCCGCACTGATCTTGATCCAAGCAAAAGTGCGCAATTCGCAGAGCCATCCGCCGCGGACCAACCACCCGAGAAGATCCATGTACGCGTCTTTGTGATCTGTAGACGGGATAAGAGTTGCCCACGTCAGGGATGCACCGCTCTTAGCGGTCCCGTGGAGCTTGCTCAGGATAGTCATCATTTCCGGCAACGTGGGGAAGCGCTTAGCATATGCGCGGCGAGCCTTTTCCAAGCTGTGCCAATCAGCATTAGGGGAGACAATAAAGGTAGACGTTGCATGCAGAGGCGAGATGGGTCGAGCAAACTTCCAACGGACAAGCTGCAGGGCAAGCAGCTGAACGTGGCCAACTGGCACATGATGGACTCGAGAGAATTGGAGCAGCGTCTTGCGTGGTGATATATGTCGTATAAAGTAGGCCATTGCTTTTGATGTGTTACGTCCAGCGGTCAGATGAGAGGCCGTCAGCTTGCGGATCAAACCGTCTCTGCTCTCCTCTTCCAGTAAGAGCGCACTGTGTGGGCTGATGGAAATAGCTGAAGTTGTAGGGGCGTGTCCGCCTTGCTCGGACAATGTGAAATCGCTAGAAGACAGCGACAAGCCAGGAAACGGCGCTGAGATGAGAGAAGGTCCATTTGGCGTAGACAATGGATGAGGAATCTGTATTGAACTGTCCACGGATCTTGCGGACTTGAAACTGAGATGCGCGACCTTGTTCTGTGATATGCTTTCGAAAGTTGTTGCGAAAGCACGAGCTAAAGCTGACTTCGCAGCTATCTCGCGCCATGCGTCGCTATACGTCAGACCTATCAATAGAGAATGGTGAACAATTCAGGATCACGAAGGACAGAAGTAAACACGAATGCAGGCGAGGTGCAAAATTGCGGCCTTGAGTGGAAAGAAGGGAGAACCTACCTCTATGCCGGGCTTCCACTAAGATCTTATCGAGGAGATGCGCCTGGTGCTCAACAAAGCTACGCTTGTGCTGGAGTCTTCGCAAGATGGTCGCCAAAGCTCGCACTACGTTTCGATACATTTCGTCGACGCGATGCTGGAATTCCAACGTAGGCGGTGATATTACAGCAACCACGTTGAACATGGAAAGTGACATTGGCCCATTGCTGCTAGCAGTGCTGTAGTCGCTCGGAGTCGAAGTCGATAGCAGGCCTTGCTGCGACGAATCACTTCTTGAGAGGCCTGGCACCAGCTTGTGAGGAGAAGCACCCATATGCTTCAATGGAGATGAGTTTGCATGAGATTCTTCGTCAGTGGAGTCTGCGTCTGATGCATCACTGTTCGGGTGAGAAGTGCTATTGCGCTGTGACTTGTCTTCTTCTAGTGCAGAGGTGCGACGGCTTTTGCCGGCTTTACTCTTGGATCCCAAGGGTTTCGAGGTGCGATGGCTTTTCCATTGCCCGTCACTTCCTTTGAAAGTTGGGCTGCTAACAAATGCGCGTCCGTCCATGCAGACCTCAAGCCGCTTCTGATGCCAGTCGTAAGACCGTGGAGCCATCAAAGCAGCCAGACTCTCAGTGCTGTAACCAAAGATGCTGTCGAATCCTTTGGCATCGTGTTTGGGCTTCACCTCGTGCCCGTCTCCAATATTATGAGAAAGTTCATCATCTCCAGCATACATCGGGATGTGGGAAGTGGTGCTTTTCTTATATGAGATGAAGTCTCTTTCGTCATCGCTGCCATCAGACAAATCTCCTAGAGTATCACTATCATCGCCATCGTCTTGAAGGTCCTCGGGACGAGCTTCTGGAACTGTCACATCGGCGTGGCATATCTCTTGATTGGGTTTGGGAGGATAATGCAGAACTACGCGCGGTCCGGTGCCACTTCTAACGACTAACAGCAAGGCGACGAGAGACGGATTTGGTGGTAATGGCTCTTGATTAAGACTCCGCGCAGATGAGGGTGTCTGGCGCCATGCCTTGGGCCGCGGCTTCTCCAGCGTCTGAGAATCGAGTAGGTCTACGTCAGCCATGAAACCCGCAATGCTCTCTCCGCAGAGACGTCCTAGCTATGGACGGGAAAGGTTGCTTGTCGATGGCAGAAGACGGCTTTGAAAGATGCGACATCCATCGAGCGAGAAGCTATGAGCGATCGAGGGCATGGAGTGAAGTACGCGAGTTCAATCGATAAGACAATAATCGCGCTAACCTAAATTGGTCCTTACTCGCTTCTTCCATCACTGACCTCGGAACACAGCATTTAAGATTTGTGTCCTGGTTTGTACTTGACGAGAGTCAGACCAAAGTAGCGGCACGTAGCTTGATATAGGCTTCAAAGATGAGTCTCCGTTGGACTAAAAGAGGCGATGCTTGCCTAGCTAATAAGAGCGCTGTATTTTTATCTAGCCTAGATTCAGATCCCTCAGAATTTTGGAAGCATCAAAGCCTAGCAGATCGTCGTCCTCGCTGGCATGTACCTCTTGATCGCCAGGTTCCGTATAGCAGAAAGGTTCACCTGCAAGGAATTTCAGCGGATCCTCAGATCGACAGACTGTAAATGGTGCCGAGCAGACAGACTGGTTGCTGATGATGGGGTGGCTTCGAGCGACCGATGAAGATCCGATAGCAGCTTTCGTATCTCTGATCAGGCGCTGCTCGTAAACATTGCTGGGTATTGCTACCCGACGTTGAGCATCATGAAGACCCTCCATCATTCCCTCGTGCAACTCCCATTTCGCAGTTGTGTGTAATGTCTCCTCATCGAGAGTCATCTTTGAAGCCACACTGCCTGAGCCCAGGTACTCAAATCTGGCACTCGATGTAGAGCTCGCGCGAGCAGCTGCCTCTCTCGCCGAGGCGACGGCTAATTGTCTTTCACCAGATTTCTCCGCGATGAACGCTAGAAGAGTCAAAAGCCGACACATGGGGCTGGCCTCCCATTCCCTGCTCTGCTGAGCTGGATCAGCCAGTATTGTATCCTTCATTGCGTTCACCTGCTTCAAGCCTTTGCTCAGTAACATTTTGTCATTCTCTCGAGCATAGCCTGTTGCAACTATGACGGCATCAACGAGTCGGACGAATGGATCCCTGTTTAATTGCTCTTCTCCGTCGATAGCCTCTTGAATTGTTTCAATGCCTCTTCTGTAGTGACGCGTGGAAACTAGCCTAGCAGCAGCTAGCCGTCGAATCGCTGACGCAGAAGTACCATTGTGGCCGTTTATCAGTGCCAGCATCCTGTCAGCCCAGAAGAGCTCCCGAGAGCTTCTGGACTCCGGTGACGGAAACGCCATCGTCGTTATCTGATAAAGCTTTAGAAGATCAGTGTGGAAAGCCTGTTCGTTGTTTGAAGAGTCGTGCCAGAGCTCCGCAATTTCAGCACGAACATCGTCTTGCATGAAGTATATGTCAAGCAGCAAGTTTGCAAGGTCGCACAGTGGTGTCGCCCATTGAAGTCTAGTAAGAGCATTGGGAAGGGGCCAGTCGTGCCAGATTCGCATTGCGCACGCCGCGGCCGGTGCGATATCAACCTGCGCGGAGAGGCTTTTCACCACAGCGGACCATGCCCTGGCTTTCGAAGAAGGGGTCTGACGATCCCACGACCATGCACGAATCAAAGGGTGTATACTTTGATAATGGCGAGGGTGTAGAGTGTGTGCAGGTATAATGGAGAAGCTTCTCAAGAGCATGAGAGCGTCCAGCGACACAACATCATGTCTCGGCATTGCATCCACGATATAGTCACTTGTGGCCCCCTGCAGGAAGTTCGGTATGCGAATTCCGACCGGCCGTAACACCCTGTCCAGTAAAGTTTGTAGGCTGAAGATGCCTACAACGAATGGGAGAAAGTTGAGTAACTCGAGGGCGAGGGTTGCCGGCTCCGACCCGTCGATATGTAGATGCTTCATATACGCCACTGAGGTCTCAAATGTATTGTGGACCGAGCCAAGCCTTGATGTATTTTGACGCTTATTGTGTCTCAATAGGACGCCCGAATTTGCGCGGTATAGATCGAGATAGTCTTCGACGTTGTGCAGAGTCCTCCGCATATATGCTCCAGCATGTGTGATGGCCAGTGGGTGGAAGCCGAGTTCTTTGCCGATAAGTGAGAGCTGCTGCTTGTCGGGATATCCAAACTTGATCAATCCGATACACGACCGGAGAAGAACATCTGCCTCAGACGGGGTCAGCACTTGGAGTATTTCGTAACCCAGGCTGTGGTATTCATGTATTAAATCCGGATCGCGGGTGGTCATTAGGACATCAATATTGGCGCGGTGCGGAAGCCATTGAGAATAATCGATACACGGATCATCAGCATTGTCGAGGATGAGAAGGTTCTGGCGTTGAGTCTCACGAGACACGCGACGTATTCTCTGAAAATATTGGTCTGTGATGTGTGCTGAAGTTGTGTCAACCGAATAGACCGTGTCATAGCTATGGACTGATGTCAAAACTTTTTGGCTGCACTCGACTCGGGGATCAAACATACTATTCTTCATGATCTTCGGCGTACTTGAAGCATAGTTCGCTTTTGCCTGAGCAGCTTTCAGTTTGTGCGCGACGAGGCAGCTGTTAGCATTTTCCTACCGATTCCAGGAAGTCCAGCGATCACAAAGACTCTTCGTGCTGTCTTTTTTGGACAATTTGAGAAGGCTGCCCAGATGTTCTGCAGTTCCGCTTCCCGACCAATAAAGTACCGACTAGGTGGCGGTGCAGTTCCAAACTCTACTCCAAGAAAGCTGTGGACTAATGTTGATCAGCTCTCCTCAACCGCTAAGTATATTCACACGTGAACAGATTGTGTCGTGATCGTTTGCGCGAGACCGAGCTGGGTCGACCAATACATAATGTAGGACGCTCATACCTGAGTGGTAATGGTTATGATTGGTGATGTGGCCATGATTCTGTCCAACAATCGATCCATCATTGCTCTGAAGCTCCTGAGAGATGTTTGCCACCACGTCTTGCAGACTGCAAGGCATGCTGCTGGCTCTTGCCTGTTTGATCAGTGCCTCTGTCATTTGAGATGGCCTTCAAGAGCCTTCGAAGCGTCGTGTCAGCTGAGCCTATGGAAAAACTCTCCTCATGTGCATCTCAACGCATTGCAGAATAAGCAGTGACGGTATCGAATCGACTCTCCAAGGTCGAAGCCGGTATCGAAGGAGAGGTATACGGGTTTGCGTGTCGTGGAGTGGAGGGCTGCTGGGGGCTGAAGATTCACCAATCAGGCCCCGGCATGGCACATGACCTTTCTTTGAAGGAGCAGACTAGCGAGGAGGATCTTGTGTCTCTATTGCATTGACTCTAGTCGCCTTTGGCTGGCGGAGTCCTTCACCGGGCTTTCAGAATGGCAAGCCCTCGATTGATATCTTTTTGCAAATCCAAATCGTAAAGATGATCCCACAGACCCGTCAAGCGTTGCTCGACCTCGTCTGGATGCTGAACATGCTCATCACACATGACGGCAGCCACCTTGGCACTCGTTTCGATAACCTTCTCGCAACGTGGTCGTCGCACTCGGTCAAACGCGGCGAAGACTGCCTCCACGTCTTCTAAGTCTGTCGTGCTGCCCAGTAAAGCTTCCAGAACTGCAGCATCCTCGACTGATATGCCTGCACCTGCACTTTGCCATGGCGTGGTCGAGTGAGCCGCATCGCCCATTATCAGGACCCGGCCTCTGTGATATACCGGTGTTGACCCAGTGTGATGCTGCGCAGAGAGCTGGGGATTGTCCCCTTCAAGGAAGTAATTGATCAGTGGTACCGCGAAGGCGGGGTCCCACTTGGCGAATCTCGTTTCAAGATCGGTCCGAGTTAGAGGTCTTTGCCAAGCGCCATTAGGATAGTCAGCTTTTGCTGCTTTCCAGCTAAGCGTTGCATTGCATGTGGCCAAGTTGTCCATCAGCGAGTAGATGAAGAAGCTTCCGTCTCCCAGAATGGCAGTCTGGTTGGCTTCGGAGCTGTCAAAGAAGTCGTTTCGGACGAGAGGGACACCTTTTTCGGCTGGCATGGCTGCTCTGATATGCTCAAACCCTGCGAATGCTGGTGCCAGTGCGGGATGCACAGCGCCCAAGACATGCCCTCTGACTGTCGAGTGTATGCCATCGCAGCCCACGACAACATCCGCAGAGACCCTGGTGCCGTCCTGAAACGAGAGCGCAAACGGCCCCCGGCCAGTTTCGGTGCTGTCTTCAATCCGTACAAGCTTTTTCCCAGCATGAAGCCTCTCCTTCGGCAAAGGTCTAAGCAGCTCCGCGAGCCACCGAGCGCGATTAATTCGAACACCTCCAGGTAATCGAAAGGCGCTCGGACCTTTGTGCGGCCCGACTCCCTTCAGAGGTTGGGTCAGTGTTGCAAACCATTGCAGAAGCTAGCTTACTCACTACAATGCACCGAGGCCCTGACTCCTCCACTCCTCCGGCATGGCTGAGCATCTTCTCCAATTCTGGGCCGATGATTCTCAAGGCATTGATGGCGTTCGGACCAACACCTACGCCGTAGCCGAGCTCGGAGAAGGACGCTTTCACCTCAAACACATCGAAACTGATGTGTGAGTGTTTCATAAGAGCATTGGCGAGTGTACAACCAGCAAGACCGCCCCCAACGATGGCAATGTGGAATTTTGCCATGGCCTGCTCATTGATAATCCCCAGGTATGGCGAGTGGTGCATTGAGAGCTGAGTAGGGTTCGGCGGCATGGATGGTATAGCAGCGGGGTGATACGTCACAGCGTCCCGGCCAGGGCAGCGTGACAGAATTGCCGCAGTCCTGTACAGAGTAACCAGGATGTTGCGCGAGACCTTTATTCCTGTCGCTTGAGCCATTATAGTCCTACACACAAAATGTGCATGATCATTGCCTTGTCTTCAAGCTGCGCGTTTGCAATCTCGGCGAGGTACTTGCTCATGATTCTCAATGCCCCAGTTGGCAGAAGATGAAGATTGCTCTGGAAGTCACGTCTCTCGCCAAACTGAGCGCAAACGGTCTGTCGCATCCAGACACGAACATAGAGATCATGTATGAAATCCATACATGGGTCGGTTATGCTGAACACGGTCTCGAGATGATCCATTTTGACCGGGTTTGACGGAGTCACCTTGCCCCTTACAATATTCTCTAGCACGTCTTCCAGAGCTTCGATGTAGAGAGAAGACTCGAAGCGATGGGCGAAGCACACAGCATCAGTGAAGAGCGTCCAATCCTCAATCTTGCGTAGCGTCCTGGGCAGTACGTGCCCGCAAGTCCAGGTGGTCGGGTTTGCATACATCCATTCCATAAAAAGCTCTGCGTGTCCGAAGTTGTAATCACTGAGGTCGAGCGAGATCTCGTGAGTCTGAGCTGTCGCAGAGTCGTCACCAAGAAGTCGTTTGCACAGGCCTGAGAGTCTGACCAGAGGATCCTTGTGCACAAAGAGCTCGTCGTGACTGAATTTGATCTTCACGACAGCGGCATATTTGCTAGTGCGTGTCAGCTACGCATCGCATACAGTAGTGCAAGCTGTACTGACGACCGCTTAGCAGCAGGTGGGCTCTCGACATCCAAAGGAGCCTCTCGCTTGAGCCGTCCGCTGTTGGCGATATTGCTGGCGTAGTCACCGGAGTTTGCTGGCATGGCTCTACTTGCTGGGTAGGAAGCTTCTAGTATTCGGTAAAATTACTCCAAGCTTAAGAGGATGCTACAGGAAGAAGAGAGAAGACGAGCACGATGATTTGGTGTGGTTGAAGCGTGTTGCTGCACGGGGCCGGTAGGTGCCAATTTCCGCGTCGTGCCTGGCACGCCGGCCTATGCGTGGAGCCGCACACGCTGAAGTCAGCCACGGACGACTGATGGCTCAGGGTATCGCGACCAAGATGCGGGCGAAAATGCCCCAGATTGAATGGTGCATTGTGTTGGTAGAGACAAGTGCAGACTCGAGCTCAGCAAGAGAACCGCATGCATGTGCCAATGATCATGGATGAGCCTTCACCCCTAATTCAAGGTTGCTCAGGCCTAGTATTATCAGATGAATTGTATCTGGATTTGCACAATGCGTCACTGCACCGTCTTTCTGCAACAAGATGAACAGGACAGCAGCCCAGGGCATGCTCAGTCTGGCCATCAGTCTTGACAGACCCACCAGATATATTCAGTGAGATGCCCTGAGACTCCAATGTGTGAAAGCGCGTGCAGTTTGACCATTTCAATTATCTCACTGACACTACATATTTTTACACTGACCCAAGCACTTTTTTGGTGTAGTAAGTCTTACAATCTCTTTCTGCTTCTCTTTCCACCATCCCTTCGGTATTCTTCAACTGGCCTCTCCATAAGCCACAGTCCTGCCCGATGGAAGACAATGTGCAAGTACAAGAGGCCTCGGTCAAGGATCGTTCTGACAATCTTGAACGCTCAACCCTTCAGGAGCAACCCAGAGGTTCGCGCTTGAAAAGGTATGCTCAGCCGCTCGTAGTACATGAAACTCCTGGACCACGTCTCTGACCAGCCTCAGCGCAATCGCAGGGGATTCAATCACCTTCCTGATTGGCCCTCTTCAAAATCCCTTCACAGTTCATAAAGGATTGATCGACGATTGCAGTCAAACTCTGCAGCAGTACGTTGGCGAGCATTTAGTGACCGACGGATCGCGGAGAGTATTCGAGCTTCCCGACGTCGGTGAAGAAACCTTTGCGGCTTTCTCATCATGGCTTTACGCGTCCAAAATCGATGTTGGCTCAGTGCCCAGCACGGACGACCTGTCAGCCTGTGCAGCCTACGTCCATCACCTGCCGGGGCTTTGGCTCTTCGGCGACAAATATGGTGTCAACAGACTCATGGATGGTGCTGTCACTAGTCTGATAGCCTTCTACCGACATGGCTACAGGGGCCGCGCTCCATTAGCGCATATTTCCAAAGTCCTCAGGAGGACCTCCGGTGCTTATCGATTTAACGTGAAACTCTGCGCACGGGCCATGGACCCAACGATCTGGCAGGATCAAAAGACGTGGCAGGACCACAAGACTGGCGGGGTCCTGGAGTTCGACTTCGTCGTTGACGTGGCAGGAGAGATGGCGTCCTTGCTCAGGTCTGACCAGAAGCCACCACGACTAGGTGCATGGTTACAAAATTTGAACCTTGCTGATTTTCATGAAGAGACTGGACACAGTTCGAGCTCCTTGAAGAGAGACATGCCAAACGCAATCAAGAGAAAGCGGATGCACGTCGAGATTGACTAGCTCAGTGTGCGAACGCTCAACGACGTTGCGTACATGGTTCCAGAGTGATGCATATCGTTTCTCCAGCGCAGCGCAAATGGTAAAAAGAATTGACACAAGTCTCGTTGCGTCTCATCATTTGTTGTAGCGTATTGGTGGCGATTTCAAATAGTCGCCAAATTTGGCTTGTAAAGCAACATCGGTCAGTTGAAAGGATCCGGCATATGGACGAGTCAAGACAACGACGTTGAGCATAATTTCCCCATTTTCTACGGTCTGGGTCGTGTTGCGAACAAGATGGACGCGGTCACTCTCAGGAATTACTGGCATCTCGTCCTTGTGCACGCCTACAGACCGTCGCTCTTCGTATTCGATAATGACATTTGTGACAGCAACAGCATCGGCGGTGGTCCAGACTCCTTCGCGACGAGGACAATACTGTAGCAGCTCAACAGCCCTCCGGCGAAGCTTTGGATGTCGACATAGTCGAGCGGTGTAGGTGAGGAGCGATAGGACGCCAAGATCCACAGAGAAAGCACCAGGCACGGCGAAGCCAGCTTTCGGGTTCTTGGGGTCCTTTTGCAATGCTGATGTGACGAGGTCCAGGATTCGCTGAAAGGCATCCAGATGAAGGTCGTAGGACGTTTGATACAGAGTGTGGCAGCACTTGATCATTGTTCTTGCCAGCTCATGGCGTGCCTTCAGTATCTTTGCCCCAGGCGTCTCGATGTTCAAAATTCCCAATTCTCGAACTTGCTTGGCCCATTGCTCACAGCGCTCCTCGAGTCGTTGCTGTTCCTGGATCTTTGACGGCATATCGGGATAGATGTCGTTTCCAACTGCCCATATGTAGCGGTAGATGTCATTGCTGATGTTGTGTATTGTGGCTGTGCATTCCTCCACGGAGCTGTAGCCATTGGATCGAGGCACAACGTCAAGCAAGCTGAAGATTCCAGGGTCCTGACATTCATTCGTATGTTGATCAAACATGGCATTGGTCATACCGAGGCGCCCGAGAATCAGCTCGATCAGGAAGCGTTCGGTTGGAGCATGATTGTCGTCAAAACCTTCGCGGGCTATGGACAGGCCGTGTTTCAGGTGAACGACCAGCTCGGAACGCCGCCCTCGCAGCGACTCGTAGACGACAAAGAGTAGAGAAGCAAGCAGGGCAACAGTACGCGATTGTGGATCGTGTAGGGGAGCCTGCATATCGACACTGAGAGCCTGTAGAGCGCGACCATACTGATTCAGCGAGAAAGTGCTCTGCTTTGTGGTGACGAGCTGCATGTGGCCTGCAGTGTCAGCCCTATAGTCGTCATCAGCATGCCAGGAGCCAATGGCTAGCAGGCAATGCTTGATAGCGGGTGCAGATTCCGAGATGACCGGGACAAGGCGTGTCCAGAATTCGGAAGGGAAGAAGGAACTGAGGAGAGGAATGGTGCGTAGATGAAAGTATTCCAGGGCATGAAGCTCCGTTTCTGGCGGAGGCGTCCTCCGTATGATTTGTAGGGGAGAAGGCAGCCGCGCATCTGGACGCAAGGGCTCGTCCTTGGGCGAGGGAGATGTGTCGGTAGGAGAAGGCGATGGGCAAAAGGTGTTTTTGAAGATGAGCTGGGATGACTCCCGCCGCTTCCATCGGAACTTGAGTTCCTTTTCGTCTTGGTAGCCCTCGCACTTCTTGCCCACTCGCTCACATTGCTACGCAAAGGGTCAGTACATGTACTGTAGAAGGGCCTGGTGTTGGGACGCGCAGCGGCGGATTGACTCACTTGACAACTCGGCTTAGCTTCATCACACTTCACGTGACGCTGCCTGTAGTTGACGTAAGGTCAGTATGCATAGGCAACCGGCTGGTCAACGGGCAGTTGGAGCAGCTTACTTGCAGGTGATGCAGCCTGTCCGACTCTTTGAATGGGTGGTTCTGGTCAGACGACGACCATCGGCGCCCATAATGGAGGCGTGGGTGTACAGGATGTCGTAGTATGTGATGGAGGTTCTCCAGGAGGCAGGACTCTTTACGAGACGGCGGACGGCGAGAGGGAGACATGCTCAGAGGCAGCACGCATGGACCGCGGCAAGTGCCCATCGGACGGGATATTCAGATGACTTGGTCGGTTCCTGCATGCCTCTTCCAACCAGGCGAGATGGCTCGTCGTATAGTCTGTTGCTGCATTGAGCCCAACGCCCTATCGAATGGGGCAAGGCCAGCTGGGCGCCGCACTCTGTCCATGCCCGAACGCCCGCTCAAGAACACACGCCGTCCGCCCTCTCTGACCCCGTCCCCACTTTGTGCTTTGCCTGTCCCATCCCCCATCCTGCCGATCGCCCTCGATCGTTTGATGCTGCCGCTGTCAAAGGCGTCTGGCTGCGCGGGCTGTCAGATCTTACACCACCCTTAGCCGTGCTAGCTTGCGGCTCTACCTTCCCCCCACCTCCCCAGACTAACCGCGATCCCGGATTGGCTACTGGCCACCACCCTCCAAACACTACACTGGCCGTGTATCACGATCCAGATGAGATCATTCGTTCCCCGACGCCCAGCCCGTGGAGAGCGGCTCCACTCGCAGGGATGCGCGTCGCCGCGACTCATGGGACCACGACCAGGGCGACGTTTTGCGCGTGCCGGCGAGGCAGGGCTCCCCTCGCACAGTGACTTATACCCTGCGCTACGCCCCAGTCCCACCGCCGGACCACAATTAAAGTAGGTACAACACAACATGGATAGTGACTCACGGGGCTGACCCGGTACATGTGCCCGGGTGCATCGAGAGAGAGAATTCAAGCGAAGGTCAAGTAGTTACTGTACAGAGCAACGCCAACCACCTACCCAGTAGGTCGTCGGGCCTTGATACATGTGGCACCCAACGCGGCCTCTTCGTAGAGCCGCTTCATACTGTGCATAAGATCGTGTCGTCGTAGCGGACCGTTCGCCAGCCGTCGGCTACTGCCCGTGGCTATTATTATTGTTGCTATTGCCGTTGTTCAAGGTTCCCGTCATTTGGTCCGCCCAGTCTTGGTGTGACATGCCCTCCATCATATCAGTCCAAGTCTCGGCGTGCGGCGTCATCCCCGTCGTCTCCATACCCGACGGCAAGTTGGTAAGATCTCCAAACATGGCAAAATCCGTCGTGTACAGACTTGCTGCTGATGCCTGCTGCGACGACTGCGCCTGCTGGTACTGGCTATACAGCTGATTTCCCATGACCGGGAACGATGTCGTGTTCTTGCGTGCTGCTGCAGGGCTCCCTTTGCTCGACCGATTCGATGCTGCAGGCGTTGTGACTGCCGTCGACCTCTGCGATGGGGCGTTGATGGAGCGGCTTCGCCCATCGACAGGGGCGTCGTTGCTGCCGTCTGGAGATGTGTCCATTTCCACACTAAGCGCATCCTTTGCTCGCTCACCTGAAGCCCTCAGGGTCGGTGTTCCCCTCGAGCTGCCCCCTAGATGCTGAGGCCCTGAGCCCCGCTGCTCCGAAGCCTCGGAAACTGTTGACGAGGGCCAATAGTTACGATTCGCGGGTAGCCGCGACACGCTAGATACATCCTGGCCACTTGCCCCCATGATACTCCTGGTTCCGCCAGCATAGCAAAGCTCCCCCTGCCTGGCGGGTCCACGAGAGACTGCAGGTATGTTCGTATCGTAAGGGTTGTAGTAAATGTCGGTCTTTGAGCCGTCATCGCCGTAAACGTCAAACGTGGAGAACGTGGGATCGCGGCCTTGCTGGTCTGGTGTTTCAAGTGGATTCGCGACGCCTGCAACATTCATGTCGAGTTCCAGCTGCGCAATGAATGACTCGGCAATGGCGGTTCGCCTCATCATAGCATTCATTGCCTGTAAGATAAAGGTAAGGGAATCGAGCGTCCTTTGGTCGCCTGGCCTGGCCTTGAGGCTGAGCACAAATACACGGGCAGCTACATACAGGCAAAATGCGAGGAACGGGTTCATTGTCATGTACGTCATGTTTGATGTGCCCTGCAACATGTGAGTCGATGCAATGGGGAAGCCGCAAATGATTGAGAAAAACTTACACAGACAGCCCGCATGATGCTGGCAATCTCACTCGCAGCAGCCATACATCTCATTTTACTCTCGCCACCAATGTGAGCAGGCAGGCGGTATTTGTCCGCCTTGTAGATGGCTGCTTGGTGTAGGCAAATGGTCGAGCTGTGCAAGCACATGTTCAGGAAGATGACATTTGGATCCGAGATCCCTGCAGGAAGCTTCAGATGGTCTGGAATGCCGAGCGTCAGACTTAGCAAGGTGCCATCTATCCAGCGGTGCTCTCGCCAAAAGGCTCCGTTGAGATCATCTTCGCTGTCGCCAGGCTCTTGTCGATGCAGATGCATCAAGTTGCGACCGAACAATGTCGCCATGAGCGTTGCTCCAGATATCGAGTTCAGATCTCGACCGCCGTTCTGAAGAGCATGTTGTAGCGTGGTCGTCGACTCTGGCTTGCAATTCTGGAAGTTGTCTTCCTGCGCGGGAAGATCCGTGAAGATATCCTTCTCCTCCAGCGACATTGGCCAGCCAGTGCCAATACTTGCGCAGCGATCACACCAGAAGGCCATCCAGAACGTCCGCCTTCTTTCCTCCTTCTCTGCCCAGTCTTTGGGGGCCGGCAGCGTTTGCTTGACGTCCAAACCCGCGCCGTCGACGCGGTGTAGGCCTAGCATCTGTGCTAATCTGGCAGCCCGTCCGGTACTCATCCAAGCTCTGGGGAAGAACATGTTCTTGAATTCGTAGATGGTCACCAGGATCCAGGTCTGGCAGTGGGACAGAGTAAGTATGGCCTGACCGAAGCCCTTCATCTCATCAGACTCCAGGTACTTTCGCGCCCTCTCGTAGAAATGCGGGGCCATCGGCTCATATTTGTCAGAGTTCCCTGCCGCCAGTGCCCACATCGCATAACGCAAGCAAACAGGTGGTCGAACCGCAGGTGCAAGATCGAGTGCAGCGTAGAAACGCGCTTTGTGTATCATCGGAGGGAATTGGTGACCTTTCTGGAAGAAGAGGCTATTTCTGACGGGTCATGAGCATGGGTTGCGCATGGGCGCGAGGATAAAGCTTACAAGTCATTCATGATCTCCTGCGTTGGGAGCGGCTCCTCCAGACCCAAAGATATCATATCGAAGCTGTATTCGCTTCCCATGTCCATTGCTGCTTCCATGTCTCTTTGGGCCGACAGAGGTGGTTGTGATTTGCCTTGCGCAGCAGGGGAGACGCCTTGAGTACTGGAGTTGGTCCTTTCCAGATTCGGCCGGGACTGGTTCTGGGAGAAGGATGGGCGATTCCGTGAGAGGATGTTTTCCGGGAATTGATCGAGCTCGGGACCAGGCAAAGGATTGTCCATGCCCAGAGTGCCCACGTCTTCATATGGGTCGCCTCTGTGACCGCCGGCGTCGGAAGAGTCTTGAGTTTTCAGCAAAGTTTCTACTTGCGCTATACAACCTGATATTAGCGTTGCATATTCGCGGACTCGCTGACTAGACGAGCGTGGCTGCGACAATGCCCAGGCTCTGCGTCAGTCACATACCAAGTCTGGCCTCGAGAGCCTTCACGTAACCTCGTTTAGGACCACTTTTCTTCCTTCCGCCTTCGTCATACTTGCAATCGTGACCCAGACGATCGCATGTACCGCACTTGGGACGCAGCTGGTCACATCGCAGCTTTCTCTTGCGGCACAGGATACATGCGGTGCGCTTGAGTCTGGGGATGCCATCGCTGCCCACAACATGTGCAGAGGCCTCTGCCGAGTCGTCTTGAGCTGACGAATGCTGTCCCTGGCCACCCATATTCATGCTGTGCTGCGATTCATTGTAGAAGCTCGGGTCTACTGGCTGGGCCATGTTGCGCAGTGATATCGGAGGCGGCGTCTTTCCGGAGTATCGGTCGATCGAGGTTGCAGTGGGAGGTGCGTTCGCGGGGAGTGGGTTGACAGACGAAGAGGCTTTTGGTCCAGGTGCAATCTGAGAGTTCGCAAATCATAACATGTTACGTCTGCGCAGCTTCCAAGCAGGTGTGGTTCATATTGCAGGTGGTGGGCAATTCGCGAATGGCGTATGACGGCTGACTGCGAGGTGGAAATAAATCAGGCAGCCGCGAATGGCGAGCGACAGAAGATGAGGTGCTCGGTAGGCAGGTAGGTAGCGGTAGTTGTGGAAGTAGGTATATCAACGACAAACACACACACACACAGGCGCTGCACAGCTGAAGAAGGATGCTGAAGACACTGCTAGCTGCTCTGCAAGATGGGAGCCTGCAGCGCTACTTTGACGTCGGGTATTAGGCTAGGTCAGGCCGAAGGAGCAAAGCGTGATCATTATCTTGCAGTCCCCTCATACTTGGCCCCTGACAGGATCAGTCTAATGCATCGGAGACTCCTAAGCTGAGCGTTGCCGTCACTGTAGCATTGAATGATCGATCAATTGCATGTCTGCATTATCCGCTCTGCTTCGCGGACCTCGGACGCCTGCACAGCCACGCCAGTAACGCCATGCAAGAAAAGAATACCCGTCGTCAGTCCTGCACTGCTGGGAGCTGCCGAGCTCTCTAGTGGACAAGGATCCTGCCGCTATCTACGGGAATATCTGCAAAGCGTAAAGCGCACAGCCCTGCAGTTATCAGCCTCAGTAGCAAAGCCACATCGTCCATCGCATCCACTGGCCGACAGCAAATGCAGCGCTTCCATTGTAACTAGCCACAACTCTCGCTCCCAGCTAAAACGCAACCATGACGCCGTATGCAATTGGAGAATCTAACATGTCGTGATCTGACTTCGTCCAGCATCTATCCAGTGAGCGGAGCGCCTCGTCGGGTCACCATCATCCATCACTGCAGAGCTGCATAAACCCCTATGGAGTCTGAGGCTCTTCGCTCTGCTCACGTTGCAGACGCTTAGCCCATTCGCGGGCGTGCAAAGACGCTGTGATAATGTTAGCAACTGCCATGTGCCGCTGTTGAGAGGATGAGACTTACCCTTCAGGAACTTTTTGCCGGCATACTTTTTGTAGAATGCATTGTGGATCACCGGAGCCTGGAGGTAGTCGATCAGAGTGTCGACTGCCGGACGAATCTCGTCTTCGGTGTAGCCAGAATAATGCACGTAGATCTCGTCCCACTCGCCTTTCTCGAGAATAACGCGACTGAGGTACATAGCCGCAGCTGCGTTGACTGAAGGTTTGAAGGCGATAAAGCGGTGGTCGAGCAAGCTAATCTCCAAGAGATACTTGGCGAGAGTGCGAGTCTGGATGTCATAGTTGTCTGCCTTCGAGATTCGGCGCATGAAGTGCATCGGGTTCGGAAAGCTGATGTCAAAGTTGAGGGCCTGTAGCATGAATCGCTCAGCGTGCAGGATCTCCGACTCTGAAAACCCGTCGTCGGCAACGTGAACAAAGTTGCTGATATGCGGCGAAAGAACTTCCTCGTACTTCGAGGCAACGAACATGGCTGTGACTCCGACGAGTTGAAGGCGTTCCATCGGCACCTGCTTGAAGGACAGGAAGCGGTCGATGAGGTTGACAGTGAGGTAGAATGTTTCCGGCAGAAGGTGAAAGCGTGTGTGTACTTCAAGCAGCCAGTCCACGAGAACGCCACGCATGCGCCAGTCCAGGGAACCTTGGTCCCGCATGTAGTTGGGAGACGGCATCGTCTTCTCTTCCAAGACTTTCATGTAGTCCATGATTTCATATACGTATTCCGATACCATGAGTTGATCTGGTGCATCTTCCTCGTCCATGGCCTGGATCTTTGCAAGGAGGACCGGGTCCATGTCGACATAGCGACGAGAGAGCTCGAACGACTCCTCTTCTTCCTCCTTCATTTGACGACGGACCTCACTAGAGTCGGGAGATTTGGTCTTGACCTTGACAGACTTTGGTTGAGCCTTGACATTCTCAGATACTGGAGCAACATTCTCAGTATCTTCCAAGTCTTGATCCTTGACTGAGCCTTCAGAGGACTTTGTACGCTTTTTACTGGCCTGGCCAGCCATGCCAACGGTGCTAGCAGGACGTTTGAGATCATTGCTGTTATTGCGTTCCTTGGCTCCCAATGCAGTGCGGGTTGTGGTGCTGGTGGTAGTTTTGGTAGAGGCTTTTGTTACAATGTTTGTGGCCGGTTTCTTGTAGTCGGCAAGGCGTTCAGCGGCATCACCCTTGTTCGCGTTGCTGATGTCGCCGAGAGCAGCACGCTTTGGACGGGCACCTGTTTGAGTTGTGGCTTTCTTGCTGGCTGCGCGTTTTAGCGGCTGCGTTGCATTCTCAGCATCGCCACCCAGGGCAGCAGCCTTAGCACGCGTGACTCTAGTGGTTGCACCGTTCTCATCATTTTCGTTGTTGATAGCGCGTGCACGCGCTGTACGAGCCTGTGGGCAGTAGTGTTAGTAGGCACAGAACCTGGCAATGGAGTCGAACGATGCTTCAGACATGCACGACGAAGCAGGAGCACTTACGGGAGGCATGATAATAGCTAACAGCTAGTAACGTGCAGAGAGAAGACAAGACAGGATGTGCTAGTCGAGGTGGGCGACTTGAGAAGTTGTTGTCAGCCAGGTCCAAACATTGAGGATGAAGGTTTAAGAAAGCGCGCTTTCCTCGGGTAACGTGACACTTACAGTGGGAGAGCTCACAATTTTGAGAAAAAGGCAGTCAAGGTGACAGACCCGCGAATAAGAGGAACTGTGAATGGCTGGTGGAATGCGTGGAAAAGCTGCAGACGCGGACCAAATATGGCAAAAGAGCAATGACGAAAAGCGTGCGCTGCTCGCGTGCAGTGGTCGCAGCCTGGCAACGATTTCACAACGACCTGGCTGGGTGGGGGGAGCAACGCCCGAGCTGCTGTGAAGGACGAAGAGCTGCAAGGGTAGATGCTGTTTGAAGAGGGTGGGAGGTGGAGGACGAGGATGAGGAGGGAAGTGAAAGGCGCGAGCCGAAGAGTAGCGCGAGAGAGGAGCTTGCGGTGATGCAGCGATGGGACGGACGTGTAGAGCAGTAGCGGAAAGCGCGGGCCACCAGCAAAACAAACGGCCTTGCGCGCTTTCGAAGCAGCCACAGCCCCTTTGTGAAAATTGATTCTCGTGAATAGGGTGTTTTTACGTGTCTCGTATGCACTACACGTTTTGTATGTCCTAAATTGAGCGCGCAAGGGCGTGATGTTGGCAACTGTTGACGCGCATTGAGCCTGGTCGCATAGCAACGTCGACCGTAAACAGTTGCAGATCGAGTCCAGCTTCTAGTCCAGATCGGGTAAGTGACGCCAAGACTGGGAACTTCGATGTCGTGAGAATCGCAAGACGTCTTGTGCTATTGAGCAAACACCCACTCAGCCATCATGGCTATGTCTCTCGTTAGATCACTGCCATGGCGATCAAGATGCGCCTTTTCAGGTTGCAAAGCATACGCTACCGCACAGAAGGTCGCCGAGAAAGTATCGACCAAGGAGAAAACAACCACAGCTACCGGCACCGTGGCTGCTGGGAGCGCTCAAGTCAATGCACCTCCTGCACGTCGAGCCGCCAATACTGCGCAGATTATGAGAACGTACAAACCAAAGACACCAGGCTTACGGCATCTGAAACGACCTATCAATGACCACCTGTGGAAAGGCAGACCTTTCTTGAAGCTCACATTTCCGAAAAAGGGACACGGCAGAGGAGGCCGCAATCGCTTGGGAAGAGTCACAGTGAGACATCGAGGTGGTGGCCATGCTCGCAGAATACGAACGGTGGACTTTGTCAGGAGCCAGGGGGGCAAGCAGCTCGTGGAAAGAATAGAGTACGACCCCAACAGAACAGCTCACATCGCTCTCATCACACATCAGGAAACTGGAGTAAAGAGTTACATCATCGCTGCCGAGGGCATGCGTGCTGGCGATGTTGTTGAGAGCTTTCGTTCTGGCATTCCCGATGAATTGATCAAAAGTATGGGCGGCGTCATCGATCCTGGTATGCTTGCGGCGCAGACGGCTTTCAGGGGGAATTGTCTCCCTGTAAAGATGGTGCCTATGGGATCTCAAGTTTACAACATCGGCTCCACGAGAGGGAAAGGTGCTGTCTTCTGCCGGAGCGCGGGCACTTACGGAATAGTGATTTCGAAGGAAGAAAAGGGCAAGAAAGTCACGCAGGTCGTCGTAAAGCTCCAGAGCGGCGAGATCCGTAGAGTGGACCCAGACGCATGCGTCACCATGGGCGTGGTCAGCAACCCGCACTATCACTTCACGCAACTGGGGAAGGCTGGACGTAAGCGCTGGTTAGGCATTCGACCCACCGTCCGTGGTGTCGCAATGAACGCTGTTGACCATCCCCACGGAGGTGGTCGTGGAAAGTCGAAGGGAAACGTCATTCCTTGCAGCCCATGGGGTCAGCAAGCCAAGAGCGGGTATAAGACACGATCAAAACGCAACCCAAACAAATGGGTCGTCACAGAGAGGCCCAGAAATCATGGCAAACGAAGAACCACAAAATAATCGGGCAGAGTGTTGAGAAAGCAACAGCACTGCACAAGTTGTATTATTTTTTGTATCTATACGACGAATAGCCCGGATTCCCTTTTCATTGAACCCGTCTCACTAGATTCATGACGCGTATGTAATGTGGACTACACAAGTATGATAGCGGGCTTAGCTGGCGAGTGTTGACTGTTCTGACGGCAGATGAGATTCTGTGAGCACAAATTCGATAGCTCTTGTGCCGCGTCGAGTATCAAATTGCTATCGTTTAAGCATGGAAACATTGCTGCAAGATTGTTTTTGCTAGGTGAACAAGATGGAGTTACAGCGGCTCTCATACTAGGAAGTCCCGCTACAAACATAAAGGAGTCGGATAGGACTCAAAAGCTAGGCTCAAAGATATTGTGCTTGAGCAAAGCCAGACAATACTGCTCGAGCCCGGTAATAAGATTCCACAGGAACATTCCAGAGGTCATGGTTTAGCTGGCTACTATGGACTCACGAAGCAAACTACCAACACCGCAACACTATTCTAGGCTCTCTATCCACAACAACTTACCCTGATAACGGGCCAGCGTAAGCCTCGCCATTTCCGAAATTTGTTATCCAGCACACCTAGCGACCGTCAACGATCTGGTCGACACCGGGCGCCATACCTCCATGACATTGCATCTGTCTGCCATCAGAATCACAAGCGCAGACGTCACGCTGTTGCAAGTCGCAAGAGGTCCTCCAAACAAGACCTCATCGCGAGCGTATGAGATACTACTCCGAGCGCACTTCTTGTGAAACTTGAATGTCTCTCTGCAAATGTGGTAGAGGAGCTTACCGTTGCCTTTGACAGACGTCGTGCTACTTCTCTGATAGATATTCTCGGAAAGGAACGCTTCGTGGGACGAGCCTTGACCGGATCTGAGCAGACCGTATGGGCTCCGATATCAAGTCTGAGACGAGATGCCTCACTCTATTATTCCCATGCACAAGATCAGCCCACCCTTACTGAACTCTGCTTGCCCATGGGCAACGACTTTGCAGCAGCTCGAGGAGCTGTATTCATCAGAGCATACTGGGGCCATCACCACCAGGACTTGCACCATCAATGGCTATCCCGATGACCCGCAAATTCACCGCGTGGCTTTCTTCGATTCGACAAATGTCCCGCTGTCCAGTTCCGCAAGTGCGCACTCAAGCATAAACTCATATGGCTACTCCCCTTTATCTCTTTCAGAATATTTGACTGGGATTGCAGAGAGATTTGGAGATATCTGGCGAGAGCTAGATGGCAAGCCCATCATAATTTCCTTCTCTGGCTCGAACCCTGAAGTCGTGGACGCATGGCGCCAGGTGTCGGATCTGCAACGCAACCATAGACTCTCTCTGGCCATTGAGATCAATCTTTCTTGCCCAAACATATCTGGCAGACCACCACCAGCTTTCGACAGCGCGGCGCTCCGAAGTCTTCTACGCGCTCTGGGCCAGAAATTCGCGGATGAGCATACAAGTCTTGTGCCCATCGGCTTCAAATTGCCTCCTTACACGTCAAGCAGCCAATTTGACATGCTAAGAGATGAATTGAAGCTGAGCGCTGCAAATGAGTTTTTGCCATCCTTCTTGACCGCGACCAACACGCTTGGGAATTGTGCTCTATTTGACGGCTGCTCATCAGAAAGCTCGTCGGTATTAAGGTCCGAAGATGGAAGAGGACTCGGCGGTGTTGGAGGTGCTACTCTGCATCCACTCGCCCTAGGCAACATGAAAAGTCTAAGCTTCATGGTTGATACCGAGCCGCTGCTGAAGGACATTCACCTGATCGGAGTCGGCGGGGTCACGGATCTGTCAAGCTTCAGTCGGATGAGAGCCGCCGGCGCAGACAGTGTGGGTGTCGCAACTGCGCTTGGGCTAGAAGGACCAGCTATCTTCGCAAATATATACTCTTTATGTTGAAGTGTTCGATCGGTCGACTAGCAGAGCATGCATCCTTGTGCGGAGAAGATATTGACCATTCCTTCCAGGCTGCAAGTCCGCAAAGAAAAGACTCTCTGCAACATAAAGGAAGGACAGCCGACGAGTGGTGCGCAGTAAGACGGAAATGCAAAACAGCAGCTTCGGGGACCGCTCCTGTTTCGGCGCCCACAGCTTCTACAGCAACATGGCGCGTCGTGCGTTGCTGAGAGCGTCCGACATCTCACAGGACATGGTTCCAGCCTGAGCATGACACTTTAGGATAACTACTAATCCATGATTACGAGGAGCAGACGGTTCTGCATACGCGTGAACGCCCGCTTACAATTAGACGGAATAAACCCTCAACGAGTTTGATGTAACTGCCGCGGCGCCACGACTCACATCTTGGATGCAAATCTACGACCACGAACGTATACACTGTCAACATCTACACGCCACGCGCCAAAGATGCCCCTTGTGACAGAATTTTCAAGCAATGCGAATGCGGTTCTTTGGGCTAGAGTGTTGTAAACGACTCCATTCCCAGCCCAGCTCGTCTCCATGGGGGACACAGCCAGCCTGATTGGGTCTGAAAGATTGTCGCCACACACCGTCGTTACCGTCCGCCAGTTAAAGGTGTTGCAGACGCGAGATGAATCGCATGTGCAAGCCAGACCCAGACATCTCTCTTGTGCAGGCGCCTGATCAGACACAAAGCTTTCCAGCAATTGTAACCGCGCCTAGGCATCCGTGAATGCCTCTGAGGTATTTCCGTGCGAGCTATAGTGGTTTCTCGGCATTTCAGAAGAATGAGTTAGGCTCAACTGCTCTACCTCGTTCAAGCCACAAGGGTCCTACGCTTACGCAGGTGACATGTAGGGTCAGCGTCTGACTTTAAGGCGGGTGGCAAGTCATGCAAAAGGAGAATCTGAAGTGTTGCACGACGGTGCCATTGTACGGAAAGGTGTACCTCGTGCATCACATCAACATTGGATGTTGTTCGCTTATCTACAAACGTTGTTACTTTTGAAAGATGGGATGGCAAGATACCTCTCCGCATGACCAGTATGCGCCCACACATTCCTGAGGCATATCGCAAGATCAAGTATGGTGGCATTTGCAGTGGGTCTTCGCGAAGAGGATGGATTGTGGCTGCGCGGAAGCTCAAGCCAGTACAGACGGTACGACGCTGGGTGTGAGGATGGATGATAAGCCGCAAGACTTCGGCAAAGATGACTTAGGACTTCGGCAAAGCTTGTAATCCACAGCGGCAATTGTCGGCAAGAGTGACGAGATTGAGTTTGAGGACGGAGGATTATCGAGGGATAGTGATCCACCGCGAGCTGCCAGACACGACCATCAACTTTAGCCGAGATTGTCATCCAGTGATTGACAATTGGACGCCCGAGCGGTGGCAGAGCGCATTCTTCGCCCAGGTGGCTGCAGCCCTTGACTTATGCTTCGGGACATGGCGCGTTTAAGCGTGCTCTGCTGCTTGGCATGCAGGATGATAAGCAATAATGGTAATTTGACAGCAACCATAGATGGACGACAGCATTGCACAACACACAGGGAGGGTGAAGAGCCAGGCCAGCATCGTTCAAGTCGAGGCGAGCCGGTATAATGGCGGTCGCTGGTAGTCCTGATCAGTAGGGCGCCTAAGGCAAGCTGATCAGTGCGGCACTCCCTAGAAGTGAGAGTTTGTGGTGTGTGTACTGACTGTACCCCAGCTTCCACCCCCAGGTTTTACCCCACAGAGTAACATGGTCGGATCAGAGTTACGCTAGCGTCCCGCCAACAACACTCGCTTTTTGTCCGAATCTGGTTTTCTCACAGCACCAATTGGGGAACAGCAGCAGCCTCTGATTACACTTTGGGCAATCTCACCTACCACCCCTACTCTGTCTGGCATGTCCTACCGCCTGCGCGTCAAAAAAAAAAAAAGAAAGAGCCGTCAATATCGTGGCAGCATCATCTTCAAGCAGTACAAACAGTACCTTCCAAGACGTGGCAGGCCTCAAGCTTCGCGGGAGATGTTCGTCCAGGGCAAGACGTCCTCCACCCGCGGCGTGCTAAAACAGAAGCTTGGAAACCCTTTCCCGTCAAGCGCCGTTTGTGTACACCACCGATCAGGAAGGAGATCGACCTTTTCGTCCAGCCTGCAACGCCAGAGCCGAACTGCGCCAGTCTCTTGTCACCCCGCTCATTCATTTGCAACCGTCGAACGTTGAGTATAGCCACGGGGTCCGTGGCAAATGGGAATCACCGGAAATGCACTTCAGCGTCAGCAACTCCAGATACAAGCAGTATATAATGCCTCTTGTCTCTGGTCTTTAGCCAGGCTCTTTCCTGCCAGCACGCCCTCCTACATTCTTCACCACAATCACAATGAAGTCTGCCGTATTCTCAGCCCTGGCTGCTTCGGCAGCCGCCTTTCCCCAGGTCATGAACCACCTCACCCACCGCGACACTGGTACATGCACAGTATCAGCTCAGTGTGAGGAGAGGCTCGACATTCCCGACTCCATGATCAACTACGACAAGACCAACCTCACACCCGCTCAAAAGCTCTCCGCCGCCAGAAACAACTGCGGTGGCCTGTACCCTTGCGCTACCTTTGACGCAAAGGAGCAGTACGTTCCCTCCACAGGCCAGTGGGCCTACCAGGCCCCCAAGCCTGATGAGATCCGTGGCCCTTGCCCGGGTCTGAACGTCGCCGCAAACCATGGCTATCTCCCTCGCAGCGGTGTTGCCAGCATCACCCAGACCATCGACGGCATGGGCGCTATGCTCGGTATGAGCCCCGATCTATCTGGTTTCCTCGCCGCATACGCCGTCGTTATGGACGGTGACTGGATTACACAGACCTGGTCTATTGGAGGACCACCACCCATGACTCTCTTGGGATCTGGCCTGCTGAGCCAGCCCAAGGGCATGTCCTACGCCCACAACAAGTACGAGGGTGACTCGTCTATTGGTCGTTGTGACGCATACCTCAACAACGGTGACGCGCACTCCCTCTCTACCGAGCGCTTCAAGTACGTCTACGAGGAGGGTATGGCCGACGACAAGTACACACTGGACGTCATGGCCCGCTCTTACGCAAAGAACGCCTTCCGCTCCGAGAAGCAGAACCCCTACTACTTTGCTCCTCTCTTCTCGACCACCTTGGTCTCGCCCGCAGCGTACAACTTCGTCGTTGCCTTCCTCTCCAACCACTCCGCCGAGCAGCCCGGAGGCTACCTCGACGGTGAATCCTTCAAGAAGTGGTTCGCCATTGAGGGTGAATACCCCAACTTCAAGTGGCTTCCTGGCCAGGAGCGCATGCCCGACAACTGGTACCGCCGCCCATTCACCGCCGTCGACGCCTACGACATTCCCCGTGGTGTCTTTGGTGACTTGGCCGAGCACTTCCTCGCCTACCCCAGCGCCATCCGTTTCGGCGGTAACGTCAACGGTGTCAACACGTACAAGGCAGCCGACATTGGCGGCATGACCGGCGGCACCTACAACACCAGCTCCTTCACCAGCGGCAACGACTTTGGCTGCTTGATCTACCAGAACTTGCAGCAGGCTGTGCCTGACCAGCTCCAGGGTCTCGTCGCTGACGTTGGTGGCGCCGTCAAGCTGCTTACTGGATTCATGGACAAGGCTTTCGGTGGCTTGACCTGCCCTCAATTGGAGAAGTTTGACCAGGAGGCGCTCAAGGACTACCCTGGTGGACGCTACTCTCCTACTGGCCCTGCCAACAACTGCTAGAGGCGCTTCTACTGCCCCCCTTTTCCTTGCATTTTTTCGTGTTGCGGAGGATGATGTGTATGATTGATGAAGTGTGATGGCAATACCCGACGCTGAAGCGCCATGAGAAGATAGAAAAATGGAAAGCTTTCGTTGATGTTAATCATTCTTGACTTTGTATCCCTTTTTGCTACTATTGCATGTTTACATTCATGTCCCTTTTTGTGCATTGGAGTGAATTTATACTTTTTGTGTGTCTGGCAATCTTGCTAGACTTGATGCTATGCATTGGTTAATTGTCCTGGGAATAGGACATTACGCAGGAGCACCTCGGGGGCCTCTTTCCCCGTCACTAATGATCGCGTCAGGTGCCCAGCTTATGGCCTATGAGTAATCGTAAACCCGGAGGAATTACAAGTACTTCTTCTCTTGAAATTTTCCTTCTTTCCTTTCTTCCTTTTTCGCCACTACGTAGATTGAATAAGAATTGCAGTACGATATGTTCTTGTCTTTGTGCTCATCTCATTCTCACGTTCCACCTTTGCGCGAACGAGTTCTGCCTTGCTTTACACTATTTAAGTATCAGTACCTACTCTGCTACTAGCATTATTCTTATCAATATGGGAAAAGTAAGGCAGAGTGAATTAATCAACACGCCCTTTTCTCTTTCTTTATTTCTTCTTCTTTTTCCTTCCTCTCTTTTTTTTGGGTTTTCCTTTTC
Source organism: Taxillus chinensis (assembly GCA_023512835.1). Taxonomy (NCBI): domain Eukaryota; kingdom Viridiplantae; phylum Streptophyta; class Magnoliopsida; order Santalales; family Loranthaceae; genus Taxillus; species Taxillus chinensis. The sequence goes on from JAKCVP010000010.1 coordinate 211,122, forward strand.
TTTCATTTCTTCTCAAATCTTCAAAAATTTTCGAAAATTTTGGGCTCCAGAGTTTTGCATAGATGGAAAATCTTGTAGACATGCTGGAGAGGGGTCATGTATATTGAACTCTTTTCCTTCATTTCCCTCCTCAAGGGTTTCTCTTCTGGATTTTCTATTTTTCTCTCTTCTCTGATCCTCCTTCCTTGTTTGCTTCCCCCCTTTCAATCTTTCAAATCTTTCAATCCTGTCTTTTCGTACTTACCTTGTTCATCTTGCAGCTGGAGACCTTGTCCTTTGATTTTCGCTGCATCGATGTAGACACTTGCACCTATCTGCATCTTCACTTTATGCTCTAAATGAACAAGGTAAACAGGGAAAGGTACAAAGTAAACCGATTAGGAGGAAACTTATCGTATTCGCTCGTAGGACTAGGCGCAAGATAAAAGCAAGGAGCGCCTTGAAGATTCTTCTCGTTTTCAATACCCATGTGGATGCGGTATTCAATGCAAGCGAGTTCGAAGCCATCTTCCCCAGCGTGGAAGAAGAAGAAGAAGCAGAAGCTTATTCATTGACTCTATACCTACCTAGATTTCCCAATATCAAGAGGACCAAACGAGTACAGAGCAGAATTTTTGCCAGCGAACTTTGAAGAAGTTGACAAAGGAAGTCGACTCATTTCGCGGGCCTGAGCCAAATTCAGAACACTTCTGATTCACCGAGGTGCCATACTGCTTGAATAGCAGAATAGCAGAGACGATACTTTGAGGCTCTTAACGCTTCATAAAGCTAACATTAATTTATCTAGGGTGCATCCGGCCGACCACTCAATATGTCGACAGTCTTGCGCCACTGAAGCCAGAACTCGTTCTTCGGACGACGATTTTCCCAGTCCGTCTCTTCTGATTCTACGCGCTCGATGGGTGAAAATCCTACCTTGGCCCTGACAAGTCCAATGATGGCGGTACTCATAGGGTCCTTCATGATCTCATCTTTTGATTTGCCGGTGAAGGACTCGAGGTGCTCGAGTGACTTGACGCCAAATCGCACTGCGCGAACGCGGTCCATTGGCGAAGGTGTGCCACCTTGCTGCACGTGGCCAGGGATACTGTGTTTCGCTTCAAAGCGTCCCTTTTTAAGAGCGCCTGCATCAGAGATGATGTTCGCAATGACCTCGGTGGTGAAGGTCTTGGACGCCTTCTCATTTCTCAGAATCAGCTTGCCAGCACGGTTTTGTCCTGCATCTCGCTCAAATTGATAGCGTAGATGCTCAATGTCCTTTGTGATTCTAGCAAGGTCGATGCCTTCCTCCGGTGTGTAGACTGCTAGAGCACCCACGGACAGGCCAGCGATAGTAGCGACGTAGCCTGTAGCGCCTCCTTGAGTTTCGACGACGAACACGCGACGCCTTGATGCGGACGCGGACTGTCGGAGCTTGTCGCAATGCTCGATCAACTCATTCAGACACGTGTCGCTGCCAAGTGAGTACTCAGTCCCGGGCACGTTGTTGCTGATAGTCGCAGGCAGCACGACCATGGGGATGCGGAGGGCCGCGTATTCAGTCCGTGCCTTGCGTAACTCGCTCACTGCAGTGAAGGCCTCGAAACCTCCGACTACGAAAAGACTGTCAATCTTGTACTTTTCGAAAGAGGAGGCAACAGTCTTCATATCCTCGGACGGTAGACCACGGTTGGTTCCAATCTCTGAGCCTCCCATGCCAGACCAAGGTTCAGCTTCCAGCCAGGAGATCTCTCGGAAAGAACCAACAGGCTGGTCGCTATGGTGACGGATGAGCCCAGGGAAGCCATTGTGGATAGCGACGGGAGTATGCCCTCTGGCCAGGCAGTATGCAACTGCTGCGCGGCTTGCAGCATTCATACCACCAGCAGGGGCGCCGACGTGAATGATGCCGACTCGAATGCGCTTGCTCTCTGGCAACTTGAGGTCGACGGTGCTCTCAGTCATGGTTGTGATGTTAAAGGCGCGATAGTACTCGCGGAATTCACTGTCCCTCAATGACATTGCCTTATCCCAGTCTTTTGCCTCGATCGCAGCGGAGCCCTCTTTAGTCTTCGCTACCAATTCGAGCAAGGGTTTGCGTGAGATCTTGTTCTCATCAATGGTAACGACCGGACTAGGAGTGTCGGGTGTTGCTGTGAGGACCGCATCGACCGCATCAACTCCCTGCAATGTCGACAACATGCGATCATAAGCTGCAGGTGCGCCGCCTCTCTGCAGGTGACCCAGAGTCGTGACTCTAGTATCGAGCTTAAGCTTTGATTTAATTACCTCCAGCACCTTCTGCGCGGAGATCTTTTCTAGGTTCTCGTCGTGCGCACCCTCGGAGACGATTACCAGAGAAGTCCTCTTGCCGAGTTCCCTATGCTTTGCTAGCACTTGACACATATGGTCCTCCCAGCCTTTCTTTGGCGGTGACTCTGGAATGAAAATATAGTCGGCGCCTGAAGCAACGCCAGCCATGAGTGCTAACCAGCCGCAGTGTCTGCCCATGACTTCGACGACGAATGCGCGTTGATGACTGAAGGCGGTGGCTCCGATCTCGTCCAAGCTACCGCAGATGCGAGCCAAGCTGGAGTAGCATCCAATAGTCGCGTCTGTGCCGAAGAGATCGTTGTCAATGCTTCCTACTAAACCCACAATATTGAGGTGCTTGTACTTTTCGGCTTCTTCTGCTTGAATCTGATTCGTCTTCTGCAACTCATCGAGCAGGTCAGGCCACTCAGAACGGAAGAGATCTGCTCCTGTCAAGCTGCCGTCTCCTCCGCAGATAACAATAGCATCAATGCCCTTCTCGATGAGATTTCTGGCAGCGCGTAATCGTCCCGGACGTTGTCTGAACTCTTCACATCTTGCTGTTCCAATCAAAGTCCCTCCGATCGACAGGTAGCCACGGACATCCTCCCAGTTCATCTGTTTAATCATGTCTCCGCCCTGGACGAGGCCGTCGTAGCCCTCCCATATGGCGTAGGCGTCACAGTCGCGGGCTATCGCCATGCGCACGACAGCACGAACCGCGCCGTTCATTCCAGGAGCATCACCGCCAGAGGTCATAATGGCGATGCGGCGCTTCCGAGTCGCCAGGTCGTCGGCCGGAGGGGCAGGTGGGGCGGTAGAGGCATCGGAGGCCATGATGGAGGATTCGCGAGAGGAGGAACAAGAGGAAAGCAAAGTGGTCAAAGAGGAAGTGCCTATTCAGTGAATGAAGCTGTGCTCACTGAAGAGCTTGGCTAGATGTAGTCTGGAAAGAGCGATCAAGCTGGTAGTAGAAAATCTTGAGAGAGCCTGGGACTCGCGGCCTCAACCCCGGTGAGATTCTTGGCTTTGGCAAGAGCGAGCCCATAGCGCCTTCTTAAGCTTCACCCACGACGGCATCCTGTGTCGAAGCCAAGCGCGTCCATGTCACTACTGCACTCTTATCTTTCAGGTGTATCTCTTAAAAGGAATGACGAAAGCTGATCAACATTGGGAACTGCTCGGCTAAGCTTTACGCACGGCATCGTTTGCTCAAACCGTGGGGCCCCACTGGCGTCGTCATGCGGCGTGTGCGGCGGGCTAGCTTGGGGCGCCACGATAGACAACATCGTCGCAGTCCGCTCCGACTTGACGCGGCAAGGTTGACGCTTCCAAGTTCCACCCCCTCAGAGCGCTGGTCTTCTTATCGTCATGTTAGTCTTGTCGCTTGTGTCGATGATGGCTTGAGCGTGGCCGTATAGACAAGCCTTCGCCAAAAGGAGCTGTCCGTCTTCTTGCTCGGGGTTGAGGCTGTCGATCGTGTTGTCAGACCCCTCGACTGCAATATTGCTGTTCGATCTCATTTACATACCTAAATATGATCCTTATCCGAGTGACGTCCAATGATGTGTTCCAAGAAGGCTCCTATTTCACCAACGCAGACCCCCTCATTCTGAGCTTGTGAATTGCCGTCACTACCAGGGCTTGCCATCCTCGAGCATACATGTGCCAAGATTGAAACACGTGACCATGGCTTTCACGTCTCGTTCTGGAAAGTATCAGACGCTGGGGCACGGTTCACATAGCTGCTAGATACCTTTATTGCGATCTCCTCCTCTCAATACCATTGCGTGTTTGCCTTGTCGTTAAGCTCCACCGAGTTGGCGTATCCTCCACTCGCATCATTTTCTTTGACAACCCGTCGGTTCAAGTTGTCCTTTTCCCACCCAAGACATCCAGAATATCCATTGACGACTGTAAACATTAAAGTATCAAGGTTAGGACGTTCACGCGTTTCCCATGATATCGACCATAAGCAACTTGCACGCATGAGCAGACGGAGGTCGTTGATAGAACATTGGTCGCTCTGTCAGAGGGGTTAAGGAAGGAAGCAGCAAGGCCCAGTGGCAGCTGAAGGAACTTGGATACGACCCAGCATTCCTCTGACCATCAGAAAAGTAACCCCGACGGCGGACCTAAAATCCCACTGGACTCCCTCGTCATCTCAAGTACCCTTCAATCACAATGTCAACCTCCATCAAGCTCCCAGGCCCCGGCCCTCAACCATCTCTCTCGAGTCAAAAGCTCGCCGCAGCCCTCTCCGCCGCCAAAGTGCAGCAGTACGTAGACGGCGCTAACCGCGGCTCGACGTCAAGCAGCATCCGCGCACTCTCCTGGAACTGCATAGGAACACACGTCGCGACCTGCTCCGGAACCAATCTGCGCGTCTGGCGCCCCGAGCAGCCCAACTGGCGCTTGACAGTCGACTTGAAGGTTGCCGTACCGGGTAGCAGGAACCCGAGCTCAAATCGTCTTCTCAACACAGCATCCTGCAAGTTCAATCCGCGCGCACCAAACGAGCTTGCATCACTAGGTGACGATGGTACGCTGCGGATATGGGATATCAGAGGTAAAGGTACACAAGTCGCGACGGCAGCCACAGGTCAAGGGGGCCTGAGTGTAATATGGCATCCCGGCGGAGACAGCTTGGTCGTCAACAGACTCGTAAGTGCTCGTTTCATTGCACAGTGTGCTCGCCATGCCTGGCAGAATCTGACAACACCAAGGACGACACGATAATCACTCTGGATAAACGATTCATTACTACGACCGAGTCTACGCTCTCGCAGATTCTCTCTGTCCGACAGCCGTCGCAGACGAATGGCGTGGGTTTCTCGCCGCACGGTCAGTACCTGTACCTCACTACGTCGTCCGGGCACATCAACATTGCATCCCCTACCACGCTGGAAACGCTACATACGCTGCACGCACACACAACGTCCGCAACTTGTGTTGCGCAGTCCCCGGCCTCACCCCTCCTAGCAACGGGCGGTAGTGACGCCATGGTCACCCTATGGGATACCGAGTCGTTTCTACCGCGCCGAACGCTAACGGAGATGGGCAGCGTAGTCAGGACGCTGAGCTTCAGTAGCGACGGCCTATACCTGATTGCCGGAGGCGATGAGGTCGGCGAGCATGAAGGGAGGAAGGGAATCGTCGTCTGGCACGTCGACAGTGGGGAAGTTGCGGCTGTTGTGCCGACTAATGTGGGCGCGTCTCACGTCGCATTCAACCCCATCAACTATCTGGTCGCTTTCGCCGAGGCTGGAACATTGAAGATTTGCCTGACAGGAGCGGCATGAGGAGGATGGAGGATCGGTGTCAGCTTTTGCGGATATAAGCAAAGCTCATTCGAGAGAGTCTGTACTGAGACCTGTGGAGTAATGTATGAGTCATGAAAATGATGCTCGTCAGATCAACACCACATCAGTAGAGTAAATCCGTAGCTCTTCAAGGTATTTCATTAACTTTTGCGGTCCTTACATGAAGTCGTCGAGAAAGTCTTCTGACCGATCCTGATTGCTGCTCGCATGCAGCGCATCCTCGTCATGCCAGTCATCATAGGCGTGATCCTTCTGATACGCCGCTTCCTTTCTCTCTTTTGCGATTCTCGCGTCTTCCTTTTGCTTCTTCCGTCTGTCATCTTGTTCCAGTCTTCTTCGTTCTTGCAAAATCTTCTCCTTCTCCTTCCTCAAGTCGGGATACTCTTCTCGTTTTGTCTTGTTCAGCCGGTTCACAATTGCGTTCTCACGCTGTTGAACATGGACCTTCTTCACCTTCTTCTGGTCATGAAACGAGACCTGGCCAACGGCCATGCTGCCGTCCTTCTTCAGATTTGCCCATGGTGTATAGATTATTGTAATGTTGTCTTTTTTGTTTCCCTCTATTGAGTTTGCTTTGGTAAGTTGAGCGCAATCTATCAGCAATTCTGGGGGGATTGAGTCCCATGTTGTGCCTGTCGGTAGGCGATAGTAGATATGTGCGCTTGAGAGGTTGTCTACGTGGAACTGTGTGCATCTATGAGTTGAGTGGACTTTCGAGCGTTTTGAAGAGGATAGAGTAGATTTGACGACGTACCCTGCTCGACTTAGGAATCTTTCGAAGTGAAGGGACCAGGAGAAGAGCTTACCAGACATCTTCTTCTAGGCCGTGTTTGATCAGGTCCTCGTCTGTTGCGGTGTGAGAAGACGGTGCTGTGTTGTTGGAGTAGTTGCGCTACGCACTTTCGTACTTGTCCTTCCCAACATAGAGTTGCGCGGGCGGGTTGACCGCCGTGCTGGTAAAGTAGTAGACCATATTGTCTGTGTCGCTTTTTGCTGTGCTGAGCTAACAAGTAGGACCTCCTTGCTGTAAATGCTTGAAGATGTTCACCGCGCAGGCCCCGCGCACGCGAGAAGACTTCCCCGCAGTTTCTCCGGAGCAACACGTGACGCCTACAACAGGAATCATTTCTTTGCCTTGCGTCGCTTTTACGTCCGGTATCCATGAGCGAATAAAGCACCTATGTAAAGTGCTGTCTGAGGCTTCGAAAGAGAAGGCTGGGGGCTCATGGGCGGACGGGTGAAAGCTGTTCTAGCCGGACGGCCTGAAGGCTGCTAACGGTCACCTCTGCCATGTTGTTGAGCAGATGATGAAGCGACGTTGGGATCGCCATCTTCCTGGGCCTGGGCTCTCAATTCTTTGATAACGTGCTGAAAGGAGATCTTTAGCTAAAATGCTTAGGAATTGCACATTGTGTCGGACATACAGCTAGTGCTTCCGGGTTGACCCCATTCTCGATCATGGAAACGCACAGCGAAAGCGAGGTACGGTCCAGATTGGTGTTCTAGTAAATGATCATTTTCAGTGCTTCTGGTCGTACCTGACGTTGTGAGGATAGGGAAACACTCACGAGAAGGGTTGAAATATCATGCAGAACGCTGATAACTTCTTTGGCTGCCTGGCGCTTTTCTTCCTCGGGAGTCGGCATGATTGTAGGCTTCACTTTGAGAAGTCAGACAACGGGGATTGTAGATGCAGACGTCAATGTAGTTCAGGACGAGTATGGGCGACAGCGGCGGTAGATTGGCACTAGGATGTAGGTAAACCGGTGGAGTCGGAGCAAGCGCGTTCCAAGATGCGGTACCTGAACGCGTTGACGTCGTCACCTCAGTGGTCGTGTCGTGCCTTGGACCTGAGGTGCCTGGCCAACCATTTTGATGATGAGCGGTACCTCCACACTTCGCTCTCGTTGCTGTATCACATACTTAGGTACACCCACGACACCATTAATGAGGCACCCTTCAATCCATCGTGACCGAGAAGCGCACTTTGAAGCAGAGACCTGCGAGTCTGCAATTTCCATTACCACAACACCGGGCCTCGACGATCGATGATGCCTGCCGTACTCAGGCAAGTGCGACGTCGAATCGAGCGACGAGCGGGGTACGTGCCTACTTACTGCAACATCGAGCGCCTTGCATGGTATACTGTAGAATGGTTAGATATCTGTTTTTGCTTCGACAGCAATCGACGCTCTTTAGTCTCGTCACACAATGCGACAAATCTTAGTAGGGCTGGCTGGCTCCTTGTGCTTCTTAACAAGTTGTCTACCTCAATCTACTCTTGCAATTGGTGACCCTCTCACTTTCGTGAATCCGCTAATTGGAACAGCCAATGGAGGTATGGACTGTCAGTGGATAACCTTGAGTACGCACGAATTGACCTCTCGGTAGGCCACGTCTTCGCTGGAGCGACCCTGCCCTTTGTAAGACGACCTTCAGGGCTTTGACACGGGTGTATACTCATTGATCTAGGGCATGGCAAAGGCCGTGGCTGATGTAAATGGTGAAGATCAAGGTGGATTTGCGTACGACTACTCGAATGTCACTGGCTTTTCCCATAACCACGACGATGGCACTGGAGGCGTGAGATATATTGTTTGTCTAAGAAAAGCACTTACTGACAAGGACAGAGCCCGTCCCTGGGTCTTTTTCCCATATTTCCTCAGTCTGCATGTCCTGACGATGACATCAATAAGTGCACCTGGACAACAAACGATCGGGCGATACCTTGGGTCAACGGGTCTGTCATAGCATCTCCAGGCTACTTCTCTATCAATCTTACCACGGGCGTCCGGGCCGAGATGACGATTTCGAACCACACTGTCATCTACAGGTTCACTTTTCCAGAGCATACCAGAGATGGAAAGACACAGCTGAGCCCGGTAATTCTTCAGGATCTCATTGACCTGCCTTTTAGCAGGATCAACGGCTCAGTACTAGTTGATGACAAGTCAGGACGGATTATCGGCAACGGCACCTTCAGCCCAAGTTTCGGCATCGGCTCATATGACGCGCACTTCTGCACTGATTTCAGTGGTGCGCGCATTCGAGACACAGGACTCTTCCGGAACAACAGAGCTGGCCGTGAACCTAAGAGTCAGCGTGTGGTCCAAGACGGCGTCAACAACTCCCCCATGATCTTGCCAGCTGGTGCTTGGGTTCGTTTTCAGAAGCCCGAAAAGAACAATCAACTTCTTGTTCGCGTCGGTGTCAGTTTCATCAGCACTGATAAAGCGTGTCGCAACGCCGAGACAGAACTGTCAGAATTTGACTTTGACAGCATTCGGAAGCAAGCTGAAGACGCCTGGCGCGTCAAGCTGGGCGTGGTGTCTATCGATGCGACTCGCGTGAGCGAAGATCTACAAACGACATTCTGGTCCGGACTCTATCGGACATTCATCAGCCCTCAGGACTACACTGGCGAGAACCCGCTCTGGGAGTCAAGTGAGCCGTACTATGATTCCTTTTATTGGTAAGGAGAAACCGTCTGACGACACAAGCGCTCTACTGAGAATTGTATAGCATCTGGGATTCATTCCGGAGCATCCATCCACTGATCACTTTACTTGATCCTTCGTCGCAGTCTCGCATGGTTCGATCCCTAATCGACACCTATGTTCATGAAGGGTGGTTGCCTGATTGTCGCATGTCTCTTTGCAAAGGTGAGATACCTCCTGATGTTGCATTGATCACATACTGATATTGCCAAGGCTTTACGCAAGGCGGATCAAACGCAGATATAGTCCTTGTCGACTCGTACCTGAAGCAAATCCCTGGAGTTGATTGGACCAAAGCGTACGAGGCCGTTGTCAAGGATGCCGAGGAAGAACCCGCCAACTGGGCCGTGGAAGGTCGTGGTGGTCTCCAGTCCTGGAAACAGCTTGGCTACATTCCTGCCGACGACTACGACCCATACGGCGTCGGTCCCTATACTCGTTCCATTTCGCGTACGGTCGAGTATGCATACAACGACTTCTGCATCGCGCAGCTTGCGACTGCCCTGTCAAAGCCGGCAGATGCAGAGAAGTACTATCAGCGATCGAAGAACTGGGCGAATGTGTTCGATTTCAAGAGCCCATCAAACATCAACGGAACGGACACTGGATTCTCTGGCTTCCTCCAGCCTCGATATCTCAATGGCACATTTGGCTATCAAGATCCCGTCTTCTGCTCGCCGCTGCTGAACTTTACATCTTGTTACCTCAACCCGGACGGGCACGAAACATACGAGGGCTCTTCTTGGCTGTACACATTCTTCGCGCCTGGAGACATGGCATCTAATGTCCTGACACTTGGAGGTCCTAACAGCTTTGTGAAAAGGTTGGACTATCTTCATGAGAGCGGCTTGCTCTACATAGGTGACGAGCAGGCTTTCTTGCCAGTCTTTCTTTACCACTACGCTGGCAGGCCTGGGCTTAGCGCCAGGCGGATTCATGAGTACATCCCTAGAGATTTCAACACCAGTGTCAATGGCTTACCTGGCAACGATGACTCTGGAGCCATGGGGAGCTTCACGAGTCTGAGCATGATGGGCATATGGCCCAATGCTGGACAGGATGTGTAAGCACTGGGCGTCCTTCCCCCATCTAAGGTAGCATGGCAACTGACAGTGGACAGATATCTGATCACTCCTCCCTTCTTCGAGTCGGTATCCATCACCAGTCCTCAGACGGGCAAGACGGCCATCATTCGCAATTTAAATTTTGATCCGAGTTATGGGTGCATCTACATCCAGAATGCGACGCTCAATGGCAAGCGGTACTCGAAGAACTGGCTAACGCACTCCTTCTTCCTCGACGGAGGTGTACTGGAGCTCACACTAGGGAATGAAGAGAGCACTTGGGGCACAAGAGACGAAGACTTGCCCCCAAGCTTGAGCACTGGCGGTTTCGGTCAACCATGGCCAGCGAGCCGTGAGTGATATGTCATTCTTGTAGTCATTTAGGCGGATTACGAGACTGCCACACTGCCATTTACGCGACGTTGCGAAGCGGTCTATGATTCTTTGCACCTCCGAGCTATGTGGCAGCGTAGACATGCCCACAAACTCTATCTATGCGAATCTTTAATGCAACTGCTATAAATGATCACTCGGGCATGAGCGCCTCTACACGTGCGTCACAACGTTTCGGCTGTCTCGGACAGCGACTGAGGCCGACCAGCGCTAAGGCTCGACGTGAAGATTGCCTTGCGGCATCTAACAATTCTCCTATCGTGATTGGGCTTGGGCGTTTCTGGCTTGCTGTTAGTGCGTCGCGCGCAGCAGCCACGCGAACGTGTGTTGAAGTCCCAATCTGGAGGAGCAGCCCGTACGCACCGCGCGAGGCAGAGTGTGACTGCACAGCAGCCTCTATCAGCATCATTGGCCAAGGCGGAACAAGTCCTCGGAGGAGGATACTTCTCGCGACGATCGACCCAGCCTGAACGGGCGCGGGGAGCGCATGAGAATAGAATGCCCGAATGGCCCCATGAACACCAGATCCCGCTGAACGGTGCGCCGTGTACAAGCAGTAAAGCTTGCTGTGAGTACGCTTGATGAGGGACAGATGGTAGCAGCCACAGAACCTACTAATCCTTTTATAATGCTGCGTTGCCCTGCCCTGCCCCGACCAGGCCCTTGTCTTCTTCCCTTTTGCCCACGCGCATCTGTCGAATCTTCGCTTGCAGCGATCGTCACTGAGCCTCATCGGTTGTCCCGAGTCGTTCAACGTCATTGTTGGCGCCCACTTCCGCTACAAAGTTTGTACTTCTGCCGGTACTAACGCTGGGAGCAACCTCAGATTGTTGTTGAACTTTTCTCTCTAATCTCTTGACTTGCCCGCGTTAGCCTTTTATTGTTTCTGTCCTCGTCAGGATAGTGTGTGGCACTGAGTCGCCATGAATATCGAAGACGCCGACATTGCTCACGCCGAGCGGGACGCTTCGCCCGTTCGCTACGCCCAGTATGACCGCGAGGACAGATACGAACAAGAGTACAAGCGACTGCACTCGCAGCGCGCCGAAGACCAAAATGTCTTGCCGACCGCCCAAAAAGCCCAGTCGCACCCGAGCGAAGACCACGAGGAGGCTGAAGAGGCCTATGAGGACGAGAATGAATTTGGCACAGATCTGAACAGGCCGCGCACTCAGCAGGACAATTATTCCATGTCAAGAACGCGCACACAGTCCATCAACGGCGACTACGAGCGCCACCCAGAGGCCCTGACCCGGATAGAAACTGGTAGGAGTCAGCATCTGACCACCGTGGGCTCGCACGGCTCTTCGATCAGAAGGAAGAAGTCACAGAAAGACCTGCCCTCGTTTGGCGCGGGCAAGCCATACCCACCTCCACTGCCGGATCGCGAGGAGTATGTTGTCGAATTCACTGGCGTTGACGACCCGCTGCATCCACAGAACTGGAGCATGCGCAGGAAGCTCTTCATCGGAGCCATCCTTGCCTTTGACTCTTTGACTGCCACATTTGGATCTTCCATCTTCTCGCCCGCTTCGACACAGGTTTCGACAGTCTTTGGCGTCAGTCGCGAGGTCACTACTCTTGGTACATCGCTGTTCGTGCTCGGCTACGCCTTTGGTCCCATAGCGTGGGCCCCGCTCTCCGAGTTGTACGGACGTCGCCTTCCCATTATCATCGGTGCATTTGGTTTCTCCATTTTTGCCATTGGAGTCGCAGTAGCCAAGGATCTGCAGACTGTTATTATCTGTCGGTTCTTCTGCGGTCTATTCGGCTCATGCCCGCTAGCATGTGTCGCAGCTGTCTTCTCCGACATCTTCAACAACAAGCAGCGCGGTCTCAGTATCGCCGTCTTCTCCGCAACTGTATTCATGGGTCCACTGCTCGCGCCCTTTGTCGGCGGCTTCATCACAGACTCATACCTAGGCTGGCGCTGGACCGAGTACATTTCCGCCATCATGGGCTTCCTAGCCTTTGGCCTCGTGCTCCTCTTCCTACAAGAATCATACCCTCCCGTCGTGCTCGTCAGCAAAGCCAGCGAGCTGCGCCGCCGCACGAAAAACTGGGGTATCCACGCCAAGCAGGAAGAAGTCGAAGTCAGTTTCCGCGAACTGCTCACGAAGAACATCTCCCGTCCTATGCGCATCCTCTTCACCGAGCCCATTGTCCTGCTCATTACGATTTACATGTCCTTCATCTACGGCCTGCTGTATCTCTTCCTGACGGCGTACGCGCTCGTCTTCCAGGGCGTGTACGGCTTCAACGCGGGAGTAGGCGGATTGCCGTATTTCGGCATGGTCGCAGGCGAACTCATCGCCTTTGGCGTGGTGGTCTACATGCAGCCAGGCTACGCCCGCCGCCTAGAAGCAAACGACAACATCCCCGTGCCGGAATGGCGTCTGCCCATTGTCATCGCTGGGGGTCTCAGTTTCGCCGGCGGTCTCTTCTGGTTCGGCTGGACGGGCTACAGCGGCAGCATTCACTGGATCGTCCCGACGCTCAGCGGCCTCATGACGGGATTCGGCATCTTTGCTGTGTTTCTGCAGTTGCTGAATTATATTGTTGATGCGTACCTCATGTTCGCTGCGTCGGCGATTGCAGGCAACACGTTTATGCGCTCGCTGTTTGGGTGTGTTTTCCCGCTGTTTGCGACGTACATGTTTGAAGGGATGGGAATCCAGTGGGCGGCGACGTTGTTGGGATGTGTGGCGCTGCTGCTTGTGCCCATGCCCGTTGTTTTCTTGCTCTATGGAAAGAAGATTCGGGAGAAGAGCAAATTTGCGCCTGCGCTGGATTTGAAGCACGAGGCGAAGAAGCGGGCTATGGCTAATGGGAACGAGGAAGGGTTTGACAGTGGGGAGAGTGGCGAGGGGGAGAAGGAGACTAAGAAAGAGTAGGACGAACGTGTTGACAGGGCGGTAGTGGAATGAGGCGAGGTGAGGTGAGGTCGTTTGTGTTGGTGAGGCGGAATCTTGGATGTGTAAGCGGTCAGCGACACCAAACGTCTGGGCCTGATCCCTGTACAGAACTTTTGCACATACACAGTACACAGTACACAGAGCCCCAGGGTACAGAGTCCATTTTACCTGAATATAATCTTACCCCATCAAATCCGCGCGCGCGATCCCTCCGTCTTCGCCTGCGAGAATACGATCCGTTGATCTGCCAGTACTGTTTCCTGCCACGGCCTATGCGCCAGTCTGGTCGCCGTCTCATCATGTCGACTCGCCAAGAAGCGCGCATAGATATCTGTGGCAACCGCATTTCCGTCTCTTGATGCGTCGTGAGCGAGTAAAGCAGTCATGACGATCCAGCCTACAGTCTCTAGGTACTGCACGCTATTGAACAGCAACTCCTCGATTGACTGACGGCGAACGCCATTTTCCAACTCTGTCAGCTGGTCGAGAACAGGCTTGAATTGGACCTTGCTGCTCTTTGCAATCGCTTCTGTCCATGTGCGCAGCTCCTTCAGGACATTGACGCCGTCACGACCTTTGATGACGCGGATCACGTCTGCAGCCATAATGTTCGTGGTGCCTTCCCAGATGGGCAGGACATTTGCGTCGCGGAATATGCGCGCTAGATTGAGCTCCACGTCGTCGTTCTCAAGGTAGCCGATCCCGCCCATGCTCTCCATGCAGGCTCTGATACCAGCGACGGCCGACAGGGCTGTCAGTGCCTTTGAGACTGGGTTCAAGAGCCTCAATAGTCGTTCTGCTTGCGTCTTCGTGGCGACCAGAGGCGTGGGGGTGAAAGCCTTCTCGTCTGTCTCGGTAAGACCTAGGCAGTCCGTAACAAACAGGGCTAGGAACAAGTGTGCTTGATACTGGACGTGCCAGCTGGACAAAGTTTTGACGTGGGCGGGGACGTCCTTGAGTAGTGTTCCACCTCCAATCTTTCGAACACGCGCATACGCTCTCGACACGCCTAGGGCTCGACCAAAATAGCCCATTGCACTGTTCGCGTTGTGAATGCGGGTCAGGGTGAGAACTGTGCTAATCTCCTTTACGCCTTGTCCCTCTTTGCCGATGAGGTAGCCTCGCATGCCCTTTAGCTCCAGCTCGGCCGTAGGCAGTGCCTTTCCACCAAGCTTATTCTTCAGTCGTTGAGGGTGGATACCGTTGAAAATTGTGTTTGCGCGGGGGTCCTCTTTGCCGAGGACGGTGTGTCTCGAGGCGTCACGTTGTCGTATCCTTGTAGGCGCGAAGAAGCAGCTGAGCTTATCGGTGCCGGGAGTCTTTGCCAGTAAAACGGTCATGTCTGCGTCGGTTGCGGACGAGAACCACTTGAACCCGTCAATAGCCCACGGACCAAGCTTGCTTCCTCGAGCATCGTTGGCGACAAAGTCTCTGTGCTCGTTAAATTCCTCCTGTGAGCAGCGTCGCGCCCTCGTCTCTGTCTGAGATACATCCGAACCACCGGGTCTCTCGGTCATCCACTGACCGGAAGTCCAGGCAATACCAATCTGCCTGCTTGTCAAGTGCTCGTATGCACTGACATAGACCTGACGCGTCTCGTCATCGAGGTCTTTGGATCCAATATGCCGGCGTAACAGTGATGCTGCGCCATCCTGCATCGCCGAAGGACAAGTGACCATGGATGAGCTGGGCACCCACAGAAACAGCCTCAGGAATTGCACAAGACGAGCAGAGACACCGTGCGTGGTTTCATAGCCAGCAGCAACAGCACCGTTGCTCAGACCCAGATTCTGCAGCTGTCTCCACCCATCAGAGGTAACTAGCTTGTTGGACGGGGAGCCAAACGTGTCCCTCAGTTGTAAGCTGGGCAGGTTGGTTTCGGCATCGTGAATCCACTCCTTCACCTGCGGAGAGATGCAGACTTCTGCCCAGTGGAGGAGATCCGGCAGAACAGCCTGTCGTGCATGCGGTGGTAAGAGAAGATTGATTGCCCGTCCGAGAGCGCGGTCATCTTCTACCGTATTGCGCAAGTGAGGGCGATCCTGGAAGAATCCAGTCGTAGCTGTGGATGGTGGTTGTGACATTCTCCAAGACTAGACACGAAGTCCCCGAGATGTATGGATTATAGCCTAGCAAGGCTTTGCAGGCCGTTTTGGAGGCACGAGTTGTTGCGGCCTTGCATCTTTGGGGGCGGGTCATGGTGGTCAATACCCGAGGTGTGATGGTCAGGATGCAGGGTGCGGGGTCATGGAGGATGGCAGAGTGTATGGACAGTACTGTGCCTTGAGGCTCATTCTCGGGCATGCGAGTCGTTACGGACGAAACCCTTGCCGAGAAGTAGATGCAATGGAGGAGTGAAGCTGGAGACTCACAAAGCCGCAAGTGGACGTGCACCGTCTTGGCTCCGGCTCACTTGATTAGGTTGGAAGGGCACTCCTGTCAATACGGGAGGCACAGACGGCTCATCTTTTTCACTTTTGCGTATGGGCAGACAATTTCTCTTTCATGTGAGCATGCATTTATCAAGAGCTTATATAGTCGATGAACTTATAGGTCTGTCTTATCTGGAGATTCTTCTCAGACCTACATACCTAGATTGCCATTGGGCCTGTAAACATGTTGGAGACCACGTGCTCCAGATGGCATCACGTGCTAGGCTTGCTGGTCCAATTACTTCTTGACGACTCTTGCGGCTTTGGAAGCCATATGACTGCCTCGCGCTCGCAACTTTAACATTGAGACAAAAGGCCGTGGACAAGATGGTAATCTGGCATGTGGGAAGCTGCAGGCAGCATGCGAGTGTGAGAGCCTCTCAGTCTTGAGCGCAGGGCATGGTGTACGAGCAGTACAAGCAGAAGATGCATTGTGCCGCACACCACGATAGAGTCTGCAAGGCAACACAAAGACCCTGGATCAAGGTTATCCACGCTGACGAGGGCTCTTGGTCCTTACATTTGGTACAAACAACATACTGGATGCGACTGATGGAATTAATGATCATCAAAGAGAAGAGCAGACGACGGAAGTAGCTAGCAGCTACCTCCTCGCCTCGATGCAGCAAAGTGTCTCTTCAAGCCTGCGGGAGCGAAGTCAAAAGTAAGTTTCCCAAGTCAGGCCCAAGCTCTAAGGATGTCATCATTCCTCAAAAGCATTGCGATCAGCAACCTTGCACGTCACCAGCTGTTCAGATGCCCATTGGGGACCGCCTTTGTCTCGTAGACCTCCAACCAGCTTCTCTTCCTGTTCCTCAATACTTAGTCACCCAAGCAATTACTTCAAACATACGCACAATCCCATCAATCAGTCGCCATGGCCGCCGCACTCTTCGATCTGACCCGCAACCTCGTAAGTTCTCGAGCAGGCCCATAGGCACAGCATGCGTCTAATTGGTGTGACAGAGCTTGTACACCATCCCAGCTGCATGGGTTATTAGCATCGCGCCTCACTTTTACGCTGCCTCCCTAGGCAAATTCGACAATAAGAACCCACGTACTTACACAAAGGAATCTGACCAAAGCCAGAAGCTCGACGCAGGTTAGTCTCTGAGTCTGCACCTGCTGTACCAAGTAAGCACAGCGACTGACATTTCTACGTACAACAGCTACCAAGGCAACCATCATCCGTGCCGAAGGCGCCCAGCAGAACGGCTTCGAGAACATTGGCCTCTTCGCTGCAGCAGTAGTCATTGGCAATGTTGCCAAACTCGACAACTGGACTCTGAACGCACTGAGTCTCGGCTACCTTGGTACCAGAGTCGCCTACAACCTGCTATACATCAACGGAACTACCGATGCTCTTGGTATGTCTCTCTTGCTCCCCTCTTACCCTTTCTCCTCTCTTGCATTCACTTTGATGACGCGACTTTATCTGTGCTTTTGTCTGGTATCAAGTGTCGATTACAAGAGCAAGACTGATTGTATCCTGCAGCCAATGCGCGCTCTGGCGTCTTCCTCTCTGGTATCGGCATCATCTGGACTCTCTTCATCAAGTCGGGCAACGTTCTCAAGAACCAGCTGTAAGCTCTCGTCAGTATGGAAGAGCCAGCGAGTTGTGCGTGATAGCGAAATCTAATGAAAATAATCCCAAATATGTATCGTCTCGGTCGAATCAGAGTGTCCTAGCAAAATCATGTCCGCGACTGTTTCTTGTTGTGACTCTGGTGTGACTCGCATATTGGTAAGCATCGACCAGTCTCGGTGTTGTTCAATGATCTCCTCGTTTCTCAAGCTGAAGATTTGCTCACCAGAGAAAACACAATGACCGGGCACAACTTGACATCGCCACTAAAAGGCCCAAACGAAGCTCATCAGGAAAGAGCGATAGAGGAGGTGACGTGACCGAGGGAGCCTGGGTTTTGGTGTTTTTTGTTCTTTCTTATTCCTCCGTTAGCCACTCCTTTTCTGAGCCTACCTAAACTCAACACTTACCAGCAGTCACAATGCTATCAAGTTCCCTTGATCGCCTCCCTTACTCGCCGAAGGGCCGCACGATCCAGAGAACGAGGGCTATACACAGAACGGATTCGGAAACCGACGATCGCGCAGGGTTCTTCTGAAAAGTTGGTTTGCGCGATGCGATCCTTATTGCCTTTGTTACTGCCGCCACAGACCGCATTCGTACACGCGGTAGCCGCATCAGATACCCCGGATTGGTGCAAGACTGGGAGGGTACACCCTGGATAATTCGGCTGATGTTCTAGCCTACTAGGCTCAGAAAGTGAAGGCTCACAACATTTACTGATATGGGAAGTCTCAGCTTTATGTAGCTTGTTTCACCTATCGATTCCTCCACAATGCTCACACTCACCGGGCGCAACGATCGCACGGCTATTGTGCGCCCACATGTAGTGACATGTTTTCATCTTGTTCAACAAGAGTTTCTTTGTGTTCTGTTGCTATTGGCAAACAGGTTACGCCATACTCACGTGCCAGGGCTGGCCCACGCGTTTCACCTTGAGCTTCACGTTGTCGGCACCGGTAGGTATCGGCCGATCGGAGCATGACGTAGGAACATCACTCTATGTACTTTTGTCTGTGACTTGATAGTATGCAACCGAACAGCTTATTGCTTCACACACTGCAAACATGCAAAGACCCAGCATGCTTCCTTTGAGCCGGCGGCTCTGTCAACAGTGCCTTCAGTATGCCGTCCAGCCAACTGTTCGCCGCCCGCTCATTGTGCATGGACTTCAAACGTACAATCAGTTGTTCATGCGTCAGAACTCTACACAGCCTGATCAAGATTCTTCGAAGACGCTTGAGAACGTTTACCAAAGTAAATCGGCCGCTCGTCGCTAGATGATTCTTCTTCTGACAATCTACAGACATAAGCAAGCAGCCGACCCCACCCAGTGATCCCTTGCCAGTGACCGATAAAGAAGAAGCTCTGAACAAGACACGCATGGTCTTCGGATCACCTCTAGCAGGACCTTTTGAGCGCGAGAGCGATATCAACAGCAAATCTGTCATGATCGCAGGCGTGCTCGTGCCACCGAAACCAGAAGAGCCCGACAACTGCTGCATGTCTGGCTGCGTGAATTGCGTCTGGGAGCGCTACCAAGATGAGCTGCAAGACTGGTCAGCTAAGAGTGCTGAAGCACGAACAAAACTCGAAGCGCAAAGAGCTCAAGAGCGCGAGGAGCGCATTGCTACCCGCGGCGTGGACCAGCCACCAGAGAACGTCAGCATGCCGTCACACATCGCAAGCAGCATGGATGAAGATGGAGGTGGGAGTGAGGCGCTGTGGTCAGCGGAAGATGCTGGTGGACAGCAGCAAGACCTTTTGGGTGACATCCCCGTGGGCATTCGTGAATTCATGAAAAATGAGAAGAAGCTGAAAGAGAAACGGGCAGCAAGAGCTGGCAGCTAAGTGAAAGTGTCAGTTTTGTGCAGGCAATTGTCCTGAGTGAGATTGAGTGAAACAAGACTTATAAATGTGGGTTCGATCTCAGAATCGAGAGGTTTCTGGAGCACATTTTTCAGCTCGGCCCAGGTTCAACAGGACCAGCAGTCTTGATACAGCTCAATTCACGTCGTCTTTTCACACTCATAGGACTGTCATCTGACAACGAAGATCTTTCCCCCAGCATGGACGGACGTCCCCCACAGGTTCCCAATCCTGTTCCCTGGCCGGAGCCTTTCATTCTCCCTGGAACTATGGAGGATACCATTCGTAAATCAAAGGCAAAGGCCGACTTCGAAGCCATCAAAGGTGCACATCGCCTTCTGCAGCGCCTTAGTCCTGTCACACCATGGCAGGTAGCCCAGGCTTACAATAATCACCACATTAGTTTTGCCGCTGCCAGCGGGAGTGGGCCCTCACATCGAAGTCTTCAGCAAACACCCGATGGCGCCTTTATCCTCGCCAAGACGCCGGCAGCTTCTGGTGGTCTTATGGCGGAGGACATCATGGACATAGATCCTTTACCCGAAGATGGTGAAGTTCTTCCTCAGCTTTACGAGAGCGATACCGAGTCTGAAGAAGATGAACAGTCCATTCCTCTCCTTCCCACACCCGCGACAAACTTCGACCAGCGTGCACAACTACGGGGTTTTGAAATATCCAGAAGCGGTCGCACGCAGGCACCTGAGCATCATGTTCCTTTGCCTAGCAGTGCCGACTCGCGGCGTCAAGACTTTCGTGATGGCGCAAGCAGACCAACACGCTTGATTGCGAGAATCCCCACCACCGGAACGGCACGTCCTGTACAAGGTCAGAATCGATTAGCTACGGAAGGATCCCTACGTGCAAATCATGGAGTAAACGTGACTGGTCCCGGACGCCGCGGTGAGCGGGACATAGCCCAAGAGGCCGCGCGCGTATACCTCAACCGGACGACCTCTGGGACTTCTTCCTCTCCAACCGCCGCTATTAGCGCAAGAACCGCTCTCGCTCAGAATGCAGGGCAGATGAACATGAACGGTCACAGTAGCCACGGCAATAACACCCGTAATGCTGGCAGTCAAATGGGTCTTCGAGGCCCGGCTGGACAGCCGCAGACCAATCCAAACAATGCGCAGGCTCGACGACGCAGCAGTGTAACTTTTCGCGTCTGGACGCCAGAGCCAGGACCCGCTGGTTCGGCGTCGCCGGGCATTCCATCGCCAGGCGGCCAGTCTGTGCGCATATCGTTTACGCGTGCGAGTGATATTCAAGCGAGCTTCAATAATGCGATTGCTGGCCATTCTGGACGTACGCACAGTGATACTTCACGCCGCCGTCCTAACTAGATGCCTCCCGCGGGAATGTGGGCAATGGCGGACTTGTCGGCGGAAGGATCTGATCAAGCTCAATAGGTGTTCCTGTGGGGTTGTCTATGCAGGTCTTGGCCACTGCTCCTCGAGTCTCAATCTTTTCGCGGCCCTTTGACTATTGCTAGCCAGACTCGGCAATGAACCTACACGGAACCCCCTTTATGACGGAATGATAAATGATTAGACCTCAAAGAAAGTTTCCCAATGCAAATTCTGTGATTTCAACCTGGCTATGCTTCATGACCCCGTGAAAACCGCCATGCATCCATCAGACCACCCCTCCCATCCTTCGTTTCCCTCTTTCCGCCATCTGCTCTTACCCGTCACAAAGCATCCCGTAAGTCTACCCCTTGCACTATGATGAAGACGAGACAGGATCCGGCCCACATACATCCACCCGTGAGTCAAAAGTCTAATCAACATCAACGCCCTTGCTCCTCAAATCCGTCTTGGCCAGCTCAATCTCCTTCTGCAGCGTCTGATATGCCTGAGGCACATCATTGAAGAACAGCAGCGCCAGGCCCACCTTGGAAAGTAAATATGCGCCAAAGGTGACGAGGACCCAGAATGGAAGCTATTTCGGAAAAAGACTAATGTTAGCTTTCTTCTAATGTCTTGTTTCTGCTGGGGAGTGCTGAGCTTGGGAGCGGCGCTCGTTGGTACGCTATTGTGTGTGAAGGGGCATGTGGAGTTTAATCCCGTGGGCTAGCTCGCTGGCTGCGAAATATGCCGCGCAGGGCTGATATCGCGCGTATACACGAGGTGTGTTGAGAGAGAGAGAGGGCAAGAACGTACAACAGGTAGAATCTCCACGCGCACGATCGTAGGTAGAATAGGCAGGATATCGAAGAGGAGGACGAGGTAAATCTAGTACGTCACTCATTAGTCCAAAGCGTTCATTGGCAGCCCGTCGCACGATACGATCGGAGCTTGGGGGTTTCCTCAAAAACATACAGCTGAGAGAACAGCGATTACGGAAAGTTGCTGCGTTGCGCGGGTCATGGTTGCGGTTTGGAGTAGTGTGTGCTGATGAAGGAGAAAGGTGTATTACAATGGGGATAGAGAATAGCGGGCTTGAGCTTGCTGCTTGCGCGAAAGAGTGTATGCGGTCAATGGGTGTGGGGATCGATGCAGGTTGGAAGTTTGCGGTGGAGGGAGCGACGGGAGGATGGGATACGTGGAGTGAAATTCAGGGTCGTGCTGGATTGGGGTAGGTTTGCCGGTGAGCTTTCTTTGCATGTGCATCTATGGTTATCATACACCTTGCACTTCCGCTTCTTCCTGCAATTATCTACTCAAGCCTCTTGGGTACACAACTTTAGGGAAATACTTAGCATAGGATCTCGGCTCCTGGGCAATGAGCTTGGTAAATCAGTCTGCACTTTGAAGGTGCTCATGTGGTCGCAATCTCCAGCCGGGTTAGACGATGTGATGCCACGTCTTGGTGCGTCGAAGTCTGGACTCAGATGGTCTAGAAAAGGGAATCAAATACAATCCCCAATCGAATAACACGAATGAAACTAGCTCATTGATGTAAATCCTTCCAAAGGGTTGCGTGGAACACACTTTCGAGTGCGCAAAATATGCGTTAAAAGGCCTCACAGCAGTCAAAAGAGTGTAATCGTAAGATCCAGCAAGCACTGAAGACGAAGACTTTCACACCATGGGACCATGCCATGCAAGCGAGGCACGGCACTAGGAAGAAGCAGAAAGAATAATAAGATCAAGCAGCATGTAGAAAAGGGTCGTAATAGCGCTTTTTTTCATTCGCTCATAGCATTTCATGCAGCGTGCTCTCGCTGCACCTAGCCAGCAGAACCTTTTTTCCGATGCAGAACACCAAACCCATCACTCATGACCGCGAGCTTATTTCTTAGCGTTGGCAGCCTCCTCATCCTTGATCTCCTGGCGCTTCTTGCGGATACCAGCCAGACGAGCGTCGCTGCGAGCGATGCGGAGCTTCCTGTAGGCGTTCTCCTCACCCTCAACCTCGCTGATCTTGGCCTCGCCGATGGCCTTGTCCTGGACGATGGGCAGGATGTCGGAGGTCTTGGTGACGGCGGCGCCCTTCTCGGCACCTTGCTTAGCAGCCTTGACCTCCTCCTTGGGAGCGTCACCCTTCTTGGTCTTGCCGTTGCGGCGGGGGAAGACGATCAAGCGGGCCTGGAACTCCTTTAGGCGGGTGACGTTGGCGTTGAGGGACTCCTCGGAGAGGTTCTTGCGGCGGGGGTCGACGGAGATGCCAATGGTGGGTGCGAGCTTGCGGGGGATACCAGCAGCCTGAAGAAAATTCCATTAGTATCGATGAAAAGACTATTGCGGTGTTTGGCGTCTTCATACCTTCAACTCTTGTAGAGAGAAGCCACGACCAGCGCGGACGCGACGGTTGTACTTAATGGTAGGGCATCGCACGACAGGGCGGAGCTTGTCGAGAGGACGGGGAGCGACCTTGGCGGCCTTGACGGCGCGCTTGTTGCGGCGGGTGGACTTCTTGCCGGGCTGTAATGTGACATGTCAGATCATCTTGTCTTGTATAGTATAGGTTTCGAATCGAGCACTCGACGACAACGGTCCTCCCACCGAAGTGGGCGGACCGCCAGGCGCCACTGCTCTCTTCAACGTATGAAAGAGAGGGGAATTACCTGGTCGAAGTGCGTGCGAACGTATCGCTGCCAATCCTTGCGGAAATCTATGCAACAATGTCAGCGATTGAATCTGCAAGTGAATTGTCCCAGCGCGCAATGCAAAGGCATTTTCGCAGCAAGCCGCGAGAGGCCAGTCTGCGCGCTGAGCGTTTGCAAAAACGTACGGTTGTGCTGAATCTGCTGGTTGTGCTTGATCGTCATCTTGACTGCGGCAGACGACCTTTTGCTGCTGTGGTTAGTTGACTGGTTCGACGGGTCAGGTCTTGAGGTGAACTTTGGACGCAAGATTTGTGTGCGCGACAATGATGACTAAGGCGGTCTTGATGCGTCTTGCGGCAAGTCGGCAGGCGGTGAGTTGCAAAGCCCGATAAGTCAGCACTTTTGCTTGGCACCTCGTCCGACGCACAACTCCAGAACCGCGCTGCTTTTTCGTCCGACTACAGCCATTCGACCACCAATATCAGTCACAGTACGTTACGCTCCTGGAATTTGATTGTTGAGAATTCTTACTAACAAATTGCTGCAGATGGGTAAGTCCTTTACATCTCGTCTGCGCAGGAGTTCGTCATTGCAGCGCACTTTCAAATCTTTTCCGCCGGCATGGTCATGGCACATTGAAGAGGAGGATGGATGGAGTTGCAAGCCAATAAAGCTCCAGTCATGAGAGCTGTGATCAAGAGACGGAGGATAGCAGAAACCCAAGTGACGCTGCGGTGGTGGATGTTGTTGCGCAAGACGGCCCATGATACAGAAAGGGACGATCAGGCTAACATGAACCCTCCACAGGTCGCTTCCACGAGTACCAGATTGTCGGCAGACTGCTGCCCACCGAGACCAACCCCACTCCCAAGCTATGGCGCATGCGCATCTTCGCTCCCAACGAGATCATCGCAAAGTCCCGCTACTGGTACTTCGTTGGTCGTCTGCGCAAGGCGAAGAAGGCCAACGGTGAGATTGTCACCGTCAATGAAATCCACGAGAAGAAGCCCCAGAAGGTCAAGAACTTTGGTATCTGGCTCCGTTACGACTCGCGCTCCGGCACACACAACATGTACAAGGAGTACCGCGAGATGAGCCGTACGGACGCCGTCGAGGCTCTGTACCAGGACATGGCTGCTCGTCACCGCACCCGTTTCCGGTCCGTTCACGTACGTTGCACCGCCGATCCTGTGACACTGTCAACTCAAGTGGCTAACAGAATGACTTGTAGATTCTCAAGGTTGTCGAGATCGAGAAGACCGCCGACATCCGCCGTCCTTACATTCACCAAGTCATCAAGAAGGGTCTCAAGTTCCCTCTGCCCCACCGTGTCCCCAAGAAGTCCACCAAGAAGCTGTTTGCTCCTCACAGACCCTCCACTTTCGTCTAAGCTGGGGAAGTCGGGGCGTTTGAATTGGTATGGATCAAGTGAAGGAAATGGAAAGCATGATGACGAGGACTGGCACTGCGTTACTGCGATAGCGCCGGCTGACGACAAAAGAGCGACGGTTCCGCTCATGAAGATTTCAAGCGATTATGCGAATGCAAGATCATTTGACATGCCCTACAAACTCTACGTCTCTTCTCATCTCTCTATTGTTCACGAGCGAGTGCTTCTCTGCATAGTTTTCGCAATCTTAGGCCCACTTTTGGCTCGCTTACATGGAATTCGAGTTGACGCAGATCATTGATACCGCCTTGCTACCGGCGTCCTAAATTTTTCTTTCACTAAC
The DNA here is from genome assembly GCA_023512835.1 of Taxillus chinensis. NCBI lineage: Eukaryota > Viridiplantae > Streptophyta > Magnoliopsida > Santalales > Loranthaceae > Taxillus > Taxillus chinensis. The sequence goes on from JAKCVP010000010.1 coordinate 236,216, forward strand.
GCTGACTATCTACAACTTTGGCCCACCAACCTTGTTAGCAGGCACAGCCTTGAGCTTCCGATCCGCAACCGTAAACCAAGGATACACAGGCGGCATATCAGTCAGCACGCTCCCAGTAAACTTCACCTGCCTCTTCTCCAAGAAACTCTTCACACCCTCCTCATTATCCTTGCTGCTCCTCAGCCCAAACAGCACCCGACTATCAAGCAAATGCGTCTCCTCCGCACTCCCAGGACCCCTCCACATCAACTCGCGAATCAACCACGAACTAACACTGCTCACATTCTGCACTACATCCTCTGCGAGCGCGAGCGCACGCGGCAGCGTATCCTCGGGCCTGTCCACAGTTTCGGTAAAGAGGCCTTCGAGCAGTCTGTGGGAGGCAGGGTAGATGCCGCCTGTCGTGACGAGGTGCAGCGCCTTCGAGTGCCCGATCAGGCGGGGCAGGAAGAAGGAGGACGCGCCTTCTGAAACGAGGCCGCGGCGCGCGAAGACGAAGCCGATCTTTGCGTCCTTGTGCGCGACGCGGATGGACATGGGGAGACACATTGTTATGCCTACGCCTACTGCTGGGCCTTGGATTGCGCCGATGGTGGGCTTGGTGCATTGGTGGATTGCGAGGGCTACGCGGCCGCCGCTGTGTACGTTGGCTCGTTAGTTGGGCTCTTTTGTGTTTCTCGTCTGGTGGATTTGCAGGATGCGAAAAGTCATGGCGTGAAGGGGAACGAGAAGAGGAAGTAGAGGAAAGGAAAGTGACGTACCCATCTCTGTGCGTCTTCTCAGTCTCTGGAATGCGCTGCCCATCGCTTCCGTCTAGCTTGAAACCCTGCTGCAGGTCTGCGCCAGCACAGTACATGCGCCCATGCCCCGTCATAACAATACACTTGACGCGATCATCGATGCTCAGTCGGGCGTAAATATCCTCCAGCTCGCGGCACATGAGATCGGTAAAGGCATTGAAGTTCTTGGGCCGGTACAGCGTCACGACGATGACGGGCGTCGGATCAGGCGAGGAGGCAGGGTGATGCGAGACGCGGATCTCTTCATACTTGAGGTCGTGGTAGGACTTGGGAAGGTCAAGGAGAGGAGGTTGAGACATGGTCGGCGGCGCTGTGCTGTGCTATGTGGGCTTGGTCAATCTCAAGGTAGACACTCTGTGCGTGGTGCTGCAAAGTGGAATAGAGCAGACGGGTGTGAGAGTGTGAGAACAGCAGAAGAGGGAAGGATTCAATGGTGATGCATTCGAGGACTTTGCTACAGTGTAGGTAGGTATGAAGCCGACAGGCCGTGTACCGCGGGTGTTTCGTACGATTGTCGAGAGCTACGAGCTGCGAGGAGCTGAAGACTAATCCTCGGTTGCGCACTGGCGTTGATCGATTGCGGAGTATGTTCTGCCAGGATACACCGCCTTGATGCTTTGGCTTTTGCTCCCTTCCACGAGGTCGAGCCTGCATCTGAAAATGTGAAAGATGAACAGAATCTTGAACAGCACTGGCGTGCATGACAAGATGCAATCATGAGACGGTGCTGCGAATATACTGCGACAAACATCCTTGGCCATTGGCCTGTGGGACTGGAAGCATGCTAAGGCCCCTACAGCTCTTCCTTTTGGCGTCGCTGTTGTTACAGCTGCAGTGACTTTGATCTTGTCAGACTTGATCACCCCTTTAGCGGAGCATCATACAGCCGGAAGAGGGCAAGAGTCCTACCTTGCTTTACAATGGCAGTACGGCCACGAGCATCCCGAGTATTCACCACCCCAAGCTGTCAAGCCGCGAGCCTTCATTACGTGTTCGTGGTAGGAATTTGAGCCCTTGAAGAGCAGCCATGTTTCAATCACCGCAAGCTCCATGTCGGCACAGCCAGTCGAGAGGCTTCGAGCGAGGAGTGACGCTTCGCATAGACTTGCTTCGAAGAGGCAGATTCTGGTAGATCGCACAGAAAAGTCAAGAGAATTGATGCCAAGTGATATAATCCCTTTAGCATCGTTTTCCCCAAAAAAAGTCTCCTCAAGGTGAGAGCGATATGCAACAAGGTTGTATCACCGCGGTGCATCCAGTACGATTGTAGCATGCCCGAGCGAGAGTTCTACAATGCCCGTCACCTATTCTAAGCCAATCCACGGTAACGAGCACGCACTGCGGAAGATTATGTCCTCAGGGGCTCTGGCCATGTCGAACGGTCAGCGAGGGAGGCGTGCAAGCCTGCCAGAGGGTCTCGAGGAATTGTGAGCTGAGAGGATCATCGGGCACCGGCTCGTCGACAAGATCGTGGATGTGCAGGTGTCGGGTGTGTAGTTGAGGCTGCATGAGGCTCCGGCGCATGTCAGATGTTCCCCGAAGGAGACGCGCCGCAGAATCAGCGCATTCAAAATGGGTAAGAGGAGGCTTAGGAGGGTCTCATTTTGGCGGACGAGAGCCCTGGACCAGCGCAAAGAGGGTCGGCGTTGTTCCGGGCGGACCGTGTACGGACATGACAGCCATGCAGCTAATGCGCCGCCGCCCCAGCCTACACTCTCTCACCCGCGTCTGACGTCCAGCTAATGCACCGATCTCCAACGTCAAGGTATTGAATGTGGACTTCATCACTTTACAAGCATAAATCTATGCAGTCGAATGACTCGTCCCTTTTCTCTTTTTTCGAGCGGCTGTGGCATGCCGTCTGTAAGGTAAGGTAGACAGCTCAGAGACGTTGCATTGTGCAGCCTTCAACCGGCCACCGGCACCCTATCATACATGGAAAGTCCGACAACGCGCAAAACGGGTATAGTACAGATCTATAATCCTCCTGCTCATCAAAGTCGTCATATAGCCTGGAAAATCAGACAAGCCGTAGATTACAAGCTCAACACAGCAGCACCCACACCAATCACAAGCGCCATTGCGCTCACATCCTTCCCCAGGCCAGCAGAACTTGCCCCAGTGCTTGTCGAAGCGGGCGCCGCGCTCGTAGATGTAGGAGCGCCCTGGCTCTGTCCTAGGGCCTGACAGCTGGTGAAATTTGCTCCGCCCAGCAACTTCCCGGCGCCCAGGGCGTCGTTCTCATGGAGCATGTGGACGAGCGACGCGCCTCTTTCTGCATCAGTGGCACAGAATTGTGCGGTGAAGTTGAATTCCGTCGCGCGCCCTCCACACACGCTGCGCACCACGGTGCCGTCATACGGTATCCAGGCTGTGACGTTGAGAGCGGCGACTGTCAGTGGTGCGGTGCTGTGCACCTCCTCGTACGGTCCGCCTGATGGACTCGAGTATGAGATCAGCGTCTCAACCACATCGCTTCCAGCAAGGTTGTATGCGCGAGCTGTGCCTGGCTGGTTGTTTGTGCCGTTCAGCGTCACTGTATCATCAGGGTTGCCGGACCAGGTGAGGTTTTTGAAGGAGGAGATGATGGGGAGGACTTGATCGTAGGTGTATGGGAGAGTGACGATCGTTTCGTCGGTGCCAGGTTGGGTGCCATTCGTGCAGCTCGGAGGCACATGGACATTTGAAAAGGAAGCAGCGTCGAGTTGTGTCTGTGCCAGGGCTATGCCTGCGCCAGAGGCGAGCAGTGGGAGTGCAAGATGCATTGGAGATCCCGCCGTAGTTTGCGCAGAGTGTTAGGCCAGAACATGCGGGGATGAGTCGTCTTTATTAGTGCACGGATGTCAATAACTCGCGCAATCTGCCGTGTAAATCTTTTGCACGTTAGGACCAAGTGACGGACTTAGGGGTCCGCGCAAGAATGCTCCTAGATCGATTGGCAGACGAGGAGCAAAACGGGTGTGCCACTCAATTGTTTCATTGATGATCGCCGTGGTCGGCTAGAGTCGAGACACGGAGAGGCCGATCGCCCCATCTTCCCCATCACAGGAGCAGCCTAATCATCATCAGCGTTGCGCTTCTCGGGCAGAGGCGCGCGCCATCGCAAGCGGCGTAGAGGCATGCGTTCGTGCGTCGGGGAGCCTCGACATCTGTGCATATGCGCTAAAGATGACATCAAACACCAGTCCCCACCAAGCTTGCATCCACGGTAGCCTTGTCGACGCAGGGCTAAAGAAGTCTTCCCTAAGCAGTAGAGACCCATTCATCTTCAAGGCTGACCGAGCGTGCTGCAACAGCGAGGGTCAGGCAGCTGGCATAACATTCATCCTACGCGACGGATGAGAGCTGTGGAGGCCAGTGGGCACACTAGCGCCATATTAGTGCAATGTCATTGTCCATGAATCGTATTTGCCTACCCACCATCACACATCAGACCACGGCTGTTGTCTCTCCCGCGGCGGCTTGTCGGTTGATATCCTGCCTTTCAAACCTTGCATGTATAAGGTAGTTCTTACTAGTAGGCGAATGGGTCTGCATTGACTTCGTTTGTCGCGTAGCGCATGCCCCAAGCGTCTATGCATTGGTGGCCAGAAAATGAATCTTGCTGTCAAATCCGGGGACGTACCGGTCACAAAATCCTGTAAGCGACCTGCAGCAGGTAGATGAAACATTGCGTTCTTCAGTGCTGTCTCGGCTGCGCACCAAATCTAACATGACACCTACGAAGCATAGTAAGCTCTTGGAGTCCAGACTGCGCAAGCTTGATGAGCACCCTGTTGAAGACTGCCGGGCGTTAGATGTTCGTGCAGGTGCGTCTGTAAGAGGAATCGGGCCGTGAGGCCGAGACTGTTTCCCACGGAAGCCTGCCATCAATCTTGGATCAGATGGTATGCTGGATAGTGTGCAAAGTCAAAACAAGTCAATTCATTCAAAACTACGAAAATGTCATAAGTCGTTCACATGAGTGCAATCGAAGTCGTGTAATCGTCGCAGCGCCAGCGCATCAGTAGAGATCACGCCTCTACTGGTAGGAGCTCGTGACAGATGCCTTTCCAAGGGGCTTTCCTACGTTCTGACCGAATTGACCGAGATAGTTTCCAGCAGGACCATAGTTGCAGACAGTAAAGTAGGGAGGTACGTATTGACTGACTCCTTTCAGGCCCTTGGACGTGCAGTCGAAAGTCCAGCAGCCGACCGAGGTGGTCCCCTTCCATACAATCTGGGTAAACTGTCGCTAATCAGTCTACAGTATGTCAAGCTGCTGATGTGAGAAAGAACTTACATGTCCCCAGTTGCCAAAGTTGGAAAGATCAGGGGTGCCCTGCCCGTAGTAGCTGGGAAGGAAGTTATTGACCTCTGAATTATACCATGAAGATGTGATAGCATCTGTAACACTGTTGGTACCGGCATAGATGTTTTGACCATATCCACCGCCACCAATCGACGTGTTGTGGGCGAAATTGCACTGAGAAGCCCATTGGTATGCGTAGACCGCCAAAGCATAGTTGCTTGACAAGGCTCCCGCGGAATGGTTCGCGCGGTGGACATTGTGATGTGTTAAGACTTGCTGCTGGTAACTGGGAGCCCTTGCGACGAGGCGATGGGCTTCATGCTCGGGGTCCTCGGAGTCGATGAAGTCGCGCGCCTGTAAGGTCTTCGCATCGACGGTAGGGCCGCTAGGACCCTGAAGAAGAGGCTGTCCGACAGCTGTGTTGTCGCTCTTGAGGATAGCTGTTTCAGGAGCAGGCAATGGGTTCGCAGAAGCGAGGAGGCACCCATTGAGGAGGAGGCTGAGCTGGGAGATCTTCATGTCGGCTGAGATTGGATCAAGACTTGCTGAGGGTTGGATGAGGATTTCGTGTCGCTGAATCGAGCGCTGAGGTTGGTGATGGATTCAGCACGATACCGATGGAACGAGGCCATGTTCTTATACTGCGAAAGTCCGTGGCCAGGCAGGATCCTAGAGATCGAGGTGATGAGGCCGCAAGAGATGTCATGTCAAAGGATCCGAGCGGAACAGACAAGAGCCATGGGACAAAGCCTGTCATTTCTCCTAGCTCTTCTGATGTATCGTACGTGAGGTTCGAGGTTTACTGCTTGTATCGAGCGGCATCGTCTGTGACCTCAGCTGTGCGATCGTCACTTACCTTGAACTTGAAAGGAACTCGCTAGCTAAGCGCTAGATGTTGTTACAACTTACGCAGAAACACATACTTCTACAGGCACTGAAGCGCATTGATCGATTTGCTCACAGGTTGCCAGGGACTGGTGGCTTGCCCTTGCAGGGACAGCCATCGTCGGGCTTGGAGAGGTCAGGGCAATTGGGAGGCGGCTTCCAGAAAATTGTCCGGCCTTTGTCTAGCGGCTGGACGGAGTGAATTGCCATCGTTCTTTGACAGTGATGCCGACCGGCTGTGGCTGAGATCTCCATCTCTGCTTGCCCAAACGGGAACCGAGCTATGAAATGCCGAATTGACACGAGGCCTCTGTCGTAGGCCAGATGTCATCAGACTGTGGCTCTTTGTGGGCCACGACGATCACTTCGCGAGAAGTGACAGGGGAGGCATCGCGAGCCGTTCCTGACCTATGTCATCTCAATGCGATTGAACCATATGTGGTGGCAATAGCTTTGTTTGCCGTCAAAGCTGGCGCAGGAGGTCGACGATATTGAATGTCAGGCACGTCAGGGCATCGTGCGCGTGCCGGTAAAGGCGTCGTCGACCCTTGCGTGCATTATCCAGAAGACCCTTGATGGCGTATCTAGATCTCTTGTGCTGAAGTGGAGCAAGTCCATTGTCGAGCTTCTCTCAAAGGCATCTGCAGCACCTGAATTTGAAGACGAATTGAGATTCAAGGATGGCGGGGACGGTGGAACAAGAGTCAAACGCGCGTGGTCAGGGACAAAGTACAAGAATTGTAGTGACGCAGGCGTGGCAGGCACGCCAGAGCTACCCTGGCAGCTTCAGGGGCGTATGAGCGCCCCAGCCACAGAGTGAATCACTCTCAATGTCTCGGACGCCGCGCCTCCTGGCGAACCTTCAAGGCCCAGGCAATCACAGCCGCGCGCCACGTCTGAACCGTGGAGCGCTGTCAGGGTCTTCTCACATTCCCATCAAACAATCTTCGCACCTCGCAAACAACACCTCACGCCACTTCTCAGCTCCTCTGTCACCCTCAAAGCACAACTATGGATGCTCCTGAGCCCGCAGAGACGCCCTTTGCCGCCGTGTCGGCGCAGACAACGCGACTAGGCAGAGTACGTGGCCTTACGAGATCACTCCCATCATGACAGACCATTCGCTGACGCTGGTCTGCTGCTCAGATTTTCCAGACTTACCTCGACAAATCAGTGCCTTTCACGCCGTATCGTTGGGGAAGCACCGCCTTCCTGCTGCTTATCTTCGCAATCAGAATTGTTTTCGCACAGGGGTGGTACATTGGTCAGTGGAAGGATTCTGCAGCATACATTTATATGAATGGCTAACACAAGATAGTCGCGTACTCATTAGGAATCTATCTGCTCAACCTCTTTCTCGCATTCCTATCGCCCAAGTTCGATCCTTCCCTGGAACAAGATGAGGGCATGGAGGATGGTACTGCGGGCACGCTACCCACGAAGAATGATCAAGAGTTTAGACCATTTGTGAGGAGGCTGCCAGAGTTCAAATTCTGGTATTCGGCGACGCAAGCGATTGTCATCGCTTTCGTCTGCTCTTGGTTCGCCATTTTTGACATTCCCGTCTTCTGGCCGGTGCTGGTGCTGTACTGGATTATTCTCTTCGTCCTTACCAGTATGTTCCCCGTCAGCATCCAGTTGAGCAGCGCAGCCAGCTAACAGACATGTGCAGTGCGCCGTCAGATTCAACATATGATCAAGTATCGCTACGTGCCGTTTACAGTGGGCAAGAAGAGCTACAAGGCATCATCCACTTAGGTCGCTGACGTGGCGCGGTGCGATCCTGGCACCCTGGACAAGCTTCAGGGTCTTACAACGGCAGACACTCGACGTGTCACTGTATTTTACGCTAGTGTTCCGGTCGAGGCGCAAGCAGGGCATGGCTTGAGACCACGCATCCGGGCCAGCACGGACCGGTCTGGTTGGCGTCCTATAGGACCCATGTAGAAGTAAAAGTAATCGACGAAGAAAGACTTAATGACCGCCAACGCATGGTCCGATCAGGAGACTCTTTCCCGTTTTCTGAAGTCGCAGTGCGCATCTGCCGCAAGCGGTCGCGTGCTGAGCATTGGCAAGGCGTGCATTCGTTGAGGAGAAGGTTGGCGCCAGGGCAGGCAATGAACAGCGAAAGAACCGCGGTTTTGCAGGCAAGAGAATGGCCGAAGAGCAGCAGCGATGGTGCACCAGTAATTGACAGAGAGCAAGCGCAGTCCGCTCACAGCGCATGATGGCGAAGCGTGGCCAAAAGATGGGGCGCTGATTGGCCAATTGCCAAGCCCTGGTGTTGCTAAACGACTTGCACATGCTGGCTTGAACTCTTCCGACAGGCCACCGCTCTTGGGAAGCACACGAGATGCTCCCCACACGCCCTCTGCAAAAAGCCCTTTTCTGTTGACCGCGGGGCATGTCGGCTACGGAGGCTGCAGCGACGAGCACCTCGTGCGCGCTGTGATAGGTCTACAGCCTCATGCCTGCTACGCACTGCCAGTTGATCTCCTTGTCCCGCCGAGCGCGGAGCTAAACTGGTCGTGTGCCGTTGTCTCTTATATCAAAAGTCAATTCCCCTCTCTTCGCGTGCCCACCCTCTCTTTATCCCTCTACCCTTGCCCCAGCGACGGACGGTACATCATGGCGACCGCCGCTGCAAACTATCTGTTCCCCTCCTCCTACAGCCCCATTGAGCGTGTCCTGGCCGCAGTTGTCGTCGTCAGTGCTGTTGTTGCTCTCTGCTTCACCCACTCCTTTGGCCCGAAAAAGTATCGCCAGGCCGTCAGCTCCTTCGTTGGAAACTACTGGAGGTTTGCCTACGCCTGCTTCTTCAAGCCTCACTCCGGCGACAGCTCCCGCAACCAGCAGGATGCCCTGGAGAGCTTCTACAAGGCTCAGGCCTCCGTCTACGATGCTACCCGCGAACGCCTGCTCAAGGGCCGAGAGGAGATGTTGGGACTGGTAGCTGCGCAGGTTAAAGAGCGCATTGCAAAGGGAGCTATTAGCACCAAGCCCATTTGGTGTGATGTAAGCTCTCCTTTACCCCCCCACAGCCATTGGGACCCTTTGGCTTTTCTAGCGCGCGCTAACTAGAAGCTCTAGATCGGTGGTGGTACCGGTTACAACATCGAAAAGATGGGTCAGTTCCTCGACGTCGCCAACACCTTCGAAGCTGTATATTTGGTCGATTTCTCGCCCTCGCTCTGTGCTGTTGCCGAAGACCGTTTCGTGCGTCTGGGCTGGAAGAATGTCAAGGTCATCTGCGGCGATGCTCGCCATTTCCGCCTGGCTGAACACCACACCTCTACCAAGGGCCTCGTCACCCATGACCTCAAGGCCGATGTCATGACAATGTCTTACTCGCTGTCCATGATCCCCGAGTTCTATCCCGTCGTCGACTCGATCTCGTCCCAACTCGCCAGCAACGGCGTCATTGGCGTTGCCGACTTCTACGTCCAGTCTGAAATTGACTACCAGAGCCGTAACTACACCGGAGGCGAGATTGACAGACACTGCATGTGGATCTCACGTGTGTTCTGGCGCGCATGGTTTGAGCAGGACCGTGTTGGCTTGGAGGCTGCACGTCGCGTAAGTGGAGCTACTCCGGACCAGCTCCGCACCATTGGCCAATCAGCTAACCCTATCGCAACAGGACTACCTCGAATACCGCTTCGGCACTGTTCTCAGCTTCAATGCTCGCTGCCATATGCTCGGTTTGCGTATCCCATACTATGTGTGGGTCGGATGCTCGAAGGATTCTGCCAACACCGAAAACAAGATTGCCGAGCTCAATGCTGCCGCGACCGAGTCTCCTTTCCTGACTGCCATTGACATGCACACCAAGTCACTTGACGTCGCCAACAACAGTGACGCTCTCGAGGTCCGTTCCAAGGCTTACGAGTCCGCGATTGTCAATCTGCGCGCCAGCCTTCCCCTGCCTGCCGCCTGGTACCAGTCGCACCACTGGCGCATTTACTATGATCACTCCCTGCAAAAGCACCGTCAGTTCAACGACGAGTACATCTACGCTTTCACCTGGGAGGATGCACGAGTCGATGCCAGGCTACTGAACATCACCTCTGAGGATGTTATCATGGCCATCACCTCCGCTGGTGACAACATCCTGGCCTACGCGTTGGAGCGTCCTAAGCGTATTCACGCTATTGATCTGAACCCCAACCAGAACCACCTGCTGGAACTCAAGCTTGCCGCATTTACAGCCCTAGGGTATGAGGACGTCTGGAAGATCTTCGGCGAGGGTAGCCACGCCGACTTCCGCCAGATCCTGATCAGCAAATTGTCCCCTCACTTGTCGAGTGCCGCATTCCAGTTCTGGCTCCACGAAGGTCCTAAAACCTTTGGCGCCAAGGGTACCGGTCTGTACTACACTGGTGGCAGCCGTCACGCCTTGAGCCTCAGCGGCAGACTGTTCAAATTCTTCAACTTGCAGAGCGAAGTTGACAAGCTTTGCAACGCCAAGACATTGAACGAGCAAAAGGAGATCTGGTACCGCAGTATTCGTGGCGTTCTCTTGAGCAAGCTGCTATCGTGGGCGATTGTCTCCAGCAAGTCGTGGCTGTGGAAAGCCCTTGGCGTCCCCCCTGCTCAGCGTGACATGATTGAGCGTGACCACGCCAAATTCATGGCTGACGCAAAGTCTGGCGACAAGAAGGAGCGTGACGAGAAGGGCTTGACTTCTGGCCAGGCCATTTGGAACTACGCTGTCAACACTCTTGACCCTGTCATCGACACCACGTTGCTTTCCGAGGACAACCACTACTACCTTCTCTGCTTGCTTGGTCACTACACCAAGAAGTGCCACCCCGAATACCTGGCTCCCAAGGCGCACCAGAAGCTTTCTCGCCCTGGTGCATTCGATGGCCTGAGGATCCACACAGACGAGATCTGTGAGGTCGTTGAGCGCATGACCCCCGGCACCTTGACCATTGCTGTCGTCATGGACAGTATGGACTGGTTCCACCCTACTGAGGGCCGAGCCCAGGTTGAGAAGCAGGTCAAGCTGCTACGCCGCTCTCTGAAGGACGGCGGTCGTGTTATGCTTCGTAGTGCCGGCACCGAGCCCTGGTACGTGAGCGTCTTTGAGGAGTTTGGCTTCAAGCCCAAGCGTGCTGCCGTCAGACTGCCCGGCACATGCATTGATCGGTAAGTTTAAATCGAGTGTGAAGCAATGCTCTAGGCTTTCAACTAACGACATGTCAAGTGTTAACATGTACGCATCGACCTGGATTCTGACCAAGCTGCCCGACTCGGAGACCCGCAAGTCCCTCGAGGAGCTCAGCATCGGCGAGGCCATGCAGACTCAATCCTGAATACCTTCATAATCGAGCACGCAGTGCTCATCATTACTCGACACTTCACTACTAAAAAGCATTTGCTTTGATGATAGACACTCAAGATGCAGCATTCTTCGGAAATACCCCCTTCTGCGGAGGACGAGCAGCATTACGCATTTGAGAAAACCATCCGAGTAGAAGAAAAAGCAGGAGGAGGAGGCATAGTGATAGATGCGACGATGTTGATGACTCCCTTGATCAAAGATGAAAAGATTTCGAAAACGGCTCTTTGTGCGAATACTGTAGATACCCAAATGCCATAACCACTGGCTTTTTCTGAAGCGAAAGTCTCTTCGAACAACGTAGAAACGTGAAGCCCTTGGGAGCGAGAGAGTAGAGCAACGGGTCTAATTAAGTTATCATGTGATTGTGAATGCAATGACGACAGCAAGAGGCCCAAGCTCCAATGGGTCCTTCCCCCTCGGCTGTCACCTCCGCAGCTCCCGTGTGAACCTCATCCAGACCATACAACCTGTCTCTGCTCCACCAAAGGACCTTAAAAGTTTGAAACATCACTCACAATGGCGACTACACGTAGCTTCGCCCGTATTCCTCTCCGTCAACTACCCATTGCCTCGCGTCGCACGTTTGCTTCAACACCTGCATTTCGCAGCGAAACTTATGAACACATCATCTCCTCCGTGCCCCGTCCCGGTGTCGCCCAGAGTACGTCTTTCCACCACCTTCTCAGCCCCTCTTAGCTGCGACCTTGACCTTCAACGCCATACCAATGAGCCCAGATATCCCCCCTCCTCCCTCGAAAACAAGCAACAAACAAAAAACTAACATGCTGCCACCAATCAAGTCACCCTCAACCGCCCCAAGAAACTAAATGCCCTCTCCACCCCGCTCTTCAACGACATCAACGCCGCCCTCCGCGCGCACGACGCAGACAAAGCCATAAGCGCCATAGTCATCACCGGCTCGGAAAAAGCCTTCGCCGCCGGCGCCGACATTGCAGAAATGTCCGCTCTAAACTTTGGCGCCGCCTACCGCGACGACTTTATAAAGAGCTGGTCCGCCGCCATCGCCGAGCTGAAGAAACCGCTCATCTCCGCAGTGAACGGGTACGCGCTGGGCGGGGGGTGCGAGCTGGCTATGATGGCGGATATACTGTATTGCTCTGCGGGCGCGCGGTTCGGACAGCCTGAGATTACACTGGGGACTATTCCTGGGGCTGGGGGCAGTCAGCGGCTGACGAGGGCTATTGGAAAGAGCAAGGCGATGGAGATTATCCTTACTAACCGGATGTTCTCTGGGAAAGAGGCGGAGGCGTGGGGACTGGCGGCACGGTGCTTTGAGACGCCGGAGGAGTGTGTGGAGGGTGCGTTGGCTGCGGGAGAGAAGATTGCTGGTTTCAGTCAGGTGGCGATCAAGGCTGCCAAGGAGGTTGTCAACAAGAGTCAAGATCTGGGCGTGAGGGAGGGTGTCGAGTTTGAGCGACGAATGTTCCACTCGCTGTTTGGGTCGAGGGATCGTGAGATTGGCATGAAGGCTTTTGTGGAAAAGGACAAGAATCCCAAATGGGTGCACGAGTAGAGAGGCAGCGTGGACGTCAATGAGCATGTGTATTGTAAATGTCGAATGTCTACCCAATCTGTTCCTTTCAATCCACCTGACCCTTCATTCATTCATTCATTCATGTTTCATTCCTTAGACCGTCTCCTCCCGCGAGCATACATAGCGCTGCCGACAATGTTCAGGCCGGGCGTCTTCCGGATCCCGTGAAGAAACAAAAGGACTGCGCGCCCCCTCACTCCGCAGCTCATAACGCGCAACAGCAACCCGCAAGCATGTGCTTGTACAAAGTACACACACTACAACTTCGTCTCCATCCCACTCGAAATCCGCAGTCCTTTGACAATCCGCATACACAGTCATATCAATCGCCAGCGCCATCAAGGAATCACATTTAAATCCACCCCGCACACATTGCCAAATACCATCCCATCAGTCTTGCTCAGGGCAGCACAGCTAAACTACCTTCAAAGTACCAGACGCAACACCCGCCCAAAACACCCCAGCACCTCCCAAGCTCTGCCTCCCTTCAAACGAGGACTCACAGCCAGCTTCGCCAAGCCAGGGGAGAGCGCACAGCAAGATTCCGCAAGACCAGCAAGACAAGAAGTTGAAAACCAAAACCAAAACCAAAAGAAAAGAAAAGAGGGAAAGGGAAAGATTCCCCCCGATGCCGTCCTTTAGCAGCAAAGAATATCAACCCTCCCCTTGGGCGCAGCGTACCGACGTCTCCTCCACCGCCGCCCCTTTCTAACCTTTGGCCTGCCCTTTATCCTCACCATGCTCGCGGGCTCCTTCTTCCTCACTCCCGCGACAGCAGTGCGCTACGAAAAGCACGATCGCAAAACACACATGCTCGACAGGGAGGAGGCGCTCGGACTGGCCCGGAGCAAGAGCGACGTGGAGTCGCGCGGGAAGCGGGATATCCGGGAGGAGTATGCGCGGCTATCGGGGCTGCCCGTCGGGGAGGAAGGGATGATGGGGGGTGAGAGTGTGGGGCGGTTCAATGTGGGAGAGCAAACGGATGCGGAACGCTTGGAGAAGAAGCAGAGGAGGAAACGCTCAGAGAAGGAGAGGGTAGATTGGATGGAGAAGATGGCAGGACGCGCGCAAGAACTAGCAGACAAAGATTGGGAGCCGAAGAGAGTGGAGAGATTAGAGGGCGAGCCGGATGGGATTTTAGAATGATAGTCGCCGCGCTATCGTGCTGATTATTATGATGGTGATTATGAAGATGCAATGACCCTGTGCCCTGTGTCGTGATTCGATATGTGTGCCCTTATGTATATGCCTCACTCTGCACAAGCCCCCTCAGAATTCTCTCAAATAGATGCAGATCTAAGACGACGTCGTCACGCCCGGGAATACGCAGCACGATCTGTTCCATCTCTTCTGAACACCGTTCATGCTAATGCCGACCAGAAACAACAAAACCTTATGCAGCCCTATCATACAACGAAAGAAGGAAGGCGGAGTCCAGGGAACGTTACGTCTAGGCAGCTCGACGCTGACGCTACGGCTTAGACTGAGATGGCACTGGTGGAACAGCAGTTGAAGTATTCTGTTCATTTGAATCCTCATTCTTACTCGAGTGGCTCTTGCCAGCAGGCTGAGCCAGTGGGAGAGGCTTGATCTCGGTCTTGAGCTCACGGGTGCCTTTGCGATGCGGCTCGGGCGCTACAGAGAACAGCGTGTCAGTTGTGCTTGATCATGCTATGGGTACTGGGTATACTGGGTCTGTAGCAGCAGGTCACACTCGAAGAATTGGGACTAGGTTCATCCGCCTTGTCCGCTGCCCTTCTCGCCATTCAAATTGTACCAGCGCGTTTGGCCCTTCTTCTTCTTTTTCTTCTTCTTGGACCTTCTCTTCTTGTTCTTCTTCGGGGGCTTGGGGGATGTCGGGTCATTCAGGGAAGCCTCTAGTCTCGCAAGCTTGAACTCGTTCTTTCGGTGCTTGCGGCCTCGATGCTGAGGGCCAGAGTCAGGGTCATCTTCACCTTTGCCATTCTCTTGGATGTAGAAGCGTCGTAGCAGCATGATGGCCTCCTCTCGAAAGATGCCGCCGTAGACCGGATAAGGAGGGTCAATGTTCCAACTGTTTCATGTTAGCAGTTCAATGGTAGACGGGGCGGTGCGGATCACTCACTCGTTGTGGATATTCATTACTCCTCCAGTGCCACCAAATTTGTCGTTTGCGCAACCGAAATAGACTGAGCGAATTCCGAATTGGCGTAGGACCGATGCGCACATGATGCAAGGTTCAACAGTCACATAGAGGTCGGTTTCTTTCAGGATCGAGACATTGTAGTGTCGGAGAATCTCTTCGATGGCGACGAATTCGGCGTGACGAGTGCCCTGAGGAACGAACGTTGGTAAATTATTGCTGAGGAGTACAAATGCGCATCTGGCTGTAGGGAGACAAGGGGTGCTGTGCGCAATCTGTATGCACTGTGTGTACTTACGTTGAGAGAGCGATTAGTATCATTCATACCACGGCCGATGATTTCGCCTTTGCGAACGAAGACACAGCCGACGGGAGTTTCGTCGGTTGCTAGAGCATGCTCGCCCTAGGTCGTCTATTAGTTGGACTCAGACATGTGAATTCCTGTAGACGTACCATGGCAATAGCCTCACGCATGAACCTCTCGTGGTAAGGTCTGTTCTCGATGACGGCGTTCATGATATTGACGGTCGCTTCTGACACGCCACGCTCGATACTGGGTGCCTTGGAAGTCTTTTTCGGCTTCTGAGGCAGCTCAGAGTTCTCTGACTGTCCAGAGAGGGATGGGTCCACGGGAGCAGTTTGCTTCGCGGGTGAATCATGATGAAGAAATTCGGACGGTGCCCCAACTTTGTTCGGAGAGAAGCGCAAGGGAAGAACGACCCGCTGCGACTTCGGCAAGGGCTTGGTCTCCATTTGTGCGGAGACGCTCGCCAGCGAAGCGCGTGGGGAGAGTGGAGAAGGAGTCTGTGAGGGAAAGCATAATGGACAAGATCTCGCGACTGCCTCCCTCATCCTCCTCATCTGCCGCCGCAGGCGGTCTTTCACGTCCTGTAACATTCTCAGACCATGGACAAATGCACGTTGTTACTTGAGCGAAGGGTGATCCTCAATGTAAACAGGTTCTACATTTATCCACAATGGTGAGGATAGTGAAAGTTGTGAGATCGTCGTGAAACTGGCAGAGCATGCTGCAAACCTGCAACCGCGCTAGCGCGCTCTCACACGCGCGAACCCTGCACGGCTTGCCTGTTTGGGACCACAATCAAACGGAAATCCTCCATGATGAACTTCGTGAAGCCTCCAAGGCACTCAGACGACCACGCACACTCAGTCTATACGTCTTTGAAAGAAGCAAAGTCCACACATGCGTTTCAAGGCTATGAAACGGTTACTTCAGAGGTACCATTTGACTACCTGTAGAGTGCCTATGCGACGACCGCGTCCCAGTATACATGAGATTTGTTCCACACTGGCACCTTTCCGCGTCCTTGCAGCAAGCTGCACGGCACCTTGAGATTGAACACTAGGCTCCTAAAATTGCGGATGGGGCGGCCAGAAGAATGGAGGTCTTGCCGCCCAACGACGATTAGCTGGCATTCGGCCATGATGTGCACCTCCGAAGTGGTCGTGTGGATCTAGGACAGGGCCTGCCGGAACCGGGAACCTCTGATGCCACGCCATTGCCAAACGCGCGTCTTGCTCGAATTCTTGCCTTTCACGCGCGGGCCATTCGTGGTGTGGGCCAAGATTCAAAGGACGTGGTGGAAGCGCGTGTAACAACATAAACGCAAAGTGTGCATCATCCTCCGGATGCATTGGCGGTGGCGCTCGCAGGCGTCGATCTGGTAGTATTCCAGGCGCAGGATCAACAGCTTGATGGCCTGCATGCGGGAAATTTGCATTTGGAACGATGCCATGCTGCATCATGTATGCCATTTGCGCATCATTGCCAACTTGAGGCTGCACCTCTGCATCATAAACGGGGCAGCCGCAGTCTATTGACATCCGTCGCGCACCGCAAATGAAGCCTGAAAATGGTCTGTCAGCCTTTTGGTGTTCATGTTAAGTGAGCTCTTTATCGACTTACAGAACTGGTGTCCACACGAGCACGTCATTTGATTGCATCCCGCGAAGCGCTCGATTATAACGCCGCAATTGGGGCATCGTTTCCAGCGCTTCTCCTGGATCAATTTGTCGACTGCGGCTTCCTCATTTTGCGCCTTGGTTTTGGCGTCACATTTTGGCCGAGTGGGGTCATCGTGACCAAGCCAGAATTCGCAGCGGCAAGACACGCAAGTCTTTGTCCGGCATTTCTTGCATGTACCTAGCAGATGTTAGTGAGCTCGTCCAAATTTAAGAAATTCTCGCGTGGATAGTCTTCATACCGTAACCTATATTCCGTCTGCCCTGTCGTGGGTTACTTCGCTTGATGCGAGCCTCTGGGATGAATCGTCCGCAATTAGATCTTGCGCAGTACAAAGGATCCTTGGTACTCCATTCTTCGCATAATCTGTTCCACCTCAACTTCCAGCTTGACTTGAAGCGGTCTTTTACAAGTGATGGGGATATAGCCTGCTCGCAGCAACTTGGGGGCATCATCCTACGGTCCTTGACGGACTCTTTGAATAGATGCACCAAACACTGCGTGCAATATCGATGGTTGCAATCTAGCGTGTGTAAATCTGTCGAAGCTATTGCTGAAATACATATTGGACACGTTTGTATTGTAGAAGCGCTCGGAGACATGCCGCCTGTAGTAATTTTGGAAGAGGTGCTAAGTTTCGAGTGCGTTGCACTAGAAAAAGCTTTCCTCGATTGAGTGTCAAGATCCTCAGGTGTTGGCTTAGATCCACGTCGTCTGTTGCCACGCGTGAGCAAACTGCCAAAGCTCCGCAAGGAGTCTGCGACCTGGCGTCCAAGAAGCGCCGTAATTGACTCCGGTGGAAAGAATTCGATCGCCACTTGGCAGGAGCACTGAGCTGTCTGTTCCATCCTATCGGTATCGAATATGTGAGTGAATGATCCAGGGCGCCCTCGTGGCTTGTTAGCGGGAATCTCCCAATCACAGGCACCTCAGCGTCTCGGTCGCGTGTTTGACGAATGCTGCAGCGCAAGTGACGCGGATGCGCGCTGGTCCTCCCAGGGGAGTAGTGGCACAGACGGAGCTGCCAGCAAGGGGGCGGGCACTCTGATTTCCTCGTCGAGGTATTCTGTGGTGATCCGCTGGCCTCGAGGTGGGCGAATGACGTGGCGGTACAGTACGTATGGATACCCTTCACTGCTCCTTTGGTCTGCGATCACCTCGATGGGCTGTTCTGGATCCGATTGGACAGCCGCAGCTTTTGCAATTGTGGGAGTGGTTGCAGGTGGCCGGGTCTTCAGTGCTGCCTCCCTTGACTTTGATGGGATGCTCGATTTCGAGTCCGACGCGCCTGAAGTCTGGGAATTCGCGGCGTCTACCTTCTGATCAACGCCGGCCTCACTGGCCGTGGGTTTGGTCTCAACTCTGCGGGTAGTGATGATAGCTATTGACTTTGGAGGTGATGCTGCGGACGGAACAGGGGGTGCAGGAGCAAGATTAGGGGCAGCAGCTGCTGCATCAGAATTCTGTGACGAATCCGCTGAATACGTCCTGCTCCTGGTGATTGTGGTGATGCGCGAGACATTCCCACCGTTGTCGCGCATGACCACAGTCTTCGTGGTCACATCATCATGATGCGGTTCGGATTTGTCAGATGACATTTTGGACCTCACACTACTCTTTTCATCTGAAGCGCTACGCGGTGCTGCATCCAGACTTCCACGGGATGGATCTTTGGTAGATAATCTCGCAACTGTCTGCTGTGATGCAGTACTTCTTCTCCGTCTCTCTGCTGGGTCTGGCTTGCGTTCTGCCGATTGGACACCAACTCGGCCAGACTTGCTACCGATTATGCTTCTGTTCCCGTGTGTCGTCTTTCCATCGACGTTGCATTTAGTCTCATCCATGTCCCCAGGCCGAGATCTTCCTGAGCTGGCATTCTCAAGTGCTTTTCGCTGCTCGGGAGTGGGCGCATAGAACTTGACCTTCCTTTCGGTGACGAGACAGCTCAACGGATCGGATTCGTTGACGACTTCCCACTCCGTTCTTTCTATGATGTGGGACTGATCGAGTAAGGCAGGGTCAATGGTTGGGTCCAGGGTGCCGAGCGAATTTGTCCTGCTCCTCTCGCGCTCTTTCTTGTTGGTGGTGAGGGAAATCTTTGACATGTCGGAAGCTGCTTGTCCTTCTATGCGACGATGCATACACCTCACAAGTGGGAAAGCAGCGACTTATGTTGGCAAGCCTTGACACGAGTCACCAAGGCAGAAGAGACGCGAACGGTGAGCTCGAGAACTGGGGTTCATCCTAGGAGCACCATCGATTAGGCTTTGGAAGCCCTTGATCATCCAATGATAGCAGCAAAACTGCCAGTCAAATGACGCCAGTCGAATTTTGGGCAGCCATGTTGGGCAGCAGCGGTGTGATGCCGCGGCACAGGCCCCTAGTCGTGCAACTCAGCAGTCCTCTGATGTTCGCACGATTCTGAAGGAAAATCTGCATTTGGCCTTGCAAGGAAGCAAAGTGCTATTGATGCGCATGTCGAGATATCCAAGAAGTGTTTAAGTTCAGCGCAGCTACCCACAAGGCTGCTAGGGCCCGAGGGCAGGTGGAGCCTTCCCGCTTACGCCGCCACTGATCTGTCCATGGCGACCAAAGCATATTGTCAATTCTCAGCCCAGGCGCAAGGGTTTCCATGCGCACACAGACCAAAATAGGGGCGCAGATCTCAGGATCGGGCTGTGCAGTCTGTTCGGAAGCTGGCCAAGAGAAGCCCAACTGAATCGCCTCGTATATTGCTCGCGGAAGTCAGCCTGCCAACTGCTTCTGCCCTGTCCGATAGAGGCAGCGCACCGCCATGTCCGAGACGAGACGCCTTTGCGACCCTGCTAGCCAAAGGCTTTCTGGAGGGCGTCGGGCCGACAATGCTCATTGCACTCGATACGACCTTGACAAAGGGCGGCAGTACGGCCTAGCGCAATCATATTAGGACCGCATTCGTTGCAGCGGACTGGCATTTATGCTACGTCGACAATCTGCTCGTCTTCGTCCAGCTCTTGTATCTTCGGCGCTTCCTCGCCCTCGCCCTCTTCGTCGCGCATGATGACTTGAACAACGCGGTCGCAAGCCTCGCGCACTTCTTCGTCTTCTACATGCAGATGGCACTCGCGCAGGATAGGATATACCTTGACCCGACGCATCAAGTCGCGGCCTTCGCGATCCGTTGTGAGCAGTAACAATGTCTCGAGATGAGTTTTCAGGATCTCGTGATCTTTCTCGCGCTGTTTGTCTGGTTCGAGTAATTGTAGCTCATCTAGCATGCCATCGGTGTCTTCATCGCTGTACTCCTCGGGCCCCATGAGGGGCAGCAGAATGTATGGGAGGATGTTGACCTTATCCGAGTCCAGTAACCGTGAGTGAGCCTTCAGGTCAAACGAAACGTTTTTGATAGTCGAAGCGACTCCCCGTCTCCTGATATCGGACTTGTGCTCCGTGAACACAGTCAATTTGGTCAGGGGAATGATTTCATTGTCGCGTGACTGAGGCGACGTAAAATAGTCTCGACATTCTTCGAACTGCGACGCGGTCAGTCAATGAAGGCGCACCTCCCGAGACCTTTGCACTGACCTTGGATAAGTCTGCGAAAAAGTACGACAAGTAGTCAAAGTCTGCTTTCTCGTTGTACGAGCCCTCGGCGCCCTTGACAAAGCAGTCCATCAGCTGGTCGATGGCGTATTCAGACGTTGAGAGCTCCTTGGGCACGCTGCGCTTCGTCTTCAGTACTTTAAGCAATTCGTCTGCTTTTGCCATGTTTGCGAGCAGCATGGCAATTTCATTAGCGCTTGCTTGCTTCTTATTCTATGGATCGGTCTTAGTCAGAGTTTACATGTTCGAAAGTAGTCAGCATACCGTTATCCGTAGCATCAGCGTCTCTAGAAAGGCATCATCCGTAGCAAGGTTTTTCAGAACCTCCTTATCTTCCGACAAATTGATGAGGATTGTGAGGGCATTCTTGCTAATTGGCTAGGACGTGTTTCGTTAGAAGGGCAATACACGAGCATGTTTGAACAAAGCAGCAACAAACATCGTAGTCCTTGACCAGCAGCTTGAGATCGTTGACAGGCAACAGCTGATCGGTCTTGAATATTGCAGGCTCTGCCTGTGAGTACCCGACCAGGTTCTCAATGGCTATCAAGTGGATCAGTCTTGATTCTTATAAAGCCTGGACAATGGAATCTTACCTATCTGCCTGATCTGGGTGTTGCCATGGTGGAGGAAGCCGACCAGCTGTGGAGCAAAATGTCAGTCCACAATTAACCGCCAACAGTGCTGTAGACTTACTTCTTCGAGCTCGGTAGGCATCTTTGATCCTGTCACGATATCGTGGGTAATCTACTGCTATTGTTGCGCCGAAAAGCTCGCTGAAAAATCTGAGGCGCTCACCTCATGGCCATTAGGTCATACCTAGGGGCAGCTCACTCAATTCTAGCACTGATCGCCTCTAAAAATGGGGCACTCATTGTCCACCTACCCGATCGTCAAGTTTAAATAGGTACACGCATGAGTCGATATGAATAATTAGCAAAGTCATATTCAAACGAGTGAAAGGAAAAAAGGTGCGACATAGGTAGTTTTTTTTCTGATTCGGTATGTAGCCACGACAGTGGATTATGTAGGTACCAAAAGCCCATCCAAAGGAAGATGTCCCAAGAACTAGTCACCTACTTGAATTTAGGAATTCTGAGGCGCGACGGCAGCATGCAGTCTGCGTTCATTTCGACGATAGCCCTGACGCCCTGTGGCTTTCCGTTTCCTCGACGGTAAATGTAGACATGCAGCATGCTCTCTGGGGGCGCTTTGAGAACCTTCCAGAGATGCTCGTCCGATACCACGCCCATAGTAGCCAGGGTGGTGGTCTGTCCTGGGACCCACTTATCCTTCGATTCGCCAGAGATGAAGACGGCGACAGTATCACATTGCTCTGCGTAGCGTCGAGCTCGGTACTCTGATAGACGATGTTGCTTCATCCACTCTCGGAAAACCTGCAGAAGATGCTGGTTAATTTTAACACCCTCTTCAGGTTCACTAAGATAGACAACGTAACCCTTGAGCTTACTGGTCCACTTGAAAGAGCCTGGTGGCCTGAAGACACAGAACAGTAAGCCAGGGTGATGGTTGACCAGATGCTCATAGAGTGGTGAAGTAATGGGTTCGTGGTTATGGTTCTCGTCGCAGGGCATCTTCCACTCGACAGCCGGAGGGTGAACGTCAGGGGCAAGACGTCGGGTTAGCTTCAGAGGGCGGTAGATGGGGTAGGCGGCACAGCTGCGGCCCTCGGCTTTGCTAGCTCCTTTGCGAGAAACAACCGGCATTTTAGCTTGCTGAATATCACTGGTCACAAATTGGTCTACTTACGTGTCCAAATTAGGTAGAGAAATGCTGTCAGAGGGGCGCAAAATTTGCGGTTGCGTCTGAGACTTGAGCGAGATGACTCTACTCCGTCGGTTGAGCTGGAAGTCAGTGGTGATGCAGCAGATCAGGCAGGCTTGCATAATCTTCCAAAAAGAAGTTGATCCTGAGAAATCTGGAGGTTAGAAGTCAGCGTTGAGTGCGAAGGAGAGCAATTTCTGAAGAGCTCTGTCGATTGCACAATGACACAACGTTGTACACGTATCTGAAGCGGACGTAACGCAGGAGATTGAGACGTGTCGAGAGACTTTGTAGCGAAGCGTGCAATCTCAAACGCATTGCATCAAGTCGCGGAAGCTGGATGGTCAATGTGGCCGTGACAAGTAAACGCGGACGGCACGAGTACGAGACTTTATGAGTCAGACAGATCGTAGTATCAACAGCGAAGAAGGGTCGTAAAGATCCAGTGAATCTGTCGCACTGAGGTGTTCCCATGATCGGAAAGCAGGAACGCGGGATCATCAGTCACGGCCCACCCTATGAGAAGATGCAGCAGGCTTGTAACACCCTGGCTAAGCGGCGCTATCCTTCGGCGTGAACGAAATCGGTGGAGCTCAGTATCAGACTGATGTCGTGCGAGCATTGCCCGAAAGGGAGTGAGGGCTCATCGAGAGGGTCATGCCATCCTGGTTTTGCGGGGAAGTAGACCGTCATGAACACTACTGAGATGCGAAGCGTGTCCCGCTATGCTCGTATGGAGCCAAGTCAACAGACGGAGGGCATGCAGGACGCGTAGCCACTGCAGGGTTTGATGTGCATCTTGAGATGGGAAGATGATGTTCTCAAGAACGTTATGTGGTGGGATCTGACTCGCTACCAGTTGCCTTACTCAGCCCCAAGATCGTCGGGCCCGAGCTTTTGCTTCTGAACTTCACAAACGAAGATCAGGATGATGCCGGCAACGTCCATCTAATTTGTACTGCGATCCTTTGGACTTGGATCTGCAGCGTAATGAGCGCCAAACTTCTGCGACACTGTCGCGTAGCTGTGCGCTGCTCCTCGGGTGTTCGCTCCGCCGGATCTCGACAGACCAGATGCTCATCTCGTCATGCCTCTACAGACACACGGCAATGGTCAACACCTCTGGCAAAAAGTCTGGCTGAGGCAATAACAGTAGGAACTCCCCTAATCAATACCACTCGAGACGCAATCTGACTGACCAAGTCATGAGTAGACAACAGGCCCTATCTCCATCGCTCAGTACATGCGACAATGCCTCACGGATCCCGATGGAGGCTACTACACCACACGCTCAGCAGAAGGCGTAGATCAGTTTGGCAAGACTGGCGATTTCGTCACCTCGCCCGAGATCTCACAAATCTTCGGCGAACTTGTTGGCATATGGCTGGTCGCCGAATGGATGGCTCAGGGCAAGCCCAGCTCCAATGTTGAGATCATCGAGCTGGGTCCGGGCCGTGGCACGCTCATGGACGACGTGCTAAGAGTATGCCCTCTCCGTCCTGCTCTCTCGCACTCGAATAAATCACTGATCACTCAATAGACAATTCGCAATTTCCCTCAGTTAGCCTCAGCCGTCACAAACATACGTCTAATTGAAGCATCACCCACTCTTCGCACCGCTCAGCATAAGCTCCTCTCCACCTCGCCTCTATCAGAATCCGACGGCCACCACACAGCACCATCCAAACATATCCCTTCAGCGCCAATAACCTGGACCGATAGTCTCACATCAATCCCGCGGTCGCCAACTACGACCCCCTTCATAATAGCCCACGAGTTCTTTGACGCCCTCCCCATCCACGCCTTCACCTCAGCCACCATCACCCCCAGCCCAACCTCCACACTCACAACATCCACAACCGCACCACCAAAACCAGCACGTCCGCGCAACGAATGGCGCGAGCTCCTCGTCTCCCCCACCGCGCCCCCATCGCGCCTCAACCCTCCCAAAACCCCACAGCCCGAATTCGAACTCACAGCCGCGCAAGCAGCCACGCGCCATTCAGCCCTCCTCCCCTCCCTCTCCCCGCGCTACGAATCCCTCAGAAAAACAGAACACGCCGTAATCGAAGTCTCCCCCGAAACACGCATCTACGCGACGGAAATCGCACAATTAATCGGCGGCGCATCGTCGTATATACAGCGTCTGCACAAAACCAGCCAGCCAGCGCCGTTTGTGAAAGCCAAGCCGAGTGGTGCGGCGCTGATCATCGACTACGGACCCGCTGCGACGATACCCGTTAATACGCTGCGCGGGATTCGAGCGCACAAAACTGTGTCACCGTTTGAGGCGCCGGGACGGATTGATTTGACTGCTGATGTGGATTTTGGGGCGATTGTGGAGACGGCGTTGAGTGCTAGTGAGGGTGTGGCTGTGCATGGGCCTACGACGCAGGGAGCGTGGCTGGGTGAGATGGGGGGTGCGGAGCGCATGAAGAGACTGAGCGAAGGGGCGGCGAGCGAGGAGATTAAGATGAGGGTGCGCAAGGGGTGGGAGAGGCTGGTTGGGCAGGGACCGGATGGGATGGGTAGAGTGTACAAGGTTCTGGCTATCGTGCCGGATGGAGAGAGGAGGATTGTCGGATTTGGTGGTGATGTAGTTGATTGATGTACTACTAACGCATGTACCATAAACTGTGAATACAATCTGTACAAGTCGACACGCTTTCCTTCAGATCTAATCATGTATTCATGGGTAAAGACCCGACAAGCACACTACGCTTGTGCTATTTGAGCCTTTGGAGCGTACAGTTTCAAAACCTCTGCAAAAAGGTTTGTAATGGACGGCATTGCGTGGCTCGGATGGTCAAACACCTGGGCCAATTGCTCGCGTCTGACCACAGGTCGATCTGCAGGCTCCTCCTCCTCTTCAAATCTGCTGACATCTGCTTGTAATTCCATGTCCATGCTGACATCCTCAACTTGACCAGAGATCGTTTCAGCAATGTCAGCATCAGCAGCAGACTCATCTATGTCCAGATTCATCTTCTCATTATTTTCAGTCAGCCCACCAGGTCGCACAGTACGAATCGCAGCCCCAGTGTCAATGACCACGTAGCCTTGACTGAGAGCAGATACAGCGTCGTCGGCGGCGTCACCCGTCGCATGTCCGGACGGCAGTAAAGCCAGTGCGAGCCGCGGTAGAGTCTCGTAAAAGATCGTTTCATCGTAGCCCTCTGGCGCGATCCGGCAGATCTGGAGTTTAGTGGTGAACAGTCGTAGCTCGTTGTCCGCATAAAGCGCATGTGAGGGAACAGAGGCCGCAATAGCGAATGTACTTGTGGAGGTGTCGATAGCAAGTAGTGGAGGCGGTGGCACCACGAACATCTCGTCCAAGCCCTCGCTGGGGAAGTTGATAGTAGCTCGCTTCTCCATGCTGGACACGTCCCAAACCTCGGCATGGTCGAAGCCGACCATGATCAAGCTGGAATCCAAGAACCCGAGCTCGTAGATGCCGTCAGGATAATCAAACATGTCTCCGCGGCCCGCATGTATCTTTCCGTCTTCAGGATCAATGAAGTGCACATGTGTTCGCGCACGGCTCTCCTGAATCTCTGCAAAATGTTGTGTCGCCACCAGAATGCTTCCATCGTTGGAAAAGGCAAGCCGAGCCCGAGTAGGTGACACTTTTTGGAAGGGATCTTGCGCCATTCCGTGCTCCAGAGGCACCTCGCGACGAAGTATCCAGCTGGTCTTGCCGTTACCTTTTTCGGGTTCGCCACGAACAATTTTACCGTTGTTGTAGACCGTCTTGGGTTCCCAAATACGGACCATTGAGTCCTCTCCTACCGTGGCAAAGCAACTATTGCTGGGACTCACAATGAGATGCAAGACACGGCCCGGGGCAGTAGTGCTTGAAGTCTCATGTGGCGCGTCGATGCGTGAGTTCAAAGCCCACATACGCTGCTCATCGTTGTATTGCCAGATGCGCAGCTGTGACGTACGTTGTGCCTCGATGGCCCGGTCACGGTCCGTGGCGTCAGCAGATATGTCCTCCAGGTCATTGGGATGTGGTGCCCATTCGTCAACGGTGGCTAACCACCGTCCGTTTGCAGTTACTTGCAGCTGCGTAACTGTAGGATCAACAATTTTGTTGCCTTCAGGCCCAACATTCAAAGCAGTCTCACTGGAACGAGTAGCCGCCTGGCGTGAGACTTGCCTCGAAGTGGATATGTCGTAGGTTTGTATGAAAGGCATTGCCGGATTTAATTGAGTGATGGTTGTTTCTTTTGAAGAGGTTGGCACTGCGGCTATGAGCTCACTGGCGCGTTTGGGGCTGATGGCAGCGCAAACATGCAAGGGAGCCCTAGTGACGTCCGTAAGTTGTCGCCAAAGCTCGACCGTGGGCAAATCTGGTTGATAATGAGGAACAGAAGTTATCGAAGGGGTCTGCAGACTAGCAACATTGGCTGTAGGCTTCAGTTCAGCAGTCGACAGGACCATGACGGAATTGTCATTCAACCGAACAATGTACGATGCACCGCTCGGAGAAACGACGACACTGCGGATGGGCGAGCCCAAATGCGGCAGATATTGCCTCTTGTTTGTGTCAAGATTCCATAAGATGAGGACTGTCTCTTGACCTCCTGAAATGAGATAATTCCCGTCTTTGGAGAAGGCCACATCACCCACAGCTTCTCGATGCCAATGGAATTGCTGGGAGGCGGAAACGTTGGCGGGAGCTTTTGAGGTCTTGCTCAGGCCGAGAGAATCCGATAGGTCCTGATAGAAGAAGATGTTGCCGGTCAGAGTTCCCAAGGCAACGCTCAAAACTGGTTTCCCATCTCTTTGGTGAAGACGTGCAGAGAAGCACGTGGGGGCATCAACGGTTTTGATCTCGCGCAACTCGATCTTTGCCTTATCTGAGGAGCTCAGCGCTACCTTTCCTACGATCAGTGAGCCAACAGTCGCAGCAACAAACAGACCCCCTGCAAAGGCTTGTATCTGCTGTAGTGGCTCGCCGTGCTGCAGAACATCATGAGTCGTTGGCTCGTCGCCCTCGAATGTTGTGACCTTGATGAACCATGTGCCGTTCCCTTCACAAGTGTAGAAGATTGCCTCCTTGTCGACTGAGCTCTGAGCCTTGGCAGGGCATAATTGGCGAATGAAGGTGTTACCACTCCATTGAAGAAGCGAGGCTCCCGTTTGAATGCTCCAAGCAGCAACACGACCTGATGCATAAGCTCCATAGACAAGATGAGAATCAACATCAGAGAGCGCATAGCAAGTGATTGGATCCGTGTCATCCTGAGACAAGGCGAGCTTTCTGTACAACAGAGAGTCGGATACAGAATATACATGGATGGCAAGCTCTGTTGCGCAGATCAGGTACTGCTCATCTGCTGTCATGAGCGGTCGCTGATCCAGGAATTTGCCGCCAACAGGATGGTGCAGAGTCCACCCGGATTGAGAGGCTTTCTTGGGTGCAACCGCAGGGGTTTGCTGGGTGAGTCCTCTGGTGAGCGATTCCGCCTTCCGCTTTTTCCGTTCAGCCTTGGGTGATTTGGAAGTTGAGACTGGTGAGTCTTGAGCAGCAGCATGTACGGCATGCAGGTCCTCTGAGCGCAATGCCACAGCGTTTTCTTGCGCTCCCTCAGCTGCCTTGAGATCACCAGGGCCATTCCGCTGCTTATTTTTCTTCTTTGTGCTTTTTTTGCTGGAGCTCGTTGGCTGATCCGGCAAGGCTGACACAACTGGTGTAGAAGGCACCAGGCTATTTGTGTGATTTTTGCGAGCGTTGTCTGCCTTGGTGGAATGCAAAGACTTTTGCGTGCTCGGTGTTGCGGGTGTCTCTGCTTCATTCGAGGCGGGAGCACCATTCAATGCTTGTAATCGCTTCTGCTCTTTGAGGGCCCTCTTTTTCTCTTTTGCTTCTAGCTTGCGGCGTTTGCCTTCTGAATCTGTGGTGTGATCGAGCTTGCGCTTGCGACCAATGTCTGCGTCGTCCGACATGGCTAGAACGTGAGCCGGGCAGGCACTTCTGACGTAGGAGAAGCAAGGTGTCTGGTGACGCTGATAGATTTGACGAAGATCAGACGGATATGCAGCCTGCAAGAAATGCCAGTCAGGGCTGGGCTAAGAGGCAGCTGTCGAAGTTGCGGAGGCCATGGACTTGTGAGGTGCAGTGTCGCCCTCCGAACTTTTTTTCTGACACGTGCACGGACCACTTGAAGTTCCACTCCCTCTGCCAAACCACCTGCATCACCTACTCTCTGCACATCTCTCGCGACAAAGCACCAATCCCGCCAACGCTTACCGCGCAGAGCCTTGGCCAGCTAGCAGAATGATTATTCCAATTCGCTGCTTCTCATGTGGCAAGGTATGCTCCTTTTATCCCACGGAGTGCGACGCGAAGGCCTACTAACGTGCACACCAGGTTGTCGCGGATTTGTGGGAGCGCTACCTCGAGTTGTTGGAAGGCAACGCAGAGACTCAGGCCGTCGATGATGGGACTGCGCTGGATATGCTTGGTCTCAAACGCTATTGCTGCCGCCGCATGGTCATGACCCACGTCGATCTGATTGAGAAGCTGCTCAAGTATGTGTCTGCAGCCCAACAGTCCCATCCACCTCTGCTGACTATGACAACAGATATGACCCTGCTGAACGCCAGCGCGCAAATCTCGCCGCTCACGCCTGAAGCAAGATATTACGAACACATTGACACACTCACGCGCGGATGCATTGGGCGGCGTTTGGCAGGAAACCCTGTCTGATTGATCATGGCTTGACGGACGTGTCCGCAACCGGCTCAGTATTGAATTGCAAGGCTTTTTCCCTTCGGCACAACAGTGTTTCAAGCTCAGAGTACATCCGCTTCTACCTCTTTGCAACGAATTTGTCTGGGGTCGTCGACACATAAGGTTCACTGCTCCGCGCGCCTCGTGTTTGGCTCGACGCCCTTTGTTTACTTGCAGCCTCGTTCTGCTCGCGTGAACCATTCGCTAACATCAGGCTCGTACCGAAGACACATAATAGATTGCTATCAGATCAGATTCACCATTCTCAACTTTGACTTCAGCACTTGTCTACGATCCGGCGTATCTACATACAGACTGGTCATACCATCTCACTCATCTCGGCCGCCAGCAAGCCTTCATATGAAGTCTGCCTTTTCCTTCGACGGCTCCTGAAATCCATCATCCAAGACCGAATTTCATGCCTCTCAGATTGGAACTTGGACAGAAATTCTTATGGCCATGCCTCACCTCTCCAGATTACCATGGGCTCTGGCATGTCTTTTTCCGGTTGTGGTCATTGGTCTTGTCTATGACTTGAGAAGATGTCATCACATGTGCCTGACCGCGGCCCACGAATTCATTCTTGGGGAATCTAAACCACCTGGTTTGTGGCAGATCTCCTGTCTTTACCTACTGGCGACTGCTGCTGTAATGTTGCTCAGTCACAGATCCTACTTTGTCTATACTCTTATATATGAGGAAAGCGACGAGCTCGGGCGTATCAAGGAGTGGACAGACGTCAACGACACCTCAAGACTGCTCAAATATATGGACAGTGATCTTACAAAGTTTTTGAGGTTTATAACGGTGGCCAGTATTATTACGATGCTTGTCATTCTACTGCAGGCTCCTATGAGATATGGAATATCGAAAATGACAGAGACTATGACGCTGGTCATCAATACTGAGGAATTGATAAGAAGATGATTTTTGTCTTGAAGGTTTCAGAACCCGTTTCTTGGGACAAGAGCTGCCTGCATGACATTTGTGAGAAGGATTAGGGGAAGAAGGCATCCTTCTACAACGCGTTGCAAATTTCCAGAGATATCAGCATGCATTCAGTTGCTTGATGTAACAAATGCGGCATTGGAAGCACGCAGCCGCGTTGGGTCGAGACAATGGGCATCCTGACAAAGAATCGCAAACAAGAGATCGAAACCACTGGAGAAGCTCCTTGGACTCCTCTGTAAGGCCCCATTCATTCTTCTTCCATGAAATTATGCCTTCAGCGCAGGTAGCTTGCGCCACCGAGCAGACATCTATATGCATCGGACGTCATGGGTTACGGTGTACTCATCAGGCTACTCACGGCCATCATTGCCGCTAAGCTAGCTCTTGCAATCGCAAGCGCAACAGATACAACTGATACTTCAACCGCCCTGGATCATAGCGTCATCTTCGGTATTCACGAGGACCCCAACGGCGCAATCGAGTCCTTCGGATCAGATCCAATCTATACCAGCGAATTGGCGCCCAGCGATGAAACAGACGACCAGACCAAGACTTCTGCTCCTTCAGAGCCCTTTCCCACTGATATACAGTCCATCATAGAATTAGCTGAGATCCTTGAGTCGATCGAGAACTTCCTGCTCACACCCGAGCGCTCAGACTCAGGTTCCATTCTTACCGGCGACCCGACACCCAACCTCGACACAGAACATCAGACCGCAACGGCTTTGCCTTTAGAGCCTAGAGCAAACCCGGATCCAGACGCCGTTCCCAAGACGATACGCTCTCTGAATCTGCTCACGACTAAGATCTGGGACTTCTTGGAATCACTGTCTACATTCTCTTCCAGTATTGAAAAGCCCCGCGTAGCCCCTTTGGGCCAAGGGTTCATCGCATTGTACTTTAAGACTCTTCTAGCCTGGACAAAGTCGAAGATTACTTTTCCCTCCCAGAGCCGCCCCGCTGTTGTCGCTGAAGCTGGCGAATCAGATACTCCCGAACAGGTAGTTACAGATGATTACAGTGCGGTCTTTGAGGCATTTGAACACTCTGCTTTCGACGACGGAGTGAGCTTGGATGCTGAGTCGTTAGCAGACTCCGATTCACACGAAGATGGTCTGCATGGCGGCGCATTTGAATCGCCCACAGATACAGAAAGAGATTCTGAGCTTGATGGTCAGAAACAGTCTCGCACCGATTCGACTGGAGCTCCTCTGCATGCCACAAACTCGGACTCAGTGATCACGGGCTCAACTGAAGAAATTCAGTCTAGCACTGGGCCAGGCGAGCAAGTTGAGATTCCAACAGACATTCTCGACACAACCTCTTCATCTCCATTCACTCTGACTCTGCCCACAGACTGGACCTCAGACTCAAGCGCAGACGCGAGCTCCCTGCCCAGCGTCGTCTCCGCCGCTCCAGCGCAAGCTACATCGACAAGCAGTGCAGAAGAAGCAGTCTCTTTCACCCATCCCCTCCCCTCAGACCCAGATACAGCGTCCCCATCCCCCGAGCCATACAGAGATACATGGACCCCAACCTGGTTCGGCAACCTCCAAAACTACTTCCTCATCCACCCAGCCACACACGAAACATACGACGTCAACATCGACCCCATCACCAAACCCCTCCGCGACTTCCTCGTCTGGCTGCCCGACGCGCTCGCGCACGCCTGGCGCGGCCACCGCATCTCCGGGCCTTTCTACCCGCTGTCCCCCGCGACGATTCGACTCTCGGCTTCGCAGCGGAGTAGTGTACGCTTTCGGCCCGTGTGGCTGGCTGATGGTGTCGCAAAGGGGGAGTTTCAGACGGTGTATTATGCGCTGGGCATGGCGTCGATACGGGGGGATGTTGCGCCGCCTATTGGGCGCTGGAGTGTGCCGCCTCCACTTCAAGACGTGCATGCGCACGTGCACGGGCCCGCAAACCCCAAGTCCAACTCCAACCCAAAAGAAAACAAAAACACAACCTCGACCGAAAATGGAAACGCAGAAGGGAAAGCAGGACTACTCTACCCCGCAACATCACAGCACCCAGCAGTCCTCCTGCTCCCCTGGCTCCGCCCGAATCAATCAGATCACATCCTGCTGAATCCGTATGCCGTCCTCGGCGTGAAATACCCGCTCTCGTTCAATGGAAGTAGCTATGTCAACGCCTACGACGAGTCAAGACTCGGTAATGCACTCATGTTGGCCAAACACGCCTCTGCACGCCTAGCGTATATTCGCGCGCGGTGCGATGCACGGAGCCAGCCGCGCTGGGCGCAGGAATGGGCGAGGAGACAGACTGAATTGGCGGAGGAGGCGTTTGCGGGTATACTGCGTGTAAGAGCACATCCATCTTCCAGGTTACATTTGAAATCTCAATCGGCATCGGCCTCTCCACCCTGGTCCGCAGCACTCTCCCCGCCCGACCCAGTCTTCCGGCGTCGCTACGAAGAAGCGCTAGGCTGGTACACATACGCCTACACCACCCTCGACGCAGAGACACGCGATGAGATACTCAACTGGCAAATTAACATTGTATGCCCCGGACAAAGCGGGGCGTGGTTTTCGGCGCACGGCTGGGCGAAGCTGAAACTGTGGGGTGTGGGAGAGTGTGTGGGCCATACCTGGGGTGTTGAGCTTTGCTGTTGGATTATGGGGATTGGGACGGTGGTGGTTGGGATGGAGGCGGGGTGGGAGGGCATGGGGCCAATGGATGGGCGAAGGAAGGGGACAAGAGAATATAGATCAAGAGCGAAATTATGGATGGATAACTGTACGTTTGCTGGCATATGTGTATGCTGTTGCGCTGGGCGTAGCGCTGTGGAGACATAACAAGATTTACGCGCTTGTAGCTGAGGGCACCGAGGCAGAGCAGACTATTTGATCCATGCTGTCGTGATATACTTTCGAGAGGAAGTGGTAGATTTTGCGTCTAGTCACCTTGGAAGATATCAATCACTCTTGTTCAAAAATATGTGTCTAGAATTCTCAAGTTTCCTACATCGCCTACGACGAGTACTAGTCAGCAGGAGAAGCCTCAACACGGAGCCTGTCTCTCAGTCTTGGGAGGGACAGTCTTAAAGTTGCTCGAAGAGACAATGCATGCAAAGAAGTAAACGGCTTCCTCAATAGCACAAAAAGGAACACGGCTCTATTCTCATAATGCAAGTACGAGGTCAAGTTCTGCCAAACAAGCCCGTACGCCGCTCTGACCTGTGATCCACAAACATCTAGCTCATTACAATATACTCCAAATATAAAAAGTACATGTCGCTCGAAACAAGCTCAGGAAAAGGCAACACGCATTCACGGCCGAGGAGCATAAGCAGCCTGCGCCGGCGTCCCACCGCCCTGCACAACAGGCTTCTCGCCCTCATTTTCATACCGCTCCCAATTTGCCAGGATGTCTTTGATCTTGGGACTGTTTGTCAGTCGGTACACATCCTCAAAGTACTCCTTGGTCAGCTCAAATGGCCGTGCCGTAACATTTGGAATGTATTTTCCAACCAACTTGCTCGGGTCAATAGACGTCTTGTTGATCTTCTTGAGCAAAAAGGAGCGGAAAGGCTTGACGCCGGATCGCAGGAAGGTGGAGTGGAAGGGGACATCGATTCCGCGCAGGGGAATTGTTGCAAAGCCACGCTGGAGCTCGATGGGCTTCGGCTTTGCCTCTGTCTGTTTGGCGCATTCCTGGATAATCTCGACGAGCTTTGCCTTGACTTGTTCGAGCTCCAGTGTTTGCATCAACGCTTGGATGTCAATCTTTTGAGCTTTGAGATAGTTCATGACATTGGTCAAGGTGTCCAGGGCTCGGAGGTCACCAGCACACACATACTGCTGATTAAAGACGTTCAAGTTGACAATCTCCAGCAGCCAACCAGTGGTCTCTGCAATGTTCTCGACAACGTATTGAAGAGCTGATTCGTTGAATGTCTTGGCAATGCGTGAGGGGTTGACAGCGCACATGCTGTAGTTGGACCTTCCTTGCTCGTCCCGTTCCACGGCAACCTGCATGGTGAGACCACGGTAGAACACAACAGATACAAGCGACTCGATAGGCATGACATCAGCAAGAGCGGCCAGGGCAGAGTATTCACCCAGAGAGTGGCCGGCGAAGCTGCTGTCACGCTGTACGAGACCCTTTGCTCGCATGTCTTCAAAGCTTGCCTTCTCCATTAGAGTTAGTGCTGGCTGTGTGAACTGCGTCGCAGACAGCAGACCAGTAGGCGACCGGTATGTGTAAGAAGTTGTGTTCTCATCGACATCCTTGAACATTCTCTCGGACTTGATCGATCCATCGGCAGCAACTGTCTCGAAAGTCATGTTCATATAGTTGGTCCGGATGGCCTTACCACGCGGGCCGCCAAAGTGGATGGTGAGCTCCTTGGGGTTGTTCCTCACGATGTTTGTAATGGCAAAGCCATACTGCTCCATGAAATGCCTGTCGGCTCTGTCCCAGACTTCCTTGGCAACTTCGCTCGTGTCGTACAGGTCCATGCCCATGCCTTGTTCTTGGGAACCTTGGCCAGTGAAGACATAAGCGGATACAGGCTGCTCGACTTCAGCTTCACCCAGCAGAACCTTCTCTTCAGTTTCCTTGTTGCTGGTCTCAACTTTGATGATCTTACGGCCAGATATCATACCAACGTGTTGGAGCCTGACCTCGAGAGGATCATTAGGCAACACCATGCCAACAAGCTGGGCAGAGAAGCTGCGCACACGCCCAATGTGGTTCTCAGCAGCCCAAGTCTCGACGAGACTGCGGACTGCCGCGCTAGAGTACATGCCGTGTGTGATTGTGCCAGGTAGTCCAGCATAGCTTGCAAAAGCTCTCGAGACGTGGATGGGATTGTAGTCACCGGAGACGCGCGCGTACACCTCGTTCGACACGGGTGCCTTCAACTCCAAAGGAGTTTTACCGCTCAAGGGGATGGCGTTCTCAAAGTTGACGGGCTGCTCGATGATGGAGCCGTACCGCTTCAGGTAGTCCACAACGGGGTTACCGTGCGAGGTCGAGGCGTTGTAGTCAACTGATGCGACCTGGATAACCTCTTTGGTAGGCAACTCAAGAAGGACCTGACCAATGGTCTCGACAGAGCTGTAGACACTCTTATTCTTGAATCGGTACAAGCTCTGAAGACGGAAAGTCAACACTTGGTTGTTTAGGTCAATGTCTTCGTTCTCAAGCTGGAACCACTCCTTGGATCTCAAGACTGCGACATCTCGCGATGTGCCCAGCGAGACTTGCATAGGCTTCTCAGTCGTGCGCTGGAAAGTATTGTGAAAGTCCTCGTATGCACCACGGTACAAGAACTGGCTGGTCACCTCCATGACGGGCTTACCATCACGGGTGATTGTTCCGCACACCTCGACCATCTTGCCGGAGTCCTGGTTGATGACAGCATTGACTTCAGCAGTTGTGCTCACGGTGTCGCCCTTCTTGAGCGGCTCTGCTCCAGGGAGCATGCGGAAGCTGTTGGAAAGATGAACCAGTTTGAGCAAGTCACCATCGATAGCGCGAGGGAAAATGGGCTTCGTAATGGCCTTCCACCCCACCACAATAGCAAAGTCCATAGGTGCGAAGACTTCTTTGCCTGGGCGATCAACGAAAGCCTCGCCTGTGTTGCCAACAG
Source organism: Taxillus chinensis (assembly GCA_023512835.1). Classification (NCBI taxonomy): domain Eukaryota; kingdom Viridiplantae; phylum Streptophyta; class Magnoliopsida; order Santalales; family Loranthaceae; genus Taxillus; species Taxillus chinensis. The sequence goes on from JAKCVP010000010.1 coordinate 271,874, forward strand.
CATGGATAAAGTCGTTGATGGCTTCGCCGGTGATGGTTGCTTTGCCGCCGTCGAATTTGGAGGTGACTGGGGTTTCAAAGGGACAAGGCTCGTTGCCGAACCACGTGGTGTAGTAGAATTGCTTGATACGATCGTTACGGCCCTCCATAACCTCTCGAATCGGCGCATAACCGGTCTCGGGGTGGTAGGTGAACTTAAAGGGTAGAGCCACAGGCTTTCCAATAGCAGTGCGACCCTCGAAAAGGTCCATGGCAATCTCGCCCTTGCCTGTCAGTCGAATGAGAATGGTTTGCATGTCCTTGTTACCTGCCCAGGGTTCTGTCACAGAGATGACTGTCTTGGACGGCTCGTTGGGGTTGGAAATCTCGACAGTCATTCCTGGAGAGGGTGCGAGGACACGACGCATGGGATTTGTTTGAAATCGCTGACCCTGAATGAAGACTTCTGCTGTGAAAAACGCGTGGCGCCATGAGTAGGAGCGACCTGCTAGCAGTGACATCCACTGGTCGAGTTCGGGCAGGGAGACGGTTGGAGACTTGGCAAGTCTGTAGATGATCTTGTCGTCAACCTCTGCAACGCTGAGGCCTTCGACGTTGATCTCATCGCTAGCCTCGAGTAGACGACCTCCAAAGTACTCGATTCTCGGAATTGAGTTTGCGTCGTTGTTGTACTGGTCACGGGTCAGGAACTTGATGTGGTCTTCGTGGATGTTGTCGAGGATCTCTTTGATGGGCTCGTCGACCTTGGTAGAGAATTTGACCGCCATGGGGCCTTGCAAAATGGCGACACGACCAACATCTTGATCTACCACGGCCTGCAGGTCCTCGGACTGCCATAGCGAGTCTTTCTTGAACCAGAACTCGAAATTGTCGTCCAGAGCAGGAACGAAAGGAACAGGCTTCTGGCCTCGGCGTTGGCAGAGCATCAGGAAGTGCTGAGCATCCTGAGCGTTGATGAGCTGAGATGAAGATTCAGGATATGCGCTCAAGATGCGGTCAACCGTAGGGTAAGGTTCGTCGAGCTGAGTGTAACTTTGGAGCTTCGACTCTTGGCCTTCCTTGCTTGTGAAGCGCTCCTCAAGTCGGCGGATGAAGTCGGCGGTCAGGCGTTGAAGTGTTGGGTCGATCCATCGGGACTCGGGCTTGATGTACATGAGATCGACCATTCTGCGGACGACCTCTGCATAAGTCATGTCTTCAAGATCAACAGACTCGCCCGCGGAATTGCGACCGAACCAGACCTTCTGGAAGTCGGCGTTGAGCTTCTTGATTATGTATTCGCGCATCTTCTGCAGCTCTGGCACGCGCTTCTTCTTGTCAAGACTGAAAATTTTCTGATCCATCTCGGCCCAGAAGAGCACGCCACGGGTTGCCAGCTTGTGGATGGGCTCGCCCATCTCTGAGCGGACAGTGATGACGCCGCCAGCGGGGCCCTTGTAAGTGCGCTCCCACTCGTGATCATCCAGACCTTGAGCGTCGACGATGGCTTGTTTGGCAGCAGGTGAAGTGTGAGCCTCCTTTGCCACCATCATGCGGCTACCGAACAAGCAGCCGTCAAAGGGCATTGGAGGATAGCCGAACTTCTCTGCCCACTTGCCAGTCAGGTAGGGGTAGGTATCTTCGGAGCCACCGAAGCCACTGCCAGCGAGAAGGACAATGTTGTCACACCTCCTTATGCGGCTGTACATCTGGAGGATGGGTTGGTGGAAGTCTTCAAAAGAGTGATGACCACCACCACGACCTCCGGTCCACTGCAAGACGATGGGGAAGCTGGGATTAGCCTTGGCGATGTTGATGGTCTGCTGGATAGCGTCAACAGAGCCAGGCTTGAAGCCCATGTGCTTGATACCCAGGGTTTCGATGTATTCATTGGCGACTTCAATCGAGGGAACACCTGCTCCGATGGTAAGACCTTCGATGGGAACACCTTCGGCACGGAGTCTGGCGATCATAGGAATTTGCCAGGCCATTGCACGAGGAGCAACGTAGATAAGATTGACAGTGATGCCGCGGCCTGCTGGAATGGCCTTTTCGATCTTGGACAGAGCCTCGGTCATGCTCTTATCGTTGTAGTATCCACCGCCAGCAAGCTCGATCTCGTATCCCGCATTCATAGTCGCTGCGACAAAGTCCCAGGGAACAGTGCAAGGCGTCATGCCAGCGACCATGAGTGGTGGTAGCCCGAGCAGTCGACTCATCTTGGTGTCGACAAATGTCTGGCCTACCGAAGTGCGGACCAGGCGAGGGCCATGCTCCTTGACCCAGTCCGATGCGTACTTGACGGCATGCTCAGAGTCCCGGTCAAAAAGTTCGGGTTTGTAGCCGACTTCAGCATTGGTGCTATCCATGGTACCAGCCAAGATGGTTCGCACACCAGTTCCATCCTTGTTGCGGTTGGTCAGGACTCCGATGCCAGAGATGCCACCAGGACCGAAATCGATCATGTGAGTTGCACCAGGGAATGCAGTGGCCTTTGGCCAATTCACCTGCTCGCTAGTGATCAATTTCACCAGGGTCGGCACAATGTTTTCTGAGACTGTCTGTCGCACGTCGGCACCAGTATGGGTATTGTAGAGCGCAACCCCCAGTGATGAGGATGGAATATTGATGTCTTTCAGGTCGTTGAGAATCAGGTCGTGGGCTTCTCCCAGATAGGGGCTGTGGAAAGGGACTGTGATGGGCAGGAAGCGATGCACGAAGCGAATCTTGCGCTCAGTATGAGGGATGCGGTTTTGATCAAGACCGGTAGGAGCCTTGACTTTGCGCAGTCTCAAGTTGAGACCATACAGTGAGATGGGAGGGCCAGCCACAACAAAATTGCGGTTGCTGTTGATCAGAGCGATGTAGATGTGGCGCTCCTTTGGCAAGTATTCGTTGGTAGCGTTGATATGGCTTTCAACCGCCTTGATCGGCAAGTCCCTAACTGACAGCATTGGTGTGGGAACACCCTCTCCATTCTCAATCGAGTCCTGCAGCGTCGATGGCGCGAGTGAGGTGCGGGGATAGGCTTGCTGACTGCGGAAACCGATCCAGAAAAGCACGGTGAGAGCATCTGCGGCTATGCTGTAAAAGGACTCCCAAGATTCGGCGGCGGCAATGACAGCTGCGGTCACGACACCCTGCGAATGACCTGTGGAGCCTCTGAAGTGCTCTCGCGTGTAGCCCGGGTCAGTACCCATGGCCTTGCAAAGTACGACATAATGGGCAAGCTGAGCCAAGCCGATCAATGGTAGACTGACAGGAGCCGAAACGAGGTAGTCAAGGTCCGGCGTGGCCTCGGGCTCTTGCAGCCAGCGCATGATGTCGAGACCCTTGGAGTAGAGCTTCAAGGTCTCGGAATGCCTCGACAGAGTCTGCAGACGCTCGGCAGAAGCCTCAATGAAGTCGGCGACGAGCGAAGGGTAAGTGTCGTAGATCTCACGCAGCTCCTCAAAGTACTCTTCAATGTTTCCTTGACCGCCAAAGATGGCGTACAAGACGGCGTTTTCGTCTGCGGCCTCGCGGAACAAGGCAGATGCATGGGGTCTCAGCTGCCTGTCTGCGGCAGCACGAGCGGCATAGTAAGACTTGACAACTAGCAGCTTCTTTGCTTGGATGCCAGGCAGAGGAGCGGCGATGGCGTGAACGTCGTTGCCCCTCAGAAACGCACGCTCAAATTCGGCGATGACTTGCTTCAGGACTTCTTCGAGACCACCGACGTCTTCTGCCTGGTCGGCTTCTCTTGCAATGAAGCCCAGATATCTAGCGACCAGCTCAGTCACTGAAGACGGCTCGTCATCTAGAGCAAGCTCCTCCGTGGGCTCTGGGAGAGTGGCCAGGAAAGCATCTTTTAATTGGGAGGCATTGAAGTGTATGGCGGTAGGAATGAGAAACGAGTGCTCGAGCTGGCCGTGGGACAAGACCAGAGGACGCAATGAAGCGCCTGAACGAGGTGTGTTGATGCCCGTCTGGGGCCCGGAACCGTACATGATTTATTGTGGGGGGATGGTGGGCGGAGGAGCGGCCTCAGGGAAGATTAGACGAGACGAAGGGACAATTGACGGGTTTGTGGAGCTCTGGGAAGCTGCAGCGACTGCAGACGAGAGCAATTGAGGCCGGAGTGCAAAGTGTGGAAAAGCGGATGGGAGAGTTGTGCAGATTAGTTGTCAGGGCCAAAAGTTTCACTAGCGAGCCAGGCTGGCGGGAGATCGACGTAGGGTGTGTGGGGATGGATGGAGGACAGGATGCGAAGCTGGCAGACTTCGTTTCCTGTGCAGCGAAGATGCGGAGGGAAGGTGAAGAGGAAGGAGCGCGCGCGGGTTGAATAGCGAGGGCAGGCTGCAGGATTGGAAAAAAGTGGTGAGGATGGCCCGGATGGAGAGTTCGGGGGGTGTATCAGGTTGGGGCAGTGGACAAATCTGTTGTGCAGAACGCCCGAAAGAGCCGCCCGCCAACAGGGTGCCAATCCTCGCCAAAAATTGCAAGGCGCCACCGTTGGGCCTGCCGGCTGACGTCGCGCTGAAACGCATTCGGCCGCGCTTTTCTGAGGTGAGGTGAGGCAGCCTCCGCCCGCTGCTGCCCCCCCGCCGAGCGAGCCTGTCTGCGCCCGGGAGACAGCAGGCGTCGGGTGTTGGGTGAGACAGGCTGAGCCTCGCGTGCAGTGGTCGGCGGCGGAGCAGTGCAGGAAGAGGCCTGGGCGGCCCATTGGCAGCTTGACGGTGTGTTTGTGGGGAAAGGTACCACTAGCCCCTGTCACTCTCGCCGCTAGTGGGTGATGATTACTGTCTTGTCCTCAACTGACTCCCATTCAACATTCTTCTCCCCGACCTTCCGTCCCCCAGACCCTCAACGCATTTGGCCAAACTGACCAGCCCTGCAAAACCTCCTCTGGCCCGACTCCTCGCCCTCCGTCTTCATCTTCATCCGCCGACTCCTGTAATCCCTCCCTACCTTCCCTCTACCTCTCCGCATCCCGCTGCCTAATTCTACCACACGCACCAAAACACACGGACACGTCGCCCCGTCACCGCGAAACTTGTCCATGCAATTCTTCTAGTGACCGTGTTTCCTCTATTCTCCTCCACGCTCACAAACAACACCCTGATACACACGTGCGCGCGCAGCCCTACACAGCCGGCATGCATCCCGAAGTAGAGCAGGAGCTCGCCCACACCCTGCTTGTCGAGCTATTAGCATACCAGTTCGCTTCGCCCGTCAGATGGATCGAGACGCAGGATGTCATCTTGGCCGAGAAGACCACCGAGCGTGTCGTGGAAATCGGCCCAGCAGACACTCTGGGAGGAATGGCCAGGCGGACTCTGGCTGCAAAATACGAGGCCTACGATGCAGCGAGATCAGTACAGCGTCAGATTCTGTGCTATAACAAGGACGCCAAAGACATCTACTACGATGTTGATCCCATAGAAGAAGAGCCCGCGCCGGCTCCAGCTGCCGCCGCGCAGCCCCCATCGGCTTCTTCCGCTTCAGCCCCGGCCGCCGCTGCGCCGGCTGCTGCTGCTCCACCACCGCCCTCGGGCGGCGCCAACGCCGCTCCAGTCGAAGATGCTCCAGTGAAAGCTGTCGATATTCTTCGCTCCCTCATTGCACAAAAGCTGAAGAAGGCCCTGAACGACATTCCCCTGAGCAAAGCCGTCAAGGATCTAGTAGGCGGTGAGTTTTGAGCGCATATGACATCAAAATCCCCTAGCGTGAGCTGACAGTACAACGCAGGCAAGTCTACTCTCCAGAATGAAATCCTCGGCGACCTGGGCAAAGAGTTTGGCAACACTCCAGAAAAGCCAGAGGATACTCCCTTGGATGAGCTGGGTGCGTCTATGCAGGCTACCTTCAATGGTCAGCTTGGAAAGCAGTCATCTTCCCTCATTGCGAGGATGACTTCGTCAAAAATGCCCGGAGGTTTCAACATCACAGCCGTTCGCAAATACCTCGAGACGAGATGGGGCCTCGGTCCAGGTAGACAGGACGGCGTGCTCTTGCTCGCCATCACCAACGAGCCCCCGGCTCGTCTTGCTTCTGAAAACGATGCCAAGGCTTTCCTTGACGAGCAAGCAAACAAGTATGCTGCTGCGGCCGGCATCAGCTTGTCTTCTCCCCAGGCTGGCGGTGATGGCGGCGCAGGCGGCGGCATGATGATGGATCCTGCTGCTTTGGAGGCTCTGACCAAGGACCAGAAGGCACTCTTCAAGCAGCAGCTTGAGCTCTTTGCACGCTACTTGAAGATGGACCTCCGAGCTGGCGAAAAGGCTTTTGCGGGTGCCCAAGATTCGGCCAAGGTCTTGCAAGCTCAGCTGGATCTATGGAACAACGAGCACGGCGACTTCTATGCCGCTGGTATCGAGCCCTCCTTCAGCCCGCTCAAGGCCCGTGTCTACGACTCGTCGTGGAACTGGGCACGCCAGGATGCCCTGCGCATGTACTACGACATCATCTTCGGCCGTCTCAAAGTTGTCGATCGAGAGATTGTGAGCCGCTGCATCTACATTATGAACCGCTCGAATGCGCTGCTCCTCGAATTCATGCAATACCACATCGATCATTGCCCAACAGAGCGAGGAGAAACCTACCAGCTCGCGCAGGAGCTCGGCCAGCAGCTGATCGAGAACTGCAAAGAAGCTTTGAATGCTGCTCCTGTGTACAAGGATGTCGCCTTGCCGACTGGTCCCACCTTGAACATTGACGCACGCGGCAGCATGAACTACCAAGAAGCACCCCGGGCCAGCATTCGCAAACTTGAACATTACGTCAAGGAGATGGCAGAGGGCGGCAAGATTTCAGAATATGGTAACCGGACAAAGGTTGAGAACGACTTGCAGCGCATCTACAAATTGATTCGCCAACATCACAAGTTGTCAAAGTCCTCGCAACTCCAGGTGAAGCAGCTATACGGAAACGTGCTGCGTTCCCTTTCCATGAACGAAGGACAGATGATTCCTCAGGAGACCAGACCCAATGGCCATAGCAAGAGAGTTGGTCGCAACGGTCAGCGTGTCACCGGCCACGCTCAGCAGCAGAAGCAGGGCAAGGTCGAGACTGTACCTTTCCTCCACCTGAAGCGTAAGAACATGAATGGATGGGAGTATAGCAAGAAGCTCACTGGAACCTACCTCGATGGTCTTGAGGCCGCTGCACGCGATGGCGTTACCTTTCAGAATAAGAATGTCCTAATGACTGGTGCCGGTGCTGGATCCATTGGTGCCGAGGTGCTTCAGGGTCTGATTTCTGGCGGTGCCAAGGTTGTCGTAACCACCAGCCGCTTCTCCAAGGAGGTGACAGAGTACTACCAGTCGATGTACGCGCGTTATGGTGGCCGTAGATCGCAACTGATTGTCGTGCCCTTCAACCAGGGAAGCAAGCAGGACGTCGACGCTCTAATCACCTACATCTACGACACCAAGAATGGCTTGGGATGGGATCTGGACTACATCGTACCGTTTGCTGCCATCCCCGAGAACGGCAGAGAAATCGACAGCATCGACTCAAAGTCTGAGCTGGCACACCGCATCATGCTGACCAACCTGCTCCGCATGCTGGGTGCTGTCAAGACACAGAAGCAGGAGCATGGCTTCGAGACACGCCCAGCTCAAGTGGTCTTGCCTCTTTCTCCAAACCACGGTACCTTTGGTAACGACGGTCTATACTCTGAGTCCAAGCTTGCCCTGGAGACCCTGTTCAACCGTTGGCACTCGGAGAGCTGGGGTCACTACCTTACAATCTGCGGTGCAGTGATTGGATGGACTCGCGGTACTGGCCTCATGGGCGGTAACAACCTGGTAGCTGAAGGCGTCGAGAAGTTTGGTGTTCGAACATTCTCCCAGCAAGAGATGGCATTCAACCTACTCGGCCTCATGTCACCCGCCATCGTCAATCTGTGCCAGGTCGAGCCAGTATTTGCCGACCTCAATGGCGGTCTCCAATTCCTACCCAACCTCAAGGACCTGATGACGAAACTTCGCAAGGATATTACGGAGACTAGCGAAGTTCGCAAGGCCGTGACCAAGGAGAACGCCATTGAGAACAAGATCATCAACGGCGACGACAGCGAGGCTTTCTACAAGAAGGTCAACATCCAGCCACGCGCCAACTTGAAGTTTGAGTTCCCCCGTCTGCCAGACTGGGAGACTGAAGTCAAGCCCATCAACACGGATCTCAAGGACATGGTCGACCTTGAAAAGGTTGTTGTGGTCACTGGTTTCTCAGAGGTCGGCCCTTGGGGTAGCTCGCGAACCCGGTGGGAAATGGAGGCATACGGTCACTTTTCCCTGGAGGGATGCGTTGAAATGGCCTGGATCATGGGTCTGATCAAGAACCACAATGGTCCCCTCAAGGGTCAAAGCTACTCTGGCTGGGTCGACGCAAAGTCTGGCGAGCCAGTTGACGACAAGGACATCAAGGCCAAGTACGAGAAGCACATCATCGAGCACTCTGGAATCCGTCTCATCGAGCCCGAACTGTTTGGAGGATACGACCCTAAGAAGAAGCAACTCATGCAGGAAGTCCAGATTGAAGAGGATCTGGATCCTTTTGAGACCTCAAAAGAGACTGCCGACGAATTCAAGCGTGAGCACGGAGACAAGGTCGAGATCTTCGAGATCCCCGAGTCCGGCGAGTACACTGTCCGCGTCCGAAAGGGCGCCACCATCCTCATCCCCAAGGCCCTCCGCTTCGATCGCTTGGTGGCCGGTCAGGTCCCAACCGGCTGGGATGCGAAGCGATACGGTATCGAAGACGACATCATCGGCCAAGTCGACCCTGTCACTCTCTACGTCCTTGTCTGCACAGCCGAGGCCCTCATTTCGTCTGGTATCACGGACCCTTACGAGTTCTACAAGTATGTGCACTTGTCAGAAGTCGGTAATTGTATAGGATCAGGTATTGGTGGTACTACCGCCTTGCGTGGCATGTACAAGGATAGGTTCCTGGACAAGCAGGTGCAGAAGGACATTCTCCAAGAGTCTTTTATCAACACAATGAGTGCATGGGTCAACATGTTGCTCATGTCGTCGACTGGTCCCATTAAGACACCTGTCGGTGCTTGTGCTACCGCTGTCGAGTCGATTGACATTGGCTACGACACCATTGTTGAAGGCAAAGCGAGAGTCTGCTTCGTGGGTGGTTTCGATGACTTCCAGGAAGAAGGATCGTACGAGTTTGCCAACATGAAGGCTACCAGTAGCGCCGAGAATGAGTTTGCGCACGGTCGAACACCTAAGGAGATGTCCCGACCGACCACGACGACGCGGAATGGCTTCATGGAGTCTCAGGGCTGCGGTATGCAAGTCATCATGGACGCTCGCCTGGCGCTTGATATGGGCGTGCCAATCTACGGTATCCTGGGTTTCACGGCCACTGCTACTGACAAGATCGGTCGCTCTGTCCCTGCTCCCGGTCAAGGTGTACTTACGACTGCCCGAGAGGAGCCAAGCAAGTTCCCATCTCCGCTCCTGGACATCAAATACCGCAAACGCCAGATGGAGCTGCGTCGCAAGCAGATCAAGCAGTGGCACGAGTCTGAGCTCATGTTCTTGGGAGAGGAAGCCAACGCCATCAAGGCTCAGGGTGGCGATTTCGACGAGAAAGCCTACCTACAGGAGCGTGCTGAGCACATTGAGCGTGAGGCTCATCGTCAAGAGCGCGATGCTCTCAACAGCCTTGGCAACACCTTCTGGAAGCAGGATCCTCGCATTGCTCCTCTACGCGGTGCTCTCGCTACCTGGGGTCTGACAATCGATGACTTGAACGTCGCTTCCTTCCACGGCACCTCGACCGTCGCCAACGATAAGAACGAGTCTGAGGTCATCTGCAAGCAAATGTCTCACCTTGGCCGCAAGAAGGGCAATGCCCTGATGGGCATCTTTCAGAAGTACCTCACTGGCCATCCCAAGGGTGCGGCCGGTGCATGGATGTTCAACGGCTGCTTGCAGGTTCTCAACACTGGTCTTGTGCCAGGTAACCGCAATGCAGACAACGTTGACAAGGTCATGGAGAAATTCGACTACATTGTCTACCCAAGCCAAAGCATCCAGACAGACGGTATCAAGGCCTTCTCCGTCACCTCATTCGGCTTTGGTCAGAAGGGTGCCCAAGCCATCGGTATCCACCCCAAGTACCTGTACGCTGTACTTGACAAGGCCGAGTACCAAGCATACTCGCAAAAGGTGCAAGCGCGTCAGAAGAAGGCGTACCGCTACTATCACGACTCTCTCATCAACAACACCATGTTCCGTGCCAAGAACAAGGCGCCATATGAAGACGCGCAGATGCAAAAGGTCTTCCTCAACCCCAGCGCTCGTGTAGCTCAAGACAAGAAGACTGGCGGTCTTCAATTCCCGACGGTGGTGCCCAAGAAGACGCCCAAGGCTTCTGGTACACAGGAGATGGTCGAGCGCATCGCACAGGCCGGTGCAGCGGGAAACTCGAAGATTGGCGTTGATGTCGAGCAGATCGACGCCGTGCCTATTGAGAACGAGACATTTGTCGAGCGCAACTTTACTGCTGACGAGCAAAGCTACTGCCAGAAGGCGGGTGATGCTCGGTCATCATTTGCAGGCAAGTGGAGTGCCAAGGAGGCTGTTTTCAAGTCTCTCGGGGTCGAGAGCAAGGGCGCCGGCGCTTCGCTCAAGGAGATTGAGATTGTCAACGACGACAAGGGCGCGCCTACGGTGGTTGTAAGTCTTTTTCGCCTCCCATCTTTTGTCACTGTCTGATACTAACACGTGCCAGCTCCACGGCGAGGCCAAGAGTGCCGCCCAACGCGCGGGCGTCAAGTCAGTCAGCGTGTCCATCAGCCACAGCGAGGATCAAGCTGTCGCTGTTGCCGTCGCCACGTTCTAAACGTGCCGTCTTGTTCTGAACAACTTGTAAGCTTAATACAATTACACGGTAGATTTCTGTCTGGCATCCGGCGTTTTATGTCTGAAAGGTTAATACAGCTATTTACTATTGGGCCGTGGGCCTAGGTGTCTGACTAAGTAGGATGGCCTGGCGGTCTTTGAGCACAGCCAAAGCGAAGGCTTGAAATCCATACAAGATATGTTTTATGAACTATCATTTTCTCAGTAGTAGGTGGTATCCTTGTGCGCCATTCATGCTTCCAGCGTCTGACCAGTATCCGTGACCTAAGGTCCTACCTGCCTGCCTGCCATGACACGATATCATTGTGTCCCGATGCCTACAACAGAAAGGTATATCCCAATGGCCCCCAAGCCGTCGCTGAAGCCATGCAGAAGTGTCATCTTACCTACCTACCTACCTACCACCACTAGGTACTCAGGTCCTAAATACAACTAACTCCTCGCTTAACCACGTTTCATGCCGTGCATACTCATGTCTAAACGCCGGTGCAAAAATAAGTCCGAAACAAGCTGCCCTGAGAACTAGTCCTTCTACGACCTTGTGTACCTACATAGGTACCCAAGGTACCTCCGCACGCTTAGATACTACGAGAGGAATAGTCGTCAGATTAGCGAGGTGCGAGGCTAGGTAGGTTGCTCAGGGTATAATCTGAGTATTGTTCGTTTCTTTTATTCTTCTCATCTTTCTTTTCTTTCTTTTCGTTCGTTCTTCCTTTTCGTTCGTTCTTTCGTTCTTCTTTCTTTCTTTCTTTTCGTTCGTTCTTTCTTGCGTTGTACAAGGTGCAAAGGTCATACTATCCTAGTACCTTAGGTAGGTAGGATTCTTCAACGCAATTTGAGTGCTTGCCCACCTACCTTACACAAGGTATATGTACATAGGTAGGTAGGTTAGGTAAGTACCCAAGGTAGGCACGCACCTGCATACGGCATGTAGCAGACAGGACATGCACAAACGGAGCATCTACACGAGCATATACATGCAAACTACGTACCTCAGGTACCTAAGATAGGTAGACGCGATACCGATCGAGTAAACTGATCAGGTACGGGTATGATTGTACACGTATTAGGCGTTGTTCGGATGCAGTACCTGCCTCTACCTAGGTACCTACCTTACCTAGCTAGCTAGCGACATCCATGCGCAATTCAGAGTGGAGAATGGATTTACTTGCATTAGGTAGGTATGTATGTATGTACATGCACGTATACATGCATACGCCACGACGCACATGTGCATGATATCGTCGATGTTGACTGCATCTGCCACGGATATAATGAACGGCATTGCAAAAGTGCATCGACAACAGCGAACAAAACACTAGAAGAGAGAGAGAGAGAGAGAAATCATCATTAATCGACCCGTCATTGCCACCGCCCGCCCAAAGGTCTAGTTCCATGCCCTGGCTGTAGATAGATATGGTATATCTTAGGTAGGCACAGAGCACCAGACATTCGGAGGTGGCGCTCGCTAGACAGGTACCCACGGTATCATACTCTGGCCTCCATTGGACTTTTAATCAGCAAGGCTAATTGCTTCCCGTCTTTGGATCCCATCAATGTAGTCTATTTGATCAGTCACTAACCTCCGCCAATATCATGTACATCATCCATTAATCGTCCCGTCATCGAATCAAAAAGTGTTAAGAAATTAAGAAAAATCGTGCCTCGCCTTCTCCTCCTCCTTCAACTCCACCTCTCCCCTTTCAGTTTGCTATTTCTACTTTGGAATGTTGGCCATGAATAAGAAGCGGAATGGGGTATCAATCATAAGACATGGCATCCAATCAAGCGAAGAGCACCATCACCGCACCAGCAATGGCGATGCCACTCCACTCGTTGGCGACACGCGCAGCAGCGCCGCTGTACCGTGCCGGAGCCTGCGTCGTGCCTGAGGCATTGCTGGCAACGGAACTAGCAGGGATACTAGTTGCCGCAGCCGACGACGGTGGGTAGATTGTGGTGCATGGGCCGCCAGGAAGGACGGTGGTGCTGCAGCTTCCTAGTCCGAGTCAGTAACAATACATTCGAATGCAGCAGAGCTCGGATACTTACTGGGTGCTTGGGGCTGCCCATCGCCAATCTGGCTGACCATGCACACTTGAGTCGTACGTGGCGCGGGGCAGCTCGTGACTGGTTGCGGTGCGGCCGTGATTTTTGGAGCTTGAGATGGTTGGCTCGCAGCAGTGCTGCTACTACTACTGCTGCTAGTACTGGTGCGGCTGCTACTGGCACTGCTACTGCTGATGCTGCTGCTATCGTCGGCTGCTACTGGCACTGCTAGCTGATGCTGCTGCTGCTGCTGCTCGGGATAGCCGTGGATGATAGGGGCGTGCTGGAAGGTGACACAGAGGTTGGTGCAGATGGAATGCTGGAGCCGGGTGGAGTGACCGAGGAAACAACGCTCGAGATCTGAGTCGTGCCAGGTGCTGTAGTGACAGCGGTAGAAACCGCGGTCGAGCCAGGTTGCGTCGAAATGTCAGTAGTTCCCGGCTGCGTCGACACCAGTGTAGAAACCTGCTGCACCGTGACACCAGGCTCAGTAACGGCATTGCCCGGTTGAGTCGAGACAACCGTCCGCGTCAGAATCTGTCCGAAGATGGATCTGAAAATATTATTGGTGACCGTGGCCGTGGCCGTCACGGTAGGCCCCTCAATATCAGACTCAAGCAAGGCAGTCGTAGGCTGTGCTACCACGACAGTCCTTTCAAGCGTAACTTTGCTCAGGAAGTTAGGATCGTACGGGTAGCTCGAAGTCACAGGAATAAACACAGTGGGTGCGACAACGGTGGTTATTGGCGTGATAGCGATGGGACCCGCAGCACCGCCAGAAGGTGTTGTCGTAAGCGTCAAAGTAGTGGTTGCTGTTGACGTCAATGTCTGGACAGTCGTGGATGAACACTGGGCTGTTACTACGCTCGTGCTAGGGATAGCAGACACGGTGATGGTTGTCGGGCTTGGCACAGTCACAGTCGCCGTGTTCGTAAGTGTTGTTGTGAAGCTCAAGGTCGCGGTGGTACCTGGCAAAGTCACAGTTGTGCTCAGGGTCAGGGCAGTAGTAAAGGTGGAAGTGACCAACGAAGTGACTGTAGTAGCGGGCAGTGTCGTAGTCACCGGGACAATGCTGGTAAAGGTTCTGGTAAGGGTTGTCGGCAGACCTGAAATTGACGTGGTGATGAGCCTGGTGTAGGTCGTGGTGATCAGCTCAGTAATGCGATCAGTGGACACGACTGTCGTGGGGATAGTTGTTGGGACTGAAATGCGCGTCGTGATTGGAATTGTAAGTACAGATGTGACAGGCACTGGTACGGTCGTAGTGACTGTCTGAGTGCTGACTGTCAATGAGCCCGACAGAGACGTAGTAAAGGTTGTCGTGTAGGTTGATGTGACGAAGTCAGTAGAGACCACGGTAGTGCGTATAGTCGTCGGGACAGTCGTAGGCACCTGGACCGTCGTTGGAACTGCGATAGTCGTGGGAACGGCAATGGTCACCGGGATTGTGGTTGTAGCGGTCTCGGTAGTGGTTGTCAAGGAGCCTGAGATGGACGTTGTGTAGGTCGTCGTGTAGGTCGAGGTGAGATAAGACACAACAGTAGTGGCAGACGTCAGAACCCTTGTTGTAGGGACTGCAATGGTCTGTGGCACCGTCTCAAGCACAGTGGTAGGTGTTCCTGACAGAGTTGTGAAGATGGTCTTGGTCAGATCGGTAGTCAGGAAGGCGGTGCGGTATGAGGTAAAATAATCATGCTCGGTGGTCCTCTCGACGTCAGTAGTCGTGTAGTTTTTTCCATATATGGAGGTAGTCACCACGCTCGTAATGGTGGTGGGCACGGTCACAGTAATTGGTTTGGTGATGTAATCATCCACAGTTGTCGTCACGGGAACGGTGACCGTGACGGGAGGAAGATCTGAAGTGACAGTCACGGGCGGCAAGGTGTAGGTGACGGTAGTTTCCTTGCAGGTGGACGGCGGCCAGTAGGCAGAGGGGGTGGAAGTCGGCGGGTACGGCACCGGGTACGGCAGCGGAGGAAGTTGGAGTCGAAGTTGGAGTCGAAGTTGGAGTCGAAGTTGGAGTCGAAGTTGGAGTTGGAGTTGGACTTGGACTGGCCGGGTAGGGCGTAGGAGCTGGCGGCGGACAATCATAGCTCAAACAAACTTCGCCCAGGTTTTCTGGAAGAGTGATATCAAGTGGTTGCTATCAGGTAGGAGTCAGTATGCCTCCAGAGGGCTGAGAGGTGAGGGATCCTACACGAGGGTCCAATGCAGCGGCAGGAGCTTGGTCAGCTAGAGCGACAGCCGCCAGGCCGAGGGCGGCAGCCGAGAATAGCGGCGAGCGAACCATGGTTGAGATTGTTAATGCAGGACGGAGCAAGCGAGGGTGGTATAGCGAGCGGTGGTAGGTAAACGAAGAGTGCAGAACGCAGCGAGCGTCTGTTCTGCAAACAGTCAGTCCGGCCCACAGTTGACAGTGCGGCTGCAGAGGGAAAAGGCGAAAGGGCAGCGGGGAGGGAAGGGGCAGCGAATATGAAGAGGCAGCAGTGGCCGTTGCAGGCGGATGACCCAACAAACTGCGGCGTAGCAGGTTCGCATATGGAGGTCAGCAGTGCTAACTGGATCGAGCGCGCCTCACGCAGGTAGCTTTCGACGGAGTGGCAGCTAGTGCAAGGCGGACTTGCGAGGACGCCAGCAACCGCGGAAGATGGACTCGGCGAGGGTGGTGATGGCGGTCTGGCTGGCCCCAGTGCGTGAGGTCGAGGCTTGACGGGTTGCATGTGGGAAGGTGCGACCCAGCGGGCGACCATGTCTGCATGCGGTGATGTGTTGCGCCTGCCGGTCGGCTGCGCGGCCGTCGTCGACGCCAATCCATTCCACTTCTCCCTCATCCGCCATGCAGCTGGAGCGTGTTTGCCTGTCCGCTGTGCAAGGTTACACGCCACCAGCGTCGGCACGCCTGGCGAATCCTTCGTGCGACTCGATCAGGTTTAAGCCCGGCCCGTCCTCTTCAATTGCCCAAATCAATCACAGCACCGCTGTCGATGCCTTCCTCTCCTCGGATTCCCGCTCTGTCGTGTTCTCGATTGCTGTGTGCCCTGCGCCGGGCATACGCCACGTGCCTAGCATCCATTCGAGAGCTGCTGAGCCGCCGTATTTCCTAGCACATGGGGCCTTTTCCTCTGTCGCTCTCCCAGTTTTTTTCGCCTTTTTTGCTTTTGCTCTTACTGCGAGGCTGTCCAGGTTGCAGTCAGTATGCTTGAACGCAGGGCCAACGCTGCGGCCGCAGCCCTTAATATTTCCCCCTCCGAAAATTGGCGAGGTAATAATGGCCGCTGGTCGACGATGCCAGTCGTATGTCGCCAAAATGCTCTGGTCTGCTGCGTCTGAGCGGCTTGCTGACCATATGAGATAGCGTCTAGGCACTGATGAGGCAACTCAGAATGTCGAGCTTCTGGTATCCACTGCGAGCACCTTTCCTATTGCCATTGACCCCGCTGGCTGCCCGGCTGCCCTAGGCCAAGGCTGCACAGCAGCTCGTGGATATACTTATGATGCGACCAAGTCCAAGACCTGGAAGTACAATGACACATATTCGCTCGGCATTGAGGACACCATTGATCTAGACTCGAGTGCTAGAGTCGGGACTGAGAACGTCGCCTGGGGCTTTCCTGGTTCTCCCTCTGCCACTCAGAACGTCAGCCAGACCGTCCTGGGATACATCCAAGACCAGAGATATTGGGTCGGCATCCTTGGGCTGAACCCAAGACCTACCAACATCAGCAGCTTCAACGTCCGAGAAGAATCGTTTCTCTCTGCACTCAAGAGACTGGGAAATATTCCCAGCACTAGCTGGGCTTACGGCGAAGGGGCCTACTATCGTAAGTGTTAGCCCCGTCGGACCCACTGCTCCCACGTTCTCTGGCAGGCAACCACGCCACCACGCTAATGCGCGTCCCCACAGGTGGCTCTTCGTTTTTCACGCAGTTGACCCTAGGTGGGTACGACGCATCTCAGATGCAAGGCTCGGGTATCTCTTTGCCCATGCAACCAGCGACAGAGCGTGACCTTGTTGTGGGAATACAGTCGATCACTGCTCCGAATGTCACCGGCTCCGGTACCTTTCAAGCCCTCGCTGACGGTCAGCCGCCCGTTCAGGCTTTCGTTGACTCGACATTTCCATGGCTATACTTGCCGACGAGCGCCTGCTTGATGATCGAGGAAGCGTTTGGGTTGACCTGGGACAATACAAATTCCCTATACTTTGTGTCAGATCAAGCGCACATGCGCCTGCTGAGCGCGAACCCGTCAGTGACATTTACGCTAGGCCTGAATGGCACACGGGGCTCTTCTGGCCCTACCCTGAATATTACTCTGCCCTGTAAGTTCGATGAAAGGTGTTTCGGCACGCTCATTTACTGACCTGGCATAGATGGCGCCTTCGACCTCAACGCGACGTACGGTATCACTGAGAACATTACCGATGCGTCCTTCAACCAAAGATACTTCCCGCTGCGGCGAGCAGACCAGGAAATTCAGTACACTCTTGGGCGGGCTTTCCTGCAGGAGGCCTATTTAGTAGCAGACTACGAGCGCAACAACTTTACAATAGCGCCTCGTGTCTTCAGCGCTTTGAATACCACGCCGAACCTAATATCAATCAAGCCAGTAGACAGCGGCTCCAGCAATGAAAGCACCGGCTCAGGTCTTGGGGGCGGTGCAATCGCTGGCATAGTAGTTGGAGTCATTGGGGCAGTCGCAATTGGAGCCATCGCATTGTTTGTCTTCATCTCCAAGAAGCGCAAAGCAGACGAGGCTACCAAGCGTTCAGAACTAGAGGCCGCTGCCGGTGGTCAGGCCAGCCCAGCGCCGGATCCGTACACCGAGACGTTTGTGAAGGCGGAATTAGATGCCGGCGCAGGTGTGGATTACTTCGCTAAGGAAAAGGCTCAGTTCACGCCTGAGGCGCCCAGCGAGGCCTGCTTCGAACTCCCTGCTGATAGCGCAGTAGCGGAGATGAGCACGCCGCCAGCTGCCCATGAAATGTACAGCCCGCAAATGGGGCACGCAGCAGCAGAAATGCCGGCGGCAGAGGTAGCCTCAGCAGAAATGCCATCACCTCCATTGATCCAGGTCAGCTCACCAACCACCGAGGCGAGCGAATCACCGACTGCCACCCAGCTGCGGCAGACGAGGGTCAACGGGGAGGATTTCGGAGGCGCTCACACGTCAGGGTGACCCAAGAGGTGTTCTTTAGAGGGTCTGGAGCAGTGTTCAATCCTTTGATGGGTTTCATTCGGGTTTTGTGGCCAGAATTTCCAAGGGGCCACGGCATGGGCCGTGTCAACGATGGCCTGGCGCGTGAGGAGTCATGGAGGTGAGGCGTTGAAAAGCCACGACAGCTGATGATACATGCCTGTAATGTACAATACCTTGAAGCGAAGAGGGACTCTGATGAATCACACAGTGTGTACGGATGTCAGAGATGAGGTTGGATCAAGCTTTCGGAGAGCGGGAACTTGTGTACCTGAAGGCCTCGTTTCTGGGCATGGCACGCCTGGCTGTGTTTCCAATCCTGGCAAGTCCCTCGTCTCCAGCCGTCGACGACATCACCAAACACCCGCCCGCTACTTGGCGGTACTTTTACCGCTCCACAATCGATATCCTCCACCTTTGCACCTGCCCGACTGTTTCGTTGTGCACAGCCCCAGCTAGCTACTTTTCTCCAAGGCACATCAGACCATCTACGCTCCCCAGATGACCTGGAAACTCCGTCCTACATCCCACCTGCACATCGCCGCCATTCACTCGCAAGACAACCTTGACAGCCTTCATACCATCCCACTCCCCCCGCCGCTCAGGATGTCCAACCAGGCCCAACCACCGCCCGACCCACATACAAGCCCTACACAACCGCTAACGCCATCATTCTGCCTCAACACCCGCGCTCTCCGCGACTTTCTCCGCCTCTCCCGCGCAACGATTGACGACTCCATCTCCGCACACTTGAACTCGCTGCTTGTCCCCTCGCAGCGGCCCTTTGCCTTTTTCCGCTTGCCTTTGTCGAATACGCCGTCTGCGCGGGCGCGGAATAGTATACCGGGTGACTCGTGCACTGCGTTTAAAGAGAGGGTGTTGTTTCCTAGCTGGGAGAGTAGGGAGCGGGTACTTTTATTTTGCGGGGATGTTGCTGAGGGGTCTGATATGGCTTCTGCTTCTGTGTCTACTTCGGCTCTGAGTGGACTTTTGTCGCGGCTTCGGCTTCGGCACCTACATTCACACCTGTCGAGTCATCGCCTACATTCAACGCCACGGACGCTGCGCACTCCCCCTCATGCCCCAACCAAAAGAACAAACACAAATTACTGGGGCGAGCAAATACATGTCGATGAGCGCACGGATCCCTACAGCGCGCGAGATTACAGCTATACGCGCGCCACGCAGCGCGACACACTGCGCGATGTGCTCGCGCAAGAAGTCGTCGTTGAGCGGATTGTGCGGGCGAGGAGCTGGGGCGTGCTGAGTGAGCGGTGTATGGGGGCTTACGGAGAGGGGGGTTCGTTGGAAGGGGAGTGGGGTGCGTGGAGGAGGAAGAATGGTTTGGGCCGGTAGGTAGGCAGGCTGAAGGGAGAGGGAGAGGGAGAGGAAAGAGGTGCGATGACGAGGCCGAGAAGAGGGCATCTTGTAGATATACCATAGTAGACTCGGCTTAGCATGTATTTATATATCACTAGGTAGGTAGGTGGGCATCACACGGTACCGGGTAGACCATACTGCTACAAGTCACAAACGACGAATGTAATGTAATCACATCAGAAATGCGCCCGCCACGGGTATATTAATAAAAGACTCTTCTTTTCCAAGTATTGTTTCATTCGCATGGCAACCGCTGATTGTCAGGGTTGGGAGACTACATGAAGATGCTTCAGGGGGATGGGCAAGCTCTGATGATCAAAACTACAAGACTACCCAACGGGCCAAAGCTACTTTACGCGAGCCCAGGGCTGCAGGAAAGCGTAACAACTTCGGTACGCTGACCCATGTTCCAAAGGGTCGTGGTCGTCCCGCTCGCAACGTGAACAAGCCAGCCAAGCAACATACAGGTGCATTGCTCGGCCAGGAAATCCTATGGAAGTAGTATGACGGCGTGTAGTCAGGTGCCCAAAGACGCAGAAAAAAGAGTTCCAGACACATACAATGTCGACAGAGTCGTTCACCAGAGCATTTGGAAAAACCTAGAGGCTGGGTGCGGTAGAAAGGTGGCCAGTGTATAGGGAGGAAACTGACTTGCCATCTTGACCGAAATGCAGCGGGAAGCCGGCAGACAACAATGACAAGAAAAGGATGTTGTCGCGCCAGAAATGTCGTCCTGGTCGTTTATCTTCTTCCCACGCTCTGGCAAATAGACCACCTGTCTGTGCTTCGAAGATTGTTTGAGAGCGGAACATTACGAGGTTCAGAACGTACCTGGGCGAGGAGCTATGAACCAATGCCGAAGTGCCCTTTCCGCTCGCGCCAATAAACAGTAAGTGGTTGTGTTCATGGAGAGTGCCATGATGCAATCAGATGTGTGCTTTGGTGTTTTTGTTGGAGAACGGTTCGTTCATGGTCGTGGACTCACGTCGTTGTGTGTGCTTTTCAGAGAGAGGCCAGTCAGTGGGTGACCCATCATGGCGGAGTGTGGTGATACATCTCTGCTTTCTCTGTGTTCCTGGTATTTTTTTTGTCGCTTTTCGAGAATTTTTTGCTGTTGACTGTGCCCGGGTATCAGAATCAGCATGAGGTGCATGCTGTGGTGGCTTTTGCCCATACATTGACGAAATCAATGCCGACTCATTCTTCAATCTCGCCCTCTTCAGAGCCGCTCTTGTAATCTTCCTCCTTGATTCTGGCAGATTCCTTCACCGTATCTTTGGGAGTACCGGACTGGCCACTCTCGCGACGGCGTTTGGATGAATGATCGTTATAGCCACCTTCGCCATATCTGCGGTCGTCGTGGCTACTCTCGCGGCGCTTTCGGCTGTAGGGGGATCTCACGACACTGCCACCATCATCGTAGTCAAGTGCAGCCACACTCTCGTCCAAAGGATCGGCTCTGCTTCCAGAAAACATACGGCCCGTATCACGTCCGCGCCTGTCACTAAACGAACGGCTGTCATAGCGGTCGCTCGATCTGCTAGGAGGAGGTGACAGACCTGTGCCTGACCGTCGGTATTGCTGGCGTTCGCGCTTTTCTTCCGCCTTTCTGCGATCAGCCTCGTACGCGTTTGCATCAGGCGTTCGACCATTGCTTGAGAGTGTTAGTTGAAATTCAAATGAAGTGGTCAGGAGGGTGAGAGGCGTGAGCTCGATGGTGGTGTCGAGGACGTGAGGGGAATTGCTGTCTGTTAGTAGATTGGGGGGAGGGCATGACTGAGACCGCTCACTGCGAGGTCGGTACGGTAGTGGGGTGACTTGAGGAAGGGGTTCATACGCATCCTTGTCCTTCATCCTCCTAATATGCTTGTCAAAGGCTTGAAGACGTTCGTCATCGGATTCGAGTGCTCGATACTCTTCTGTATGTTCTACACGGCGGCGAACATCTCTCCAGCTGTCGTTGATACGGACGGGTGGGTCCAAGTGCTTGATTCGGTGTCGAAGCCTGTCAATTTGGGTGCGCTTTGAAGGGCGATCATAGTCTCTAGAGCTGCGTTTTTCGCGTTGCCGCACCTCCTCTGCCATGCGAGCTCGAATGGTTTGGATGGTTGCTTCATCCCAGTCACGCGTACGGTGGTCACGCTTAAGTGCATCCGCGAACTCTCTGAGCGACAACGAAGTCGGATCCTTGGAGCGCGAGTCACGAAGCACTGCAGCTGCAATACCAGTCTTCCGATGCTCTTCGTCTACAAGATCCCAGTAGACCTCGGCTGGTCGCATACCAGGTATATCGAATTGCGCAATGTATGAAGGATCGCTTTTGACCAATGGCCTCACTTCGTCATAGGTTGATAGGACGTTGATCGCACCGTCGCGACGTAGGCCTTGAATGATGCGAATGAAATCTTCACGGACGTGGCGCTTGTGACGAAGATCTTTATCCTTGTTGAATGCTTTGGAAGCATTAGAATCCTGTTCCACAGAATTTCCATACTTTTCGAACCCGTGTAGGATATCGACTTTGCTCAGCGCGCCGAACTTGGGGTCTCGGAGGTAGCCTTCGCTATTGGTCACGGTGTCATAGACATCGTTGAAAGGAGAGATTGGCTTGATCTTCAGGCTCTCCAGCAAGGCAGGCAACTCATGGATAGCGGCTTTGCGAGCGTTATCTTGCTCTTGAATGTAAGATTCTCGCAGCCCGTCAATGTACTCTTCGTAGAGCTTGCGCTTCTCTTCCTCATTATCAGTGGAGCGGAATATAGTCTCGCCTTGAATGAATTGGAGCGCGTCTTCCCAAGACGTGTTGGCATAGATCTCAGGGTGCGACTCAAGCATGAAGTTGAAGTTCCTGCGGAGGGTTGCTAAACGTTGAGCCTCTCGCTCCTTCGACTGAGCCTCAGCATCTTGAATGTACTTCTTAAAGGTTCGAACACGATCTCTCGGATCTCGGATGGCTCGAAAGTTGATGTCGCTGACGCAGGCCTTGCACATGCGGTCGTATGTCCATCCAGGCTCAACTCCATTCTTTTGCATAAGTTGGATAAACGCTGCCTCTGCTTGTGCATAGGAGGTCACCTCGGGCTCGACAGGCGGGACCCATTTACCACCACGTTGAACTGTATCATCGCCGCGTGCCGCCGACTGCTGCTCACGGTGACGCGCAGGATGACCAACAGCACGATGTGCATCAGGATCACGAATGGCAACTTGCTGGCTTACTGCTGGATCGGGACCGAGGAAGCTGGGTCGTTCCCTGTGCAGATTCGTTAGCTTACTGAGCGTCCGAGTGCAGACAGAGTGAGTATGCTTACCAACTAACGTTGTGATCAGGGTCTTCGTAGTACTTTCTGCCATCTTCTGTCTTGTGTATGCGCCACTTTGCGTCCGCTGGTTGTTGCCTGGTGGGTGTTAGCAGGGCGATGTTCGGAGCTTGGGGTTGAGGTTCCAGGGAGGATGGCTTACCAAGTAGTCTGCTTAGTGCGAGTGTGGTACCAGTACAGCTCGCCATTCTCGGCGGCAGCAGATTGCCATGGATTGGCTTCTGCTTCTAGCTCGGCCATGGTGTGAGGTGCGACTGGTGGCAGGTGGAAGCAGGCGCGATGCGCTCGAGCAACCCGAGACCAATGTACGCCGCCTCGCGTCAAGGGCTGCTAGTGGAGAAGCGATGAAGATTTTCTTCTGTTGCTAACAGATTGTGTCAGGCACTTGACGATCTCAGTGGAGACTGCGGGAGGACGCGCAGCTGATGGGGTAACTTGAGAAAGAGTTGAGGGCAGCGCTGTTGTGAGATTTGCTAGCTCGCTGTACAGATACGAAGCAACTCGCAAGACGTCTCGCGTCCACACGGCATCTTTTCCAGATTACTCCGTCCCGGGTCCTCGGAATAACATCAGACCGTGGGTTGCCTGCATCACGTGTGTCTCCGACCTCAGTGGAGCCGCCTTGGCAGCTAAATGCAGAGTTTGGCCCCCGTCCGGCCAACTTCTCCTGCTCCTCAGATTCCCCAGATCAGGATCGGTGCAGACGTCACTTCCATGCCAGCAATTTCAATCAGATCCCGATCGCGTTGGAGGATGCGCATCTTGAACCTGTCTACTACCAACTCCATGTACGTGTCGGGAGCTGCGTGTAAGACATACAGAGATTTACGTTAATGTCTGGACACTGTCGAGAGATGTCGTTCGGCCAGATGCCTCGATGCGTCGACTGCTAAAGCATTTTATCGTTGGTACAGGCCATAGAGAGAGAGATGCAAGCCATCCAGGTTTAAGCTTTCTACGCAACCGATCGTGCCTGAACCACTACGGGATTGCATCATTCTGAGCATACCCGTGAGATGCATACCTATGAAAATAGTATTAATATCCAATCGAGTGCCCACTCCTCTACCCCGACTTTCAGTCCGCCGTGCTATATCGCTCTGCCATCTTCAAAATTTCGGCTTAATCCAACTTAGTTCCTTCTTCAAGAATCCAAGCATGCAATTGACAAAGATCTCCTTACTCGCAGCGGCTGCGCTTAGTACCGTCTCAACGCAAGAAGTTCTCGACGCCCAGGTTGAGGTTCGTACATCCCATAATCTTACATTCAGTCCAAAGTGCGCTCGTGTTGACAAGCATGTCACAGCCTCGCCAAGTTGCCAGCTACCTCTCTTCCAAAGCGTCATCAGCGCTTTCCTCCGCTGCAGCATCTGCAATCTCGTCCGCTTCCCAGTCCGTTGGGGGTATTGTTACAGGCACGCATTCTGCTAGTAGCAGTGCTGCAACTACTACCAATGGCAGCTCCACCGGCGCGCAGACAAGCAAAGCAAGCACTACCTCAACCGGCCAGCAATCCGGAGCAACTGGTGGTAGCGGTGCAGCGGGTCTGATCCTTCCTCAAGTTGGGGCCGTTGGTCTCATTGCTGCTGGTGGTGCCCTATTCGTTCTGTAAATAATTGCATAATGTCAAGAAAGGGCTTGCACGTTGCCATGTCCGAACGATATCTGCAGACCTACAGGCACAAGACAGTGTTACTTGAATGTTGTGATCATGTTCGTTAATTCACCAACAAGGCTATCGCTTCTTCCGGACCCAATGCATGTACACAAGGTAGAATCCGACCGCCTAGCTATCCACTCAAGCTTTCTGGGATTGCGCACAGCGCATTCCTGGCCTAGTGTGCGTCATCATATAATCCTACAGTATCAAATTCTCCTGTCTCTCCAAGGTCTTCTGCACATGTCTCAAGAAGTCTGCGCCTCCAACCGTGGACTGTTTTGGATACTCCAAGACAGCAGTACGCATAAGTGAGACGCCCAGCTGGCCAAAAGCCTTGACAATATTCGGTACAGCATGCTCAATCAGGGCCTTCACAAGGAAGTAGTGTGCCTGAGTTCGCTGGGCTGGGGGCGTGTTGAGTAGCTTGGCCATGCATTCCCAGAAAATGTGCGGCGGGAAAGGTACCATTCTCACCTGTTGACTGTTGAATTGACGTAGAGTGAGGGCGGCAAAGACTGAGCCCATCCCGGTCCACTTCTCAGTGGCTCGTTGCTCACTCACGAAAGGGCCATCTTTGGCTGGATCGCGTGGCCAGCCAAGTTTTGCTCGGCCGCCCGGGGTCCGCTCATCCCCTGAAGCTCCAAAAAGCACTGGGCAGGTCTTGTGGAGCTTTGCCAGTGCTATGTCAGTCAGCGGCACGCCTTGCCACTGCGTGTTCGGATCCGTCAGTACTACGACCGCTGAGAGCCCAATATATTGTCCCTCCGCCGGGGTAGATCCAATTTGGCTCATCTTTTGCACGAGAGCCTTCGCCATGATATTGAGGAGGTATATTCGGATCCCGGGAACCTGGTTGTTGTTTTTGTCGACCGAATCCGGAAGGGGCCGGATTATGAAGTCCAGCACATTCAAGGATGGGCATTGGATCCGCTCGGCCTCAGCAAACATGGCCTGCATTCGCCGTATGATTCCCCTATTGTTCTCTTGATCGCTGGTGAACTTGCTGAACTGCGAGCGCATGCTCCTCTTCAGATCACCGAGAGACTTCTTCAGCTGGGGGTACTGCTGCTTGGCATCTTCTATATACTTCCGAGCAGTCTTCAGCCTCTGGTGCAGGGCTAAATATTGTTGATGTTGCAGCGGGCTTTGCGCCGGAGCAGACTGTGATGCACTTGGTTGCGGCTGGACTGCAGATGCTGATGTGGTGGTAGAATGCTCAGGCTGTGGCACTGCTGATTCGGAGGCACTTGTTCTGGCCTTGTGTTGCTCTTGGAGCTCTTGTCTCCGCTGAGCGTCCTGCCTGTCGGCTTCCTCCTGTCGCCGCAGCTGCTCAGCTAAACGGAGCTCTGCCTTCTTCTGCTCTGCCTCTCTGCGTACTCGCAAGGCTTCCGTCTCGGCTTCTAGCTGTCTGTATTGCTCGACTTGCAGCTCAAACTGTTGCTGTTCTTGGTCCAACAAGAGTCTCTTAGCTTCGATGGCCTTTTGTCGCTTGAGCTCCTGGCGGCGCTGCTCTTTACGAGCCCGACGAGCTTGCTGAAGATCGTACTCGGCCTGCGCAGCTTCGGCCGCGGAGCGTATGTTGTCGTGTCGAAGCTTTGCGTCCTGCAGAGCTCGCATATGCTGATTCTCCTGGCGCCGGCTCTGCTCGTCCAGCCTCGAGTTGTGTTTCCTTGCATTCAGCTGGTTCATCACATACTTTGCGCCGGGCATCTTTCTGAGCAGCCGCTTGGCCCTTGACTCGTTGTCATCTTGCGCCAAACCGTCTTCCTCAAGTCGCGCCATGTTTGATGAAAGGTGTTTCAGGGTTGGAGAGGTGTGAGGCGGAGGAGGGGGCTGGTTTGCAGGAGGGTCGCGTGTGACGTGCAGGTAACACGGCTGAGGGAACTCGAGTGGGTCGCTGGATTGTGAGAATCGGTGAAGAGCATGCAGGTGGGCAGCGCGTAAGAGAAGAGTGAAGGAAGGGAACAATGACGACGCGTCAGAGCGAGACAAGCTCAAGAGCCGCACAGGTGCACGCCAGCATCGCCTGCAGAACAACAGCGACAAGGCGCGAGACGGGCGATGGCTAAAGCGGCAGGCAGTGATGCTGTGAAAGACGTGCACGTGAAAGCGCGGTGGAAGGTTGTATAGCAGAATGGACGGATAATCCGCGAGTGTCGAATCGCAGACTCGTCTGTCTTTGATGCCTCCGTCGCCCGCTTGCCCAGAACGTCTCAGCCGACAGCCGTTCCTCACTCGACCTTCCATCACACTACCTGTTTTCATCGTCCCGTCTTCAACCTCCCTCACCCACCTCATCCCCCCTCCTCACCTTCCTTCCTCACGCACTTCGATCGCTCCTACCCTCCCTCCTTCCTTCACGCTGGCCGCCTGGAGCCCCCGTCAATCCTTCCCAATTGTCCACCTGCACCCTCTCGTTGCCTGGACGCCCGTCCCTTGCCAGAACACCTCCGCTTTGAGCCCACGCCCATCTCGTTCTCTACATCACCATCGTTGTTGCACCGCTACCCACTTTCTCGCAACGACCCTCTACCCACGCATTCGACCCTCCGTTTCGAATTTTCCTCCGCATCTTACGATCCCTCTGCTCTACCGAGCCGCTGCTGGTCACGTCCCTATTCGACCTTGCTTTTGATCAGTACTCAAGCCTTTACTCGGCTGCAGATATCTCCATGCTCCAAGTCGTTTGACTTCACCCCACCAATTGTACAGATTTTGGACTGCTACCCAGTTCTGCATCTTCCACATCACAGCGTAAGTGCCCCTCCACATCTCTCCACAACGCCCCTCCACATCACTGACCACAACAAGACTTTTGCCTGACCTACCCCGTCACCATGGACAACCAAAACTTGCAGCCTCCCTCCGGCCGTGGCGGTAGGCCACTCCACATTGCGCACCGTCGCAGCCCTTCAGAGATGACTCCACTCATGAGTATGTGCCCTGCGCCGCCACCCTCTCCTCCTCTAACAGAATATCAGTGGAGCAACTTGCTATTGCACAGCAAATCGATATCTTGACACAGCAGCAACAACAGATTCTTGCAGCATCGCAGGGATACGGCAACATGAATATGATGCAACAACAGATGGCAGGTGGCCAGTTCAACCAGAACCAGATGCCTGGCCTTGCCCCTCAAGCCGGCAACTTTCAATTCCCCCAGCAATTCCATGGTCAGCAGCAGCTGGGCGGTATGCAGATGAATCCGCAGCAAATGCACGCTCATCGTCGTAACCAATCCGCACTTCCCGGTATGGGTATGGGCCCTCCTCCTGCCCCTTCATCTGGAGCATCTGGCTCAGCTTTCGCCGACTTCAACCACTCGGGTCGAAACGAGAACATCAATCCTCGCGGACGTGGTGGCCCTCCGGGCGGAGGACATACCAGACGACACTCTCTAGCTCTGCCAGAGGCGAAGAAAGCAGCAGAGCTCGCAGAGCAGAAGCGCAAGTCCTCGGCTTTTCAGTTCCCCATCCCAGGAGGTGGTGGTGCTACTCCCACCACTCCGGGTCAGTCATCCAGCCCCTCCAACGCCGACACGTCTTCCTCTGCAGGCATCGGTCGAGGAATTGCCCACGGCCGTAGTCAAAGCATGGCTGTCAACGGTGGCCGTGGCGCCGGTGGCCAACGTGGCGGACCCAACTTCTCTTTCCCAGCTTCTGGTGGTGAGAGCGGTGGCCGCGGCGGCCATGGACGCTCGGCATCTCGCAACTTTGAAGGCAACTGGCGCCAACCCAACAATGTGCCCTCTATCCAAGAGCAAGCTCCCGAAATGGGTAACTTCCAGATGCCGCAGGGCCAGGGCTTTCAGCCTGGTCATCGCGCTCGTGGCTCTGTCAACCAATCCATCAGCTCTATGGGTGGCTTCCAGTACCCCGGCCAGCCTCAGCTCATGGGTCTGCCTCAAGGGCTGATGCAGCAATCCCAAATGTTCAACGGTCAGGGCTTGAACCCACTGCAACTCGCTCAGCTTCAGGCATTGCAGAACGCTCAGGCCAGTGGCCAGGCTATGCCGGGTCTTCAGATGAGCCAACACGCTCCTGGCATGGGTGGCAACCAACAGCAAGCCCAGCGCAAAACCCTCTTCACCCCGTATCTCCCTCAGGCGTCTCTTCCTGCTCTTCTTAGCGACGGTCACCTAGTTGCCGGTATCCTGCGTGTCAACAAGAAGAACCGCAGCGATGCTTACGTCACAACTACAGACCTTGATGCCGACATTTTCATTTGCGGCAGCAAGGATCGTAACCGTGCTCTTGAAGGAGATCTGGTCGCTATTGAGCTCCTCGACGTCGACGAAGTCTGGGGCCAGAAGCGCGAGAAGGAAGAAAAGAAGAAGCGCAAGGACATCGTTGATAGTCGCAACGCTAACACTGCAGCAAATGACGCTACCACTGGTGGAGATGCCGCCTCTGGAGAGGGTGGCATCCGTCGCCGCGGCAGTCTCAGACAACGTCCAACCCAGAAGAAGAATGACGACGTCGAAGTTGAGGGCCAAAGCCTATTGCTGATGGAAGAAGAAGAGATCAACGATGAGCAGAAACCTCTTTACGCAGGTCATGTCGTAGCTGTCATTGAGCGTGTCGCAGGTCAAATGTTCTCTGGGACCCTGGGTCTGCTGCGTCCCAGCAGCCAGGCCACGAAAGAGAAGCAGGAGGCCGAGCGCAGCGCCCGCGATGGACACCACTCACGCCCCGACCGTGGCCAAGACAGGCCGAAGATTGTCTGGTTCAAGCCTACTGACAAGCGCGTCCCGCTGATTGCAATTCCTACCGAACAGGCTCCTCGCGACTTTGTTGAGAAACATCAGGACTACGCAAATCGTATCTTTGTGGCATGCATAAAACGCTGGCCCATCACCTCGCTTCACCCTTTCGGCACTTTGGTCGAGCAGCTCGGCGAGATGGGAGACCTTAAGGTGGAGACTGATGCCTTGCTGCGCGACAATAACTTCGGCCCGGACGACTTTAATGACGCCGTTCTCAAGAGTGTCGGATTCGACGACTGGTCTGTCGCCAATGATGGCGAAGCTGCTTTCCAGGATCGCCGCGACTTGCGCTCTGAGAGCACCTTTACGATAGATCCAAACGGTGCCCAGGAACTGGACGACGCTCTTCATGTCAAGCAACTTCCTGACGGTCTCGTTGAGATTGGTATGCACGTTGCAGATGTTGCTCATTTCATCAAGGCAAACTCCTTGGTCGACCGCGAAGCCAAGAAGCGTGGTACCGGTGTCTACCTGATGAACCGCACCGTTAATATGCTTCCGTCTCGCTTGTCTGCCGACATCTGCTGCCTTAACCCCGGACAGGATCGTTACACTGTCAGTGTCATTGTCAAGGTGGATCCCGCCACCGGTCAGGTTGTCGATGACTCGACCTGGGTCGGCAAGACTATCATTAAGAGCACAGGCAAGCTTTCGTACGAGGAAACCGACTCGGTCATCAACGGCAAGCCTGCTGCTTCAATCAGTGCCGAGCGTGTCAAGGAGGTGCGGACTCTTTACACCATTGCACGCAAGCTTCGCTCTGCTCGCTTTGGCAATCGTGTCATTGAGGCGCCTGCTCTGCGTCTTCTTTACCAGCTTGACGATGAGAACGTTCCCGTGGAGCAGAACATCTTCGACACCACTCCCGCCCACGAGCTCATTGAGGAAATCAGTCACAAAATCAACGCGATTGTCGCAAAAACCATTTTCGACCAGCTTGGTGAGAAGACTTGGCTCCGCCGCCAACAGCCTCCCAACCCTCGCCGCTTGCAGACTTTTGCGGAGCGTATGACGCGTCTTGGTTTCGACATTGACACTTCCAACAGCGGAGATTTGCAGAACAGTCTGTTCAATTTGAAGGATGATGGCATTCGCAAGGGCATGGAGACGCTTCTCGTCAAGGCCATGTCTCGTGCGAAGTACTGCGTCGCAGGCCGCACCATTGGCGAGGATCTTCCTCACTTTGCGCTCAACTTGCCCCTCTACACACACTTTACCAACCCGTCCCGCCGTTATGCTGACATTATTGTTCATCGCCAACTGGAGGCTGTTTTGTCTGGCGGTGCAGTCGAATTCACTGACGACGTTGACACGTTGGCTAAGACTGCAGACCTGTGCAACACGAAGAAGGACTCCGCTCAGACGGCTCAAGAGCAAAGTGTTCACATCGAGTCCTGCCGCAACATTGACCGCCGCCGTCAGGCAGCGGGCGGTGACCTTATCTGCGAGGGTATTGTCCTTTGCGTCTACGAATCAGCCTTTGATGTGTTGATTCCAGAGTACGGCTTTGAAAAGCGGGTGCACTGTGACCAATTGCCTCTGAAAAAGGCCGAATTCGACAAGCATCAGCGCATTTTGGAGCTGTACTGGGAGAAGGGTCAGCCATCGTCGGCGTACGTTCCTGAGGACGAGCGGTCCAAGCCGCTCCGGGGCAACAGTGTAGCCGCACGCGAATCTGAGGCCCAGCGACAAGCACGTGAGGCGGCCGAGGCCAAGCGCCGCCAATTGGATACTGGCACCATGTCTACTGCGGAAGCCGACGCTTTGTTTGATGACGATGAGGACGACGAGTCTGTCATTACCGAGATGACTGCTGGCGTGTCTTTGAGTGAATCAAAGTATGCTCAGCATGACAACGCAAAGTCGGCGCCCACGCCTACGGTTGCACCTGCAGACGACACCCCTGAGAGCAGGTTGACAGACAAGCAGAAGTGGCTCAAGATGTTTTCTCTGCGCGAGAGCAACGGCGACAACATCCAAGACGTAAAGGAGATGACGCGCGTACCAGTCATCCTTAAGACGGACCTGACGAAGAGTCCCCCGTAAGTTGACCTTGTTTTGCGGGCAGTTGGACGAATTTGTGTGCTAACGCTTGACAGTTGCTTGACCATTCGCTCAGTCAACCCATATGCTCTGTAAGCGTGCAGGCATTTTTGCGAAGTTGACGCCGACATTCATTTTTCCTTCCGATTGAAGGAAGACCCTTGCGATGCGATCACGCCCAGCATTTTACGCTCACTACACACTAATTTAATACTACACCATGACGGCTTGAAGTTGCTAGGCAGCAACGTCCACTCTTTGATGGGGATGGACAGGTAGGGCAGAGCAAGGCGCCCCTCATCGAGCAGACAAGGGGTAAAGACGAATGGAGCAGACTGCCGAAGAAGTTGATGGAAAGACGGCAGTTGCGCACCAGCCAAAGTGGTCAGATTGCGGGCGAATTGGAGGAATGGCCGAAGAAAAGTTGAATTCGGACTATTTCTTCAGTTGTAGTTGTTTTCTTTGATCACGGTAGTCAGTTTTTAATTGCAAGCAAGCACGGCATGACGATTTCTTTAGCAGACTGCAAGTCTCATATCTCTTTTTCTGCTCTCTCCCTCTCTCATCATTCTTCTCTTCTCCATGGCCGATTAAGCGCAGGATGAGGTAAGCAGTCACGAATTGAGTGAGACCGTGCACGACTTTTAGACTTTGATTGGCGTGTAAATGAATGGTAGCCTGGTAGGCAGGCAGTGCAAGTCGTATCAACGATCGGCTAGGGAGTGAGTCAACAGTGGAACGGATGAGCCGACGCGCCATTGAGGGAAGTGGGACCACTACCGCGAGCAGATGCGAAGGCGTCGCAAAAGGCGCGAGGGCGGTCTGAATTATGCTTGTGTGATTGAGACGGCTACGGCTTACGTTTGAGCCAGCTGTCTGGCTTGGAGTGGGCGTGGGCGCTCTCGAGGCCGTCGGACAGAATCTCAGGGCTCTGGGACTCACTCGAAGAGTTGTAGCAATGCCGATGCAATGTGTGCAGGAGGACGAATGTCTGTGCCAATACGGGACGTATTGCCCGGTCTGGGGCCAAAGCACAGGTGTATGAGACGGTGGGAGGACTAGGGCGCGAGGTGCGTGTTGTGGCCACGGTAGTTGGATCTGCACAGCCGCCGGCAATTTGCCTGATTGCAAGAAGCAGAGGGCGCGGCTGCAAGCGGACAGGCTCGTGATTCCGGCGTCCAGCGCTACGCGACGAAGGGGCAATTAGGCGGAGGGAAGGGGGTCGGTGGAGGTGCAGGAGGGTGAGGAGGTGCCTGTGCAAAGCGGAATTGCGGCCGGTGAAAGCCGT
This sequence comes from Taxillus chinensis, assembly GCA_023512835.1. NCBI lineage: Eukaryota > Viridiplantae > Streptophyta > Magnoliopsida > Santalales > Loranthaceae > Taxillus > Taxillus chinensis. The sequence goes on from JAKCVP010000010.1 coordinate 304,424, forward strand.
TGAGGAAGACGCTAGTGCGGTGCTCGTGGGGTGAAGAGGATGCCGCCAGAATGTCTTGTCGCGCTCTTTGCTCGCGCCCTTGAGGCCTGCTTGAGCATCATGGCTCTGCGACTGTGGGCGGTGGTGCAGCGGGCGATGAGTATCTGATCGAGATTTTGTGCGTGTTGAGGGCCCGATTGTGGGAAAGGCATCGCCCAGCTGCACCTGCACCGCTGCAGAGTGCGGATACGCCAGTTGGTAAGCGCACTCGGCGTCTTTGCGCAAGGCTGGAGCCCCCCTCCGCTGAAGGACGCTGTGCCCGCGCAGCCCGGGCGCCAGACATCTCTCGCACAAGATATGAGTCACAGAGGGCTGAGCCGGGGCCTGCGGTCGCACTGGCGAGTTGCGCTTGGCTACAAGAACTCTTTGTTCCCCACGCACACCCATTTCTCCCTCTCTTCTTCCCCATCCCCTCCAGCTCGCCACACATCCACTCGCCCACATTGCAGTCTTAGAAATGGCTGCGTAGTCGCCCGCCCCCGTGCACCCTGTCTCGTATACACCACATCAACAACCACTCCCCACAGCGCCCCCCAGGCCCTGTGAACAACGAAAAGAGCTCCCGCTCTCACTCTGCGTTCCCTGCTACCTCTCCCGTAGCAGCCATACCACCCTACGCTATTCCGCTCTCCTCCAAGACGGATCAATCACAGCAAGAATGGCTTCCCCAACCGGCACCATCCTTTACGGCTCAGCCGACATCTGCGACTCATCTCCAACAGTACACTTCTCCGGACTTCGTCTTGTTCGGCGATCTGCAAGCTCAGAATCCCCCAGATAATAGCACCCAAGCCTTTGGCCAGACACTCTCTGCCATTAGCCAACAGTTCAATCTTCCTCAATCTACCCTGAACAACCTCTCTACTGCTACCAATCACTACCAATACAACAAAGGTTTCCAACAACAACAACAACAACAACAACACCTGAACTCTCCAGCTGCTGCTGCTGCTGCCGTGTCCATCCTGAATCGCTTCTACGCTCTGGAACAAAACTCTAATCCCAGGAACAACTCTACCAACATCCCCTCCTACCCTGCTGCCATGTCTACCGACTCCTCTTTCGGCTCGGCGAGCTTCGCCTCCGAGAACCAGGACATGGCTCACCTCACCGACTTCCTCAACACCGACACCTCGAGCTTCACCCCCATCAATGACCCTGCCCCTACCTCCAAGATTGGGACTGTCTCTCCTCAGGAGCTCTTCAGCGGTCACGGCTTCAACTCGGCCCCAACCTCCAACACGCTGACCAACCTCACGACTCCTTCCATGGGCTACGATGACTCCCCCGAGTTTGACAGCCTGGAGACCTCCCCAATGTTCGGCACCGATGGCATTGATGCTTCGACCAACTGGGCCCCTCTCTTCAACACTGCAGCTCCTCAGGACATCTACGTCCCTGCCGAGCTAGCAAAGGAAGAGTCATTCGACAAGGATATCAACTCGATAGCCATGTCCCGCAACTCTTCTGAACAGTCCGACGTTTCGTGTGGTACTCCCCTCAACAAGCGCGATGATCCTCTGCGCCCTACCATGTCTGAGACGGCTGGTGTTCACCGCAACCGTCGCACTGGCAAGGTCTTGGGGCCCATCGCCGTCGATGAGGGTGACACCAAGGCCGTCAAGCGCGCCAAGAACACCATGGCTGCTCGCAAGTCTCGTCAAAAGAAGCGTGACGTTGAGGACGGTTTGAGAGAAGACGTTGAGAAGCTCCGTGCTGAGCGTGATCATTGGATGATGCTCGCGCTCAAGTTCGGCGCTGAGATGCCTCACTCTCCCCCCTACTCTCCCCCTCCTCGGTAGACTTTTCCCCTTCTGCGGAAAGGCTGACCCTAGGCCCCCAAAAGTGCTCTCTTTTGGACACGCATCACACTGGAATCTTTGTTTTACGGTACCTGTTTTCTGTCGCGTCTTGCAGTTCTCAAGACGACTTCCATGAGACGTGGGCTTGGCTGCCGCACGTCGACCGCGCTTCACAAGGGTGTTGCCGGACGGGTGAAGCCCAAGGCCCATGGCCTCGTCTGAACCCTGCGCGTTTGGAAAATCCCACAGAAGTTTGCAACTCGACGCCTATTTTACAGTCGAGCTTCTCGTGGCAACGGGAGTTTGCAACTCGACACACATATCGTCGAGCTCCCACTTATGAATGACCACGTTGTCATGAGGATCGGAAAAGTTTTCAACTGGGTCTTGCTTTCGACTTGTTTCCCTCTTCTTCCCCCAACAGGTCGATTCTGCTGTCTCCCATCAACCTTGCTGGCGCGAGGTCGGGATTGACGCGTGACCTTTTCACTTGATTTTGACTTTTTGTAACGGCGACATGGTGTCGACCGCCTCTACTCAATGACTGTTTGAGTCCGGGAAGATTTGACGGCTCTTGATTTGACGTCTCGGCTGTTCGAGCATATACATACACTACACTGTTCTCCTGCTGCACAGCCGTACTGAATCGAATATATGAACCTATTCTCTTGCATCATTCATCATCCCGTTTCGCTACTGCTTAGTACTACTGTCCTTCGATTCCTTGTCCAATACCCTTTTTCCGGATGGCATCAGGTGGTACCATACGAACTGACAAAATAGGTACCTATCAAAGACTTGTTCCCAAATGCATCCCCTGCTCAGTAGATACAGTACCATATGGCAGCATGATCCTTGACATTTGCGTCCGGCTCCCAAGAGCCAACGCCATCGAGAGAGTACGTCCCCAACTCGATGCAACATGTTGTCATAGTCGAGAGTTTGATTTTGACTCTTGAGCGGGTGGCCCGCGACATGTACCTCTACTGTTAACATGCCTTTGCCCTCTTACTTCTCCCTGCTCACTTGTTTTCCTTGCATCGAGACCCTCAGATCCCTAGTGAGAAATCCGAGCACTGAGAGTGTCTGTTCAGCAACGTGAGTGATTCATAATCGTACAGACAAGAGGCACGAGAACATAATGCTCGCAACATCCTCCGCTGCTCGTCGCCTCTCCAATCCCTCGATCTCGCTGCTCTTATCTCTGGCTTTGACCCTGGTGCTATTCACGTCGCCATCCGAAGCTGAAATGAGACCATGGTGCTATTGGACGTCCCATGATAATTGTACTAGTTGGGACGATTTGTGGCATTTCCGCCAAGTAGGTCTTCTTCCTGAACTTTCCATCGTCTCCCAGCCCTTGGATTCCCGCAGTAGAGAGAAAATCGAGATGATCTGACGACATTGATAGGATTTTTGTAAAGGGGGACATTTCCAAAAGAATGGGCGAAAGGTACGGCGCGCAGTCATTCATCGTTCATTCCACTTTGATCATATACGACGTCAACGCCGACGACGACCACCATGAGAGTGCGTTTTCGCTACGGCGTTGGTCCGACTTTTTGAAGATAGACAGCCATCGGCCCCAGTCACCAATTCGTCGTCAAAAATGCCTATTTACCTACCCAGGTATCTACCTTAGGTAGTTCCTACCTTGGCCGACGAGAGGCTATACGCAGAGCATGGCTTACCAGATTAAAGCAATACAAGGGCACGAATAATAACAGCGCGTATGCCATTCTGACGGCTGATGCAGTTCCTGATGTGAGTACATCACTGCTCTCTACCTTGGCTCATTTGTATCATCTGGATGTGGGAGAGATACCTAGCACGCCTGGTCTGCTCTTCAGCATCGTCTCTGGACACAGCACCAGCATTCGTTGTAATCAAGTGCCAGACAAAGCAAATATTGTTCCAAAATATTGCGTCGACAGCTTCAAAGGTCACCTACATTGACAGTGCGGGCTAATCAAGATTTGTAACAGGAAGCTGGATGCTGGGTTGGTTTCCAACGAGTAAGCGCTGAACCCTCTTGTTACAAGCATGAGCGCGTACTCTGCAGCGGCTACGGCTTATTAACCTTGTTCTGGCCTAGATCGTTGATGAGTGTTTTGGAATTAGGAATGGTGGGATTTGGTTCCCTAAGGAGGGGAGTACGTCGACCCTGTTGCTCCTTCCTTCTCATGGCCTACTATTTTTTCTAGCCATTTTCGCCGCCTTCTCTTCCTCTCTTTCTTTCTTTATTCCTTCTTCCATTCTCCTCCTCTCAGTCTGGCAGCCTTCTTACCTCTTTCAATCAACTTCCCTTGCCCATCATGCTTTGTACGGCGCATCGGAATGATGTCGTTTGTCACTCTTTATTCTCTCCCTTACCCCTATTTGCTCCAGGTCGTCATTAGTCGCTTTGCAGAATCCTACGCTACATCATAGCTGTTTTTATGCTAAATTTGCGCACTAGATTGGCATGTCGATATCAATTTCTGCAGTCCATTAGCCGGACTCGGGGATGAGAAAGACGAGCAGCAAGTACTGGCCAACTCGTCAGTATCGAAATAGGCGACCTGCACAATTCCGAGACACTACGAAGTCCATGCGTGAAAGCGATCAAGCCGGAAGAGACGATATCAAGAGGAGTAGTGCAATATTAGTGGGGTTACGCAAAGGCAGTCCGGGCTCATAGCGTGGGGTGTCTCCACTTTTCGCGAATCGCAGGGCACCTGATGATTCCTACACCTCACCTAAGTCGTCGCATTTACGTGCCAGAGTCTGGTACCGTTGTAGTCTGCTTGTGTTCAGCTCTGAGTTCCTTGCGGCTTCTAAAGCTGGTCCTGACGACGCAAAATTCTGCCGTCGATTCGAGGCTCAGAGCTGATCGCTCATCCAAGTCTGGAGTGACTCAGGTGAAGACTGTGACGTTCCTGCAGTCACGGTTCGGCCGTCTTTGTCAGTCGTCCACGACCTTCCGTGCTCCTGAGCGTAGTCTTTCCGCTCGTGGGGGTAGTTGCAGTCGTTAGTCTTTCCTTTCTCGCAACTGCGACACAAATTTTGGCTCGAACTTGTATTGTCTCACCTCTTATCACGTCAGTTGTACCTGCATGCATCTCGATGCCTGTATCTCTCTCTTCTCAGCACACCTATCCACCAAGTAGGTACTATATATATCCTTAGACCAGCGCCAGCACAATTCGCCTATCAGCATCTCTCCAGCACACACCTTTAAAGCCAATAGCGATCATTGCAGACGTGAGAGGTGAATCGAGCGGCAGAGAATGTCTATTTGCACTTCTACATCTACTTTTCCCCGACACAGCCTCAGCATCGCTTCACTTTATCTCATTCTGAGCCCTCTGTTTACCGTACTATTAGCATTCGTGCCCATTATTGTACCCTCAAAGGGTTATACACCTACATGTTACTCGACTAATCACGCACCATGCGTGAATTGGAATGATTTGTGGTCTATGCGAGGGGTATGTTGGGCCTTCTGTTTTCCCTTCTTCTCTTTCCTATTCTATTTGCCTTGGAGTATTTCGTACCTACCTATATCGGTCAGTCCGCTTTGCTCTTACATTCTTACCTCATTCTCTGTTTGATATTAAACCAAATGTCGGGTTTTCACATTTTTCACGCAAAGTTCAGGGCATGACCTTGCCCTCTTCGATTGACCACCGCTTGTAAAAGCAATGAGACGGAAGCTTAGACCAGGAAACTCCTACTCAAATAGTCAGATCGATGCGGAAGCTGATTTTGCTGCACAGGACTTCTGCCTTCAGAATCATTGGAAGCAGAATGGTCGAAAGGTAAGCGTCCACACACACTCTCTCTTCTGTCCCTTCCTTACTAGGGCTGGCTTCTCTACTGCTGATTGGCGCGCCTTTCTTCAAGTTGAAGGGCCAAAACTACATGCAAGCTTTCCATAAGAACGACATTCGCATCAAACCCACCTACGCGCAGAAAGCAAGACGCTTCCCAGGTCACGCCGTGACCAGAAGAAGGAGCTGAAGAGCTAATGAGTGCTAATGTATAGCAATACTTTGGAAGCAACAACAACAGCGCCCTTGCCATCTTCAGCAGTGATGCAATTCCCAATGTGAGTCCCGGATTTCCTGGCTCTGCTCTGCGTATCGCGATTGCACCAGTATCGTAGCTGACAGACATACAGGAAAACGTGTGCTGGACGGCCTTTGAGCAAGTGAGTGTTTCTTATTTTCGGCAATTCTACGTCGCCCTCAAAACGCTGGTACTGCTTCCACAAGGCCTATGCCTGTGTGTGTTTTTTGGCTTTCTGGAGCGTTCCGCGAAGCGCATCACGCGCACGTACAGAAGGTGCATCGTGGCTAAGACGCTGCACTTCCACAGATTATCAAGACCTGCTGGGGCTACCAGAATGGTGGAATCTGGTTTCCGCTTAAGGGAAGTAAGTGGTTTTCTGTTCGCTACTGCTACTGCTTCGTTTGATATTCCTCCCCTGACAAATTCCGATTGTCAACTACTTGTTTTATGATCCAGGTTGAGTACGGGCTTCGATGCGGTTGGCTGGCTTTGCTGTTTCTCCTAGCACTGGCGGTCCGGGCTTTGTCAACGGTTCGGATGGGCTAGTTCAACGGATGAAGTGATGTTGTAAACATTGCGGCTTGTGTGAACGGCCTGCATGCGTTTTATCAAGCTGTTCGATGACCCACGATATTGTACCGAATGCTTCGCCACAGCACGCTTGCTGCATGCGATTACTGCAGATGACTGATTTTCCATGCCATAGATTTTCACGCAGACATTAATTTCTGCAGCCCACTTCCTGGAATGGTGCAGTGGAACGCAACGAAGCCGCATTGATGGGTGCTCATGCTCGATCCATTGATGTCGCTCTTACGGTCGGATGTGCGTCGGGGTCAGGCGTCGGGCTATGTAGAGAAGCGACGAGATTACGAGGGGATGAATGCGATGAAGGCATATCAAGGGCGACGCTGAGTGAGCAAGGGAGACAAGAGACAACGCGAAGCGAGCAACAAGTGATGATGAAAGCGAGGCTAGGAGAGCAACAACACTCCATGTCAATGGACGTCAAACAGAGCGAAAAGAAAACCTTCTACAACGATCTGGAGGGAATGGGTACCAAGTTCGAATGTAGTTGCCATTCTATTGTTTTTTTTGGCTTGAGTCGTCATTATTCTTCCTCGCAGCGAATGCACAATGCACAATGCACGACAGACCGCACGGATGACTTTACGTGAACTTCAAATTGCTCCGTTTCAGGAGGGGCTTTATGTCTGTATGTATGCATGGTGACGGGGCCCCTTTACTGTCAATGCAGTCATACCTCCGTCCTCTGCATTACACCTTACGCGATCTTGCATTGGATCTTGAGCATAGAGTGACATGCAGTCTGCATGATGATAATACAGCCATGCACAATATGTAAGCAAGATGCAGATGGCCAAGGCGAGCAAGTACGCGGCAAGTGATGTGTAATGACAAGGGAGCACGCCAATGGCACATGGACAGAGCAGTCATGGCACACCGTCTCTACCGAACCTACCGTCCACAGACCCAAGCCACGTGACAAGACCACATTTGCTAGGAAACCCCCACCAGGGGGGTTAAAGAAATGAAGAGAGGACGAGGGAAAAGTTGGCAGGCCCAGCTGCCAGCAAGTGTCCGGGCTGCAGCGCTTTGTCGATGATGCTCCGGAGGTAGAGTCGAGCCTGAGCTTTCGTGATGATCGAGCTCTAGACTCGGCAACGCGAAACAATGGAAAGAAAGCTGGCTGCCTGGTCCAGACAATGCAGCTCAGGGGTTTCCTTAATGCACGGCGCTTTATTCAATACGCCCCTCCCTCCCATCGAATAACGCCGGCGGTGGTGCTGGGCAGGAGCAGGGAAACCCTTGAGGCGCGTTGATTGAGTCTCGCAGCCGAGGGCGGCTGACAAGTCAACCTCGCATTGAGAAGAAAAAAGTTTTTCGTGAGCTTGATAACTTTTGGAGACTGGCAAGGGACATGGCTGTTCGGGAGTGGGTCAGGGACCATTGTCAAGCGTACATCAATGCTGGTGTAGACATTTGTGTGGAGTCAGTTGCGTGTTGGCGGTGGAAGTGGCGGCGCGGGCGCGGGCGCGGGCTGGGGCAGCTGATGAAACTTGTGCGCCTGTGCGTTGCTTTTTGCTTCTTGGTTGTTCGCCTCTTCGAAGAAGCCTGTGCTCGATGCGTTGTGCAGCCCGAGGGCGCTGATTAGAGTGTCGCTCAACGTTACAGACGCCCAATTCTGCGTGTTTCTTCGAAGTGGAGAGGTAGGGCCTGGGTGCGGACAAGGGCATGCATTCTGATCGCCAGCCACAGCCCGCGCACAATAGTTCATGGCGTGCGGCGTCGACTTGGCAATCGCTCAGGTGGAGGAGCATTGATGCGTCGCCCCGACTGTAGGGTGGACTCGCGTGCCTTGAGCTCACCGGGCACGCCGCCTGCTTCTGCATGCATTGGGGCTGCAGGCCGTCTAATCAATAATCCTGCCCGTGCGTTGAGCGCAAATGAGGCGCAGGATTGGGGCATATTGTCAGTGTTGGGGAGCAAGCATTAGCGGGCTCAGGCACGTGGAGAACAGGATTGACCATGCAGGCGAAACATTGAGATTTCCAGATTGACAGGCCCCTCGGCTTGATCGCGATCATCGTCAACCAGCGGGATGCTCGCACGCCCGTGACGCCATTGTCAGAGCTCTGGAATGGGAATCGGCAAGTGATACGAGACAGCAGCAGCAGCAGCAGCAGCAGCAGCAGCAGCGCTCGCATCGAGCTCCGGCCCAAGATGATCCTCTAGCCGACTCAGGGGCTGTGGGGGCCGAAGGAATGCATTTGCACCCAGCTGGCTGCCAGACTGCCAGGGCGCGCTGGAAGCTTCTCGATTCTGCACGCCTTGGCGGTGTGTGTGCATGCAAGGCTCGCCCATTTGACTGCGGGCAACCGGCTAGCTCAGGTAGCATGTCGTTCCCATCGCGTAAGGATGACCAGACGTGCCAGCGACAGGAAGGGGAGTCGGGGAAGTGAGGGTGTTTGTAGCATTGTGAGACGCGTGACGCTTACGCAAGCTGGTTGACAATACTCTCCTTGCTGGACCAATGTCCTGTTGGTACTAGAGAGATATGCCCCCTGTTGGACGTCAAGAGCTGGGCTGGCATTCCCCGGACCAGCTGCCATGAGATGCAGATTGCCAATCTCCTGAGGCCCGCAGGCACTGGCTGCCACGCCCCCACAGGGTGCTAGGGACCCCTACACACGTGCGGAGCGCGGCGGATGCGTTAGTGGAGGCAGACCAGCCAGCGGGAGGCGGAACACGGAAGACGTTGCGCGTCCTGCACCGCTCATCTCTGCTCCCCCTCAGCCCGGGAGCGCAGAGGCGAGCCAGGGGGGAGGGGGCGTTTTCGCTGTTGGCTCCTGGCTGTGGACTGTGGGCAGTGGGCTAAGTTACTGCTGGCAACAGCACCAGATTGCCCGCCTCCAGCCTAGATATAGTCGTCCATGAAGCACTGGTAGGTAGTGCCTGTACGAGCACAGTATTACTTTGTAGCCCAGCAACGCATGAATGCTCTGTTGGGGGAGGTTCCCTCGCTCGTTTCTAATTTGAAACCGCCTTGAACAGGTCAATGGCTGCAGCAAATCAGCGAGCCGACGCTTCGGGAGCTCGAGTTATTATTATTGTGCGAGGGCTATGGCCCCTTGGAGTTGGGAGGCGGCCTTTGCTCGTTGCGTGCTAGTGCAAAACCCCTAGACTCGCTCGGCTTTGTTACTTAACCCTCCCGCCCGCACTGCCCGTTACTGCCAGCTGTTCACATCACCAGGCTCCCACTTGCTCCATCTCAACCCACCCCCCACCCCCTCCGGCCCTCCCCTCCACCACGCAGTCGTCCTCATCTCAACAAAATTCCCTCTGGCATTCTCCTCTTTACCAACGCCCCGCCGACTACACTGCTGACAACCCACAATGGAGATCACTTCCACCATGTTCCAATCACAATCCTATCCCTCTCCCTCCACACAAATAGTTGCCTCTCCTCCTACGCCATTCATTTCTCCGCAAGAAATGTCCCAAGACTCCTTCTCTGACGCCACTCCCTCCGTGGCCGACGCTCTCGACAACACTGAAAACTCCTCGGCATCGTCAAAAAAGAAGAGAAAGTCCTGGGGTCAGGTCTTACCTCTGCCTACCACAAACCTTCCTCCCCGAAAGCGCGCCAAGACCGAAGCAGAAAAGGAGCAACGTCGGTACGAGCGCGTTCAACGCAATCGTGCTGCCGCACATGCTTCGCGCATGCGCAAGCAAGAGGAGACCGATAACCTCCGCGCCGAGAACAACCGCCTGAAACAGGATAACCAAGAGCTGCGCCAAACAATTCAACGACTACAAGAGGCTCTTTCCAAAGGCTCATCAGTGGCTACCTACGATAAGCTGCTAACGCCTCCGCGCGAACTCGAGCTCCCGCTCGACAGCGTCCCTTCCCTTTCGTCAGGTTCTCCACATTCATCACCCACCACATCATTGGCCCACACCCCACCCCCTTCCGGTGACAACGACCTTCCCCTCTTCACAGCGATCGCATCCGACGCCACACATTCAGCTGCAATGTGTGTCTCCCGGCAGTGGACGCCGGATGCGAAAGCTTCAGTTTCCAAGAGGCGGAGAACGCCGGCAAGAGCCAAAACCAAATCCCGATGATGGACATGACAAACTTTATGATGAATATGACTCAGCCGTCCGATTTTCAGACCGGCTCCAACCTCCCCGTCCACGATTTTGACTTTGAAATGGGCGACTTCCTCAACATGGACAGTGCCGACTCCTTCGGCCCTACGTCTAACGACAGTGCTGGACCCACCGGCCCCGAGATCAAGGTAGACAACAGCGACAGCACCATTCTCAGTCTCCTCAACCTTGACCAGCTTGAGCCTACTAGTTCTTAAGATGCCGAATGCAGATGTGGACGCAGCTTCGGCTTTGCGACTATCTGTCATCGAGCAGAAGAGCGAACGATCAAGCTTGTCGACGGTTCGAGGATGCCGGGTAAGGTAGCTGAAGCTGTGTTTCGTATCCTAAAAACGGGGTTTTCTATGGTGTGGTCGTTGCTACAAAAGTCTGGTTAGCGTGGCGCAAGGCGTGTCCGGAGTGCATTTTCGAATGGGTTCCCCTCACTCCAAGTAGACGGGATGAGAAGGAATTGGGTCGGTAACTGGAGTCGTCGGCTTACGACGAATGATGATGAGCGATGTGGACTGAAACAATAGCAACCCACTGTACTACTATTGCCTAAGAAGGCTTGCGCTAAAAAGGAAAATTATACCTTGCCCTCTTCTACATTCGTTCTGCTTTGCATGTGGATTCTCTATGGCCCGCAGATTGCTCAAGATTGAGGTGTCCGTGATTGAATGCATCTCGTGCGTGCAAACTGTGGTCGGCTGCGTTGGCGGCGGATCATCTATCGTAATATCGAGGGTTCGCCCTGCGTCGGCCAACCTCGCATGTATTTCCCTACCTTCCAATTGCCAGCTTCTCCAGGTTCTTCAATCGCAAGCACACTCCCTCAAGAAGCTCAGCTCGAGCTCCCACACAGCCAGTATGGCTTCAGCTCTTCCGGATGATGTAGGTACTGTCACTGCGAAGCACTGCAGAGATCCGTCACCACCAAGCTGCAGAGCTGATACAAGGTTATAGGTCCTTGAGAAGCTGCGCTCAGCGGCACCTCCCACATCTCCTGACCAGCGCGAGCAAGAAGTGAGCAAGAGACTGGCCGGTCTTTTCCACAAGTCCCAAGAGCGTGTCGTCGAGCTCGTAAGTACACTACTCGCTTTGCCCTGCGCTGCTGGTGTCTGACAAACGTATCTAGGTTGACAGCAATGCGACGCGGCCTACCACAATTTCCACAGTCACTGTCCTCAACGCTCCACACACCCGCGAAGGTTTCTTGAAGCAGATCGTTGATCCCATCCTCTCTGCGAACAACCGAGACCCATACACTTTTACAGAAGCCTTGCAGGCTGTGCAAAAGAGCGTGGACAAGCTCACGAGATTAGGTGCGCATCATGCACCAGCTTCCGGAAACTTGTTGGACGACATACTTACAAGAATATAATTATAGACATCTTTGAGACGCCCATCTCGGCATTCCTCGATAAGCCTTCACAGACAGACCCCCTCTCCACGCCGACCGATCTTCAGGTCTTCATCTCTGCAAAGGAACGTCCTCGTTTTGTTGCGTCTTCGGGGACCTGGGCTGGTTCCAACGATGGCTCTGTGTATTTCAATGTCCTACTCCGAAATGTCTTTGGTGGCGCCGAGTCCTTCAGCACCAACGCCTCGTACGGAACGCGCACACGTTCCTCGTACTCTGCCTTTTTCGATTCTCCTATCCTTGCGAACCCTGATCTCAAGTTTGAAGTAGGCGGCAATGCCTCATCGACAAGTAAGAGCTGGGCGTCTCATGAAGAACTTCTGAAGGGAGGCTTCGCTCGACTCAAGTTCGCGTCGCCCAAGGGTTTCAGGCACGAGCTCGGCTACACGGGGCAATGGCGCACAGTCACAGGCCTGGCAGACGACGCATCGCAGATTATTCGCGCTGATGCAGGGGATAGCGTCAAGTCGTCACTGGCATACACGTTTACTGCAGATGGCAGAGACAATGCTCTGCTTCCGACGCGTGGCTACTATCTGCGCACACTCACTGAACTTGCAGGCGGCCCCCTGCAAGGAGACGTCAACTTTGCCAAGTTTGAGTTTGACAGTCAAAGTGCAGTGCCAGTGCCGCTCCCATTCGTCAAGGATTCTGGCATCAGCTTTACCACGGGCCTACGTGGAGGACTACTGTACCCACTTGCAGCATTTGGTGGCAACGAAGCTCCGCAGCGCAGTCGAGTGACGGACCGCTTCTTTCTCGGTGGACCTACGGACGTTCGTGGTTTCAGACACGCTGGACTGGGGCCTCAAGACGCAGGCTCGGCGGTCGGCGGCGACGTTTACGCTGCTGGTGGGGCGTCCCTTCTCTTTCCACTTCCACGTGTAGGTAAGGACGCGCCCCTACGGTTGCAGACGTTCATCAATGGCGGCCGACTATTGACTCTGCGCGATGGACGCAGCGCTGAGGCGCGAGCAAAGGGTGAGAGAGCAAGCGCAGCTGCGGTATGGGACAGCGTGGGCAAGACAGTGCAGGAGCTTGGCGTGGGCCTCCCAAGTACAAGCGTGGGATTGGGTCTCGTGTATGCAGTCAGCGTTGCAAGGTTCGAGGTCAATTTCAGCTTGCCGTTGGTGGTGAGAGAAGGCGAAAAGGCGAGGAAAGGTATCAGTGTAGGTGTGGGCCTGCAGTTCCTATGAGGCGCGAGACGGAAGCTTGCTCTGAGCGCGAGGAGAATGGCGTCCTGTAGATGTAGGTATGTTCGCCTCGTTGGCTCGGGTGCCTAGCGTACACTAAAGACCAGTATAGACCTGACAATGCAGCGTTATCCATATGTCGATGAACCTACGCTTTTGCGATGTGTGAAAGGTACCTACCTTAGGTAAGGTAGGTACCTAGGTAGGCAGGTGTGTATGCATTCCAGTACAAAGTACCTACTTACCACGCTTACATGTTTTCTACATACCTACCTCAGGTACCTTAGGTACCTCTGTGTACCTAGCGCAGTGCATCTGCCCGCGTCTGGGTGCTCAACATGTCAGGACACGGGCTGCAGTCCGGAGAGGTTCGGCCATTCCAACCCCAGTTTCCTCTCAAAGACACTGCGCTTCATCGTCACGCACCCACTATGGAGGGTGGCCAGGAAGACAAGTCATCAACGCTATCGACATTGGCTCATCCCGCCGTGATTCAGTCCGGCTCAGAATCTGCATCGTCGGCTGCTCTGACGGCCGACCTGGGCACCCTGGATGAGGCAGTTCCTTGAGAATTTCTGCATGGATAGCACAGGTAGATGGCACCGATCTACTGCCCTTTTGATATCATGGACGCTCCATCTGACGTGGTCAACACCCCGCCCGCCCGAGCCTCTACGATGGTCATGCCTGGGTATATCCTGCTGGGTTCCTTGCCCCTAGCGCCCGCGTCTGATCACTCCTTCTTTTCCAAGGCGAGTTCAACACCATATATTCAACGTAAGAGCATGTTCAGCGAGTACTTCTACTTATTGTCCTTGGCCACGGCGATTGCTCACGCCGTTGCCATTCTCGAGACGCTTCCGCCAGTCAGCTCCGCAAGCACCGCATATAAGTGATGCTGAGCCCCGCATGCCCTTTTTTCAGAGCATTGTGTATCATCGCAAAGCCCAAGAAGATCGGTCGCTACATCGATTTTGTACGCGACAAGTCAATGTCGTGCACTGGAGAGCAGACATGGACCCATTGGTGCATCGACATATACCACAACAAGGAACAGGCATTTTTCACTTGCGGACCTGGTGAAGTCTGCGACCAATTCGATGTCAGCACGGGGGAAACCATTGACCAAATTGACATTAAACCTCATCAGCTAGTCTGGGTCAAGTGCGTCACCCCTGAGAGTAAACAAGAATACATCAAGATGGGCAAACGCATTCTCGTCGAACAATCTGTATTTGAACCCGTCTTCGTTCCGAAGCAGAAGCGATCCAGCCTGAAGCTTTCCATCAAGGGAAACGCCGTTGACACGCCGGTCGACATGATGTGGTCATCCGCGCCTCTGAATGACTCGAAAAAAAAAGAAGTTCTTGGAGCAAAGCGGGTCAAGGTGGGCACAGAGGATCCAGACCACTATGTGGAATTCGAATACGGCTTCGACACAGACTCAAGCGATGGTGAGTGGGTGTTCTCAGAGGTCACGACTGGCTCTCATGTCAGTCCCTTTGTCATCAACTCCTTCGTCTCTTGGTCCCCTCCTCCCGGTCCGGGTCCTCCTGGCGTAGACCGTCTTTTCAACGAGTCAATGCGCGTGCCTAGTCTCGAGGACCTTGCTTACGCGAGGCAATTCCTTCCAGCACCGAAGTCGTCGGCTGGTGGTACTGCTACCTCTGGCGTCTAGGGCTATAATGCAGGGCAGGTGGGGTGGTAGCGACTACGGGTCTACGAAGACGACCAGCTGCACGTCGGTGGCACAGCATGTCTTTATATGCTCTCAGCGCATCACAAAGTCTGGCTTATATCCTGGCAGTCAGAGCAGCGAGCATCGTAACTTGCCTCGCGATGACAAACTTTGACGGGCATCCATCTGGATTTAGGTACAAGCAGACGAACGCATTTGGGCAAAAGAGGAAGAAAAGAAGAGAAGAAGAGAAGAAGAAAAAAACCATTGGCGCTCGACGCCTGGCTATACACCATGAAGTCTACCTCTCGTTGACTTCCTTGGCCGTTCAGCGCCTGGTAAACCAGTTTTCTGCTGCGCATTAGCCTCTGGTAGTCGTACGTGGCATATTCGGATGATCTTAAGGGACTGTCGAGGCCCCATGGGGCAAGGCTGGCACTTGCGAATGTATGTGACTAGGTGAGCTCGTGAAAGTAGTTACTGTATCTGCATTGCACATCAAGACCTACCTACTTGCTTAGGCACTTGAGGTATCTACACGGAGAAGATTTGCCATGATGTTTCGAGTCACGGGGCGGCCATGTGTATATGTCTGCCCATCTACCCATCCCACGCAAGGCGACCATGTACGAATCGTTACTTGTACCCTTGAATCGTCAATGTGAAGTTTTGAACCTGCGGGACAGCTTGGAGAGCGTGTCTGGCAAGATACCGGAGCATTGCAAAGCTAAAAAAATAATGGGACCGCCGGCTCAATCGCTAACTTTTTTGATTTCAGATTTCGTCACTGAATTCTTGGAAGTGTGAAACCCATTTTACCTGGCCTGTCTACCTGGGTACCTATCTACCTATACTCTAGTCCCCTCTGCTGCTGCTGCTGCTGCCGCCGCTGCTGCTAAACACTCACTCAGCATTCCCGGCTCCAACACCCATATCCCAGAATCCAGCCTCCATGCGCGTAGCATGCGCGAAAATGCGCATCAACTCCTCTACCCGCCGCGCATCCAGCCCCGCCGCATGACGCTCAAGCAAAGCCTCGCCAGCCCTCACCGCGTCCTGAAACTCCTCCCCCGCATAACTCTCAACCCACGCCCAGTATCGATTGCCCCGCCGCAGACTCGCCGCATCGTCGTGAATGCGCCGCGCAATATACCCGTATCCGAGCAGACACGGCATGAATGCAACCTGCAGCGCGAGCCAGTCGCCCGTGAAGCCCACGTCGAGCATGTACCGCGTGTACGCCGTGCAAGCTTGATGCTCAGCGTGGCTTTCTACGTCTGCGCGAGAGAGCCCGAATTCCTGCGCGCAGTAGTGTAGATGGAGATTCATTTCGCGCTGGGTGTGTAGGACTATTTGCGCTGCGGCGGCCGTGTCGTCGATGTTTGTTGCTTTGTAGCCTGCGAGCGCATTTGCGCGCGCAAATTGGACGAGGTAGAGATAGTCTTGGATGAGGTAGTATTTGAATTGTGAGGGGGGTAGGGAGCCGTCGGCTAGGCCTTGGACGAAGGGGTGGTGGAGGTGCGCGTGCCAGAGGGGTGCGATGGTCGGGTGCGTTAGGATATATTGTAGGAAGGAGCCTGGCGGATACGGCGTGGATGTCAGGGAGTGAAAGTGGTTTATTGGTCCGTGGCCTTGGCCTAGAGGGTGGGCGTGGCGGATTGCAGAGGAGATGTAGGATGATGCGGTGCGGATCAGGGTTGAGATTTGGACTGTGCTGGTGTTTGTGTTTGTATGGGTATTGGCAGCGGAGCTCAAATCGGAGTCTGGCTTGACCTCGAAGCCTGGCTTAGAGGTCAAATGATGCAAGGCAAGCTGGCATGCAATTGCGCTCGCGAGACTACAGCCTGTCCCGTGCGTCGACTTTGTACGAATGCATGGGCTTTGAATTAGGACTGGCTCCTCCTCTTCGTCTGCGGAGACGAGTACGTCGAGAATCACATTCTCAACCCCTGTCTGCTCTTTGCCTTTTGAATCTGCTTCTGCTTCTGCTGCAATTGTAGTCTCGTTTTCGTCTTGCGTAGTCCTCGCTTCGTCACTCGCAATCTTGCCGCCAGGTGTAAGCGGCTGATGTCCGCCCTTGAGCAGCACATACTTTGGACCAAGCGAGGCTACTGCTCTTGCTGTCGCTACGAAATCTTCGACAGACCCAAGTTCAGGCACGACAAGTCCTGCGTCGCGCAGTAGGAGTTGTGCTTCGGGTATGTTGGGCGTCAGGATTGTCGTTCGCGGGATCAAGTGCTCACGCAGCGTGCGAATGGCCGAGTCCGGGAGGAGTTGATGGCCTGATGTTGAGATTGTTACCTTATTGGAAGTCGTTAGCTGAGCTTGTTGCATATTTGATGGATGTTTCCGCTTTCGTGTAGACCCGGAGTCTTGACTTGCGCATTCCAGATGTGTCATGTAAAAGAGACACAGGAGACCGAATTCTATGGGTCAGAAGACTTGGATTTGTGGAGCGCAAAGATGCAGAGGAATAGAAGAGCATAAGAGAAACTTACTGGGTCAACGACTACCTGTCTTATATCGTACTTTCTCACTGCGTCTGCGACGACTTTGATCGTTTCGGCACAGGCTAGCATTCCTGTTCCAGTTTTAGTCTAGTTGCTATCCGATGGCTGCTCCCAAGGAGAAAATAGCAATCTCCAAGGTAGAATGGGGCAAGACGAAAGTCCTGTATCATTTGCAAACGCGGACTTGAATTTTCGAAGAGGGCTTTGGGAACTACACGCGTAGCCGTGGCGACTTGTTGAAGTTCTGGCATCGCCGTTGCCTCCTGCAAATCCGGCAAAACTGTCCTCGAGTGATCCAGTTTCTCGTTGAAATGCTGCAGCCGTCAAATGGCCGATTTCTGCTTTGAGGACATGACGCTTTGCTTTTCCGCTTGTAGATGAGTCGTCGCTTTCTTGCGAATTTTCTGTAGACACAGTAGAGCCGTGACACCGTGTAAACTAGTCGCTCCGACCCACACTCGTGGCCAGGTATGAGTCCGTTCAAGAGGTGGCCTGCGAGGCGGGGCCCGGTCCAGAAAGCCAACAGTCGAGAAGAGAAATTCCAGGATCGCATATGCGACGATCCACAATGGTAAGTAGCTCAATTTCAGGGCCGGAGCCCATTCCAGGCAAATTTTGGAGGCCAAGAACACACCAGGACGAAGCATAACAAGATCGCAAAGGGAAGTGAACGAAGAACATACCACACTTGACGACATCGACGCCGACGTCTTCCACAACGGCAGCAATCTGTTTCTCGACAAACGACGAAGGGGTAATATGGACATCTTGTACACCTTGGGTATTCTGGGCTGTAAGCGCCGTAGTGGCTGTCATGGCGTAGCATTGGTGTGCTGCTATCACTTTCTGGTCCGCTTCTAGTCCCCTTGAATGCCGCTGTGGTTAGCAAAGCTGGCTTTGCAACGAGTGTGCACGCATCAACATTGTCCATATCAATGGAGTGGCAGGCATTGGGATGGCAGGCATTGGGATGGCAGGCATGTATAAGACTTACGCTCCACCAGAGCTATCAGAGCCTGCAATGACCAGGATGCGACGCTCGGTATACTCGGCGCCAACCATCCTGTTGCGACGGCAGATCAGACTTTCTGCGAAAATGGAAACCGCAAGCAGCTTAGAGATCCAAGACACGATATTTTCCGCAAGGTGGTTCTTTACGTTCTGCAATCTGCCGGAAGAGACTAGTAACACAAAATGAGTAGCGGGAGGTCAAGCTTGGAACTTGAAGCTCTGGAGTCGACGTCACGCCCAAAAAAGGGAAGCTAGCGCCAACAATGAGAAAGCCCAAGACCCCTCCCACTTCGACGAGAATTGAAAAATTATTGCGGGTTGAATCAATGAAAAGCCCTTTCAGGCCTCTCTGTCACTTGCTGAGAATGTTCAGGACTTGCCTCTGGATGAGAGCAAAAAGGTTGAACAGACTAGACCTCAGTGCAGAGGATATGCAGCGCAAAACTTCCGGTGTGGCAGAACAATGTTATGAAATAGGTGGTCTCTGGTACCCAAGCCAGAAGCGCTGTTGTGGCATCAGGCTGTTCGCCATATAACCAAGTCCATAATTTGGCGGCGCAAATGTTTGACTGATGGGACCATCGTAAAGCAGGTTTGTTGTGGGTTGGACTTGAGGCATGTATGACGTGAATTGCGTGTAGGCGTAATGCTGTGGTTGGGCGGTCGGATCTAAGCGATGCTTAACGACTCGAGGCTGCCGTTTGGACGTGACCTTGTAGACAGCTGCTGAAGCTTGACTTCGGGCGTTGGCTGATACATTGCTCACGGAAGCTCGTGCGTCAGTAAGGACCTGCGACAAGTTAGTCTGTCATCGCCGCATGACAAGAGGACAGACTTGCGCAAGCTTGCGACTCAACAGAATTCTCGCCTGTGATGCAAGCACGGAAGCGCATCTTAATCCAGTCTGCCAACAAGGAGTTGCTCTCAGTGCCACCAACGCACTCCATATGATTGACAGCACCTATGTTGGAAACGCCAGTCGGGGCAAACATCAGTGCGTCACCTCTGGCGAGCTTGTAGAGTTCGATTTGAAGGTCATCAACCTCTCTCGCAGCTTCGTCGAGGCTTTTGTCAGCACGTTTGGCCAGATGTTCGATGAGAGGCTTGGTCTGAGATGGGTAAATCAGTCGATGGACGAAGATAACGTCAAAAATCTCGAAGAAATTTGGGTGCACTTCTGGCTTCTCCATGCTGACAATAAGATGCTTGTTGGTCGCAGTATGCTGACGGGCAAGTTGACCCATTGTTTCCATAAGCGTAGACGCGGGAGCGGAGTCATCAAGGTACTGTTATCAAATTAGCTAATTGTCGCTAGGTTATCTTGAAGCATTATAAGGTGAGCTTACCATGTCAGCGTCATCGAATGCAAAAACCTGAGGCGCTTCCTCGCCGCTCTTGAAGAAGATGCGGAGAAACACGTCAAAGAGGAAACTAGCAGTTGCTCGCTTGATCATGTCATCGCTCAAGTCGACAATCGTCAATTGGCCAGGTCTCGTCTTGAATATGTCTTCCTTCGGCGTGGCCGCGTATGTGTCTGCGCTGAAATCCTCAAGTCTAGTCATTTCAGTCAGCAACATGCGTAAGGGATTGCAGCTGTCAACGAAGGCTTACATGTGAAATCGGGTTTGTTGCGAGGGGTTGAGGCCTCCACCAGCAGCGACAAGCTTCTGCAATTCATCAAGCCAAGTCTCTTGCTTTTTGCCCTGGGCAGCAAGCTGTTTGAACAAGGAGTGACTAATGTTCATCAATCCGGAGTTTTTGGAAGCTGCTCCCTCGGTCAAGATCTCGACAAAATGGCTAGGCTCAATATGGTGCTTCTCCAATAGAAGAGGATGGACAGTGACGTGCGAGAGCTTGCTGTACGCTTTGCATCGCTCGTCGTATGCAGCTGGGGGTACAAGTACTGTGACAGGTACATCACTGATAACACAAGCCGCCTTGCACGGAGGTGATGTGGCATGATGACCATGGTGGAAAAGTACACCAGCTAGAGGAATACGTGCTTCTCCGGCATCCACTTTTGACACCAAGCAAGTCTCTAGAATGCATAGTACAGAATTGCTCTTGCCCTGACGTTTTGAGCCACAGACGAGTGCAGACCATGGCTTGTCGCAACGGAGAGAGACGGCACGTTCCTTCGGATCTTGAGAGTCGTGCTTGTTGTAATCAAGCTGTTGACCCAGAAGTAGGGATTTTTGAGATGAGACAGGCTCGCTATCGTTGCTACGGCTCCACTTTTTGGACTCTGTACCGTTGGAGGATTGGATCGCTTCCTTCGAAAGAGGGTTCTTGTTCGAGTTCTCTCGCGTTGTATCAGTAGGGAACTCTTTAATGTTAGCAAATATATGTCTCAAGTGGTTTGAGCGGCGCTGAGTGCTCTTGAGGGACTGGAAATAAAGAAGTACCTGCGACATGTCGACTTCGTTCGGATCTTCGTCCGCAAAGCTGGGGGATCTGACTAGGGACTTTGGCTCGATAGAGGACTTTTGAAATGTAAGTGTATAGGACAATCTCTCATTGGGACGACTAATACTCACTGGATTGCCTTGTCTGGGAGGTACCTGAAACAAGGGTGGGCTTGCAGGGCGGGCAGGCTCAGGTGAAGAAGCCGCTTGGGCGGATGACTGACTTGAATGAAGAGGTTCGAATTCTGCTGCCGCGGCATTGAGGGATCCTGGGTTTAAAGAGCTGCCTGTCTTGTGATCGAACCCATGATCATTGCGTGACCGCGCTGCAAGAATGGAAAGTTGTGCAGGATGGTCGCCGCTGTTCTCAACGATTGCATCTTTCTCCTGAGGAAGGGGGTCACTGAATGCCTCGTCGTGTCTGCTTGCTAGAGACTCGATACAAGAATCACTAGCATGTGCTGAGTTGGTTGAGAGTTCAACATTAGTTTCGCTTGCATGAGTGTCGTTCTGCGGGTCGACAGGCTTAATTGCGACGTGAGTCTGTTTAGGCGCGTCTGTAGTCGCAGCAGTGGTGTCTTCAACGTGTTCATCCAGTTCCGCCTTCCCAAAGTCATTGGTGAAGGGGATCACTGCCGGCTCTACCTTTGAGGAGTTCTCGGCATTCTTGGGGTCTTCTTTGGCGAAGTTTTCTTCGATACTTTCAAAAGCAGACCTGCTAGCTTGGCTAATTGTCTCATTGTACGTAGTTGTTGCATGATCGAGAACATCAACGGGTGCAGTCAACGAAGTGTTTGTTTGTGCAGCGTTTTTGTTTGAGGGGTAGCCGCTGGCATCTGTAGAAGCAGACGAGTCTTCAGGTGCTGCTTCCTCAGTAGCCGAGCGCCGGGGGTACGTCACATTCAACTTGCGTTCTGGATCAAAGACAAAGCCCTTGAGGTTGTAGTAGCCTTTTGGGGGCGCCATTGTCACCAACAGTTCGTAAGACCCACCAAATGAGATTGATCACAGGATCAAATTGGTTCCAGGCGTTAGATGGTCTAGGTATTGTCAGAAAGTGATCGATCTGTTCCAGTATCGACCGTTGTAGAGTTGAAGAAGGATGACGGAGGATTGTAGATATGATGACGGAGCGAGAGCAAGCGAAGAGGGAAGACGCGACTAAGGTTTTAGCGTCACCAGAAGGTGCGGCTGCTGCCAAGCCACCAAGACGTGCGCTTGCCCAGTCAACTAACATCACGTGACTGTCATGGACTGGGGATGTGGCACAAATCCCCGTGACAACGAGCAAAGGAGAGTTAATTCTATTAGCCTCTATATAGAGTAGTTATTATATATAAATAGAACCCCCTTATTATTCTTAATATAGGCCTATTAAGTTTACTATACTACTATAGTATAGTAAATTAGTAATTTACTAAGGTTACGTATAGCGATCTAGGCTTTTAAGCTATATCTTCCCCTACTAAGGCTTTAATATCCTTATTAAAGAGTTAAGATTATTTTAAGGGCTTAAAGCCTTTAGTTATTACTCTTATAATTATAATAGCTTATAAATAGCTATAGTAATACTAGTATCTATAACCTACTTATAGTAGTAGTAATCGAGAATACTACGTAGCGTAGTTATAGCGATTAGGTTCGGCTATAGCGCTCTTAGAGTATTAGGAATACTATAAGTCTAATAGAATAAGAACTAAGGTAATAAATAAGTATATTCTTAACTAACTAATTAAGAATAAATATTATTATAAGAGAATAAATTTAGTTAGAGTAGGTAGGAGCGGTTCTAAATTCGTATATAAGAATTAAACTATTATCTTAATTTCTTTTCTTCTTTTTCTTTATCTTCCTAGAAACTACTAATCCTACTTACTTATAGAACTTTATTTAAACTCTTTAATATACCTCCTTTATATAACTTAAATAAAGATAAAATAGTACCTTTCTTTAAGACTAATTCTAAATATTCGCCTAATAAAGTAGTACTTAATACTAAACTAGAACCTACTTATAATAAGACTTTTACTATTACTCTTCGTAAAAGCCGCTACGATAAAGAAGTTAAAAAGATCTTAGATACTATCGAAAAGCTTTATAAATATTAGTTATAATCTATTTAAATAAAGCTAATTCTTATTTAGGCTAGAAAATAAAACTAATTACTTAAGAATATCTTAAAGAGATTATCGATCTTACTACGTAATATTTAGGCTCTACTATAACTAGTAAGATAGGCTCGAATATTATTAATATAATTAAATACTTTAATACCTATAGTAAAGCTTTAGCTTTAGATTAAGAGATTAATTAGTATATTCCTAGAAAGCCTCGAACTCTAAAATATTCTAGTACTACTACTACCTATATTATCTAGTCTATAAGTCGATCTATTATATATAAGGAACCTTATAGTCGTTATATAACGTCGAAGACTTTTTAAGACTTATCGATACCTAAAACGCTTCGATAATAGTATTTAGTTCTCGGGTTACTATACTAGATACCTACTTTTAATATCTAGATCGAGTTATAGCTATAGTACTTTATCTAAAAAGAGTTCGAAGAAGTCTAGGAAATATACTCTTTTAGTTAACCTTTATAAAGAAAGAGTATCTAGTCGTCTAAGGTATTTATTATAAGTTCTAGATTATAGTAACTATTAGTATATCGATAAAGATAAAGAGATAGCTCTAATAGACTTTTTCGTTCGTATTCCGGTTACTAGTAAGATTAATTTAGGTAGAGATCTTACGAACTTAGTAGAGTCGTTAAGGCGTATTACTAATAGCCTTAATAAATTTAGAGAGGAGTATACTAATATAGACTTTAATAATTAGAGAAAGTTTACTCTAAAAGTCTTTAAAAATAGATAAGGCGAATTAGCTTAGATATAACCTTTTATATAATCTAAATTTATTAACTAATCGGACTCTTCCTATCTATTTTAGCCTAATTTACTAGTTAATCCCTTATAATATACTATTTTAGGGCCGACCGTATCCCGTAAGAGCCTTATTATCTTAGTCGTATAAGACGTAGTCTATCTTCTTTATAGTTAACTACTATTATAGATAGTTATACGTTATTATTTCGTTCTAGTATATCTACGTATATATTAGCTATTAGTTATCCTTTATCCTATACTAAAATATTAGTACTAGGAATAATAAGTTCTTATTAGATATTTATTACTAAATCCTTAGTATTAGCTATTTCTCGTAGATTATTATACTATATTAATCTAGAAACTCGCTTTCTTGTATCTTCTCGCCGTAAAGATCTCGGTATTTATTTTCTTATTAGTACTAAGCGTCCTCGAGCGCGTCTCTATTAGGCAGTTCTATTAGTAATTTAGTCCTTATTTAGACTTCCTTCCTCTACTAAAAATAGTATTACTTCTATAATACGTCTAACTACTCTTCTCTAAAGTTCCCTCTATCGGGATTCTAAATACTCTACTAATATCTAATATATTAGGGGCGCGTCCTAATCTTTTATTAAGTATAGTATTAATCTTAGGTATTAATTCTTATATAAGCTTATTAGTTCTATTTTCTAGTTTCTACTAGAATTCCGTTAGCGAGGCTATCTAAGCCTTTATTAATCTATTACCGTAATAAAGGAAACGTATAATTTTTCTAGTCGGCGATTCTAGTACGTATATTCCTAGGGGGGTATACCTTTTTTAATCTTATATAGACTAAAATAAAGCGTTTTAAACTTAATCTTATTCTTATTACGAATAAGAACCTATTCTCCTAGCTAAAATACTAGAGTATATTATAGCTAAACCTTATTATTAACTAGTCCTACTATCTCTACGTAGTTTAGTAGTTATTTATTTACGAGTCGTCTTACGTTATCTAGTCTTAGGAGTCTTAATTCTCTATTATTAACTTTGTTATCTATTAGTTAGAGGTAATAAATATCTTTAGATAGGTATAGCTAATATCTATATATAAGGAAGAAAGGGCTTAACGAGGTTCTCGTATATTAATAAATCCTAGTTATAAAGACGGTATCGACTAGGTATTTATCCTACGAATAAATATTCTTACTAATATAGTACTTAGTAAGTATATATCTAAGTATCTTATTAAGGTTCTTAACCTTACCGTTAGTCCTTAGATAGTATAGCGATATAAGAATATATATCGCTTTAAGCTTTTATAAGAAGTATTAGACTATATAGTTAAGTAGTTAAGGACTATTATCCGATAAGAGTTCGATAGGTATACTAAAGTTTTAATAGATATCTTCGTAAAGGAATAATACTACTAATTCTATAGTTATATCTAGTAAGGCCTTTACTATAGGCTATCCTATTATAACGTTAATAGCTATTAGAATCTATCGATTTCCTTATAGCGACTATAGTAGCTTACTAATAAAGTTAATAGCCTATCTCTCGAATAGTCGAATTATTAAGTCGATCTAGTAGTAGTAAGTTTCGTTCTCTAAACTTCTTAATAGTCTTATAAGCTAGTATTAGGGGTAAAACTTAATAAATTAATTTATATCCTTCTTTATATTAGGCTACTATCCTTATAGTTCGAGAATACCTAGTATTCCCTCGTAGCTAAAGTATCTATAATCGTTATAGATCCTTTTAATTATATCTACGCGGAATACTTATTCGATAAGTAGTATATAGGTATTATCTTCTAGTCTCTTCTAAAGTTAGTTATCGTTATAGTCGAATCCTACGATAGTATCCTTGTTAATTAAGCGGCGTAGCTTATAGTCCGTTAGAAAGTCTTAGAAGTAAATAGTTTTAATTAGTATCTCTAAGTACGTATCCTTAGGTATATCTCGTAAAAAGAATAACTTTATATCGTCGTTAGGGGGGCGACTAAGTATATTAGGTATAATAGCTTCTAATCCTTATCGGTACTTAATCTTAAGGTTATATCCTTAAAACTTATTAACCTATCGTACAAGGCGTAGAGAGGGATTAGTTATAGTCTATATATATTATAGGCTCTTATAATCCGTAACGATAGTAATCTTTCGTCTAGTTAAAATAAGGTAGTACTATTCCTTTAATATATAAATAATAGCTAGTAATTCCTTTTTTATAGACTAGGTACTATAACTCGGCTCCCTAAAGCTTTCTTCTACTAAAGATAACGGGGTATAGTCGTTCTTAATCGTCGTATTAGTATAAAACCCCTCTAATAGCGAAGTCGCTAGTGTTAGTCTCTAGGATCTAGTCCTTATTATAGTTCGGTTAAACTAAAACTAGCTCTTAAATAAGGCTAAGCTTTAGTTATTCGAATACTAACGTATATTAAGTAGTCTAGTTAATAGGTCGAAAGCGGTTCTTATAGATCTCGGTATCCTTTTCCTTTAATAGATTAAATAGGGGTAAAGTAATCTTCGCGAAGTCCTTAATATACTTCCTATAGAAGGTAATAAGCCTAATAAACCTCCGTATATCGTATATAGTCCTTAGTTATAGCTAGGTCTTAATAATCTTAATCTTTTACTTAATAGACTAACTCTTATCTTAGGAGACTATATATCTATAAAACTTAATTATTTCCTTTATAATACTATACTTAGATAGCTTTATAAAGAGCTTATATTCCTATAACTTCTATAGAACTCTTTCTAAACTATAAAGGTAACTATCTAAGGTACTATTAAAGACTACGATATTATCTAAATAGATAATAATATCCTAGAATAGGTATTCGCGTAGTATATTATTTATTATCGTCTAGAACGTTAAGGGCGCGTTTATTAAGCTAAAAGGTATAATAAGGTATTTAAACTTACCTCGGCGTATATTAAAAGCCGTCTTAGAGATACTAGTAGATTCTATTAGTACTTACTAGAATCTAGAAAATAGATTAAGTTTAGTAAAGAACTTTATATTACTAAAGACTTTTAAGTAGTTATTAATATATAGTAAAGGATATATATTTCGAAGGGTCTAAGTATTAAGATCTCGAAAGTTAATATATATACGCTTAGTTCTATCGGATTTAGGGATAAATAGGATAGGAGAGCTCTAAGAACTTAATAATTCCTAGATTAGTCCTTTATCGAGTAGTTCTTATACTTAGCGATCTTTCTCTTAGACTTATAATAGATTAAATCGATAGATAGCGTAATTAGATAGTATACTAGTTCCGGTATCGATTTAGTAAGTATACTTACTTTAAACTTAATTAATAGTAGGTAATAAAGATCGAAAGTAGTATCGATACTTCCGTAGGAGCTTACTAAAGGTATTATTCGGAGTAGCCGGTAGTTGTTTATTATTAGGCCTTACCTTATCGTTAATTAGGCGGATAATATATAGGAATAGTCGTTCTCCTCGACTAAAAACCGCTTTAGCTTTTTAGCTTACGAATTTATCGTTCCTTAACTCTATAAGATAAAGGTTTATCTAGATTAATAGCGAGTTAGTAGATTCGTTTACTATTAACGAGATAATAGATCTATCCTTAGTATTATAAAGAAATAGTCTATTCTTAAAAGTTAATTTAGAGATCTTAGGGAGCCTACCTTAATAGCTAATCTAATCCTAGAATAAGATTAAAAGGAGTTAATTATAAGAACTCTTATAATAATCGTATCTTAATATAAACGAATACTTAGCCGAATCTTAATACTCTATATTAAGGATATTATATCGCTATTCGGAAGTTAGACGGGACGATTAAGTATATCCTATAGCTTATCGACGAGTTACTTAACTAGTTAATTATTAATAAAGTATCTTAAAGTACTATAATCGAGTAAGATATAAATAGCTTATAGGCTATACTTCGTCTAAACTTCTCTCTTTTAGTATAAAGAGCGAACTTCCTACTATAAAGAGTAACTCTTAGTCTAATTCTTCCTTCTATTACTACCCTATAAGTTAGATAGTACTTAAAAGCGTATCTCTTTTTCCCTAGTTATTAAACTTACTACTATTAGATAGTTTACGAGCTCTATAGTTATACGTAAAGTATCTAACCTTTTAGTAATTATAGTAAGTAACTAAGCTCCTTATAGTATTATTATTATTATTACTCTTTAATCTCGAACTAGGCTAGCTACGTAATATAGTAAGAAGATTAAGGGTATCCTAGACTAGAATCCTATTCTTTAACTTATACGTATCTTATAAACTATCCTTATTAAGAGTATTTAATCTCGATATAAATAGTATTTACTAAGGAAGTTCTTAAGCTTCTTTACTCTTATTTTAGTAGAACTTATCCTTCTCTTTCTTATTAATTACTATAGTATAGTATAAATACTTGTCCTAGTACTTAATTTTAATTAATATATTCTTATTAAAATAATCCTAAATATTCTTTCTAAGCCTAGTATAAAAGTTACGGGCGATCTATCTCTAGGATAAAGGATTAGGAATTAACTAAGTAATTACTTATAGATCTTAGATAAACTAAGAGGTAGTTAGAGGTCTATAATAAACTTATTATAAAGTTATAAAATACCTCTATTTCTATTTTTTACTATTAATAGAGATATAGATACTACGTAGCTCCTTTAATACTTAAATAAGAGTTATATTAGATAGCCTAGTACTATCGCTAATACTATTCTTAATACTAGCCTACTATATTACTATCTCTTTACTAGTATATTATCTAGTAATAGTAATCTTCTAAGTCTCGGATATTAGAGATCCTCTAAGTATAAGATTCTCTAAGTTCTTAATATAGCGAAGAATAGCTATATACTAATATTTATAAGTATTATCCTTTATCTCCTCTTCGTACGTCTTAGGCGCCTTTATCGTAATTCCCTTTATAAGTATCTTAGTAACCTACTTATTAGGAGTAATATTAGCGAGAGGAGGAGGGTATTTATTAGTCCTCTATTAAGTATAGCCTTAAGATATAGTCTATAGCTATCTTACTATAAACTCCGTAAGGCTATTAAGCTAGGCTTTAAGGCTAGTAACTCGATTACTAGTAGAAGGCTCGCTTATTAGCTAATTACTAGGAGTAGGATTAGACGCTATTAAGTCTAAGAAAGAGGTAATTAGTAGAAAGAGAGTTAATTATTCTTTTTTAAACGAAAATCTAAGCTACTAGATATAGTATAAATCCCCGTAATAATAAGTAAAGAAGAGTTAATTCTATTAGCCTCTATATAGAGTAGTTATTATATATAAATAGAACCCCCTTATTATTCTTAATATAGGCCTATTAAGTTTACCATGCTACCATGGTACAGCAAATTAGTAATTTGCTGAGGTCACGTGCAGCGATCTAGGCTTTTGAGCCACAGGGAAGGGCCGCGGCCTGCTTGCGACACCACTGCCAAGTACTGCTTGTCCGAATTACTTCACTACGACATGTCAGGACAAGCACAGAGGGACCTAGTCATTGAGCTGTTCAGAAAGCAATCCGTGCGGGACAGCGACTGACAAAGATAATCGACAGAGGTCGATGAGACGAAGAAAGTTCTGGGCTGGACAAATTGCTAGCGATATGTGTTATCAAACGGCGAAATTAGTCATAACTGGGCGCATGGTCTAGGGGTATGATTTTCCTTTCGCATTCCACGCTGTATAGGAAAGGTCCTGGGTTCAATTCCCAGTACGTCCACTTTTTTTGTTTGTTACGATTCTTCACCTTCCTTTTGACACACGTCCAAGCACATGCTCCATGCTGTCAACTTTAAGCCAACGACAGCTTGATCAAATGGGGAGGGGTGTTGTTCTTTTGGCTGGTCAAATGGATCGCAGCCAGCACCTCTACTGTAATTGCTATCAAAGAGGATCTTATGTGTCTTCATTATGCAGTCCGCATCTGCGCAACCGGTTTACGATGTACACACAGTCACGAATGCACAAGATGCAAGATATGCATAGTGATAATGCGCACCTACTGTCCGCGCGACTTCCAGCCACTCACTCGACCGCGACGCCTCTTGGCTCATCAGCAACCATAGCCGAAGTCCGCAATATGTCGCTACGCAACGATCCAGAAGCCAAAAGGCACAAGGCACGAGCCCACGTTTGCAACGGCACGCACAACCACTCAAGTGATGACCATTTACGCCATTGCACCTCGTCAAAGCGGCAAAAAGGGACGGGCACTTTTCTAGGCACACGCGGATGCCAGATCCAAGCGTCCCGGCACACGGCTGCCTAGGAGACACTTGCAGAATTCGGTACTGGCAAATACCTACGGACATGGGCAAGGAACAAACAAGGGTCCATCAAACACGGAACAGGAAACATGAATGGTCAGACCAGCCGCGTACCGCATCGCGACCATAGCAGAGAGTTGGGCACCCAGCACCACTCAGACGCATCTGTACCGTCTGTCCGTAAGTCCGGCTCTCAATGGGTCAACATCGGAGAGTTGCGCAGCAAGTCATCCAGGGTTACAAACAGCACAACTTGCGGCATTGGCATCATTCCGAAAGAACGGGTTCCGAAAGACATGCAAGAATTTTTGTTCTGCCCCATTATTCGCAATCACCGATCGACGCAAGGCTCATGAATCTGCTCTGCCGAATGTCGGGGCTGCGCACGCGTTCGTAAGAATTACTCGATCAAATGATTTGCCGTAGGGTCAGGCTAAAGAGCGCCCTTGGGCGTTGAAGCGGCAAGACTCGTTGACTTGCTGGGGCATGTGAGGCGTCAACTGACTTACATTTGCCATGACTGCTGGGCGCATTGGCAATGTCACTCTGCTAATGAGCCGCCGGCACTTGTCTGGGCGGGATCCACTTGAGACTGGCAATACCGAGAGAGGTGAGGGGGCGCAAAGCGATCGATTTGTACAGCGATTGCCATCAGATGGATCTTGCACCACGTTATACATCATATACGCAGATATTCCCAAGCATCTTGTTGCTGCGAGTCTCAGACATGCGACAGCGGTGGGTCAGTCAGCGAAGCTACTGTACGCGCAACATATGTCGAACTTTGTTGTACCGTCCCGCATGGCTTTCCACTGCGTCCTTGAGGCGTGTGTTGTAAATGAACATGACGCCCCCCAGGTGTGGTCGTTAAACGCACTGGCATCTCTTCACCGTCATGCTCGTGGCTCATGCAAGGCGCGAGTCGGCACGCGTGTCAACGGCTTGTCGATGGCGGGGACTTCAGAGGTACCACTTTCTTTAAGAAGTCATTGACACCGGCCGCGTCCAGAACTTCACCGCTCGTCCACTGCTTGTAGCCGTAGATATGTGACCCCATTGGAAAGGACACAATGACGCGTAAGGCGGTTTGCATATCTTCCTTACTGCATCGCGCCAGGTACAATGAAATGACGCGGGCCTTCGGTGATGTTACTGGTGAGCAATGGTCAAAACTACGTGATCGATTTCATTCGACAACCTGCTTCGAATGATGCATCCCAGTGCGAGGAACATGTTGTACGGATGGTACTTCAGAAGGCAGCCCAGGCACTCGCTCGATCAAGTGACTTGTGTGCTTTCCGTGGCTATTTACACTGTACGTCCTGCTACAACGCTGGTAATGCTTTTAGAACAATGCACTCTCACACGATGGACGCGAATTGCCTTGCACCTGTGCCAAGGTCAATACAGCGGAAAGGCGACCATCTGACACGAGAGACAAGCATGGCCCTGCCTTCATTTTGCTCGCGTCACAAGCGGTCGCACACAGTCCTTTTGAGCGAGCGAACTCATGATTGAGACCCTTGGTCGAGCAAAGGGTGGCGTCAGCTTGTAAGCCGTGCGTCATCTCGGCAGTGGTCGGACTGGATTGCTCAGCAGACCGGGTAGCCTGAGGGGACCTTGGAGACTTTGAACGATAATAAGCCCTAATTCATTCGCACTTTCTGTCGCTGCCTGCTCAAGCTCCTGTTATGTAGAAAGAATATGGAAATCGATACACTGATCGATATGGACTGGCACGACTGGCAAGAACCTTTTGGCGGCCTGCATATGGATGTATAGAGTCGCCCAGCAGATTATGGCACAGCAGGGATGCACCGTAGCAGACTTAGTGCCATGCCTGGAAGTGTGATCCCTGTTGGTTCATTGCCATGTTGCTGTCAAGAACAACCTCTCGAGGTCATCCTGACTGTGATCGAGCGCAAGAGTCAATATTGAATACAGGCTCAGGGCCAAGCCCCCCGTCGGGCGGCTCGGTGATCTTGTGGGGAAAAGTTAGCAGGCGAACACTACCATAGACAAGACGAGGCCCCGAGCGGAATAGGATTAGGCCCAGATCTCACAAACGCAACGCTAGTTTAGCTCGAGAGGTAGCCCTGACCTCCTCTCCTTCTCGTGGAACGCCATTGAAAGCTTCTTCTACCACAGAGACGCGCAACGGCAAGTTCTATGTGTTCAAGATCCGCAGTGGAGCGCGGCCATGTCGGCGCGACGATCGTGGACGGCAGAGCGCTTGCCCGAGTAGCCTGAGTCGACGTGTAACCGTCGATGGAGTCGGGTAATGTGCGGTTCAAGACGCAACGAAGACGGCACAGCTGAGCATCGTCGACGACGCCAGAGGATTTGCAAAGACGAAGTAGGTGCAGAGCGAAGGTAGCTGAGCCTGCTGCCGAATCGGGTTGCCCGGGCCAGTGCACTCACTGCTACTCAACAGTTGAGACCCGCCAAGAGGGCAATGCAACTGCAACGAGAAATCGAGCATCATGCGCCCATCGAGACGTCAGACTTGACAGCCAACAGGGGAGGGTGCAGCGGTTGTGTGTGAGACTCTCAGACTTGCTCAGGGCTGAGGGTGCGCACGAGCGTGAAGGAGCGACACAATCACTTCCCCTGACAAATGGCAAAATTGCAGTGTGCACCTGTACCTGTGCCTGCCCTGCCGCCTACTCCTCCCTTCTTCCTTGCCACACGACTACTCCAGCGTTTCGCATGCTGACTTGACGCGTCGAAAGCTCACCTTGGGAGCGCGTTCATCATCATCATAAGAGCGCAACAGCGGTCACTTCCCGATTGCGCTGCCGTATTTCACCGCAGATTCACCGCGCCAATCGATTCTTCACTACGACATCTTCCAGCTGGCGACTGACTTCTCGAATCCGCCCATTCGCTTCTCATTTCCCTTTGGGCCAGATCAACAGCCTTCATCCAGAGCGCTGGGACCTGATTTTATTGCACCAATCCGCGAGCCACTGTGATAAACTCACGATCTCCTTTGGGAAAGGTCTGCGAGAGCTCAGCGCCAGCGCCCGGTCCTTCGCACCAACGTTGCATCGCCGCCGTATTCCCGAAATCCACACCTCGCGCTCCTGATCCGCGTGCCGCACGCGTCTGTCAACAACAAGATCCACATCTCCGTGATATATTCGTCGCGCCCGTCGGTAGGTCAGCGCCGTAGCTGCTTGCCACGTGAACCGGAGAGCGACGCGCTCGAGGCGAGCCCGTCTCATCCGTCTTGCAACTTGCATCGGCCAGAGTGTACGCGCGCGTGTGCACGAGAATTCACTGCAAGCTGTACATACAGCACAAACCTAATCTGCCGCTGGTGTGTCTTGACACAGCTGTCATTAGTCGGCTCTTCGCCCCCACTGTCGGATCACAAATCGAGAGTTTGGCAGAAGAGGCAGCTCGCGAGTCGAGGGGAGGGGGCATTTGCCACGACCGCCGCTGACAGCCACACTCCCGCGGACGTGTCCTCTGTGCGCAGCGTTGCAAATAAGACATTGGCAAAGCTCAAGCGGCCGAAAGAAGCTGCGCATCGCGAAAAGACACGGAAGATAAGCGTTTGCAGCTGTCACTCTGCCTCTAATTAGGCCAAGCCGCAGAGCCGAAGCATCTGCCAGCTTTCACGCTGTTGATCTGCATGAGAAAGCTCCAGTACGGTATTACCTCACACACACACACACTGTTCACAATCGGCCGAACCAGCCCTGATTCGTGGCCGGACCAGGGCATCCCTAGGACACCGCGACAGACCTCCGCGCCACGATCTTTTCTCCCTCGCCTTGGATCCGCCCGCTGATGTCTCCGCTCCCAGCAGAATTATTCTGCCGTTACCGTCTCGAATAAGACGCAGTCGCCCACCCCTGGAGCCCGCTGCTTCTTTCGCTTCTGGCGCCCTTTTAGCCTGCATCAGTGCCCGTCCTCCTGCCCTGCGCGTCTGTCTCAAGCTAGTCAATCCAGCCTAGCTCCCTTTCGCTCTTGTCATCATCCCCCCTTCGGCCGCCAAAGGTCTCGTCACCCACAAGTCCCAATCTACCGTCCCGCGCTACACCCGATCCTTGCCCAGTACGAAACCTTAAACCTGACGTTCTGTGCGGGAAAGAGGAGTCGTCGCTCGTGTTCGTCGCGCTCTCCCATACTGTCGGCCCAAGCCGTTCTGGTCCAAGCTTTGCAGACCAGCCAGTGAGACGGTGCCGAGGCTTTTTCGTTGGTGTTGCTTCGCATCGAAGAAACTCTGATCTTTACTGGTGCAATTCCCACCCTCGGGATCCAGAGATCCGCGCGTGCTCTAGTCTCCACGCCACCAAAAATCATTCCCACTCCACAGAGGAACTGCCGCTAGCCGGGACACTTGCTGGTTTAATCTGTTGACCTGGCCTTGCCTCCATACTTCTAGCTGCCGCCCCTCGAACGCCAGCTAGCTGCTCCGCCTAGCATACACGCCCGAATTTTTTCTCCTTCGCTTGCGCTAGGCAACGGGTGCGCCGTCGACGGACTCTTGCTGCTAAAGAGTCTCTTCTCTTCAGTCTCACACACATCTTGCTGCGTGGAGTATGAGCAGTACTGGTTACGCGCCCAACGCATCTGCAATCCATTCGCAAGACCCCTACCCTCCCTTGTCCCAGCACCTCGCACTTTCAGCTGCCGGTGCCTACGCGACACCTCCCGAAAGTGTCCAGTCTATGGACGGACGCCCCCACTCGGACTATCACGCGCACTCAGGTTCGCCCGCAACCACAACAACGCGTCCCTCAGACACAGACACTAAGACGCGCCTTTCAGATTCGGCTTCCCTCAACGCCTCCTCTGCTGCTGCTGCTGCTCACTACCAGAGCTCTGGTAACCCCGACGTAAAGTACGCGCAGTCCAACGACTACACGTTTCAACGCGGAGGTTATCCAGACGGGTCGCAACGCTTCCCTCCCCACTCGCAGCCTGCAACGACCAGCGCGACAGCTGCAGTCGGGAACAACATGGCCCAGTCACAAAGTCCGTCGATACCTTCTATCAATGCCCCTCCTCAGTCATCCAACCCACCGTCCCAGCCCACAATGGCTCCGGATAGTGGCAAGGGCACCGAAAATGTCACTCCTGCAACACACGATTCTAACAACGAAATACCTGTAGATCCGAACATTGCTGCCCAGAGCCCTACTTACCCCCAGCAACAGCATTATGAGCAGCATCCCTACCATCAGCAAATGCCACCTCAGTACCATCAGACTCCACCCGCTGGATACCCTCCACGCCCCGAACACGGTGGCTACGGCTATCCCGTACCACCTGGTGGCATGCAAAGTCCCTATGGTCACGTGCCCACCTCGATGTCGACGCCACCAGGTATGGTGCCGGCAGGAGCGCGTCCAGGGGTGAGTCCATTGGACGAACAGTTCCAGCGTACCAATGCTCATCTGACCGGTCATCAGGGCGGGCATCCTCTAGCGCAAGTCTATTCTTTCGTCCCGATCCCGGGCACCCATCAGCAAAAACGCCCTCGTAGACGCTACGAGGAAATTGAACGCATGTACAAGTGCGGCTGGAACGGCTGCGAAAAGGCTTATGGAACATTGAATCACCTGAATGCGCATGTCACCATGCAGTCGCATGGCTCTAAGCGAACACCTGAAGGTATGCACCATGATTGCCAGCTGTTTTGTGTGGTAGCACTTGGATGAGAAGTCTTCCCTTGCATCTCAAATTCCATCAAATGTTGGCTCGCTTGCTGACTGATGAACCTCACGCAGAATTCAAAGAAATCCGCAAGGAGTGGAAGGCCCGCAAGAAGGAAGAAGATAGCGCACGCAAGGCTGAAGAAGAGCGTCAGCGCCAGGCCCAGCAACAGGGTGGAGTCGATGGTCAAGCACCTCCTGATGCAGGACAGCCAGGACAGGGCTCCTCATACCCTCCTCAAGTGCGCCAACTTCCCCCTCTAGGATACCAGCCTGCCGCTGGTCAAGTGGGTGGTCAATACCCTCAGCCGGGTACTATGGCGGAGAGCATGCCGCAATACAGCAACGGGCACATGCCTTCTTACTACCCCCAATCACCCTACGGTCAAGGGCAAATGTATCATCAGCAACACCCTACGGTCCCCGGTCAAGCTGAGGCTCCTAGCGGCCAGTAGGATGTATCGACGACTCAGAGAACGGTACTGAAAGATGATCTTCATCCCTAACAGATGGGCCGTGTCATGCACGGCATCTTTCGCGTGTCCTCAGGAGAGCTGATCACAAGTCTGATCTCTCCTGCACTGAGGCGCCAAGGCGCTCAAACAACGACCTCACGACTTTGCTCTTTCTACTTTCCATTAATTCCGCCGTCTCAGTGGATGACACGACGACCATTCTGGACATACAAACCGTCAGCTCGTACGAAGCGTCATCGATGTATAACAGCTCGAAGACCTGTTTGAACTTGCCTTTCTCGCTGCATTACTGGCGCGACATACTTTTTGGCGGCAATCTGCATTGGCTCGTTAGTTTTGCGCTGCATTGATGGATGCGTTTGTTATTCACGGAGGAGGCGGAGGCGCATCACGGTGTTTCTAATTCGAGGTGCTGTTGCGGACGGGATTGGCGGGCATTCCCACGAAGTCAAATGTTGCATTGTTTCAAAGAGGGGATATGGATACGCATCCTCGAAGTTGAGATTGACGAAGGTTGAGGCCGTTGAAGTGGAAGATAGACTGGAGTTTCCAAGGATGCATGATACCACTCTCATGAAGAAAAGTTTTCACAAATTGCGTCGCCTCTTCTAGTTCTCTGCTCCCAGTGACGGTAGCCCCTGTGGGCGCGAGAGTTGAGCGTAGAGGGAGTAGAAGGAGCAAAGGAAGTGAAGTTGAGGCAAAGTTACACAAGGCATGGGCTAGGGACTAGCCTGCCGCATGGCTTCCCACATGGGACCCTTGCGCTTGAGAATAAAGAATGTGACAAGGGCTGAGACGATGCACGAGCTAGGCGACTAGGAGCTGTGACAAGGAAGAAATAAAAGTGGAACGGCGCTCCCGTGAGGACCGGCGCAGCACCTAGTTCTAGTGTGAGGCTGGCCAATTTTTTTCAGCCGCTCCGCCCGATGATGCCGTTGTGCATGCCCCGTCGCGCGCCGTCGCACGTCTAACGGCAAGTTTGGGGCTGCGGACGACCGTTGGGGCCTGGGCGTAGAGAATAATGGTGGTGGTGGTGGTGGTGAGAGGAGCGGCGTTGAGGTGTGGGGCGTGGTGGTGAAGGAAGAGGAGGGGAAGCAGAAGAGCCTCAAGGCTTTCGTTTGCATTTGAATCGAACCATATTGACAGCCTTGGATAGTCGTCGCCTGCTTACTTGCTTCAGCACTTCTCTACAGCGTCTACTTTAGTTGATTCCCGTGTTTGCGAGGCTGTGGAGCTGACTGGACAGTGAGTAAACCTCTCGCGCGAGAAATCAAGTCGTGGCCATCTGACATGGCTTCTCATCCCCCACGATAAGTCCGTACAGTCCTCAATGCATCCAGCAAGCGACGAGCCACACTATACAGTCTGTAAACTATACGCGGCACGAGCCCAGCAGGATTGACGCTTGTTGCGCTAGCTCACTCCACCAAGAAATTACCCGCGCTCTGTCTGAGACGCAGCCAGACATTCTAGTGTATAGACTAGAGAGGCTTAATGCTCCGTTCTTGTCACACAGCACTAGACATGGACGCTAAGGGGAGCGGTACAGCGTGGCGCTTACTGTAGCCGGCCATGCAGGGACCGGGATCCCAAAGCCTTCGGGATCTCTGCTGGGAGGGAGACTGGTGCGCCAGACTGTCGGTGGTGCCTATCACAACCTGTACTTTGCAGGTCCTGTGGGCATCTCTCCTGCTGCGAAGGCGTCCTGCCGTCAACAGCGGTACTGTAGTTGCACAGACGCAGACTTACAACTATAGCCTATTGCCCGTGACGTGCCGGGCTAAGTTTGGCAGCTGAGCCTCATGTATGATGACACGTCTTGCGAGTCGCTTCTTCTTCGCTGCAAACGCTCCTCCAGCCGCGTTACGCAGAGGTGCCGTCAGCAGCAGTAGCACAAGCGGCAGTCAAGCGATGCAGATACAGATGGGGTCTAACACACCACAGCCTTGCCCTGAAGCCTGATCTGCCCATCTGGGGCAAGAGCACTAGCAGGGGACGGCCGGACTGTGGCTGGGCCCTAGCCAGCGGATCAGACTTTCCTGTCTTAAAGTCTATGTTTTTTGTGGTGTGGGCCTAAGTTGGCGTGTCGCTGTTTTTGATGGTTCAGTTCTGAGGGACTCTAGTTTGCCCTGCTGCCGGTTCCCTGCGCTGGTCGAGCCGTCGTTCATGCTGTTAAGCGCGACGCTTTGCTAGTCATGCTGCATTTGTCCTTATCTTTTGCTGCGTGCTTTTGCGCATTGCTGGCGCAGGTGTGGCGCAGAAGCTGCACATGATGTGGCGGATGGTCGATTGTGCATCGTCAGACGAGGCTAGACGTCTGCGCCTTTTTTGGCGAAGCGGTTGCGACGCAAGAGGTGAGGGTGGGGTGCAGCGCTTGGATGTCAATGTTTTAAATGAGATCGCGTAGATGATAGGTCAGCAGGGGGGGCATACGTGCGAGATGGGTGCTGTTTGAGGCTGGAACCATGGCAGTCGCAGTCCTCAACGATGACATTGGAAGTCCAACTCCGGTCACTTTAGGTTACACTGCTCGTACTGTGGGCAATGCCCGAGGAAAAAAAAGTTGCGTGTCGCGACTTTCCGATGCGCGTATCGCAAAGCATCCCATTCATCGAGCACCTCCCTTCCATCCACATGCTGCATATTGCAGCTGTGTCAACTTCAGCAGACCTAGACATTTGTGTTGCTTTTGAATACAAGCAATGCTAGAATGTTCAGCTTGCCTTCAAGCCTGCTTCCGCGCAGTGGCAGGCACGCATGCCCCTACTCTGGCCAGGACCGCTCGACGACACCTCCAAACATCCTCGACACTCCTACAATATGAAAATAATAAGCAAAGACGAGACCGCGGCAATTTTCGTAAAGATGGCGGAAATGACAAGATTTACCACGAAAGACCAAAGTCGAATGCAGACTTGAAAGCGGCAACCCGGAGAGGTATCCAGAACCTGTCGAAACCCGCCTTCAAGAGCACGACGGGCAAGAAAGTCAACGTAGAAGACATGGCCACAGAGCAGGCACTCAAATATGAGCTGAGATTTTTGCAAGATCCGATGAAGCTGGCGGAGCACGTCAAATACACACTGGATTCTGGCAAAGAGGACAGAGCTCTGGCGCTTGTACAATTGTCGAGCAGATCCGTCGCAAATGTAGTCGCGTGGAATCACGTCCTCAATTACCTACTCGCCAAGTCGAAGACGGCCAAGGCTCTGACCGCGTACAACGATATGAAGAAGCGCGGACTCCAGCCGGACTCGTACACCTACACTATTCTCCTCAGAGGTTTGGCCGACAATGCACACCAGCCAGCCGCTTTGGGTCGAGCATTGGCCTTGTACCATGCACTACATGCACCCAAGTCGAAGGCTGCTCCAAACATCATACATACAAACTGCGTGTTGAAGGTCTGCTCCAGAGCTGGAGATACAGACTCCATGTGGGACATCATCTCCAAGTTGCCAAACAAGGGCGCCCATGCAGCAAACGGCAGGACCTATGTCTTGCTGTTGAACACAATCAGATACAAGGCGCTGCAAGCGATAGAAAGTGTCTCTAGGGAAGATACTTCTCAGATCCTGGAAGAGGCGATCATAGAAGGCAGGCAGCTTTGGCTTAACATCGTCACTCGCTGGCGCGATGCGGACATTGCAATGGAGGAGCAGCTGGTCTGTTCCATGGCCAGACTCCTGCTTATTGGACAGAGGCCCAGAGATTGGGATGATGTTCTATCTCTGGTGCAGCAAACAATGGGTATAACTCGACTGGTGCCTCGTCTCGGCACGATGGCTCGCCGTGAGCAGGCACCATACGTGAAGAAGGCGCTAAGCAGCAGAGAAGTCGACCAGCGACTCGATCCTAGAGATCCCGAAGCCCGCAAGCGAAGATCGCCAGAGTTCCACTCGGAGGTGCCAGCGGTCGCTGAAGATGGATCTGACGCCTTTGCTCTGGCACCGACCAGCGCTGGCTCAGGTAAAAGCATGACGGGACTCTTTGTCAAGCCAGGCAACAACATCTTGTCGGTCATCGTTGAAGCATGCCACAAGATGATGCTCAAGGATGTCGGTGCAGAATACTGGTCTCTTCTGACAGATGCAACAGTGTATGGCGTTACTCCTGATCAAGACAACTTTTCAACACGACTGCGACTCCTTCGACAAACACGATCTTCGGCACAGTCACTGGAAGTTCTTCGGGACGAAATGCCTGCCGCTGGCGTCCAGCCCCTTCCAAAGACATATCGTATTGCAATCAGCACATGCTATCGAGACATTCTCAACCCGAACGCTTTTGAGACAGCCTCGGGCATGGTCGACGTCATGATGCGCAACATCTCTTCAGGACGTGAGAGAGGCACCCCTTATCCTGGCGTCCTGGAAATCTACGTTGAGATTGCACGGAAATTCTTTCTCGACCATATTCGAAAATATGAGGTTGAGCAGAAGACGAGCACGACCTGGGGCCAGCTTGCTGCAGCGAAGGATGACAAAGCCGCAAGGAACGCCGTCGATGGCGGAGTGCAGGTCCTCAGCGCTGCGATCACGAGGCTCGAAGTCGCATGCAAGTACTTGCGCAAGAGCATGTTATTTGGCGATGCAGGCTCAAAGCTTGAGCATCGGCATGAACGGGATCAGATGCACAAGGTCTTCCAGCAGACAGCCAGTTTCTGCGGAACATGCCTGGTGTCGGGTGTTCTGGACCAAAGTCACAGCACACAGATCAGGGCTCTTCAAGCGCAACTAGACAGAGATATGAAACGTCTTGACGTGCGGAGCGAGCTCAAGAGTGGAGAGGTTGATGATGCGCCATGGCGAGAGAAGAAGTCTCTGTATGCGGATTGATCAGTATCATCGTCTTGCTCGAGGAACCCATGTACGATAGGAATGTAATATAGACTTT
This sequence comes from Taxillus chinensis, assembly GCA_023512835.1. NCBI lineage: Eukaryota > Viridiplantae > Streptophyta > Magnoliopsida > Santalales > Loranthaceae > Taxillus > Taxillus chinensis. The sequence goes on from JAKCVP010000010.1 coordinate 345,385, forward strand.
AGTATGCCCTCATATGTTCTCTTGTGTACTGTTCGTAGTCTTGGTTGGCGTCGAGGATGACTTGCAGCCATGTCTCCTGATGCACCGCGTCTCAGCTCCGGTCAGCTGCTCATAGCTATGGCCTGAATCACGGCTCGAGCAAAGGTAATTCAACAAAATTCTCTGAATTGCAGATAGTGATCGTCAAATCCACCTGCAAATCATTTCAGAACGGTCATGTGAAAACATGCCAGGAATTCCCGACAATTGAAAAGAGCATTCGCCAAAAACGGTTAGCTTCACCAGCGTGGGCGGCATAAATGGGTATGACGTGAACCCACCTTTTGTCGTCTGCCTCCAGACATGTCCCCATGTTCTTCCCATTCAGTCGAGCATACTCCCACAAGCTTTGCAGGCCACATGGCCGACACGACTGAAACTCTTCGCGCTGGCGCGTCTCCATTACTACCTACAGATCCTGCGCATGAAATACAGCCTGTTAAGACAGAAGAACAAGAACCGCAAACCACCTCTACCCCGTCCGATGACGAAGCAGCGCACCTCGAGAGTCTGACAACTACCGTCCGCAATCAAGATGATCTCGAAGCCGACATCAGCCGTCAGGCTGACGCTGCGCTCCTGGAGCAAAACACCGAGCGCGAGCAGAAACGCCTCGACCGCGCAAATCGTGACAAGGAACGCCTTGTAAATCAAATCCACAAGCTCCAGCAGCGCCTGACTTTCAACGGCCCGACAAGAGACAGTATTCGCCGAGAGATTGCGCACTTGCAGCCCCAGCTCGATGAGCTAAACCGCGATATCGAATCCATTCAGAAGCGCATGCAAGAGCATGTGGACGATACAGGCGATGCGCAAGATGCACAGCAAGCTGGTGATGGCCGTAGACCTGGCGAAAGTAGGAGAGACTGGCTCATACGCACTGGCAAGATTACGCCTTTCTCAAACTACGGTGGCGGACTGGAGAAGACGAGCAGCAGTCTCGCAGATGTTATGCACGACGCCGAGGGATACGAAGGGGGCGAGGATGTTGAGGATGACGACATTGACAAGACCGCAGGCAAGCGAAGTCACCAGAATCTACTACGACCTGGCTTCAGAGAGGAACAGCCCGGAAGCATAAGCTTGTCAGACAGCAGCGTCGAAGCAACTGTTGAAAGCATACACGATCGCCCTAAGAAGCGGCGACGGACAAAGAGAGAGCCTGACCCTGTGAACGGATCAGACAGTGAGGATGTCTCTGCTGGCGGAGACTCGGGAGACGACTTCATTCCTGAGGGTGGTGACAGGGCGGTGTTCAAAGAAACAGAGACTGACGATGACGAGATGCCCACAACGACGCAGACCGCAGACTACCAAACCCCTGCCCGTAGGAAGGGAAGGATCAAAAGACGGAGAGAAACCCAGAACGATGCTGAGGACCAGGCCGTTGACCTCGCCGGGCTTGATGATGGGAACGAAAACATCTACAAGCAACGGCTGCGCAAATGGACAAGAGAACGGCGCGCTGCGAGAACGCGCGCGCAGGGAGTAAAATCAGAAGAGGAGGTCAAGACCGAGGAGGACGATGCGACGACCGGCAACGAATCCACTGCAGATGATGAGGAGCCCTACATGCCGCACCCGACACGCGCTGATACCGTGCTGCCTGGAGATCTGCGTATCCCTGGGGACATCTTCCCATCGTTATTTGACTACCAAAAGACTGGAGTGAGATGGCTGTGGGAATTGTATCAGCAGCGATGCGGAGGCATCATTGGAGATGAGATGGGCCTTGGGAAAACGATCCAAGCCATTTCTTTCATCGCGGCTCTACATCACTCGAGAAAGCTAGACAAGCCGGTCATTGTTGTTTGTCCGGCCACAGTGATGAAGCAGTGGGTATCTGAGTTCCACGTCTGGTGGCCCGCCCTTCGCGTGTCCATCCTACATACTTCGGGCAGCGGAATGATGGACGTTGGACGAGAGGTCCAGGAGGAAGAGGATTTGGAGTTCTCAGTTTACCGACCGAAGCGCGCAAAAGCGCCCAATAAAGCCGCAAAGATGATCGTCGATCGAGTCTTGAAGCATGGCCACGTTCTGGTGACTACCTATTCCGGGCTGCAGACCTATGCTGAGCTGCTAATTCCCGTGAACTGGGGATACGCTGTTCTGGATGAAGGCCACAAGATCAGAAATCCTAATGCTGCAATTACGATTTACTGCAAGGAGCTGCGGACTCACAACCGAGTCATCCTCTCAGGTACTCCCATGCAGAACAACCTTGGCGAACTATGGTCGCTGTTCGATTTCGTCTTTCCGATGCGACTGGGCACACTGGTCAACTTTCGCAGTCAATTTGAGATTCCGATCAAGCAAGGTGGTTACGCGAATGCGTCGAACTTACAGGTCGAGACTGCGCTTCGATGTGCCGAAGCTGTCAAAGAAGCCATCAGTCCTTACCTCCTGCAGCGCTTCAAGGTTGATGTTGCAGCCGACTTGCCAAAGAAGGAGGAGAAAGTACTCTTCTGTAAGTTGACTAAACTTCAGCGGGAAGCATATGAGGCTTTCCTTGGATCGCGAGAGATGCAAGGTATCCTAGACGGAAAGCGGCAGCCACTATATGGCATTGATATACTTCGCAAGATTTGCAACCATCCGGACTTACAATCTCACAAGCATCTCAGTACTGATACAAGCTATGACTATGGCTCTGCCGACAAGTCTGGAAAGATGCAAGTAGTCAAAAAGTTGATTGACCACTGGAGCAAGCACGGCCATAAAGCTTTGTTATTCGCTCAGCACCAGATCTCTCTGGATATTCTCCAAAAGATGGTCGGACGTATGCCAGGTGTAAACTGGCGCCGCATGGATGGCAATACTCCCATCAAAGATCGCCAGGACATGGTTGATGAGTTCAACAAGCGACAGGACCTCCATGTCTTCCTGCTTACAACCAAGGTCGGTGGACTTGGCGTGAACCTCACAGGTGCAGATCGCGTCATCATCTTTGACCCCGACTGGAACCCGTCTGTCGACGTCCAGGCGCGGGAGCGAGCATGGCGACTGGGACAGAAACGAGAGGTCATGATCTTCCGGCTCCTGACTGCGGGGACAATTGAAGAGAAGATCTATCATCGACAGATATTCAAACAATTCCTGACCAATAAGGTCCTTCGCAATCCGGAACAGCGTCAGACCTTCCAACTCAAGAACCTGTACGATCTCTTCACGCTCGGCAACGAGAACGAGGAAACGACAGAGACCAAGGGCTTATTCAAGGATGCAGATGACGAAGAAGGCAAGAAGCCAAAGGACAACACGGACGAGAGCGTGTTGAAGGATCAAATCTCGCACGCCGAGAACTTTGCAGACAAGAGCGAGAGCAGCAGCACCAAGACTGAGGAAGCATCTTCCAACGCGACATCATCCACAGGCGGCAGCAGACCAATCAATGGATCCAACCCTCAACTTCTCTCCACGCTCTTTTCACGGTCTGAAGTCCACTCAACAATGTCCCACGACGCAATCATGAACTCGCACGATCCAACCCGCACCTCGAGCAAGCTCCAGCTTGACCCCGAAGCCGTCACCCGCGAAGCGCGCCGCGTCGCCGCCGAAGCAGCAAAACATCTCCGAGCAGCAGACAAGCCCTCTGACCAAGTCGGCGTGCCAACCTGGACCGGCGAGCACGGCAGCGCAGGACGCCCAATCACACCACCTCCGCCTTCCTCCTCCTCCTCCTCCTCCTTCTTCCGCGCCGGCTCCCGGGGCAGTACTCGCGGTGCGCGAGGAGGCTCATCGTCGGCGCTCCTGGGACGAGGCGACGCGAGCGGCGCACCCCACGGCACCGAGCGCCCTCGCGGCAAAGACTTTATGAAGATGATTCGAGACTATCTCAAGGCGCAGCCGGGCTGCATGGCGTACACGCAGATGCTCATCAATCATTTCAATCGGTACTGTAGCACTGAGCGCGAGACGGCCGAGTTCAAGGAGATGCTGCGCCGTCTGGCTGTGCTGGAGAAGAGCGAGAGCCGGGCTGCTGCTGCTCCAGTGGTGCTGAGGGGTCGTGGGCGCGGATTGGTCCGGCAGCGCGCGGGCGAGGGCGCGACTGGACGTGGGAAGTGGGTTTTGAAGAAGGAGTTTGGGGGTGTGGCTTGATGCCGGTTTATTCATTTTCTTTTCTATTTCCTTTATGATTTTTGCTGTTGTGCGCAAGGTCAATGTGCTGATGCGGTTATACTGCTTCTGATATGGCTGGGCTTGGGGTGGGAGTTTGAGGTCGCAGGGTGTTGGCTTGCTTTGGGGATCGGTTTCCCTGGTGCATAGTACCCCCTCTACAGACATGGAGCTTTAGGAAGCCGGGTTGATGATTCTGCATTATATAGGCGTTACACTTGCTCTTGCGTTTACATTTGCATTTGGCACATACTGGGTTGCGTCGGTGGAGCGTATGTGCCTCTTACCTATCAGGTAGAAATACCCACCTCTCCTACCTATATAAACTGCGTGGCGGTAGGACCGGGCCCACAGACGGCCCCCTAAGGGGGTAGGTTCTAGGGCCTCCCCCTACCCGCCCTACTACGAATCTTCCTGCCGCTTCCTCTCCGTACCTACGAGCGGTAGTGGTTATCTCCCTATAATACCTGCGATAGTATATTCCTTACTATCTCCTAAGACTAGACTGGTTTCTTATAGAGTACCCTAGTACTATATATTTATTCTACCTTAGAAACGAAAATATTATATATAATAGTTATATATTTATATTTAGCCGTGAAGATACCCTAAGGTATTACGTCGACGGTATATACCTTTAATACATCTGTAAGGTGTGGGGAACGCAGGGCCCATAGGGCTGCGTTACACACTATAGTGGTGATCCTATATATCGATGTATGGAGATCACATGATGCGCGGTCATTAGCCGCACAGCATGTGATCTAGCCTTTTGGGGCTAGTCCTTGCTGACTTGGCGTATGGTGATCATACACATCTTACAACATCGGTACTAATATAGTATTTGAGTACCCTTACCCCTTATATCAAGCTACTTATCTTAGATATAGTAGTTTTAAGGGTTACGCCTCCGGGATATATAATATTTAGTATTGATATAAAATACTAGAAGCTAGATCTTTATTAAAAAATATTATCACGCGAATATTTTTTAGCCTTCTCGCTATAGCTGCAGCTTCGCGAAGGTCATGGCCGATTGCACTCTATCTAATTTGAGCCGAGTTTTCTCCTTATAGGCGTATCAGGATATACTCTAGTCGAGGTTTCTATAGACTTTTGGAATATAGAAGAGTAAGATACTCCCTTCCCTAACCGATTTTTAGGCGCATTGATATACTACAATATACTATAAATAATCTAGGTAGACGTTAGAGTAGTTTATACTAGGGTTAGTCTACCCTTAGAGCCCACTTATATATTTAGAGACGATTTACTACTATTATAGTCAATTAACAGGGATACGTCTACTGTTTAACTACTATCTATTGAAGAGATGTGGTAGGGCATGAGAGAACACATAGGGCAGGGCCTATAAGCACTCCTAAACCTACACCTAATAGCTACTATTCTGAGTATAGTAGGTAGGGCGTATAGTAATTAAGGATATAGAATCAGTCTTATAGGCGAGGTATAGTAGGGAGCTAGAACGTTAACTTTATACTCGAAAAAGGAGGACGGTAGAATACTTATATTCGAATAAACTCTACGAGTCTTACTCCTATATAAAGGTATATATATAGGTTTATTATTAGGATATACGCCGCTAAGCCTAGGGTATTTAATAAATAAAAGATAAAAGAAACGAATTTTGCTGACCGCCCGCTATGTGCGGAGTGGGCGTGTGCAGTTGTATAGGGGAGGGGTCCCCAAGGATGCCCGCATCGCACCACTACACTATTTATCCCTCTTACTCTTATAATCCTTACTCTATTATAGAGTATATATATAATCTATATATTAGGTGTATTATATTATACTATAACCTATATATATAGAGGATCCCTCGGAGATATTAACTATAGTGATAATAGCTACTATCTTCTAGCCCTACAGTCTATAGCTTAGTTATGCCCTACTTATATGGCAAGTATAGTCCTGACAGGTAGTATCTATTAAGATACTTCCTATACGGGAAGTAAAATCCGCCTTTAGATTTATGTTTGCACGTCTATACACCAAGGCTAAGCTTTCTAAATTATTAAAGGGGGTAATTCAAAGTGTCTATACAGTGTCCGAGAAGGGGAGGGGGGGGGGGGGGAGTTCGTTTGCCATTAGTGCTAATAGCTGGTGTCAGCCAATCATCTCCTTGCAACTGAGTCATCTGCTATGGTAAGCGACTAAACTTGCAAGAATCGACTGACGAGTCTCTCCGACTCTTTGCATAGGTACACCGGTCTTGATAGCCGTTGTGAGGAGTTTGTACCGACAGAGTGTCAGGATTCGGACGGTTAGTATTCAAGGTTAATCAGTCAGTGACGAAGACGCGGAATTCACGTGATAAATAGATTTTAGTTATCGTATATAATGTCGTAATCTCAGTATATGTTTTCCGAGTCGAGATTCTCTCCTTCGCTCACTATATCACAAGGTACTAAGGGCTAAGACACTCAATCATCTTAACCCTTGACGTACGAGCCGGAGATGAAGTCCAGCATACTAGACCAGATCGGGTGATAAGAGCGGGTGATTGTCCATCGGGTCTTCCATAATCCCTACAGCACAGTGACTTCTATGGTGGCTGTCCAGGACCTGCATCTGCCTAAGCAGTGCAGCAATCTCTGTTGACGGCTATCAAATGCAGGTAAGTCGAGTCGTACTTAGCCCAGAATATGCATAATTACTTTTATAGAGCGCGGTCCACGATATCATACATTCCGGAGCTCAAAGGCAAGATATTAAGAGAGAGACCTTGCGGTCTACCCAGAAAGATCAGGAATCGAAGAGCTAATCTGTAGCTAATGAGCGTTGAATAATCTTTACAAATACTAAAAGTTTCTCCGTGCGCGCATCATTCTCGGTATTTATCAGCATCAGCCATACACAAGCTCTACACATGAGCTTGACGCTTGACTCTTGACTCTTGTCTCCTAGGTAAACCACAGCGCAGCCCACGCAGAGTGATGTACGGAGAAAGAGTACGAAGATCCCATTCTGATGAATCATCGCTACCTCAAACCCTTTCCACGGAAACATCCTGCGACACATGGATAGCGTCGTTACGTAGAATCTTTGCAGGCGCCTTGTTGAAGTCAGCGACGCTTGTTGTCGTCAACTTGTGTATTAAAGTGGACGGCAGATTCTCTCTATGTTCTGATTTACGCACAGAGAACGGGTCCGTGAGATCATGCGAGGAGACTTTACTGCGACCGCTTGCGATCCACGATCGGAAGGACGCTATAGCTGATGATATACTAGTAGTCATATTCTCAGGCAGCAAAGGCGGCAGACCAGGGACGCATGCACATATGATAGCACTTGAGATCTCAATCATCGACCACTCCAGAACCTTTGGTAGATTTGCTATTGAAGCCAGTCCTCCATCTCTCGAAAAAGAGCGATATGTGGATCTTACCCTTTCCACTGCCATCGTAATCAATGGCCACGACTATTCGCACAATGCTCGTCACAACAACGCTGAACTGATTAGCACATTATTACGCCTGAGCGGATCTTGTGAACTTACAAAAGACCGAACGCAAATACAGCTGACAGAGCGAGCTTACGTCCTAGTCTCATCTGAAGTCTCCTCACCTCATTGATCGGGAGGGCCAGGATGAGGAAGTCAAAAGCAATATTAAGACTTTCTCCAACGATAACGAGGGTACTAAATGGCACGCACTGAGAAGGCCCGCTCACAACCGCGTAAGCGTCCCAAGCAGCTCGGATAGGGGTACATTGAAAGGCGACAAGCATAACCCCTACAATACACCATAACGATACGAGTACAATAGAAACTGTGGCGAGACGGCGGAAGGGTCTACGTGCAAAGACCGTAGCGTAGAAGAGCAACAGCGAGATCTCGGCGAGATTGATACACACCACGATGAGGATCTCTGTAGAGAATAGCCACTGTCGACATTTAGAAGCTATGCCATGGTGACATACAACTCAGACTAAACTTTGTTGCGCGGACGAGATTTGAGACCGTGTATTTCGTTACATCGAGAGAACCGGCGAAGCTAAGAACTGTGATATCTTGTGAGCGTAAGTCAAAGACTGAGGGGTCTTGAATCACTAACCTTTGAACAGGACTAGCGCGTAGCCAACCAATGTAGCGAGAGCGGCTGTCAACACATAGTCTGCGGACAGCGGGGCCGTGGACTTCTTAACTCTCACCATGAACCTTAGGAAGACCGCGATGGTAGCCAGGACAAGGAAAGCAATGACGACGTTCTGCGAGAAGCGTCCGTCCGCAGTGAGCTCGACCATAGTGGATGATGACGGCTGAGTGAGATCTGGTAAGAAGGCAAAAAATCAACAAACAAGGGGCCAAAACAGCCTTCATATGGAACTCAGGACATGCGGCGTGGTCGTGAGCACAGCTCTCGGATTCGACATTCTGAGCTTACCCCAACAGGCGTCGACCGATCTCATCGTGGCTGCGCTTACCTGTAGAGGATTGAACAACCAAACAATTAATTGGTCAGTATTTTTGCAGGTCGAGTGCGCCTGATGCTAGGCGAGGAGACGCAGACCAACAACCAGATGGCGGGACTGCCTAGAGAGAAGCTAGCGTCAGGTAATAGTGATCGTCAGGCGCATACAGACTTCCCTTTAGACACGCGACACACGCGCCCATGTCCGTCCAATGAACCAGAGCCACGGACCCATCACAGAGACCGTCAAAATCAATTCAAACGTGTGGCGATGTTCACATGCTTTCCCACTATCAGGAGGTATCTGCGCCCGCCTTGATCTCTCAAATACAGATGGCGCCGCTGACCGTCCTTCCAGCCTCTTTGCAAAAACGCCGTGCATCTCAAGGAAGCAGAATGGGTTCCTCTAAGATCGCTGCATCCGCCTTCCAGAGGCCGGCACCTCTCCTCAGTCGCCAACCTTTCGCCACCCTTTACACCATCTTTTTCATCACTCGCTTCTGTTTGTCTTTGCCCTTTCGCTACCTATACTATGCTGTTCCTTCGCTCAGACGTACCCCAGAAAGGACTGTTCAGCAGGAGGTCTCCTTCGACGTCTTCCTTGCGGTGTGCAAATGGACTCACGTCACTCATTTCGATTTTGGCCGACCATTGACCCCGGCCAAGGCCTGGAAAGACCAATTCGTTATCTTCGACCCTCCAACGCCTACGTCGCGATATTTCACCGGTTTTGTCGCCGACTCTGAAATCAGGCCAGAGCCCGTTCCTGGCTGCTGGTACCCGCATCATCCGACGGTTAGCGAGCTTCGTACCTCAAACAAAAGAGTCTTCATTCATTTTCACGGAGGCGCCTATGTCTCAGGGAGCTACGATCCCTCCATCACTGGTCAATCTGGAGCTTTGATCGCTGGAAAGCTGCCATGTTTCATCCTTTCAGTCGGATATCGCAAGACAGCGCAGCCCGGCGCTCATTTTCCAACTCAGCTTGTGGACGCCATTACCGCCTATCATTATCTCCTCGGTCTTGGTGTCGAGCCTTCTAAAATTGTCATCTCTGGTGACTCGTCTGGAGGCCATTTAGGCTTGGATTTGCTCAAGTACATTCTGGACAACCCCTCTATTGGCTTCCCCAAACCAGCCGCTATTGCTGTAGCAAGCCCTTGGACTGATCTCCGCACAGACGCAGCCACAGCTGGAAAATTCGTGTCGCGACCAAACTACAAGAAGGATTATGTGGATATGGACTTTATCATGTGGGCTCGTGAGTGCTTTATGCCTCCCTCTATTCCATCCGATCATCCATATCTCTCTCTACTGGATCATCCATTTGATTTGAAAGGTGTCCCAGCTTGGATTGAGACTGGTATGGACGAGGTTATCGAGGAGGAGACAGCGTTGTTTGCCGATAGGATGGCCGCAGTACCCGGCAATGTCGTAGAGCTTTATAGAGTTCCTGGTGGTCCTCACGACGTTCTTTGGGGTGGCACTGTGCTTGGCTTTAAGCACCTCTCTGAGAAGTCGATCGATGCCTTGCGGGCTTTCTTTGAGCGCAACGGCGTCTGATGCACGTGCGTTCGTTGGAGAGCTTTGCAAAGACTTGGCTATAAGACGTGCCTTGCGACGAGCGGTGTTTGTGTAATGGAAACTTTGAGCTCATATCAATCTAAAAGAAAAGATTCTGAGAGTGGCCCGTGGGTGCAACAGCTGTTCATCTTAAATGACTCCGACCAATCATAATCTGTTCGAAAGTCACATTACAATCTCGTGGAACCAGTCTCATGAGAGGAGATTGCTGTTGTTGCACTTTGTATGCTACAGCATGCGATTCGCCGTGAATTGCCCAGGACGGAATAAGGGCTAAACCAGCTACTCCAAGACAGACACTTACCAATGCGACTCAAATGATCTAGTTCCAGGTTTCCTGAGGTTGCTTCATGAAGACATTGTTTACAAGTCGCTATGATGACACCACGTCTCCTCGCGGACCCGTCCACGTCACGATTTATAATAAATATAAGTAGCCGAAATATCTTACGGCTTAGGATAGTATCCCTAAGATTATCTAGTTAGTCTTAATATAATTTCGACCTAAGCGTATACGCGGTAAACCTTAGGTAAAGCTAAAAGCCTAAGCTATTAAGTCCTAGTACTAGGATATCGCCCGGCTACGACCTCTATATAAATATAAGCTCTTTAAGTCTTGGATTATCTACTTACTAGAAGCGTATATTAGATATAAATATTAAGTAAATAATATTAGGACTAAATTATCTATAACCTAATATATCGGAGCGACGCTTCTTACTTTTAGTTAATATAAGATGTGTATGGTCACCATACGCCAGTCAGCAAGGACTAGCCCTAAAAGGCTAGATCACATGCTGTGCGGCTAATGACCGCGCATCATGTGATCTCTATACATCGATATATAACATCACCATGGTGTGTAACGCAGCCCCTATGGGCCCTGCGTTCCCCACACCTTACAGGAATCACCGGCAGGCGGTTTACCCAGGTAGGTAGACGATAACGCTGATCCCGTATTTTAAATGTCATTCTTATTCATTCTCGTTCATTTTCGTAGTTTGCCTACATTGACTGACTCTCCGGGTACAAAGTACCAGAAGCTGAATCATCCAGGGCGTCTGTCGGGGAAGATTTGGAAATGCAGTAGGTGCCACGAGAAGAATCTACCACAGATACCTGTCTGCACCTAAGATTCATGCCTACCAACCTCGACCTACCCTACTGCGCAGACCTTTTTTATCCTCAAGAAGCACGAATCGCATTGCCCAATGCACCACCAGTGAACCCTTGTCCACCGCCCCTCCTAAAGCCCGGACGCGCACCACCGCGCCCACCACGCCCACCACCTCGTCCCCCGCGACCGCCCTGTCCCCTGCCGCCCTCGCGCTCAAACGCATTCGCCATACCTTGTGTCCGCTGCTCGAGCGCGCGCTCATTCGTCTCGATAAGACCAGCCGCCTTGTCAGATAGAGTGAGCGCCAGACTCTGCAGCCGCGAGACCTCGACACCCTTGCGGAAGACAATAACCTGCCCGACCTGATCCAGCGCCGCAGCGAGTTCCTCGTGCGAAATCATGCGCGACACCACGGCCGCGACCTTGCGCTCTTCCAGGCTGAACATCTCCGAGAGTGTGCCGAGGGCCAGGGTGTCGTAGTATGGCGCGTACGTGAAGAGATAGGTGCGCAGCCCTTCCTCTTGAATCTGCGCCGTGAGCATCTTCTTAATCTCCTCGGGGTCCTTCATTAGCTCCCAGATTTTGATCGCGGCGATGAAGTCAGAGGCTTTTTTCCATTCGCCGGCGGCGAGAGCCTTGGACGCTTGCATTACGTGGTCGCGCGTGTTCTCTGGCGGGCCGGTGAAGATTTGGCGCTCGTGGTACTCGAGCATGCGGCGGTATGTCTTTGAGATGATGCGCTTGCGGACGTCTGGGCTTGAGCCGGTCTGTGCGAGCAGCGGGATCTCGAGGAGCATGCTGCAGGTCAGGTAGACGCACTCGAGCAGCTCGAGGTTGATGTGCATGTGGAAGGGGAGCTGGCGCTGGCGTTCCAGGCGCTCCTGCTCGGGCGAGACCTGCGAGTAGCGCGTCATCTGCACGCCCTGGGCCAGCAGCTCCTTCTGACGGCCGGAGCCGCAGATTTCCTGGAGAGAGTGCTGCGCTTCGTAGACGAGGCCGGCGCGGAAGGCACAGAGACCTACTTGGACGAGCGTGCGGTTGAAGAGGATTTGCGTGTTGACGTCAAAGGCGCCAATGGTCTCTTGCAAGTGGGACATGAGCATCATGTCGCGGGCGCGGTAGTACTCCTCGTGCAGGGCAAGGAAGTAGATGTGGCAGAGCATGGCGCGAGCCTTGATAATACCGTCAGACTTCTCGTACAGGTAGCCGCAGAGCGACTTGACAAGGGTCGGTGTGTCTTTGGCAGAGGCACGCGAAGTGATCTTTGAGTCGGCGGTAGAGGGGAGCTGGGTCCAAGTCTGCTCTTCGAGGATCTTAACCACGGTCGAGGGCTTAAAGTACACGTGCTCCAGGCGACGCATGACGATGCGGTTGGCTGTGTCCTGTAGGCCTTCTCCCTCGTTGGTTGCGACAATGCGTTCCTCGTAGAGCATTGTGCGAACAATGTTGACGTAGAGGCTGGTCTCGTCACTTAGACGCTCGACGTATTCGGCTGTATGGGGGTCAATGTGTTGCAGAGAGCGGGTGAGCTCGTCGTCGAGACGCTCAACGAACGAGACAATACTGCCGGGAATCTTGAAAACCTTGCCCTCCTCGATTGTGGGCAGCTTGTCATCGTCCTCCCATTCCTCGGCACCCTCAATGATGATGATGTTGCGGTGCTTGTCGAGAATGTCGAGCAGACGTGTGAACTCTTGGTCGGCCAACTTCCATTGATCAGCTGCCATAAAGTTACCAGTTCCAGATGTGAGGTCGAAGCGGGTGGAGACGAGGGCCATGAGGATCCGTAGCCGTTGGTACTCGGACTGTGCAACATCGAAGAGCTTCTCCATGATGCGGATCTGCTCTAGCCTGTCTGTGTTCTTGCGACCTCTCGACTCAACGATTGTCCGCAAGTGCTTAAGAATGCTCTCGGGTGTAAAGCGCATAGCCTTGCCGTCCTTTCCAACACCCTCCCAGCCGCCTTCGTCTGCATCGTCGGGTACTTGGCCACTGGGAAAGATATCCTTGACCTTCTTCTTCTTCTCGCCAGCAGCAGCAGCGGGCTGCTCAATCTCTTCCTCCATGTATGCATCCTTGTCGTCGCGGTATTTTGTGATTTCAGCCTCGTAGTTGCGGTTGTCCTTGCGGATCTTTTGGCGCACTGCGTTCAGACCCTTGGCGGAGAGAGCGTTCATCTTCTTGGGCGTGACCTTTTGCTTCTCATGTGCCTCTTGGACGAGGTTCTCGAGGTCTGCGACGGTCTTGATGAACAGCCGAGGGGGCTTGCCATTGTTATCCTTCATGAGACTGGGTAGTTGACGGTTCAGCTTATCGTAGTCTGTAAGACTGTTGTTAGCACCACCGCACAGGACACAGTCAGGGAGAACATACTCTCTGAAATGACACTCCAATCGCCAATTTTCTCAGCATTCTCAATCAGGCGGATCGTGGCCTCGAGTTCGTCAAACTTCTTGTCCTTTGCTGACTTGACAACTGTGGCTTTCTCCTCCTCTTCCTCGCTTGATTCCTCCTCATCGTCACTCCTCAGAAAGCGGTTGACACCGCCAGCAGCGGACTCGTCGCTGTCGGAGTCATCGTCATCATCATCATCCAGGTCCTCGTCGGACTCTTCTGAGGATTCTTCTTCCTCGGACTCTTCCTTCTCAGAGCCGTACAATTCTTCCTCGTCGGAGCTGGACTCGCTGGAGCTGTCGCTGCCTGCGAAGAAACGGGACGTCATTTTCGCGGGGTGTCTAGTGTGCCGAGTGGGTTGTCGGTGGGCACGATCGCGTGTGAGAGAGCAAGTCGCGAACTTGTTTCGTGGCGGGGACGTTCAAAGCGTGCGAATTTCAAAATGACCCCCACAGGCTGTGGCACCCCTTCCTGGCGGGAAGGACACCCATGAGTCATCCGTGCCTGGGGGCTCACCGGGCTCACTAGGGTTGTGCTCCACTTCGCTTGCAGGGCCGTACTGTTTGCACTGTCATGTTGTGCATTACATACTGCAGTCGCAGACGCACAGGCGCAATGCAGATCTTGGTGCGAGCTACATCCAGCATAGCATTACTCGATCTCTTTTGAGGACCCCACGCATGCTCTTAGATCTGCTCCCCCCAACAATGTCACGGTAGTGTAGTAAACATTGAACCAAGAGAACAAGATTGAGCTTTTGTGACTTTGCATTCTCCTCCTCAGACAATCATACCGCGTGCCTAATTCACAGCGACTCAGCGCAGATGCTTGGTGACCGTCAAGGTCGTGCACTGCCAAGTCCCTTGCAACAAAGGAAGAGCTTTCGCCGCCTCAGTTCGCTATCATGCAGTCCTTGGCCCATGTCTGGCCATCCTTCCGCCTTGCCCTTCCTGCGACCAGGCGGGATGCGACCTGCGTCCGTACAATGTCCGCTCGGTGGAATCCACCGTCGCCTCTGGCGATCCTTATCTTTTGTGGCGCGGGCATGCCTTGGCTGCGAAGTCTAGATCTGAAATTGCTGGGTGATGCCTGTAGAAATCCTAGGTCTTTGCAAGTCGTCCACTGCGCATCTCGTTGTTTCCCTCTTTTCATCACTGCCATGGCTGATGTCCCATCATGTACCCCTCTTCCACCGATCGATCCTCAAGGGTACGAATCAAGTTGCGATTTGCGTTGTTCCCAGCTCGGCTAGTCCGCCTTCTCGACCCAGATGGTGTCATGTCGGGACCCATCTCTGATGATGGCGGGTAGTAGGCTGGGCTAGGTTGCAGTCGGATGGGATGGTTGGGATCCAAGTGACTGACAACACGCTGCAAAGCAGGTGGCACGCCAGACTGTGCATGCTGCTCCATGGTTGAAGCCCGTTGCCGGCCTGCACGGGTGGCAGCTTGCGCGTGCAGCGATGGCTGTCCATATGGATTCATGTGCTGGGGTGGGCCCATCATGTTCATCTGCTGCCCATAACCCGGCTGTGCAGGTTGATTCGCGTATGGTGGCGGTGCTTGCTGATAAGATGCGCCATACGTGTTACCATACACAGTGGGGCTGGGGATTTGCTGTTGATACTGCTGATTCATCTGCTGTTGCATGGCTGCCATTGCATTGGCGTTCTGCTGCTGGAGTTGCGCTTGCTGTGCTTGCGTCCGTTGCCTTGTCAGTGACTCTGCTTGCTGCTGCTGTTGTACGCCAGGTGCGACTGCTTTGCTCGTGTTCGCTGGCTTGAGGTTGGGAGGGGGTACGAATGGTGCCGTGAACTTTTGCTGCGTTATAAACGGATGCAACTTCGCTTGTTGAGGCGTCCATCGCTCAAGGGGATTGAGATTAAGTAGACCTCGAACAAAATCCATGAATGCAGCACGATTAGTCATTTCTGGGTCCTCGTTAGTGGATGATCCCGGCTGACCACTAGAGTTTGGGATTTTACCTCTATCTATCTCGGCCTGCTTCATGTTCTTCCTAGGCAGCGGGTAGGTCTTGATGACATCAGGGAGGGTTGTAGCAGAGAAATATTTCTTGCTCGGCTGTTCCTTGACGTTCTTTTCACGCGAGTACTGATCCATAGGCTTCAACCTGTACATTCTTCGGCCAAACTCATCATGAGTCTTCTCGAAGAACTCTCCCGCTTGCTTGCCGTGATCGAGCATCCACTGAGGCGGGAGGCCAAGCATCTCTGTGATTCTCGACACCTGGTTGTACTCTGATGATCCCGGGAACAATGGCAGTCCCAAGAATAGCTCTACCACAATGCAGCCGAGCGACCACATATCGATGGCTGCTGAATAGGGCAGACCCAGTAGGACTTCAGGGGATCGATAGAACCGTGACTGAATATACGTGTAGACTGTTTGACGCTCATCGCATGCGGAGCCAAAATCGATGATCTTGATGATGGGGCTCTCCAAATTCTTCAATAGAATGTTCTCGGGTTTCAGGTCGCAGTGTATGATGCGAGCCTTGTTGAGGAGGCTCAAGCCATTCAGAAGCTGCTGAGCGAATACCCGTACAAGGGTTGTGCTAAGACCGCGGAATTGATTTTGCTTGATCAATTCGTACAGATTGACGCTGAGCAATTCAAAGACCAGGCACAGATGCTGTTTGTGGATGAATGTGTCTTTGAGTCGTAGCAGATGGTGATCATCGTTCTTGTCGAGCTTGCTGTTCAGCAGATCAAGGACAGAGACCTCCATCATACTCTGATTGAAATAGGCGGTCCTATTCTTTACGACCTTGACAGCGACAACCTCCTGGGTCTTCAAATTCTGGCACTTGACGACTTGTCCAAACGTTCCCTGCCCTAGGACGTCAAGAATCAGGTAACGATTTTTGTGTCCAGTATCCTCAGACCCCAGAATGTCATTGACATAGAGAATGTAGTCGCTGTCCTCGTTGTCATAGCCATCATTCTTACAGCCTTTGCTGGGCTTTGTCAATACTCTGCGTGGGTTTCTTGATGATTCATACTTGAAGTTTGGGTTGCAGATGCGGTAGGTCGCAGGCAGGTGCGTCGTCAGAGCCTGTAATGGACTGATAAAGCCGCCCTCTGGGTTCGCCCGTCGGAACGGGGGCTGCACACTGGTTCGCGGCTTCAATTCGTTCAGATTTGTGCATCTCTGGAACTCAGGGACTTGCGGCCGCGTGTATGGGGCAGGAGTCTGCTGTTGTGACTGCATTGAACTGGGGGGTGACATGGCATCGCGGCCAAAGACGGCGTTCAGCTGTTGGGTCGCCGAGCGCGGAGGATTGAATGCACTCTCTGGGCTCAGTGGCGGCTGGATAGGGGGTAACTGATTCGCGCCTCGACTGCTGGTGGGAGAGGAGTAGAAGGACTGAGGTTGAGAGGTGAAGGCGGCAGACCTGGTGGGAGAGCCGCGAGAGGGCTGTGACTGCGGCGTGTAGGTGGAGTAAGCGCTGGGCGGAGGATTGTAGGGGTTGGTATTGTAGGACGGAGACAGCTTCATAGGAGAGTATCGTCGCGCAGCGGCCGACTCCTCCTGATGAGGGACGTATTGCGACGAGGGTCTCGAGCGGTGATTAGAACGGATAGGGTAGTCTCGTTGCATGTCCTCGTACTTTTGCTTGTTGAAGGGGTCTGCGTCGTCCATTTGCACGTCACCCTCGAGATCAGTGTGCGGGTTCATGTTGTTGCTGCGCGGAGGCTTTGGGCGGTGCTGCAGCGACGGCAGCAGAGGTGGCAGGACAAGCGGGGCGCGCGAGAGTGGGTGTCGCAGGCCCTTTGCGACGTGTGTATGGGGTCGCCGTCACCCTGATGGAGGGCGATGAGTGGCTCGTCGAGACGCTATGGCGGCATCAAGGGAAGAAGAGCAGGAAATGAAAGAGAATTGCAGCATGAGCGCCGACCTGCTCACGCCAGAGAGGTAGCAGTCGATTCGAAAGGACCTTGATCTGGCTAGAGAGGAAGGCCCAAGCGCCCGTTCTTTGGGCAGCAGCACCGTTCCTGCCACCTCGCAACGATGACGAGGACCGCCTGGACAGCGCAATGGTGGTGACGACTCGACTTCGCAATGGCCAAGTACTGCTCTTGATCTCCTCGTCTCGCAGCATGTCGAATCCACGGCCAAGTGCCTGTCAAACAGGTCTTTGTGGCCGCCGGCTGCGAGGGCTCCAATCAGACCGCCTAGCCGCCCTTGTCTGCCCAGCCAGTCTCCCACTGTTTGTACTCTTGTAGAGACCGCACCTAATACTTCCACCTCTGCAATCAGCACCCCAATGGGTACCCACGCTGCCCTATCGAGGGCGCATCAAATTTAAGCCTTGTGTATCCCAAGTCTGTATGGGACGCGGACCAAGGACCAGACGCGAGACCCTACGGAAGAGCCACTTTCAGAGCAAAATTATTGGACAAGCTGCCGTCACCTCTGAATCATTCCACCTACGCATTGCAGCTTGCCTGCATAGGGGGTTGGCCGTGTCACGCATGTACCAAACATCTACACACCACACAAAGACAAGAAACCATGTGATCGGTAGCTCGTGTCGCTCGAGAAATTCATTCAGCAGCTATCATCAGTCCGGTATCTGGACGCCGCTGCATGCTGTGCTTTTGGACAATTCCCAATTCATAAAACTCCATTCTGCTTCAACGACCTTTTCTAGTTGGTTTGACGGATCAGGTTGTTAATCTTGTCCTCACGGTTGCCCAAGTCACCACCCTCAATGTAGCTGCGAAGTCATGTCAGCACGTGCTCTACGAATGCATGAAACGCGGAAAACTTACTGCTTGAACTTGCGGGTGCGGAAACCACCGTTAGGCGAGCTGAGCTTGAATGGCCACAGGAAGTTGGCAACTTGCTTGAAGTTGGGACCGACTGTGTAGATCTCGTGGATGATATCTTCCATACAGATGATACCGTATTGGCCGAGGTTCTCCTCGACAATGGCGTTGTCGGTGAGAGGGATGCGTTGAGGGAAGCGGCCCTTGGTCAAGCGGACCTTGCCATATCCACGCTTGTAGATCAGCTCACGCACGCTCTTCAGGTTGGGGTATCCGTAGGTGACGAAAGGCTCAACGATGCGCAGCATCTCAGCGGTAGCAGCGGTGAGCTTGACAAAGACACCAGAGTTGATCTGGAGGAGACGAAGGAGCTGCAGAGTCTTGCGCTTCTTGGGGTCAATCTTGTTGATACCCTTGATGCGCATGACAAAGACAAGCTTGGGCTCGGCAGGGACGTAGAAGTCACCCTTCTGGCGGGCCTCACGAGCGAGGCGGACCTTTTCGCGCTCAGCATCGCGGTACTCCTTGACATAAGCCTCGGCGCGCTTGAAGATGACCTGGCGCTTCTCCTTGTTGTGCTACATGATGCGTTAGCCGAGATGCTCGAGACAATTTTCCAACGACCGACACGGGCAGCAGCAGCAACAATCTCAGTCCCGAAAGAAGGTTAACATTACGACAGCATTGACCTTGGTCTAGTCGAAAAATTGGTGTATTTATCCATCACCGTTGCTTGCTGCACCATGCTGTGCCTACAATGGATTGATGGACGGGCACTTACAGCTTTGCGCTTCTGGATCTCAGAGGCCTTGGCGGCACGCTCCTTCTCCTGGCTCTTGCGCTTCTTGAGGAGAGTCTCAGGGACGAGGATGTCGTCCTGAGTGGGGACCTTGCTGTAGTGAGAATGTCAGAACCTAGATCATCAACAGTGGCCGATGGTCCAGAACGAGAATTGCACCAGATGTAGCATTCTCGCTTGGAGTTGACTCGAAATCATGTTTTTAATCGATGAGGATCGTGGTAGATTGGGAGTCAATTCGTCTGACATCCCGAAACTATTGTGACCCTCAAGCGACAAGACCCTTGGTTCAAGGATATGGGCATGCAATGGTCCGAGCCAGCGGATTGGTCTCGTGCCATGCGCCAATGGGTCGCGAAGACCACAATGGTGCCCTCCACCACAGTCCACAACAGTGTACGTGCTGAAGCGAAAGGATGGAGTGTGTATTCTTCATCGAGCTGGGCAGAGCTCCAGCGAGGTTGCCATTGATCTGGTTCGACGTTCTTCGTTCGTGGACTCTCAGCTATGAGGTGGAGATGAAACATACGTCTTGCCAACGGTGGCGCCTCCCTTGGTGGATGACATCTTGACGAATTTGTGAGGGGGGTAATTTGTGGGTGCTGTAAATGTTAGTAGAGACGCAAGACACAAGGGCAGGAAAGTGTCGAGGTTCGGGGCGTAATTTTCAGTTGTGTGCTCGGCAAAACTGCGGCACCGCGCACAGCGCCGAGACGCCGGATCTCCCGCCCACATTCGAACTTCACTCTCGACCGAAAAGACGAGGAAGATCTTCTGGTTCATACAGCACGTCGCAACCACACAACATGGCTTCCGCTCAGTCTGTCCAGACCTTCGGCAAGAAGTGAGTTGCTCCCATTGACGGCGCACCTGGCGGTGTCCGCGAGTCGCACAGGCCACCGAGCTGCGTCGCGAAAACTTGAAGACGAGACACGCAACAGATTGCTGACATCTTTACAGGAAGACCGCTACCGCCGTCGCCTACTGCAAGGTAAAATCACTCTACATGGAAATATACAAGATCAATCAGGACGGGATGCTGACAGGATCCATAGGCCGGCAAGGGTCTCGTTAAGCTCAATGGCCAACCTCTCAACCTGGTCGAGCCCCAGATCATGCGCTTCAAGGTCTACGAGCCCATCCTGATCGTTGGCCCTGACAAATTTGGTATGCATTGGGAAAGTGGAAGTTTGAAGAAAAGACGCAAAAGGCTAACAAGCATGTACAGCCAACGTTGACATCCGTGTCCGTGTCACCGGTGGTGGTCACGTCTCTCAGATCTACGCCGTCCGCCAGGCTATCGCAAAGGCAATTGTACGTTTTCGTCGACATAGATTTGTAAAGGATGACGAGGAGAACACATGCTGACGAAATAAACGCAGGTCGCCTACTACCAGAAGTACGTCGACGAGTACGCGAAGAACCAGTTGAAGCAAGCCCTGATGCAATACGACCGTACACTCCTGGTCGCCGACAACAGAAGATGCGAGCCCAAGAAGTTCGGTGGTCCCGGTGCTCGTGCCAGATACCAAAAGTCTTACCGTTAAAGCGGATGTTTTACGGATTGTGTGGATGGCTGGATTTACCAAGATGGGAACATGGATGGCGCATACTTTTGCTTCTGCATTGAGCGGACGCCCGATATGGTGATGCGAAAAATGAATCCAAACGATCCCGCGGTCAAAAGCCTTTGGGTGTCATGACGACGAAACAAGTTGCCCTCCCTGCGAATGCCTCCATTGACGAAGCAAGTCCGTCGAGATGCAGAGTTCAAAAGAGATGAAAGTGTTTGACGTCGTGAGTGGGTGAAGACAGTGTAGCGAAAGACATGAGGGTATCACAATCGGCTCTGATCTTACATTTGTCCATCCATCTCATCAATGCCGCGGTCATCTTCGCTGTCTTCGTCCCCATTTGTGTGCAGCGTATGCCCATTATCCTCTGCTCTGAGCACATGCCGCCTCTGCTGCAATGTTAGCGGCGCACCATCACCGCCGTGCCCGAGTTCAGCCATCTGCTCTGGTGTCAAGTCCACAATGACGGGCGCGAACTCCTCGTCCTCGTCTTCGTTGGCGTCCTCATCAAGATGTGCCATGTCCATGTGAACCTGTTCGCCATCCTCTAGCTCTAAGATTCCACTCCTGACTACTGCTCCACTTAATACCCATCCAAATTGATCTCTCAAATGATCTTCCAATTCCTCGAGCTCATCAATCACATCCTGCTTTCCCATCCCCGAGATCTGATCCAGACCCTTCCGGAATCTCGTCAGCAACACCCGTAAAAGATTTCCCGCCTCATCCTGAAAATCAAATAATTCTCCCTCTGCATCCTGGCAGTGTTCAAGTTGCAGTCTCAACGTCTTGATAACCCTGATGAAGAAGTCCGGTCGATCCTCGACAGTAGCAATACAAGTGAACAGCAAACTCAGTATCCGCTTCCACTGCTCCAAACACGAGTTGTTATTCAGCGTCAGCACCATGATGAACGCAAATTGTAGTTCTCCAAGCACATCGTCCCAACCTTGACATTCTCGCTCTACGACATCTCTGAGCGCCCAACTTCTGTCGCGCGCCCCATCCGTGCGCTCTCTGCCTATGGCGCCCTCACGCCACGTCCGCCGTAGATCGATAGGCAGAAATCGCAGCTCCTTTTCCTTCACCGACGAGCTCTCGTGCTCTGTTAAACCGGGAATGATATCCTCATCTTGCTTCGCGGAACTCGCGCTCGTTAGATCCCAGTGATTTGTCTCGCTGCCGGGTCCAAGGATGCGATCGAGTACGGTCTCCGTGATCGCATCGACTAGATCCGGCCAGTCTCCTAGATCGTCGAGAGCCAAGCTGTTCTCCGCGTCTTGAGAGGAGGATGGAGGAGGTTTTGTTGCGCTCTGTCTGTATGGCGTTAGGCCTTCTCGCCAGACTGCGCCCAGGTTTGCGCGCCAGCGTAATGTCTCCGTCTGATCTGCGGGAAGAAGACTTTCTGTCTCTGCGTGCCATTGCTTTACCACGACGTTCGGGGCGTGATCGCTTGAAGCAGGCTGGGTGGTTCTGAACC
The DNA here is from genome assembly GCA_023512835.1 of Taxillus chinensis. Lineage (NCBI taxonomy): Eukaryota > Viridiplantae > Streptophyta > Magnoliopsida > Santalales > Loranthaceae > Taxillus > Taxillus chinensis. Next base: position 367,716 of record JAKCVP010000010.1, read on the forward strand.
AGGCGCCGTGGCGGAGCGAGAAAGAGTTGGTTGGCGATACAAAGGTGAAGTGCAGACCGGCCGGGAGAGAGCGAACACCGTGGAAACGGGGTGAAGTCGTAAAGGAGAGTAGGTCGATTCCTGCAAAGGAGTGATGTGGTAGGTTTGGCAGGACCAGGGCTGTCTTTGGCGCGTTGGGCGCTGCGTCTGTCATGACTGAATAGATGGGCTAGGTCTGGGGCGTGTGAGCGAAGCTCAAGGGATCATAGCAGCACCTTGGGAGCAGGACTTGTAGGCGCATGACTAACGATACAATTTGACTGCAGGTCAAGAGGCAACACTTTATACATGTCATGCACGTGATTGTCATCGAGGTGGAAGTCAGTCAGGCACGGTCTACTAAAGAAAACCTCTTGCCGCTTGCTCGACTGCAGATGGTACAAATGCCAACCTTCCAAGCAAACACATGCTGCCAACGCCTCCTGGCCACGTCTGGCAAAAGGACACGAGAACCGAGCAAAGGCGCACAGAAACATCTGCACGTAAGCAGCATAAAGAGACGAAGAGCATTTTGACGTCGAATCGTTTCATTCTCAACCCATTTTTCGGGTATGCTTTTTTCCCTCATGTCATGATCGAGAGTAAAATGCAGTGTGAATCCCCATCCGTACCCACAAGCGCCACAAGCTTTGCGCAAAGAACTACAGACGACGACCACGGCGACCACCCTTTCTGCGAGTAGAGTCGGAGGGAGTAGGGGTAACGTCCTCAATGCGACCAATGCGCATACCGGCACGGGCGAGAGCGCGGAGAGCAGACTGAGCACCGGGACCAGGGGTCTTGGTACCGTTACCTAAAGACATCGCGTGAGTATTTGCTGAACTGTACTTGACCCAGCATGTCGAGCAGCAGAGAACTTACCACCAGTAGCGCGGATCTTGACGTGGAGAGCGTTGATGCCGAGCTCCTTGCAGCGCTGAGCGACGTCCTGAGCAGCCAACATGGCAGCGTAGGGGGAGGACTCGTCACGGTCGGCCTTGACCTTCATACCGCCAGTAACACGGCTGATTGTTTCGCGGCCACTGGAATCACCCATATTAGCCTATGAAACCTTCCCACGAGCCCGAGAGGAAAATAAGAGCAGACTGCATCTTGCTTCTTGCAGGGCAGATAGAGGTGGGGTTTCTTGGTTTTACAAATCTGCAGAAGAGAGGGTGTAAAGTATAGGAATTTTGTTTTCTTAGACGAACCTGAGATCGGTGACGTGGACGAACGTGTCGTTGAAGGAAGCGAAGATACGGGCAACGCCGAAGACGAGTTCACCTGGAGTGTATGCGTGAGTTTGTGTTCTTGCAATTGCGCGTGTGCTCTTTGGACGAATGGTCTGTACCTTCGCGGGTTTGGGGTCCCTGCAGTCTGATGTTAGCTTCTGACGTCTCTAAAGTATCCGTGCCAGTGACTTACGAGAGAGACGTTCTCGGCCGCCTTGGGTGCTGCGCGCTTGGGAGGCATTTTGTCGTTGGGCCGTGTGTAATGTAGGCTTTGCGATTGACAAAGTATAGGTGCGGATGTGCGCTCGAAATTCGACACCACTGAGGCGGGAGTTGTGGCCGACACCCCGGCGCCAAGCCCGCATCATTTCCACGCTAACAGCAACTTTTCCTATCCGCCGACCTCGAGACTTTCCTTTCTTCGCCTTTATTACACCTTACCTTCCGTGCTTTGTTGTCACTGACCGCTCAAAACTTCGTCGGCGGGCTTGAAAATGGCACAGGTAAACGGCAGTGGACACAAGGCTGCTCAAGATGCAGTCAAACACCTGCAGATTGGCATCATCGGCATGGGTCTGATGGGCAAGATGTACGCTCGTCGGCTCAGCGCCAATGGCTTCCGGTGAGTGACACATTGCTTAGAGCGCACTCGCCGAAGCCGCAACAGTATCCGGTACGTCCTCACTCTCTTCCCCTTCCTCCTACCCTCCAATGATGACTTGAGCGCATTTGGCTCGAGCATGGCTGGTGGAGCCGTACGGTCATTTCGATCGTACGGTCTCTGCCAGCTGTCAGTGATGTAACATCTCAGCTACCTTTATTAAACATTTGTCTGAAACGGATTTCAAACATCGGACCCTTGTCAACGTCTATCTAGCTCAAGACCTTGACTAACAGCTTCAAACAGATTTGCATCAGACGCTGAGTCATTGCCCCATAGAGTAAACGCGTGCGATCTACCAGCCAAGCTCGAGGAACTGCGCAGCGAGTTCGCCAACGATGTATGTAGGGTGCCGGTAGAGGTAGGTCACGTAGTAATACATGCTGAAGCCACAAACAGCCCAATATATCAATTCTTGAAGATGGTCATCTTGTGTCTCGTATCAGTGACTGGATCATCTACAATGTCGAAGCTGAAAGTATAGGCGCCGTCGTGTCGCGCTACGGCCGCTCGACAAAGGCTGGTGCCATTGTCGGCGGCCAAACGTCCTGCAAGGCGCCTGAGATTGAAGCCTTTGAAAAGCACCTGCCCATTGACGTGGACATTATATCTATTCATTCGCTGCACGGACCCGGTGTGGATCCTAAGGGTCTGCCGCTCGTCGTCATTCCACACAGAGATACACGCGGGGACAGCGCAGACAAAGTGCGACAAATCATGAAGTGCTTCGACTCGAAGATGGTGACGCTCTCGGCGGAAGAGCACGACCGAATAACCGCTGACACGCAGGCTGTTACGCACGCTGCCTTTCTAAGCATGGGCGCGGCGTGGGAAGCGAACAAGCAGTTTCCCTGGGAACTCTCACGCTACCTAGGCGGCATCGAGAATGTCAAGATCAACATCACGCTGCGCATCTACAGCAACAAATGGCACGTGTACGCCGGCCTGGCCATCCTGAACCCCGCGGCCAAGGCGCAGATAAAACAGTACTCCAAATCCGTCACGGAACTCTTCAAGCTCATGCTCAACGGCGAGCGCGAGGAACTCACAAACCGCATCCTCGCCGCGCGCGACGCCGTCTTCCCCAAGCGCAAACGCGCCGGCAGCAACGAAGACACAGCCGATGATGTGCTCCTCAACGAGGAAGTCCTCAATCAATTCAGTCTAGGCGAGGTCCCCGTTGAGCGGCTGAAGAATAATCACCTCAGTCTCCTGGCCATGGTGGACTGTTGGTGGAAACTCGGGATTGTACCCTACGACCACATCATCTGCTCTACGCCGCTGTTCCGCATGTGGCTGGGCGCAGCAGAGTACTTGTTCCGCAACGAGCAGTTGCTGCAGGAGAGCATCGACACTGCCATTGACGACAAGACTTTTCGCGCAGACGACTTGGAGTTTACGTTTAATGCGCGGGATTGGAGTCAGAGGGTCAGTCTGAATGCGTTTGATGCGTACAAGGAGAAGTTTGAGACAATTGCTGCTTATTTTGCGCCGCGGTTCGATGAGGCGAATAAGGTGGGTAATGAGATGATCAAGACTATATTGGAGAAGACGTGATTGTTGTGGCTTTGTGTAGGTGGTTCGGGGATGCTTGCCTCATGGTCAGGGTCGAGCAACGCTTTTCCATCTCATTCCCGGTGCGTCGTGGTGCATACAGCTTCATGCATCGTGGTCATGGGGCCGAATTAGATGTTTCAAGGTACTGGGCCACAGCGGGTGTCAGTAGATCTTGTTCACAAGAACATGGACGCGGATAGAGTCGAGGAAGATGGTTCAATTCTCTGTACATAGTTACAACGATAAACTGAGCTAAGCTTGACATGGCAATGTCATCAGTCATTATCCACTTCACCTCCTTCTACAGGCCTAGAGCAACCATAGCTGCTACACCGAGTATCATAGCAAGACTCGCCTGAGTGTTCATTTTGGGAGAGGCATTCCCCAGACTGTGCGCAGCTTCGCTGTGGCCTGAAGGGCCTGACGGAGCTGAAGCGGTCGTGCTGGCAGCTTTGTCCGTACTCGCAGCAGGTGGACTGGAATTATCACCTGAACCAGCTTGACTGCCACCTGGGCTCCCTGAGCTCCCTGAAGCAGCAGCGGCATCGACATGCGTGCCATTGCCGGAGGCCGCACTACCAGTCCCGTTGATCGATGGCGGCATCGCTACACTGGACGAGGCACCCGCTTGACCAGGGTAAGCAAAGTCTACTTCCCCCTCGTAGGTAAGCGGCTTCTGGAAAGCGGTGCTCTTCCGCGCTGGAAAGGGTTCGGGCAAGACTGCGAGGACGGCCTGCAAGACAGCCGCTTGTTGCTGGAAGCCGACCTTGTTATCGCACGTACCGTTCCAGGAGGTGCCGCAGCCGATACTGTTGGGTTGACCTGTACAGGTCGCAAAGCCGTCCTTGGCCGAGGCCTCCTTAACGCCAACGAGCGTATCGTTCGAGCGAATATCATTTTGCGCTTTGGAAATGGCTGAGATTGCAGCGCCCTTATACGAGGGATAGTCGTTTTGCCAGCAGTTGTTGCCGTTCTCACCTTCGCAGTCTACTTCGTACAAGCGCCTGCTGTGGAAAGTTACGTTGCCGTCGGCCTGAAAGTACTCCATTTTGCCCAAAAGTTCCGTGGCGCGCTCACCCCAGATCTTAGCGGTGTTGTTACCGGTTTCTGAGGAGTCCCAGCCCTTGGCGCCGTTCATGCTCAGGACGGCGGCGCCAAGGGCGATGTTTCCGGCGTCAATAGACCATTGCCACGTCGATGTCTTGTCAAAATCACAGCCGGACTCGAGGTCGACGGACTCGTACACATAGCCCGGTGGGACAATCATGCCTGCTCTTCCGGCCATCCACGTATACGCTTCTGTGGCAGCGTCACGGTATTTGTTGTTGAACTGATACTTGCCGTCTTCCACGTAATTGTACCGGAACAGGCGTGCAGCAAGCTGGAAATAGTTACCAGTCGAGCCTGCTGTTGCCATATTGTACCCCTCGTCCGTGGGCGAGACTGTATATGGTATCCCGCCATCGCACTTGCCGCTCTTGCCCCAGCGACCTTGTATTTTGCCAAAGGCACGAGCTGCAAGGACATCCCAGGCCGGCTTTGTATTGTCAGGCTGTGGCACGCGTCGCTCCGCCGCGGACATGGCTGCGTTTGCCCAAGATGCAATATCGTCATTGAAGAGCACCGAAGACTGGTTTGCGGGATGAAAGTCAAAATCTGGACCAGCTTGTGCCATGAGCCCGGCTGCGATGAGTGCATTATATTTTGCGTCGCCGGTGCGTCCGAAATATTCGATCAGCGAATTCCAGACTGCTGCACTTTCCCACCAGACTGCTTGCTTCGCCCAATCTGTGCTGTTGGCGTCACTGAAGAGCCCCACGATGCCTCCGGGTAAGTGGGCGGCTGGATAACGATTCGTGATGATATCATCTGCAAGGGTGCGGGCAGCGAGCGTAATAGCGGCTTTGCTAAGTTAGCTTCACAACTTAGTGCAGCTCTACGAGGATCCATGAAGCATACATGCGTTGTTCCAGTCAACAGAGACCAAGGCACCAAAGGTGAAGGTGGACAGAAAGATTGCTGGAAGAAATGTCTTGAGGAGGACCATTTTGGCAATGCTGCGCAAGGCCGAGCACGGACTGATATAGCGATATGAACCCTTTGACAGAGAGTGACTGGCAAGACTAGTTCAGTACCCCAAGCCCAAGGAGACAAGGACCGACTTTATGAATTGTCTGTATGACCACGCCGCATCCTTCAGACCAAGATGGCGAAATTGCAGAGGTCCTTCACGCCCTCTGGCAATGCTTTTCTTAGGCAAGGTTTGGCTGATAGTGACCTTAGCCCCAAAGTGAGGAATTAAGGGGCCTATGAAAGGCCTGGGTCGATACTAGATGCGCTGTATGCTGCATTAGCGGATTCCAGGATTGGACTGCGCACGAGGTCCGCGCCGCATCAGACATCTGCAACTGGTGGCACAGCTGCTCAGCACCCGAATCTTGCGGTGTTTCTCGAGAATCACAGCGACCGCACTTGAGGCCAGACCAGGTCACATCGTTGAACGCTCTCATCCTGCTCGTCGCTTGTCAAAAAGCTTGATTCTGCTCGAGGCACAACGGCTCGTCCGCCATTGTGCTGAAGGCAAGGATACCACTGCAACTGGCTGCGTGAGGCGATGAATTTCTGAATCAGGAAGACGCGAAGGATCTGGTCATGTTACGGCTGCGAGCTGCTCCACCAGTCGTTCGGAACAGCCTTCAGTGGAATCCGGTCTGTTGAAACTGGCTAGCGGCCGAAACTGACTGTCAAATTCGCGATCACTGATCTCGCGACGAAGGTCTTACATTCCGTCGTGTCGCACCTTTCAAGCCAGCGCAAAGGCCGGATCATTCAGGAAGCCGAAATCCTGAAGTTGGAACTCATCAAGTGGCAAATGGTCCCAGATGTTGCCAACGTACGTCCCTTCGTTTCCCCACAGACCTCCTTGTAAGGTCGACGACGCATGGACTTCCGACTCGACGATAGACCTGGCATCCTCGATATTCTCTTGCGCCTCGGATCCTAGACTTCCCTGGGTTGGTGCTTGCGCGGATCGCGCCAATCCTTCCAGGGAGCTTGACCCTTTCGACGCCTCGGTGTATTTTTCGCGTTCAGCGCGCAACTTGCGTACGAAAGAAGGCTCGGTAGTGGCCGAAGTGTGCGATGTCTTCCATGCCTGTAAAAGTAAGTCGCCAATAGCTGCATGAATGGGCCTCTCTATCTCAAAGGACATGAAGGGATACATTTCGAAGATGTCGGTAATAAGCTTCCACCCAGTCTCCTTTTCCTGGACATCGCGCTGATCTTTGAGATCCGAGACAAGTATGAGCAAGCAATACCACTGGAACTGCCAAGAAGCATGCCATTTGAAACGGGTAATCATGGGCGAATTAGCCGTCAAGACATGGTACTCGAGGGTCTTGCGGGCAAGTTGTGCAAGGTAATGCTGCTCGTGCTGCAAACCTGCAGGTCCGCCTCGGCTTTTGACGTGTGAGTGATTTGCAAAGAGGCGCATAACAGAAATCGCACCGCGCCCGATGATACTAGCGAAGAAGTGGTGTGGCTTGAGAGGATCACAGTAGCGAAGGTAGGTTGACTGCAAGTGACGCTCCAGGTTCTCTATGACCACCTCTTTTTCATGCAACGGCGCCCTTGGATCCTTCATCCAAACCAGTGGATTGGATCCCGTTGACACCTGGTGCTGGTGCTCCCAGTGAAGCAGCTCGAACCGTAGCTTGACGATCATCCAATCATCCGGTATGAAGCCTTTCTCGTCTGGAGTCAGCATACCTGGCCTGAACTGTTCGTCGTTGATGCCGATTGGAAGCTTTGTGTCCCAGGAGAAGTCGCAAGCAGCGCCCTCCCTCCCAAATAGTTCTGAGACCCGCTGGTTCAGCTTCTGCAACTGCCACCATAGGCGTCTTCTGTACTCCGTATTCCAGGGATCATGCCCCAAGCTTTGTGGGTCTTTATGCAAATCGTGAACTTGTGCTAAGCGTACTAGCATGCCTACAAGAGCCCATACGGCGCCCATGTCAATGCGATACGACTGAACATGCTATACAACGCCAGTCAGCGCAGGCACCATGATGCTGTGACTACAGCTTACCAGGTACATGAAGAACACATGGAGGACAAAGACGTCGGACGAGTCCAACAGTCGAGCTGCATGTAATGCGCGCTCGGTCAAGGCTTGGAAACGTGCCAGGGCGGCGACGCGACCCGATCCAAGCAACGACGAGCACTCATCTTCCGACAATGTCAACACTGCAAAAGCATATATGGCAAATGAAAAGCCATGTTGGATGGAAGAGATGCTGTCTAGGTCTGAGATCGTGCGATCGCAAGACTCTCGCAGCTTCCAGGCGGGCCAGATGCCTAGAATGGGATGCACTCTATCAAGATAGATGGACCAGAGGCTACGGATCGCATCTGGCGAAGGATGCGAACTGTGGAAGTCGTTATCAGACACTGATGATGCTGTGGATGAAAACAAGAGCGCCAAAGGGTCGGATAGCAGCCCATTGCTGGGAGTTGCATGACGACGAGGCGTAGCGGGTGGCCTTAGACGATGTTAGCCGTGGCTTGGTAATAGACTCGGGGCCATGTTCGAGTTCTCACCCGGGCGTCTGGGCAGCACTTTTCCTCCGCTGCTTCAGCTCACGTTGGCGCTTGAGTTCCTCATGTCGGGCATGACGCTGTGTGTATTCCTCACCTGACATGGAATAGGAGCATTGTTCCTTGCGGCGTCGACAGTTGGCGCATGGCGTCAGACGGTCACAACGGACTTTTCGACGGCAGCAGGGCTCGCAGGCAAAGCCTCTCTGGCCACGATGCGAGTTGGCAGCTTGCGCAGCGCCGTCTGCCATGGGCACAGATCAATGTCAGAAGAAGGAGTGTCAGCAAGGAATTCGGATGTGAACGGCCACGGGTCGGAGGTGGGCACTGGGCGGCGGCCTCTTGAAATAGAAGAAGCCCCAGGACCACGTGCGTCGGTCAGCTCGTGCCCTCCCGAGGCTCCCTGGCACCCGACACTAAGGCTGGCAGTAGTGACTGAATGGCGTCAGCAATAGCTGCAACGCTTCGGTAGCTCGATTCGACCTCCCGAGAACGCTAACGTGGCGCTCGTGGCCAACAGCTTGGGACTTCATGCCCTTCTACGCTGCTTCTCTTTGTGGCGCCGGCCTGCCGCCAACATCGCTGCAGCAATTTCGGTGGTCTGCTGTAGCAAGTCCGCTGGATCGCTAGTCCATCACGACTATTTCACGGAAACAGGTCCTCGCAAGGGAAGCGCACCTATTGTCGGCCGAGAATGCCAGCGGCTGGATGTCAGAGCCTCGCTTCCCATTGCGTCTCGAGGCAGCGGCATACCGCATTTAGCGGTCTTTGTAAGCCTACCTGCTTCAAGAGTATGAGTAAAGTCCGGCTTTTCACGCGAGGTCCGAGCAGACCTCCTGCTGTAGACTGCCATCGCCTAATGAGAGCGACGTCCTGTACTTCATAAGACCTTTGTCCGCCCCCCTTTGCAGGCCTGCTGTCATCCCTGACTGACTGGTATATTCTTTGTTCCAAATAGGCGCCTCTAGCCTGCGCGTGTCGTGCCAATTTCTCTTCGAGGAAATTACATCTTCGTTATTCTACGCACCCAAATCTCGCAATGATGTCTCGCACCCAGTCTTCTGCGTCTTCGGAGGATCAACTCGAAGACGACAAGGCTCATCCCGTCTCGACCACCACCGCGGATGTCGAGAAGGCTCCAGTCATACAGACGCCCTCTTTCGCTCCTCCACCTGATGGCGGTGCTGTGGCTTGGCTCACGGTAGCCGGTGCTTCTGTATGCCTTTTAGAACTCTTCTCACCTTCGCTCCATCTAATGAAACGATGATATAGGCTTGCCTTTTCTGCTCCTTCGGCTGGATCAATGCGATAGGGATCTTCCAGGACTACTACCAGTAAGCTGATATGTATCCAAGCGAATACCAGAGAGACTAACGAAACATTAGGACCCACCAACTCTCGGAGTACAGCGCCAGTGAAATTGCATGGATTCCCTCGCTGCAGATATTCTTCATGCTGATCGGCGGACTTCCTGCTGGCAAGATCTTTGACGACTATGGCCCGCGCGTCTTACTGATCATCGGAACTCTCCTGCACGTTTTCGGCCTCATGATGACTAGTATCTCGACCGAGTACTATCAATTTCTCCTGGCCCAAGGTGTCTGCTCTGCTCTCGGAGCCTCATTCGTCTTCAATCCAGCCTTCACTTGCGCCGCAGGATGGTTTGACAAGAAACGAGGCGCTGCTTTGGGTCTAGTCGCAGCGGGATCCTCCCTAGGCGGAGTCATCTTTCCAATAATGGTCATCAAGCTCATTCCTCAAGTTGGCTTTGGCTGGACAATCCGAATCTGCGCTTTCCTGATTCTTGGGCTTTTGGCCTTTGCCAATCTTGTCATCAAATCTCGAATCCAGCCGCGGAAACGTCCATTCGAAATCATGGCATTTGTTCGCCCTCAATTCGAGCTGACTTTTGGACTCTTCACCGCTGCTGCATTCTTCTTCTATTGGGGCATGTTCATTCCCTTTACCTTCATCGTCGTCGAGGCTGTCAGCAAGGGAATGTCCCCTCAGATGGCACAGTACCTGGTGCCTATCCTCAACGGAGCCAGTATCATTGGCCGAACTGTTCCTAATGCGCTGGCCGACAAGTTCGGTTTCTTGTAAGTCCTCGCATTTCCTAGCAACACAATTGCGCAATGAACCTGACAGCCATGTGTAGCAACATCATGATCGGCATGGCCATTTTCAGTACAATCATCACGCTCGGCCTCTGGCTTCCAGCAGATGGCAACGCGCCTCTGATCGTTTACGCAGTACTTTTTGGTATTGGGTCTGGTGCGGGTATCGGTCTCACGCCAGCCATTGCCACTAAGCTGTCCAAGATACAAGACATTGGCGTCCGCACTGGCTCAGTCATGAGCATTGCTGGTATTGCGGCGTTGACCGGTAGCCCTATTGGTGGTGCCATTGTCGGTGCCCAAGGAGGTGGCTTTGTGGGAACGATTGTATTCAGTGGTGTTTCTTTGGCAATCGCATCAGTACTATACACTGCTGCTCGTCTGAGTCACTCGAGAAGCTTGAAGGCATAGCGTGCGTGGAATAGAGACGAATTATGGGACGTTGCGACGCATTCGCATCACCGGGTGTACAGATAGATCGAGCCCGTAGAGTATCAGGGCCACCATAGAGTAATGAATCTTGATGATATGACGCTACTCGACTGGCAAAGAGTGACGTTGCAATAAGCTGTGCGGGTCCCAGCTGGGGTGTTCCTGGTCTCGTACGGCACACCTATGTGCAGAAGGGTGCTTGTACGACGCCTGCGAGTCGCTGCACGGGCAGCAAGTGGCCCACCAGCATTTCGAACTCCAGCCAAAGCGATAGAATCAGAGAAATTGAACATTAGGTTCGGGATGTATTAGTAAATTCTACAGTCAGCTCCAGCCAACCACAAAACCCTAGTTTTACATGGCGAGAAAGAAAAATGATGCAGTTGTAGCGTCGCTCCTTCACTCCTACACTCCAAATACCCCTTCATGTGCTCAATTTTCCTTTTTTCTACGCCTGAGGCTTGCGTCCAATCATCAGATACATGGGTGTAAATAGCTTCAGCTTACCGCCCAGCGCAAGCGCATCACCGGCAACGGCCAAGCTGTCTGCCGTCGCACTGGTGCCCTTGGGCGCGATGCCCACGGCTTCCAGACCTCGGACAAAGTAGTGCACACCTGTCCGTCCAACCTTTGTCATTCTGGCAATTGTGAAAAAGTCCCAGATGGTGCCCATCATGGCGAAGTCGCCGGCCAGGGGGTAGTACCAGGGCACGACGTCAGGACGGTCAGCGAGATCCTCGTGGTGCTCAAGCTCGAAGCCGGCGGCCTTGATGGCATTGACACCGACCTCGATCTTCTCCATGTTGGCGATACCGTCACCTTGCTCGATGTCGAGACGGATTTGGCGGTGCTGGGGGTTCTCGTTGTCGTAGGCATCTGTCATTAGCCACTCGTAAACGCCAAACACACCACCGGGCTTGAGGACGCGGCGGATCTCAGAGTAGACGCCCTCAAGGCTCGGGGCATGGACTGTGGCCTCGATGGCGTAGACGGCGTCGAAGGTGTTGTCCTCGAAGGGCATTTGCTACGTAAAGAGTCAGTATATCACGTACTACGTATCAGGGTCGCACGGCTCGTCGCTCGCGACAAGGTTTTGAAAAGCATACCATGAAGTCACCTTTGACATAGGCGAGCTGAGATGTAAGACCCTCCTTGACCGAGTAGTGGTTCGCGCGGTCAATCTGGTAGTCATTGTTGTTGAAGCCGGTAATGTGGGCGCCCGTGAACTTGGCAATCTCGCGAGCGGGACCGCCGACACCACATCCAACATCCAAGACCTTCATGCCGGGCTTAATGTTCATCATGTGCGCCAGGTAGTGCTCGTGGCGGGCGAGGGCCTGCTTGAAGGCCTCGCCCTTGTAGAAGCGGCAGAAATGGAACGAAGTTCCCCACCCGTTCTCGTACAAGTCGGTGGCCAGGTTGTAGTAGTGTCTTGTCAGAGTAGCGTACTCTGCTTTGCGGGCTTCGCGGACCTCCGGGGTCTCGTCCTCGGCGGGCTTGTTCTTCCAGTGCTTGAAGTATTCGTCGTAGGCGGCTTTGTGGGCTTCACGATCCTTACCAAGCATGGAGGACAGACCGCCAGTGTTGGCGGCGGACTTGCCGTGCATCAGCTTGTTGAAGGCAGCATCACGCTGTTGGTCCTCCTTTTCGAGAGCCGCCGTGGGAGCCATTGGTTTTCTGTTGTGGACGGAGAATGTATGATGAGGGTTGAGATGGCTTGCAACGGTGCAAAGGTACACAACGGCTGCTGGAGAAGAGGTATTCGCGTGCTTTATGAAGTAATGGTGTCGCAAAGGAGAGCGACAGGACAATAGATGAGACGCTGGAATTTCATATGAAGGTCAACTAGCGTTTCGCGGACCCTTCTCACTAGTACTCTTCTCGGATCGCTTTCGTTCCGCCCATTTCTGGGACACGCGCTGCACTGCGCCTCAAACATCTACCGTCAACTCTTAACTACTGCTTTGTACTCCGGCTGTGTTGCGACGTCCCTGAAAATAACGACACCTCGCTGGCTGGGAGACATCGAAGCACTCGGACGCTACTTTCACACAGCTTGCGCACGCGAAGGTGTGCTGGACTTGCTCATGCCATCTCATGTTCTTCTGACCGGGAACAACGTAAGAGGTTGGCTGACAATTTGACCACCTAGTTTACGTAGACATGAATCTTTGAACGCAGGGATTGACCAAGCATTCAGATAACTCTATAGTTGCTGCGTAATCTGACGGGCATGTGTTCTGAATACCATTTTGCATGGACTTTTCATGAATTGCACGCAGGCCATGCCCGACTTAGCAGCAGCACACATTCAAGCTGTATTTCAGCCTGAAAGCACTTGTTGAAGGGAACGGGTCGAGGCAGCCTATGAGATTCAGATATCCTCCCAGCGTGGCTTTCGATGAATGCAGGTGAGACTCGTTCGTCAACATGGTGAACGGAGCAGCGTTCGGTCTCTCTTCTCTATCCCTCAGCTGGGCGGCACTAACGACACCCCGGGATTCGCTCTCGCTTCAGCATTCGCCCACGAATTCTCGACAGTGTGCCGCAGCGCACCAGCCACACTACTGCACGTGCCTTCCCACCACCGCCGCCGCCGCCTTACTAAGCTGAACATCGTCACTCGCATCTCTCTTGACTTTCGTTTTCAGGCGCCTGCAAAGTCCCGCTACACATCCCCACCCCCGCGATCAGCACTCCAGGTCGCGTGTCATACATCTCGCGAAGACTCGGCCCCATTGTATCAATTATCAACCCACACAGGCGAGCACTACCGCCATCATGCCGCCTCAAATTAAAGCAGACGTCAATCGCTCAGGCTGGGAGTCCACCTCTATGCCCAGCGTCTGCGAAGCCTGCCTCCCCGACAACCCATATGTCCAAATGCTCAAGGAAGAACACGGAGGCGAGTGCAAGATTTGCACCCGTCCATTCACACTTTTCCGCTGGAAAGCCGACCGCACCGCCCGCCAGAAACGCACAATCATCTGCCTCACATGCGCAAGGTTGAAGAACTGCTGCCAACATTGTATGCTTGATCTACAGTACGGTCTGCCGATTACAATCAGAGATGCAGCGCTCAAAATGATCGCGCCGGGTCCGCAAAGCAGTATAAATCGCGAATACTATGCACAAGTGCACGAAAAGGAGATTGAAGACGGAAGAGGCGCAATCGAGGCGTACGAAAAGAGCGACGAGAAAGCTGCGGAACTACTGAAGAAGCTGAGTAGAAGCGAGCCGTACAGGCGGAAAATGTTGCGTGGAGAGGAGGACGAAGAGGGCCCGAATATGAGAGCCGTGGCACCACCAGAGAGCTTAGGCGGAGGCACAACGCCCGGCCCCATACGAACAAAAGATATCCGCAGCAGAGGACCAGTGGCAGCAAAGGGCAAGGGCAAGGGCAAATCGAAGACTGGTGCCGCCTCCGCACCATCTGAGCAAGACTGGATACCGCCTACTGACGAGCGAGTCAAATCACTGCTCGTGACTGGTGTCGAAGAAGATCTTCCTCAATACAAGATCTCCGAGTTCTTCTCAAAGTACGGCAAGCTGCAGTCTGCCGTCATAAGTCACCGGTCGCATGCAGGCTACATCAACTTCATGTCACGAAAAGATGCAGAAGCAGCCGCAGATGCGCTACGCGGCAAGTGCGCCATTGCAGGCTGCCCACTGCGCGTTACTTGGGCGAAACCGAAAGTACTCGATAGTATGGATCAAGACTCTCGTCAGGCAAACGCAAAGGCCGGTCGTGAAGTTGTGGGCAGACTCCCTCAAGCAATCGATGCTGGTCCAAAGCAAGCTGCTTTACCTGCACCCGCAGCGGAAGAGGATGACTTTGACGCCCTGGGCGCGACTGCACCGCCCGGCCAAGATGAAACTACCTACGCAAGCATGCGCGGTGACTAGGTCTGATTCGAGGCTGCAGGAGGAATTGTATTTAATAGGTATGCATAGCGCGGAGTTTGGATGTAATCTACAGAGAGCTGTACATGCGCGAGTGGAACAACTCGGCGCCGGCCTTTCATTATGATACATTTATTCTTCTACATCGTCCGTAAGAACGCCCATGTTGAATGCAAACACGCAAAGATCATGACCCACAGGGCGTCAGCGTCGACTGGCCCTTCTTTATACTCTCATTGCTTCCTCGCTCCGTGTGCTCGTGTATCCGTATCCCTGCCGCATGTTAGCCCTCGCATCCAGTATTCATCGTCTCTCTGCCTGATTGTTCCCAGACAGAGTCCCGTCCGTGTCTCTGTCTCTAGGCGAGAAGCAGGCGCACCGCAGCCAGGAAAGACTCACGATATCGATCCTCAGATCCATCAATCTTCTCGCCTTGCACAAGATTCTTGCGCAAAAAGACAGACACCTCGTCTGCGAGCTTGAGCTTTTCCTGCGCTTCTTTACTGCTGGGATCGACGCCGCGGCCTTCGGTTTGGAATCTGTGGCGGGCTTCGTCTAGGGCGCCCTTCATTACTCGGGTGTCATCTGGACGGCGGTTAGATAGTTTGCTTTTCGAGTCTGGTGAAGTGCTGGGGACGTGACACGATTTGCTTGCGCCACGAACGTTCTCTTCTCATGACTTTAGAAACGTACTTTGGAATGCGATGCGGATTGAGCGGAGGAGATTGCGGTAGACTGAGGGACCTGATAAAGTGGACATATTCGATTGCTCGTGTATTGATCAGAGATTCGAAGAGCTAATCATGCGACTGGAGAAAAAGACTAGGAGCGACAGGACGAAAGTATGATCAGGAACAGAAACAGAAACACAGCATTCCTCGCGCCTCTCTACCCTCAATGTCGGGCGATCAATGCGGCGCCCTCGAGCAAATCCGCGCCCCGACACACCACCCTGCCAAGCCCGGACCCCCATGCCCGGCCGCCCGCCGCCGCCGCCATTAAATTTTTTGGGAAACGCAAACTTTCCACTGCCTCTCAGGTATTCTTCAACCAACACCGGGAACCCCGCCACACTCACCAACAATGGCGTCCCTATTCCTATCCCTCCCGCCAATCCCAGGCAACTTCGAGTCCAACTTCAAAGCAGGCAGCAAGATAACTGCCGCGACACAGCGCCAAATCGAGCCCATCGGCGCCCACTTCCTCGCCGAAGCCCGCCGCAAGCGCGCAAAGCGCACCTTCTCCGAGGATGACCGTCTGCGCGCCCAGGAGTCAGCCAAGCAAGTCGAAGCCGACAATGACGACGACATCGGCGACGAGCCGGAAGATCCCATGATGCTGCAGCGCGACGCAAAGGACTGGAAGGGCCAGGACCACTACGCCGTACTGGGCATCACCAAGCTGCGCTACAAGGCCACGCCCGACCAGATCAAGCGCGCGAACCGCAAAAAAGTGCTCAAGCATCATCCTGACAAGCGTGCTGCCGTCGGCGGCACAGAAGACGACAGTTTCTTCAAGTGTATCCAGAAGGCGACTGAGATTCTGCTGGACCCGGCCAAACGTCGCCAGTTTGACTCGGTCGACGAGGCTGCGGACGTGGAGCCGCCGAGCAAGAAGGAAGTCAAGGAGCCTGCGCAGTTCTTCAAGAAGTGGAACAAGGTCTTTGACTCGGAGGCGCGCTTTTCAAAGGTTCAGCCTGTGCCGCGACTCGGCGATGACAAGTCCACCAAGGAAGACGTCGAGCATTTCTACGACTTTTGGTACAACTTTGACTCATGGCGTAGCTTCGAGTACCTTGACGAAGACGTGCCGGATGACAGTGCAGACCGTGACCAGCGCCGTCACGTGGAGCGCAAGAACTTCAACCAGCGCAAGAAGAGAAAGACCGAGGACACAGCCCGCGTGCGCGAGCTGGTAGACGACTGTCTTGCGTCTGATCAACGTATCGCCAAGTTCCGCAAGGCCGAAAAGGAGCAGAAGAACAAGAAGAAGAACGAGCGCGAGGCCGCTGAGAAGGCAGCGGCGGAAGAGGCGAAGAAGAAGAAGGAAGAGGAGGAGAAGCTCAAGAAGGAGCAAGAGGAGAAGGAAAAGGCCGCCAAGGCCGACTCAAAGAAGGCCAAGGAGGCGGCGAAGACTGCCGTGAAGAAGAACAAGCGTGTTGTCAGAGGTGCGGTCAAGGACGCCAACTACTTTGCCGACGGGACTGCGAGCGCAGCGCAGATTGACGGCACGCTCAACGACACCGATGCCGTGCTCAGCAAGATTGAGCCTGACGAGCTGGCTGACATGGTTGCTAAGCTGAGCGTTGAAAAGGACGCTGGCAAGCTCAAGACCATCTTTGCCGACGTTGCAAAGAGCCTTGTTGACGCGAAGAAGCTGCACGAGAATGAGGTCAAGACTCTGATCTCCTGAGTTTAATATTCTGTAGAATTTACATAAGTATGTAGCGAGGCACAAAATATACAATGAGTTGGAGCACACTCTATACCCAAAGTGCACATGAATCAGGCGAATATTCCGTGCTGCCAGTTCGACTCGAAGAATCAATGTCACATGGGACTCTAAGCAGAAAACCACTGTAGACTTACTCCAGTGCATCCAAAGACGTTCCAAGAAAGCGAAAGAAACTTACAGTCCCTTCTCAATAGAAAGCCATCCCCAACATCAACAGCAATAACAAGGAAGATACCGCGACTAAGCCGTACCAGCACATGCACGTGCACCAACACTGGACCAGACGCGTCCCAGACGCCAGAGTCAGCGCCAGACTTGAAACGCGCCGTGCGTGCCCTGGTGCCCAGGTGCCTGGACCTGGACCTGGACCTTTTTAGGCACCGCACGGCGCAGCCCGCGTCAGCCGTATAAGCGTCTACACAAAGCTACTCCTCCTACTCCACTCACCTACGGCTGTACATGCAATACCGTCCTTTGCTGACTATACATTCAACCCAGATGGACAATGCATGTAGATATCTACTGTTTTTACCTACGTACGCTACGCTGCGAACGATATTTAATCTAGATTAGCTAGCGTCGGGTGCTATTCCAAGTCACGCTACCTCCTCGCGAGATCCACTGTCCCTACCTAGTCGTGCCAGTACATCGGGACCAGATGGATCCTGCGCATCATGTTATTCGTTCGTTCGCTCCACATATATGGGCTATGGGCATTCTGGCAATTCAAGATCCAGGAGGGGGAACCTACTGCTCGGTAGGTATCCATGGTATATACTTCGTACTGCTTGTAAATATGACGCATACCTATGCGCGCGATGCTCGCTGACAAGTATGAATGCTGAGTATCCAGCGCATGAAAAGGAAGGCGCAAATATTCAGCATCTACTAGGTAGGTAGGTTTCTGGCCATCTGTTAAGGTACCTTACCTAGTCAACATTCAATAACGAGCACAAACACCAAACACCTCCATAAGCAGTATTCAGTGCACGTAATGCAGCAATCAATCCCCCACGCAATGTAGCACAACACCACATCATTCGCTCCCATCCCGTATCATCCTCTACATATACCCCAGCGCAACGTTCGTGTACAGGGAAAGCAGGGCAAGGCAAAAAGTGTACAAGAAGTATCCGACTCTCGGGCAGCACGCGTGCTAGCGTCTCCATCTCATCACCAGGTTGACTGCCCAGAATCCCACTCGCCGTCCTGGTCGGCGACGCCGATCGGGCATCACTCAGGCAAGACCTCCTTGGGTTGGTAGGTCGCTAAGTGCGCGGGGCAGATTCTCAAACTTTTGGACTTCTTCAGGAGACAACGCGTCGCTCGGATCAGTCGGTCAACAGTGCGTGGCAAGAGGGCACGACATGGTCGAGGTAAAAAGTCAAGTGAACTGCTTCATCTTCTAATTACTTTACAGATAGATACATCTCGGTTCCCCCCTGACGCCGTTCAATGCAAAGTACTGGGACTGACAAGATAGAGAAATACAATCAAGGACCTGCTGACGCTGATGCAGAGAAGCAAAGCCTCGTGAGCTCCAGCTGAGCCGTTCCACAGGGCGTTTGGTCGGCAAAAATACCACCAAACTCGGCGTCGCACCGATGCTGCCCTACTCAAAGGAGGCGCGTTGGTCATTCACAAATTTCGAGCGTTTTTCATAAAATGAAGGTCCAGCCATGGTCGTAAGCGAAGGTTCAAATCGTAGTTCTCGTGATGCAGGTGGGTATCGACCAGGACCGTGGGCATCGTGTCAATAAGGAAATTCGTTGGGCAGGACAGTGTGTCGTCGAGTCCATGCCAGATCGAAGCGGATTAAATCGTCGGCGTGGGTTATTGTGCAATCTCCACTTGACTGCATGAATGGAGAAGCGGCTGGGTTGTGGGATTGGTGCAGACGTCGTATGACTGAGTTCAAAGCTGCCCTGGATTACAGGGAGACGCCGTCGAGATCGCAAACATTAGCCTGCCTAGTAGCTGCTACTCAGACTCAGGGTGATCTTGAAGAAGCAGCTGACTCCGGCCGGGCCCCCCTCATGGCATGCAGCTGCGGAGGCGGTAGAGCAGGCCCTGGGTTGAGCGGCGGGAGTGCATGAGGTTGGATCTCGCCCAGGCGTGACTTTGGACGCCAATATGGCGGCAAGTCGGGCAGGGTGTGCTCTTGCGCAGGAGTTCCTTTGCTGCTAGGATCGTTCATGGGGAGAGTAAGGCGGAGAGGGGGCAACTGTGGACGATCCTCGTACAGTAACTGCAGATTGCGTCGGCTCTCGCTTCCGTGGAGCCCAACACTCACAGACCTGCTCTGTCGGCTGCTACTCCAACGATCCGAGCTTGACGTTTCACGGGAGCGAGACGCGGGCTCCAGGGTTTCCGAAGCTTGTGAGAGCCTCCGCGGCGGGTATGTAAGGGGAGGCCAATTGGTCGTTCGACGTAAAGTCGTTTCGCCGGGACTCGAGTGTGAGCTCCATTCATGAGGCGGAGGGGGCTGATGATGGTATGGCTGATGGTGCAGAGCCGGGAAAGGTATCGAAGGATACGTAGAGCCCCCCGGTGGCACAGATCCATATGTCGCTGGCTGATATGAATGCGACGGTGGTGCCGGCGTGGGTGAGTGAGGACTGAAAGACTGTACAGGAACCATTGGGCCAGAAAGCATGTAGTGACCTGATGCAGGAGTCGAATCTCGCGGCTGTGTGGGATCGACAGACGTGAACACATTCGCGCCCGCACGATCCGCCATTTGCTGCTTGCCCATCTTCCAATGCATGTCCTCGCACGCTCTCCATGGCATCTTCAATTCCTTTGCAACCGGTTCCCACATGGACTGCTTGAACCTGAGACAGTCTGTCAGCAATGCGCTCCTCACTGGGTCTCGCGATAAAACCAGGTTTCTTGTGCATACTGGCAAGGAAATGCGAGACTGACCTTTCGTAGAGTCGAGCAAGCTTGTTCTTACGCTCCTCATCCCAACGAGCTTTCCTTTCGAGGAAATTTTGATAGTGCAATCGGCAACTGATAGAGCTGCGGCCGCGTACTCTCTTTGCAATATCTTCCCATTTCATGCCTTCTGCCCGCAGCATGGTGACCAGTTCGTCCTCTTCTTCGCTCCATTTAGTTTGTCGCTTCGAGGGAGGTTCCTGAGAGCGCCGTTCAGGAGAGAGTTCACGTTTCCGGGATTGAGATAGATCCAGTGCAGTATGCACTGGCTGTTGAGAGTGTAGTGACGACCTCAAGGAGTCAGAGGGGCCCTCGACTTTCAACATTTGGACCGGTCGCTCAGTCGAATGCGGTGGGACAGAAGAATCTGACGCCTCGATGGTGTCCTGAGGATTGGTGAATCGCGTTTGCGAGCACGCTGTGTGGTTAGTTCCAGAGGCTACCGAGGGGTCATCCGTAATGAGATGTTCGGTTGCAGAAGGCAAGTTTGAAGCAACAGAGTTGGACGCCGGACCCCGGGTGCTCTGTAGAAGCGATGAGATATCCACGGCGCCGATTGTCACGACCTTGGCGGAAGTCGCTCCCGCAATGCAATGTTAAGCTGGTCACGTTAGCTAACAGCGTGGAGCCAGTGGAGCATCGGTTTTACCTATTCCAGCCCAACGAGACCGCTCTTCTGCAGATCGTCCTAATTACGAAGACAATGCCAAGCCGGAGCATCCAGATTTCGCAGGTCAGGGAGAAGGAACAGCAGCCGGAGCAGAGCCTCCAAACGTGTATCTTGACCGAAATCCGAGTGTTGGCGGCCTGAGAATGCGGCAGTACTTTAGTACGAACGACTTGCAAGTCGAATGTGGAGTTCCGGTAGTGAAAAGATGTTGATACGGCAGGGGAAATTAGCCAAGTGCGCTACTCAATCCCTCACTTAAGGCTCAAGCAGAGCAATAAGTCCACGGAAGTCCGGAATGGTAATCGAAAGCTTTCACCGTCGCAATCGTCTCGACTGCGACTGAGACAGGGATCTTGGCTGCTGAGGAGGAAACTAGCGCAAGAACCGTCTAGTATGAGGCGGGCGAGGCCCAGTGGTAAGGAATGGACAGATGACAGGCTAGCGGATGCTGCGGACCAATGAAAGGGTCGGCGCAAGCTGTCAAATGGTGCGTGGGCTTGCCGGGAGCTAATGGCGTGTGCTGAAATCCGAGACCGGGGAACGCGCGCAAGAGAGTGTGTGTGATTCCGGCAAGGCAATGTAAAGAAAGAGGGTACCACGATGAGGAAGAGCGAAAGAAGAGACAGAATGATAAAGGAAACGAGGAGTGAGCCCAAGGCAGAAGACGAGGAGGGCTGTGGGCAAAGGCGAATCTTTTGAAGCGCACAATAATTGCCACGGCTAGGTCGGGCGGCGATGTGGACGGGGGGCAAGAGCAAGGAATCGAGGCGCAACATGAACCGGCCGTTGTGGTCCCTGATTAGCACGGGTGGAGGTACGGTCGAGGAGGCTCTTATGATAGCGGCGCCACACGATGCAAAGCGTCTGGCTGCAGAAGCGGTAAAGTGTACTTGATTGCGATGCAAGAGTCATGCAGCGAGCCTGATTCTCGTCGATGACAGCCGAGCGGGGACTAGTTGGGAAGGAGATCCCAGGACGGGAGGCCTTGCCAGCCAAGAGATCTGAATGCGTTGGACGAACCCAAACTTCTGGAAGAACGTGGTGCTATTCGCGACGCAATCTGGGCCGGGATCTGGTGTGCTGTGACGCCTCCTGCAACGAGGCTGCCGCCATCATCTTGAACCCCGCTCCTGTCCCAGCCTAGCAGCCGCCGTGCCATACAGCATGAGAACGGATCGGCGCATATGTCCAGCTGTGCAGAAGCAACGGGACGCCTGCATTGCACAGGCAGTGCATCCAGCGCGCGCAGATTGCCAGTCGCTGATTGCAAATCGCACAGTCCGGAGCCTGCGCTTGCGATCCATGCTTCTTTTTTTAACATTGATTTGCTTTCTGGTGCTGAACATCAGGACCCACATGGCAAAGAGGCATGTTTCTTTTTGTAGAAACGCCCTGAGTGCTCCAGATCAGGCGGCAGATCGGCGTGAGACGCAAGCGCAGGAGCCGCTTTGCAGATCCCCAAAGCACGTACGGCACACAACGGTCGGCGCTACTGGGAAAGTACCTACTCGTCGGCAGATTGCCGCCCGGTGACAGCGATGCTTTGCCCTGGCTCTTGCCAACTTTGAAAAGTCTCTTCTTTTCCAGCTGTTTGAACCACGGGCAAACACTGGGTAGGCGGACTCGGGCCAGGCAACAGAGTTTGGACAAAGCAGCGGCTTGAACGTGGCCAGCGTCATCAAACTCGTTCAGCCTTGAGCGCATTGTTTCGTCATTTCGTGCAGCAGCTTGCCGTGGCAAAGCTGGCAGTGGAGCCAGCTACAGCAGGTGATCGATGCGACAGGCGTTCGCTCCTGGATGGCTGGCGAACGAGTCATCCAGACGCCAGCGGCTCCCATTGCTGCCGCTGCACGACTCGCTACCCGAGGCAGCTTTGTGCAGGGGCCGTTTGGGTGGTGTTGAGTGGAAGCACCAACCAGCAGCGCGCAAGACGTGTGACAGTCTGATGATCAGCATTTGTCCCTTGGGCGTGACTGAGTAGGTGGAAAGCTCTGCCCTTGCTCCGAAGGCAGGCAACTGGAGCTGCATCGACGAGGGCTGCCATTGCCAACGGCACGCCCTGCACAGGATCGAGGTGATGGCATGGCATCGCCCGAAGATTGAAACCGCATGCGGAGTCCGGATAGATGGTAGCTGCAGCGGACGTGGCGACTTGCGTGCAGAGCAGCAGGCTGTGCTGTGGGCGCGATGCCCAACACACCGCTGGGACAGGGCAAGCCTTGGATCGCCATACGGTGGCGCGGCAGATAGTCTCTGACCGGGGTGCCAGGCTCGGCATTCCTGAATACGGCAATTTTGATCAGGGAGGCATTTGGCGTTATGCGTTGCTGCGAATGTGATGAGAACATGTTCTCTGTGTCGACAGGAGTGGTTTCTGCGATTGTGATGACAGCAGCACTAGCGCCTCCTCCGGTTGGCCCGTTCCTTCCTCTTGCAAATCTGCCACGTGCTTTCCCTCGCGAGGCCAATCGTGCCTTCCGTCTCGAGTCCAAGCGTGCGACCCCTGGAACCTCACTTGCCCTGCCACGAGGAATCTACGTTACGTACCTACCCAGGTATCTACCGAACGGTCAGGTTTGCACTTTTGTTCTGACGCCTCCTGGAACTGCGACACCTTAGCCCTCCAATAGCTCAGCACCTCCACCGAGACTTCCTCCCTTCGCCACCACAATGGCCTCCATGCAGGCAGCTCACGATATCGCTGTCCACGTTCGCAGCGAGCACTCGGCCTCAGAGAGACGCATCAACCCCTCCTGGACCATTTCGCAATTTAAGACCCGCCTCGAACCCATCACCGGCATCCCGTCCTCCTCCCAGAGCCTAACCTTCAGATTGCGGGACTCCCAGCCGAGCGAACCTATTCAGAGCGCCAATGAGGACGTTACACAGCTGTCCGCCTTCCCTTTGCAACAATATGCAGAGGTCTTCGTACGTGACCGTCTTCCCACCCTTCCTCTTCACCCTGCTGCCTCCCTTCCGTTGAATGCCTCCGCCCCGCAAGCCGTGAGTCGTGTCGAGAGTTTTTGCCCATGTTACATTTCGTGCGTCATCTCTCAATGCGCACACAGATTTACATGTTGAAATGTCCAATGAGCGCTCTACATGCCGCCGACATGGCTCTGGCAACTTGACTTTTCATGCAATCTCGTGGAACCCGTATCTCCAATCGATCATGCTCACGCACGAAACGATGCTGATCGTTGAGATTGTCCGTGGAGGACAACGGCCCAAGCGTAGCCCTGTCCCTGTTCAATTGGACAGAGCAGCGTGTGCCTTCCGGAGCTTCGCATATTACCAGAACTCCATGTATCCTGGTCAAAGCTCGTGTGTCTCACCGTGTATCCATGGACTCGCGTCTGTACAGATGCTCAGCTCATGCGTAACCATCAGGCTCATCGTCCTGCTGGACCGCGCATGAACCCAGACGTGAACCAGTTCACGCCTTTGCAAATTAGCGGCTCTACCTCGCACCACTGTCAGAAGCATCCACACCGCCACCGGCGCTTGGCTCCACGCGGCGCAAACGGCTTGACTTCCAAACACGCGATCGACTTTCTTGACATGGCTCCATCGGCTTGAAGGACTTGCTGCTCTGAAACCAGCTACCTCCCTCGAAATTTTCACTCGGCACGGGCTGTCATGCTGACAATGTTCGTGCTAGGTCAATGACACACGCCCGGCCCACTTACGCCAATCTTTCAATGATCTATCATCTGTAGAGAAGTACACGATGCCTGCAGACAAGTACGAAAGTCTCACCGACTCTGTCCTGCACTGGAAGAAGACCAATAAACTTGGACGTTTTGACCCCGACTTACCTGACACTCAGGCTCAGCAGGCTGCGCACGTTGATCGCGAGATTTCCGAGCGCCATATTGCACTTGGATGCCGCTGCAGGTTGCTGCCTGCGCCAATCGGCCAGCAAGCCTTTGGGCACCAGACCGATGGCGCTGACCGCCGCGGCATGATCAAGTACATTGGCGAGGTTGCTGAGATTCCTGGCGTCGGCAAGTGGGTAGGGATTGCATTAGATGAGCCCACAGGTAAGAACGACGGCTCGGTAAAGGGAACTCGCTACTTTCAATGTGGCAAAAACTGCGGCGTCATCGTGCGCCCCGAGCGAGTGGAAGTTGGTGACTTCCCTCCCATTGACGACTTCGCGGAGGATATGGAAGAGATCTAATGCCAAGTTCTACTCTCGTCGCAGAAGCCGATGCCCCTACGTGCCCTAGTATGCGGAACAAGCTGCACTTCACGTGGCATACCATGAACCCTCGCACTGCCATTTGCGCTCTTGGTGTTGATTGAGAGAGTTGACAATGATGATAGAATGTTTCGTGACCCGCGCTGCTCAGTCTACCACGAATTTCCTCTTACGGTCTCACAGCATCATACAAAGATACACACGACTCATCAACCCATCCTGTCAGTGCATCATTCTCGCATAGCCGCTGCATACTGCACATCATCTTACTTGCACCACCCGCTCCCTGGATGCTGCAGCAACTCAATGTAGACCACCGTCACACTACTTTCAATTCACTGCCCCCCAATCCTCCCCCCTCAGATGCTCAATCGAGCTTTCCTCGCACCAAGGAGCACGCGGCCGCCGCATCGACCCGACGGCCCGCGTGAACGCTCCCGAGCCAGATCTCACAACGACTCAGCGTCAAGACTGCAAGAATACTCGAAACAGTGCAAAGACAACGGAGCGGCGCTCCCCTGCCTGTCCGTTGACACGGGAGAGAAGGGCTGACGGGCGGTGCACATTGCTGGCCCATGAGTTTGTGCTCCGTCGTACTCGAGCGCTGAAATATGTCCAGGCCCGCGCCAATCGTTTGCTGTTGTTTGGTGGAGTTTTGTGCGTCTTTGCTGCCGTGCACTGCCCACTTGCTGCTGGCGATGGATTTTGCTGCGCGGCCGTTTGAATGGATTCTCGTTGGTGCATGTATGCTACAGCGAGGCGCGTGACCTTTTTTTCGTTGAGTGTTTTCAGACTCGGAACGCTGAATGTATGGTCGAGTGTACATGACTCATACCAAAATCATACAGTCATGGGATTGATAGATTTGGCGAGAAAAAGGAAACGAAAAGTCGCGCCTTTAGAGGCCGTCGTATTCAATCTGCGCAGGGGTATCGAATTTGAAAAACAAAAAAGGCTCAAGGACCATTCATAAGCCAGCCACCCACCCACCCAATTTCAACTCCATACCTACACAGAATCCATCAGTCGTCACGTCGTTGCGGGGTTTGTCTTTCGTTTCTCCAGGTCAGCAGAAGCTAGTAATCTTGCAGTCCCGTAAAGGTCTCGGTCCTATTTTTTCGCGCAGTTGATTGAGCTCGACATTCAAATTACTGCGCTGGGTACTACAGTATTTCGCAGCGACGAGATTCTTGCGCTGGGCTCGTCGCGCACAAACGTAATTTCGCGAGCAATTCAAGGCTTGACTTGTCTCCAAGCTGTCAAGTAGTCACCTCATGCGTCGGGCCCATTCTGAGAACTTGTCAGGTCATCAGGCGTGACTTCGCAGCCTTGCGCAAAGAAGATTTTCGCTTCCTTGTCCGTTTCGTTGGTTATGCTGTAAAAGTTCCCTAAAGGTGTCTGTCAGCATGATTCTGGTCCTTCTTTGCCTGCTACTGCTGGTTTACAACTAGCCTTGTTCAAGAAGTTGTTGTTCTAAAACGTCATGATGACCACGGGCATAGCGTAGCGCATCAACAGCAAAGAAAAGTGCTCCAGATCATGAACGAGCCGACGAGATGCGAACCAAGCCACAAGAGTGAGAAGAGAGAAAGAATCAAACGCGACGTACCTCGAGGCACCTGCCACACGCCACCCTTTGTAATGACAAAGCTAGTATCGCCCACCTCCACCCTGACCTTGCCAAAATGCACGAAAAAGACCATTTGCATCTTGCGCGAGTTCTTCATGCGCTTGAAGCCATGCGGCGGTAGCTCAACCATGCCGCTGCCAAAGAAGGGCATGGTGAGCGTCTTGGCGTATCTGAACATTGCGCCAGCTACTTCGCGGGTCTCGATGCGGTTGCCCGCAAAGGCGATTTCTGCGGCATGTCTAGTTAGCAAACGCTGGGAGGGGGGGAAGCCCGCCTGGCACGGGACCGCGTTCAAACTTACCCTTTGTTTCCGTCTCTTGTTCTGCGTTGCCTATGAATGAGTCCCATGTGTGGACTTGGCCGGTCACGATGCCATCTTCGAGCTCCCAATCTTCTTCCTCAACTTCATCTTCCGCTTCTGATTCGTAGACGGTGGCTCTTGCGCCTCGCCTCTTCTTCTTGCGGCCGGGCTGTACGGACGCTGCGCGTTTCACAGGCGTCCGCTCCTCCATCCGCACAATACTCTTGATAGTCTGCATGCCATGTCTGCCGTCGTTGTCGTATTCTAGGCGCTCGTTTTTCCAAAACTGAATAGGTCTGTAGGTCAGGCGGCCGGATCGAGTGTGTGCTGCGCCATCATCGCCCTCCGGCTCAAGCTCTTTGGCGCGATGAAGTGGCACTGACGTGCCTCGAAAATCTCGAGGAGCAGAAGTACCTCGCTCTGCTGCTGGTTTGGGTTCGCGCTTCGGTACTTTGCGCGCATTTCTGTCCTTTTCTGCTAGCGCCGCCTTCTTGTCCTTTTTCGGCCGGCCTCTGACCTTTGGAACTGGCCGACTGGTTTGAGGTTGTTGCGCATCAACGCCATCATCTTCTTCCGGGATTTCGGGTTCCATCTCCCCTTCTGCATCTTGATCTGGCAGCGGTTCATCGTCGTTTTCGGGGAGAGTATCATCAGGCAGATCGTTTGGTACTGGCTCAGCCGTGAGCCTTCGATTCGAGGTCCTTCTGCCCTTGGCGCTTGCTTGACTGGCGCCATTGACTTGAGATACATCAGAGCCTCCACTCTTCCGTGGTCGCCCTCGCCCAGGTCTAGGCGCTTCTTGTGGCGCTCGAACAATCACGGATCCTTCGTTTTGTGACTCGTCTACATCGTGTTCGCCGTCTTCATTGTCTTCAATAGGTGGTGGTCCTTCGTAATCCTGCTCGTCCTCTGGTTCGTCTTCTGCATCATCCACATCCTCTACGAATCGTGGTGGTGGCGGCGCAAGTGGTTTCAATCGAGACGTTTTAGGTGCTAACGGAGAGTTGCTGAGACTGTAGGCGTTGCGATCGCTGTTAGATTCTAATTCATCTTGATCATGGCGAAGTGGGGTACGCTTTCTATTCGAGCTGCGGTGCTCCACGCTCTGCAGAGCATCGTCGTCAAAATCAAGGAGATGGGTGACGGACCGCTGCGACGCTGCCGAAGATTCGCGACGCTGATCTGACCGAGGATCTAACGAGGGATGCCGCCGCGGAGATGAACCAATATTTGTGCGATGAAAAGGCGAACGAGGGATGCTGCGACGCGGCGCTGCATTACGCGAGCGAGCAGTGAGGTGCGATCGCGGATCCGGTGCGTCTTCTAGAGTTGTTTGTTCAGTAGGTGCCGACAAACATGAGCCTGGGGAGCGCGTGTGTCCTGCAACAAGACCACGCGAGGAGGGCGCGCTCATACCTTCATCTTCAAGATCCATCGACTCTGACGACGCGATGGTCATATTGCTCTTGCGATTCGATCGCAGCGACTTGGCTGACTTCATGGACTTTGCGGGCGAGGTGAAGAGGTGGTCGGCATCTTCCATGCCATATTCGTCTCTGGGACCTTCTGCGAGGGTAAGACCTGTGCGCCTATAGCTCATGTCAGCGCTCGAACTTGCGCGTGCTTTTGATTTGCGCTGCTTACCTTCCCACTTCTCCTATGTTACCCAGGTAATTGATCTGGCTCTTCTTTCGGCGCACGGGGGTGCTACTGGACCCAGCCATGGCGGCGACGTTGGAAAAGAATACAGTAGGTGCGTCAACAGGCAAACGAGTGTCGCGGGGCGAGCAAAGACAATGCGCGACAAGTGTAGCGTAGGAGGGCGACGCGACAAAGAAGCTGCGGGACAAGTTCTTTGGAAAAGCAAAGAGTAAACAATGGCCGAGGATTGCAACGGCGGCAGGTGTGCTCGTGTCCCTTTCCCTCTACTGGACACCTGCACGACGCGCCTGCTGGCTGCTCCCGATGCGCGTCGTCGCGCGTCCCCGACTTCAACGCTGGGCTCCGTGGCTCCATCGCATGCTTTGTACATGTCCTAGTGTCGACTTCTGCTATTCTGATTTGCAAAATGTCGCAACTGGATGCAGATGTCATCATGGGCGAGGACATCTCTCAGCCCGTGGACGTTGACCAAGAAACGCCTGCTGAGAATGTCTTCATCGCACCTTCCATCAACAGATCCTCTATTCTGAGCGGCGACTCATATTCTCACTTTTCGCCTTTGCCAGAGATTATTCAAGGTGACCTGAGCACTGAATGTGTACTTGGAGTAGATGAGGCCGGACGTGGGCCCGTGCTAGGTAACATGCTCACTGGACATCTATTGTTGCTTGTCATAAGCTAACGTGGATCCGTTACAGGGCCAATGGTCTATGGTGTATTTTATCTGCCTATTGATAAGGAGCAACCTCTACTGAAAACCGCCCATCATTTTGACGACTCAAAAGCCTTGACTGCAGTGGTCAGGTCTAATCTCATGGAAGCATTGTGCACACCCAAGACTGATCTTCACGAAATCTGCGGCTGGGCTACCTGTGTCATGTCAGCCAGGTCAATCTCTGCGAATATGATGAAACCCAATGGCACCTACAACCTAAATGCTCAGGCAATGGACACCACCATTGACTTGATCCAGGGCGTCTTTGAACGGGGTGTCAATGTCAAGGAAATCTATGTTGACACCATTGGCCAACCCGCAACCTACCAGAAGAAGCTCGAGAAGATCTTTCCCACTACCAAAGTCACAGTCGCAAAGAAGGCTGACTCGCTGTACCCGTGTGTCTCAGCCGCATCTGTATGTGCGAAAGTGACACGCGATGCAGCTCTCGAGGTATGCTACGAGGCCTATGAAAAGCCTGAAAGTGATTCGGGCCCGGCTCCCGGCAAGGGCTGGGGCTCTGGCTATCCCTCTGACGCCCGATGCTCGACTTGGCTCAAGAATAACATGAACCCTGTATTTGGGTGGGGCCCTGAATGTCGCTTCAGCTGGGGAACCGCCAAAGACCTCTTAGAAGGAAAGACGGCTCGAGCTCGAGTCGACTGGCCTGAAGAGGAGGACAACGACACCATGAAGCTATCGAGCTACTTCGCTGATAGTAGGACCGGCGAGGGAAGCGACCAATTTGCATCCTGGTTCGGAAGCAGGGTGACCGAAGAAGTCTTCTAACCGCATCAATGTGTATCAGCGCGCTTGGCAATGGCATACCAATTGTCACGCTCGTACCCAGACTCGACTATCTCTCCTCCAGCCTTGCGAACATCTGCGTCAAGTTCGCCAGAGCGGTAGAGATGATAGTACCGGTAAAAGGTCTGATCCTTGGCGTTTGGATCCTTTGACGAGGCCTTCATGACCCACGGTACCATTGCGTCCTGCTCATCCGTTGAGTCCCATCCTCGGCGACTGGACTTTTGTTCCAGCGCCCAGACAAAGATCAACACTCTTCCTGTACCAGGCTTGAGGTGTTGCAGCAGCTCCGCGACAGCTTGGATGCGACGCTCTGGTGTGGATAGGTGGTGGATGACGGCAATCGAGACAGCAAAGTCGAAGGCATCGAGGGGATGTGGAAGGCTGAGCGCATCGGCCACCAGCACATCGTGTGGTCGATGTTTCGCAGCGATGCGCACCAGATTCAAGGAGCTGTAATGATCAGCGCTAGATGCTAGCGCGGCGTCAATAAACGTACCGATCAGAAGCGACGATGAAGACATCTTTGTTCACGGTCAAGTACTTGCCATTGCCGCATCCTGCATCTAAACCGATAGATCCGGGTCGAAGGGCTTTCAGAAAGCGCTCTACAACGGGCCAAGGCTTAAGTCTTTGTGAGAATGATTCATTGAGGGTGGAAATGTAGAGCTCTCACTTTATAACGAGTTGCCGAGAAGTGAGAGGCAATCTGTTCGTAGACCACATGAACGTTCGCCTCTTCATATGCCTCCTCTTTACTGTCGTTTGCTATGTCAGTCATCTCATGGTCGTTGCCTTGTGCTTTGCAGAGATGAAAATTTGCGCCACCAGGCGGAACTACTTCTTCGAGCAAAGCTAGGACGTTGATCAGGGTAGATTATGCTTGATCAGAGAGCTAACACAGCCTGATCCTACCCGCAAATCTTATCTTGCGCTGTGAGCGGACTCGCGAATGCCCAATGTGCGAAAGATCTCGTACCCTGGTATGATTCTGGAATTGGCTCGTGCCACACTCTGCAGTGCAATACAGCTTGGATTAATTTGAAGATAACAGCTACTGCTTCGAGTCAATAAAGACCTCAGAGTCGTGATACGAGCCTATGACTTGTAAGCCCACGCAGGCGTCGAGCTTTCGAAGGAGATCGTGTGAGAAGCGGATGTGGGCGCCTCCCTGGTGGCATCTAGAGCACACACCGCACTACCCTGACGTTTCCACCATGGCACCTCCACCGTCCACACATTACGTAATCCTAGCAGTGCATCATGGCATGTTGGAATCACCGACCAACCCGCAGCCTTCCGACTCGGGACCCCTTATCGTCTCACCTTCATCTTGACTGTCGACAGCATACGCGTCCCAACATTCACGGAAGGCCGAGCGACGAATGTGTGGTGATACGAGGTGGCAATGGCTCCCTTCCAAAGCTTGCTGAATTGGAGCCTGCAATGTTCGACAAACATAGATGCGAAGTAGCAATGACACACTGATACGTATGAACATGAAACCGCAGGTAGCTAAATTATATATGATCATGTCCTTGCGGTCGAGCTCCCTGCGGTCTCAAGTCTCGAGTCTCAATTTCCCAGCATTTCCCATGGCCCTCATCTGGTATCGCAAATCTGAAGCAGGCGACAATCACGGCGCGCGTAACGGAGCCGATGTAGTCGCGTCTGGCTGTCACAGGGCGACTATGAGCGTGAAGATAGCACGCCATGGAACAGGCTCAAGCTCAGAGCCCACCTCCTCATCTCTTCCTCCCCTCTCACCCATCTTCAAAGCACCAGCTTGCAATTGGAGACCAACCATTTGCTACTTACTTACAATCAGTGTTCAAATAGCACACATACTCATTTTATATTGATCTACGTATTCTTAGTTGCATTTCAGAGTAAACTCTGGACCAAGCTGCAACCGACCAAAGTATAGCGGCTCTATATAACGCCTCCTCATAGGCGAAGGCGTCCTTAAATCAAGCCGGCGAGGTAAATCAGACGACATATATCCCGGCAACTATGGGGGAGCCTAGCTCTGAGCAGCGCCCCCTTTCGCTCGACCCCCTCTCCCAAGAAGCATCCGACTATGAAACGAGACATTGTCGAATGCGGGATGTGATCAGAGCGATCCCAACTGAGGTCCCGCAGATGAGTCTGCGTGGAATGGTGAATGCTGGAAACCAATGTTACCGCATTTCGGTAATCCAGTCACTCACAACGCTGGCCACTTTCTGGCAGTGGCTTATGCAGCGTAGCATCTCGCACAAGACGAAGAGCAACAAAGGACTCAGCAAGAAGTCAGTCAAGTGCAGCTCGACCAAGGATGGTTGCGCTGCCTGTGTCATGCTCTCGCTGGCGAACAAATTGCGACGTGACGGAGGGAAGAAAGCTCTGGAACCAAGCACTCTTGAGCGCTTGCAGATGGTTCTGAGGGATGCTTTCAGGGCAGAAGGCTCGAACCCGTTCTTTACTTCCGACTGCTTGGAAACACCGCGCGATCAGCACGACGCCTACGACTTCATGTGCGCCTGCATTTACTATCTTGAAGGCCAGCAAGACTTGGAAACGTCTATTCCAGCCCCCCCAGATATGATGCCTCTCGGATTCTGGAAGATTTTTCACAGAAAGCTCTACGTCTGTCCTGCATGCAATGCTACTCGAGGGGTAGGCCCACCACAGTACGGAAACGGGATTCTGCTCGACATGCTCCCCGAACACTCGACCGAGCCGCGCAATATGCAAAGCCTGATGAACTACACCATGTGCGGATCACCCCAAGACCAGCCACGATGCAACAACAGCAACTGCGCGGAGTACGATTTGCCAGCCGACAAGCGAAAGTCTGGCAAAGAGGCCATTCTGCCAACGAAGATCCTCACAACTCCCGAGTTCCTGACTCTGCGGCTCCAACGCGCTCAGTACGTGGCGGAGACCAACACATCCAAGATTGACAAGACAGAAATCGAGATTTCGCCTGAGATCAGCCTTGCTGAGTTCGCTGCCTCTGCCAGTGTGAAGGAAGACTCTCGATACAGACTTCAGGCTGTCGTAGGTCACATTGGGAACAGCACAACCTCGGGTCACTACATTGCCTGGGCGAAGCTCAATGAGAGCTGGCACCTTTTCAACGACCAGATCGTTGAGGAGTGTACCCTGGAGGAAGTCATGGCACCGGAGCGCGCTTTTGCCAATGCAAGGTTTGTTCCTCGGCCATATTTCGCCATTTATGTCCGCGAGCCTCAGGTGCAAACCGTTCCTGAGGCACAAGATGCCGCTAGTGAAGGTCCTTCCGAAGAGCCCGCCGCCCCAAGCGTCGTAGCCAGGACGGGAAGTGAGAGCGTCGAGCCGGAATTAGTGGCCGCTCATAATGCCTCCAGTGAGCCAGCTGCTCACAGCGTACAACCCATCGTGGAGCCCGTCTCCTCACCTGAAAGCTCTGGCGAACTGACAGGTGAGAGTAGCGACCCTCAGGGCGAACACTCCACACCTGCCACTTCTCCCTCTGAGACAGCTGGAAAAAGTGCCCTGCGACCTCTGAAGAGGAAGAGGACCGAGCCATGGGATTCCAACGAGACCCCGGGATCAAGGAGGCGGCTGCTCTTCCCCTCGTCGAACTGGCGCACCTCTGCTCAAAGTGAGCGGGTCCTGCCCAAGGTGAAGGCGGACAGGAAGCCACGCGATCCTGTCACCGAGCAAGGGGTCTTGCGAAGCCGCAGATTTGAGATCACTGCCTCGAGAAAGTTGCGCCTGGCAGAGAAAAAGCTGCAAAGACTGGAAGCGGAGCTGGAGGAATTACTGGCCCGGTACAAGTCGACCGAAGCGCAGCGCGAAGAGCGCGTGCTCACGCGCATCTTCCTCGACCAGGAAGCAAAGAGCAGATCTCGAGCAGCGGCTTGGACTGTCGGTGCGCGCAAGCGTATTCGTGACGATTATCGGGATTTGATCCGGGCTGGCCCAGGACAAGGCTTGGACTGGGCGTTTGCACAGTTCTTCGATTTCGGAATTCCATGGTCTTGGGATGCAGAGGAGGAAGAATTGTAGCGTAATTCGCAGTGTGGGGGAGCATGTCGGTTACGAGCATCTGAGCAAGGACTAGTGAGGGGAATTCATGAGACAGGACTAGAGCCCTAAGGGCGAGAGACACTGACGTTTGAGTGCGAGCAGGTGAGCTTGACGGATCCATGATCACGAGCGCAAAAGTCGCTTCGAGATCGACCAGGGCTCAGACAATCTGCACGCAGGGTGTTGCGTGTTAGGATGGTCTGACTCATTGGTCTCAAACCCTGCAGCAGATTCAGCGCGAGTCAAACAAGGACTGATAAACTGACAAATCAGTCTTTGGACTACGCAGCAGATAGCGCGGGTTGGTGGGTCTGATATAAGCTTCAGGTCAAGCAATCGCGACAGTGTTTGGCGCTGGCTCGGAAGGTTTTTGTGTAAAGTGTTCAATTTCACTGGTAGTTACGGCCCATCTAGATGAATACCAACCATTGCCTCTTCGATAATCTTACTAGTAGCCGTTGGCTCTCTTCAACATCAGCACTTCGTGCTTTGTAACAAAGAGCTTCAGTTCTTCTCCACCTCCATCCAGCATCTCCACAAAGTCTCTTACCTTGGCGCCTTCCCACTCGCCGGCTGCATTTGTCCAGAAGACGCGACGTATACCTACAGAATGCATAAAGGCAACGCACCGATAGCAGGGCCTCGACTCTGCGACCGAAGGTCGGCAGAAGACGTTTTGCTTACTGGACCCAACCGAGGAATACTTCTCTCTCCGAATCGAGTCTGAAAGCTCATCGTGTAGCGATGCTGGGGGTGATATTCGCAGCACCTTGTCAGAGTCCTTTGTACGTGCAGACCTCGCTGCAGGCAAACCTTCGTTGCCAGGCGAGACATGGCAAGACCCTGCTGATCCGCTACCCAGTCGGGCAACGTACATATCGGCACCTACAAGACGAGGATGTTTCCTTCTCTCGCGGACGTTGGCACGCCCGATGCGGCCTGTAGGAACTAAAATTTGCTTCGAAGTTTCTGACGTTAGATGCTTTCGGGTCACAGCTACAGGCTTGCCTGTTGCTTTGCATTTGTTGCTGTTGGGTGAAGGAGGCTTTGAGGAACGCTCATACGCACATGGATACCAATGCCGGCGCTTCTTTTCGTTCTTTTTCCCTCGACGGGATTTAGATTATTGTACGTTTTCGAGGCCTTTGGTTCTCTGTGGTTCGGAAGCTTGGAATTGACGTGAAGACACTTCGAGACCGCGCTCGACGTAGTATCGGAGTGGACTGTTCCGTTTAATGCCACTCGATAATTTAAAGCACGGTTTTTCAGACGAAAAGGTCTTGGAGGACCTAGCGGTAGACGCGGTAGGAGCGGCAGACAGTGCAGCAAGGATGGCCATCATTTCGGAATGCATGGAAATTAGCGTGTTCGCGTGGGCGCCAGCAGTTGTTTCAAAAGGCACGAAGGAATCATGATTTGTCTTTCGGTCCGGCTTGGACTTGATAGCGTCGCTATTGGCGCTGGGATGGCGAGGGAGCCGACCGGTCTTGAGGGCACCGCCTTCGAAGCCTGCACGGTGGTCGTTGAAACCACTGCCAATTACTTTGCCGCCGCGGACAATGATGGCGCCGTGGCGGTAGTGCAATGGCGACTTTGCAGCCTGCTCGAGGCACAAGGACAAGTAGGTGTCGTTGCGATTCATGGTGAGAGTTTCTCGGTGCAGCACGGATAAGTGTTCGAAGTCAATAGGAACTCTTGAATTGGCAAGTATGTTGGTCTTACGAGCTATGATCGTCGCCGTCGAGCTCGTCAGGTTGCAAGACAATAGTAATATAGGAGCGCGCGTGAGCAGCAAGCACATGTCGATGATGACTCTTATCGATTGGTCGGACCTCCGAATGAGGCAACCGATCGGCGGGTGTGGGGGCACGACGTCGATGATGAGCTCGACGCATCACGAGACATCGACAACAACAACCATCACCACCTACCACCACCGCCCCAACCCCGTTAACCTCTCAAAGCCATCCGCCACGCTTCTCTTCGCTCATCCATACTCCAATACGTTTGGCTCCTGCCCTCTCTATGCCTTCCCTGCCCTGACATTCTGTCCCTTCGCAACTCCGCGTCCACACACTTACCGACTGGTCCTCTCACAACGCCCCCGCCTCGGGCTAGCTCACAGCCATGGCTGCCTACCCCCTTCTTCACATGCTGCTCTTCGCAGTAATAACACTGGCTCGTAACGCCTTCTATGATCCCCTGCTACCTCAGATCCCTCTAGTGCCTCAGCCAGAGACACCCACACGGCAGCCTGGCCAACAAGAGTTCCAGCTACGACATCTGTTCCATCATGGAGGAAAGAAGTACCCAATGCTGCATAAACGTCTGGACGTATACCCTACCACAAACGTCTGGGCCACAGACAAGAATTACAATGGCCCTTTGGGACAGCTCCGAGCAACCTCCAGGAACACAAAGATGCAACGGCTCGCTGATCGCAGCAGAGACCGCATGGAGCTGCTGCAAGCCGCCGGCCGGGCCAAAGGCTCTCCGGTGGGACTGGCAAACTCAGAATGGACCATAGACGATGTAGTCGGGCCCGACATCAGCGACCGCGAGACGCTGAACTCGCTAGCGAGGATGACTCTGGATGCATACGTGAAAGAGCCTGGCGAGGGTGACTGGCAAGATGTTGGAGGCGGTTTCAATCACTCCGATGCCTTTGGATGGTGGACAGACGGTCTTCGCGGGCAGATTTTCGCGACGCCAGATAATAACACCATCATTGTGTCCATCAAGGGAACTAGCATAGGAGTCGACTTCTTTGATGGCCCTACAGGCTCCATCACCAGGGACAGAGAAAACGATAATCTCTTTTTCAGTTGCTGCTGTGCAGCTGAATACGCAGTCATTAGTTCAGTCTGCTCGTGTGATACGGGGAGCAGGACGTGCAATTCCACTTGCCTCTCACAGAGCCTCCAACGGCCAAACACGTACTACTCACTTGCCAAGGAGCTTTACTGGAATGTTACTGAATACTACCCCAACGCGGATATCTGGATGGTAGGCCATTCTTTGGGAGGAGCTGTAGCAGCGCTCCTGGGCGCGACATATGGCCTTCCCTCGGTCACTTTTGAGTCTCCTGGAGAAGCAATGGCTGCGAAGCGACTCGGTCTTCCCTCGCCCCCTGGATACAGATTAGGAGCTGAGGAGACGCAAGATGTTGTGCTTGGGGCTTTCCACTTCGGCAACACGGCTGATCCGCTCTTCCTCGGAACATGCACCGGCTGGCCCTGTACTTGGCCAGGTGGTTTTGCAATGCAAAGTCAATGTCACTCGGGGCATGAGTGCGTCTGGGATACCGCAAAAGACTTGGGCTGGGGCTCTCACCTCGATCATCATAGAATCATCAACGTCGTCAACCAGATCCTACCTGCCTATAACAAGACACCAAAATGTGAGCCGGTGAGGAACTGCGTGGATTGCTATAAGTGGAAGTATTTCGAAAGCAACCACTCAGATACGACGTCATCTTATAGCAGGACGTCCAGGATCTCGCAGACGATCACGGAAACCTGTAAGACGCCTGGCTGGTGGGGCTGCTTGGATGAATCAACATCCTCGGGTGCCACGCCCACATCCACAACAGACACACCCACTACGACCACAAAGCTGACTACGACGTCAAGCTGCAAGACGCCCGGATGGTTTGGCTGTAAGGACAAGACGACAGAAACAAGCACGACAACCTGCGAAACACCTGGTTGGTTTGGTGGCTGTTATGATGAAGACCCGACCACAGCCGCCACGACTTCACCTACACAGATGGTGTCTGCAAGCATCACACCGACGAGTATAGCATCGTCACCAACTACGTCTTGTCTGCATCCTGGAAGGTTCTATGAATGCAACGACAAGCCGAGTCCGGGCAGCATTCCGAACTCACCAACAGCGACCGCCACGGCAACGGCAAGAGGGGGAAGTTTGATTGTTCAGCCATTTTGAGAGGCATAACGGCGGGCGTACTGATAGATACCAATTGCATATATTGATGAGAGACGAATCTGATTTGGAATTTTTTATTCGCTACTCTTCTGGATACACCATCTTTCTCGTTACGCCTCCGTCGACTACAAGCTCGGTGCCGCTGACGAAGTCTGCATTGACCAGATACTCGACGGCGTTCAAGATGTCATCCACCTTGCCGACTCTGCCAGAGAGATGCCACCGGTGATCCTCGGCACTCAGGCCGTCCTCCCATTTTGCACTCTTCTCATCAGCCTCCTTGGATTCGTTGGCAACGTTGATCCATCCTGGAAGGATAGCATTGACTCTGATACCGGTGCCCGCCTCGGCCAGGCTAACAGCCATGGAATGCGTCAAGCCAATCAAACCAGCTTTCGTGGCAGCATAGCCTTCTGAGTTGGACTCAGACTGATGCGCTCGCGTGGAAGACATGTGGATAATCGACCCCGGTGCGTCGCGTTCATCTCCTTTCTGGAGATATGGCAGACAAGCCTGGCTCAAGAGCATGGGCGCAGTCAGGTTCGTGTCGAGACTAGCCTGCCAATCCTCGAGCTTCAAGTCTGCAAAGGGTGCAAGGCCTACAGCGCTGGTCATGGCTGCATTGTTAATCAGGCAGTCTAGATGGCCATTGAAGAAGGCACCTGCCTCGTCGGCGGCTGAGCGAATCTCGGAGGCGTTGCGCAGATTGCAGGTCCTCGTGGCGAAGGTTTCAGCGCTGGCTTTTGCGCTTAGCAATGCATGTGTATGCTTGAGTTCGGCTTCATTATTGTCGAGCAGGAAGACGCGATGGCCTTTTGTCACTAGGAGTCGTCCTAGACCGCGGCCTATACCTCGCGCTCCACCGGTGATGAGGAAATGCAGTGGCTTCGATGGCGTCGTCATTGGTCTCGTGAATAATATACAAAGTACTCGACAGGATCTGTGCTTCCAGCATACTATCCCGCCAGGGACTGCAGTGTCGCTGTGAGACCAAAGAGGTCAGATTAAGCATGTCCTGCAGGAACGAGCCAACGTCATATCCACGTGCGCCCAACCGCGGGGTCTTTCCACAGCTTCCAGTGCAACAGCTTCTCTCGCTTGTTTCCCAACAACTCCTGCTCTCTCCCTCACCAGAAAGAGATACTGGCAGAATGGCAGAAGTAAACCTGCAAGAAGTTCACGACTTTCTGGTCGATTTGGCCCACAGTGCCGGAGATGTCATTACGAGCGCCACCCCTTCGACTGCTGCCTCGGGCTCCAAGAAGAACTGTACGTGCCCCGCCGAACTGACATGTCCTCACCACATCACAACACTGTACTGTTGAAAGCGAGAAGCAGAGTCTTGACTCTATGCCTCCCTTCCCCTCATTCATCCAGCAAAGTCCCCGCCGAAGCTCCATACCCTACTTCAATACCAGGATAGAAAAAAAAAACTAACATTCTCCCAGCCGCAGATCTCGTAACCGAAACGGACCGCGCAGTAGAATCCCAAATCTCCACCGCCCTCCGCGAGAAGTTCCCCACCTTCAAATTCATGGGCGAGGAAACCTATCAGCCAGGCGACACACTCAGCGCAGACCCGACATTCATTGTCGACCCCATTGACGGAACGACAAACTTCGTGCACGCATACCCGTACGTCTCCATCTCGCTTGGCCTCGCGATCAACAGCGAGCCTGTCGTAGGTGTCGTGTATAATCCGTTTACACGCACGCTCTACTCTGCCGTCAAGGGCCGCGGCGCATTTCTGAATCGCGCAACGCAGTTACCGCTCAAGGGCGGACATGTTGCTGGTCAGCGCGCGCTCGAGCCGCTTACTAGTCTGCAGAATGCGCTCGTCGCGCTGGAATGGGGATCTGATCGGTCTGGGCCGGATTACGAGCTCAAGGTCAATACGTTCAAGAAGCTGTGCGCGGCAAAGGAGGATGGGGGCGCGATGGTGCATGGGGTTCGGTCGCTGGGGAGTGCGGCGCTGAATTTGTGCGGCGTTGCGGAGGGTAGTTTGGACGTTTACTGGGAAGGCGGGTGCTGGGCGTGGGATGTTTGTGCTGGGATTGTCATTCTGAAGGAAGCGGGGGGGACAATTGTCGATGGGAACCCGGGGGGTTGGGATGTGCGCCTTGATGCGAGGCGGTATCTTGCTGTGAGGCGAGGGACGAGTAGGGAGGTTATTGAGGAGTTTTGGGGATGTATGGATGGGGGGAGGGTGAGTTATGGGGAGCCTGCTGCGGAGTAGGGGAGGTGAGATGGAGAAGGGGTTATGCTCCTTTTCTTCTTCTTTTTCCTCCCTCTCTCTCTCCCTCTCCCTCTCCCTCTCCCTCTCTCTCTTTCTATTGTTTCTTGGGCTGCTGGAAGATTGCAGAGGGCAGGGAGAATTCGGTTGCCCTCCGCTATATCTGTTAGAGGGTGGGCATTTGGACCTGGTTCGGGATGCTGTTTGACGTTTCAGACTTACATGTGATGCAGTGGGACGCGCAAAGTCGCGTCCTATACACGATAGACTACACATAGACTGCATACATACAGAAGATTGATCTGCTCGAATTGCGTCTCTTGTTGTTCTTGACAAGCATGCCTTTCGTCTAATTTTGATCGTCAGTACACATTGTGGCGAAGACAAGAGGCTCAAGACACGTGAGAGAATGAACATTGGAGGTCCATAGACGAGAAGAGGAAAAGAGGAAATCTTCCATGTCAAGCTCGTTTCTGCTTTCATTACGGCGAAAGTCGGGTGCGTCATTCCGCTTCCTCGCTGCTCTCTACCTCTACCTCTCTCCCTCATATCTGTTTCTAGCAAATTCGCAACAAGGGACTTTTGGCCATGTACAATGAATCGTCGCTAGATGAGAAAAAGTCCTCGTCACCTCCAAGGTGAATAGCGGGCAAGTAGACACGTTCCCCGAACGCCATGCCGGAAATAAAAACCAAGGATGTTCATCAGTTGCGATGCAATGTGGTACAGGAAACGGAAGGGTGATGGCGGTGGTGACGGTGCTTTGGATATCAAAGGGGTGTATCGAATGAGGTGCGGTGCTCTACCGGCCGCTGCGACGGCGAGTTTGCTCTCTTCGGGCCTTCTCCTTTGCCTCGTCGTAGCTGTTGAGATGGTCAGTATGGATAGTCGACTGGACACGCACGATGGAAAAGCACTTACACGAGGAATTCGTGGAGAGCACTGCCCGAGGGGACCATGGGCAGGACGGGAACCTTTTGATCTGTGACGACTTCCAATAACGCAGGGCCGTCCCCGCTCTCGTGAAGAAGCCAGTTCAGCTTCTCCTCCAACTCCTCGGGCTTGACTGCGCGATCAGCCTTGACGCGCATTGACTCGGCCAGCTTGACAAAGTCTGCGTTCTTTTGATGCGTGTGGGCGAATCGGTCCTCGTAGAAGAGTGATTGCCATTGTGTGACCATACCCTGCTCCTCGTTGTTAAGGACGATGACCTTGACACCGATGTTGAACTCGGCAGCGGTGCTAAGCTCGGTCAGGGTCATGCTGAAGGAGGCGTCTCCGTCGACATCGACAACGAGATGGTCCGGCTTCGCCACCTTGGCGCCAATGGCAGCGGGCAGACCGAAGCCCATGGTGCCGAGACCACCAGAGGTGACCATTGTCCGGGGTGATCTCCATCGGAAATGTTGTGCAGTCCACATCTGGTGCTGACCGACACCAGTTGCAACAATGGTCTTGTCTTTCATGTGAGCAGTGAGCTTGTCCAGAGTAGCAATGACGGTTTGGGGCTTAATCAATCCGTTAGGACCCTCTTTCTCATAGGCCCATGGGAACCTAGCTTTCCACTCCTTGATCTGGTTGAACCATTCGGTGCGCTCCGGGACTTTGTTAACATGGGGCATGAGGAGACCGAGGTTCGTGATCAAATCACCCTCAACAGCTTGGTTGGCCTGAACGACCTTGTTGATGTTCTTGGGCATGATTTCGAAGTGGATGATACCACCGCGGCCTTCGGCAGCAGCCGCGCGGGCTGCCGGCGCAAAGGCGGTGACCTTTCCAGTAATACGGTCGTCGAAACGCGCACCCAGTGCAATGACCAAGTCAGCTTCCTGCATAGCCATGTTGGCGTAGGCAGAGCCGTGCATTCCAAGCATGTGCAGAGACTTCTCGTCCAGCTCATCGAACCCGCCCAGTCCCTGCAGGGTCGTGGTAACGGGGATCTGCGCCTTCTCGGACAGCTCCTTGAGAAGCTCAGGACCATCGGGACGGGCGAGAACACCCTGGCCGGCGTAAATAACGGGCTTCTTCGCGATATTGATCAGATGTGCAGATCGCGAAATAGCGCCCTCGAGCTGTTTCTTGGCCAGCTCACGGGCAGCGAGGGAAGCGGCAGAGGGATGTGTTGGCAAAGAGCTCGAGATTGGTATGGGGCGGTTCAGGATGCCAGCGGTGACATCCTTGGGCAGATCAACCAGAACGGGTCCAGGACGGCCGCTGGTAGCGATCTCAAAGGCCTCGTTGATGCGTCGAGGCAGCTCGGCGATATTGGTGACCATGACGTTCCATTTGGTGCAAGCGCGCGAAATGCCGACGACATCAGCTTCCTGGAAGGCGTCTGAGCCGATGAGACCAGTGACGACCTGACCGGTAAATACAATCATTGGGGTACCGTCCATCAGGGCATCTTGCATGGGTGTAATAACGTTGGTAGCGCCGGGACCAGATGTGACGAGTACAATACCTGGCTTTCCCGTCGCGCGGGCATAGCCCTCGGCCATATGACCAGCGCCCTGTTCATGTCTGGGAAGAATGAAATCAAAGTGCTTCGAGTTGTAGATGGCGTCGAAGACGGGGAGGATGGCACCACCTGGGTAGCCGACTATGGAGGACGGAGCGTCAGAGGACATTTTTCAAGCTGTCCAAGCCAGAGATTTGATACTTACAAACGTGCTTAACGTTTTGCCGCAGCATCATCTCGTGGAAAATTTGACCACCATTCATGCCCACGAAGCTGTGGTCCATCTGCTGCTGAGGCAAGCCATGCCGAAGGGCATTAGGCTTTGTGGATTCTTGGTTGAAGGTGGGAGCGGGAGGGGCTCTCGGCTGGGGGGCAGCAGCAGCAGCGGTGCTTTGATTGCGCTTCGCAGTCTCGGTAGGCGAAGATGTGTCGAGGGCGCGGTGTTGCGAGCGAGCAGCAACGGTGGCGGAGGAGTGCAAAGCTCTTCTTGACTGAGAGATGGCTCTGAAAGCACACCTCGGTGTTCTTGACTGCATCATGGTTGCTGCCGTGTGTGCAGGCTATGGGAGGAGACAAGGAGGAGAAGTAGTGACCATGCAAGGCAAAGTGTTGGGTGGGCAGAGTAAAGTTGTAGGCAAGGTGAGTCAATGGGCAGTGTTTGGAGTGTAGGGTAGTCGGCCTGGACCACGAGACACACCGGACGATTGACTTTTCGGCGCGGTGGAATGCAAAAGTGTGGGCCGGGCAGGCTAGCGCAGGTGGCTTTTGCGGGGAAGCGATATCGGATCGCTAACTACGCACCTAAGATTGGTCCTCCTCTGTCTCAATG
The DNA here is from genome assembly GCA_023512835.1 of Taxillus chinensis. Lineage (NCBI taxonomy): Eukaryota > Viridiplantae > Streptophyta > Magnoliopsida > Santalales > Loranthaceae > Taxillus > Taxillus chinensis. The sequence goes on from JAKCVP010000010.1 coordinate 411,136, forward strand.
GCCCTGCACAGCTCAAGGATGGCCTGAAGCTTCACTTGGCCCTTTCCTCCCCATCCAGCAGGCCCGTTCTCGACTTCTGGTCTGACTTTGAGGTACCAGGCCCACGCTCTGCGATCGAGCTCGGCAGTGTCCAGAGTGCTGGCCCACGAAGCGTATAGCCGCTGCAGGGCACCGAGCAACAGTCCAAGATTTCGCTCTTTGGCTTTGCGCGAGCTGTCTTCAGATGACATGAAGGACTTTAGCAGATACGCTCTTGCAGACTCAGCTGTGTGTATGGGCAGAGCCCCTGTCACCCTACTTCGATCACTTGTCGCTCTCAGTGCCTCTAAATCGAGCCCCCAAAGGGCCGGCCCTTCGTCCGTATCACTTTCAGAGTGGCCACCACGCCTCATTACCTTAATTTGTCGTCCCATGACAGTGACACTCGGCTGGCCGTGTCCCCATCCTTCGTCTTCAGCATTGGCGCGACTCTCTATCCCCAGGCTAAGAGCTTTACTCCTGGCATTAGAGCTGACCTGTGCCTGTGCGAGACTGAGACGGCTCGAGAGTGGCTGGTTGGGCATGGTGAATTGCAGCAGCACCACAGCAAATGCAAGTACCAGAGGCGCTCGATTGGTGATGATAGTCGTATTCTTGATTTGTTCGACATCATCGCTAGCCGCAGGCAGCGCGAGTGCGGATTCGAATCCGTCCGCTGTGGCTGGCTCAGTGGTCGAGCTTTGAGATGCGGCTGATGTAACACGTTCCGTCTCTCCTCGTGCATTGCGCTTCTTGACGCGCCTTGCTGCATTGTGCACTTGCTTTGCGAGCTTGATTTCGTCCTCACTCTCAATGTCGGCGATTGCTTTTCGGACATCTGCAAGCTGCGCTGCTGCTAGTAGCTCGACAGAGCCTAATCCAGCCTCTTGTATCCTCCTGATTTTGGCTATCGCCTGTGACAGCGGCAATTTCGCATCGTGAGTCAAAAAGCGCAGGAAGCTCTGCAATTCGCTGCCTACTGACGCCATGATCTCGATAAAGCATGTTAGTGTGGGATGGAAGCAGGTTGTATGTAGGAAACTGATCATGTGTGGCGTCTGCCATCAGATACGTAGCGTGAGAGCAGCAGGTGCGGCAAGTAATGTCTTGAGTGCCCCTATCCATTCGCTGCCACCTACTAATCTGGAACCCTTCCGTGCCTTTCCCTCCAGCTCCAAGCGCGACGTCCTACACGTTGGTCTACTTTAGGTACTTCAGTATGTACAGTGCCGCGTGCCGTAGCTTTTTACCTCAATGAGCATGAGCGTGCGCCAGCAAGCGGATTGTGCCAGGCCCTGATAGCCACAGCAGAGGACAACCCCATTCGCCAGCTCCGCCGCATCGTTCTAAAATTACAAATGTGTCTGAGACGTCGCACTGGGATCATCGTGGATTCATGCTCGATTGAAAAATAGCTAGAAGGCTCGATACTTTTTCCTGAAGTCCGCTCATCCGCTTAAGCGTATCTTCGGAGAAATAAGCCACTGGTTCCTGTCCTGGATACCTCGATATCAGCACCTCATCTACCTCTGTCAAGCTAGCAATGCGAACTACAAGATCGACAGTATGATGCTTGAACACAATTACTAGGAAGCCCTGGTCTAGTGTTCTTAGATGATACCGTAAGTCCGGCTGATGTATCGATGTGGTCCTGGCTGTCGCAGTCGCATTCGACGCTGGCAAAGGGTCTTCTTGAAGTGGCAGGATTCCTGTCCTCGTGTCCGCCCACGAACGCTGGTGATCAGTCCCCTCGTCGATCGCACCAAATCCTAACGCTCCGTCCATCCTCTCAGGCTCTTGATCAAGTATCATCGCAAAATCTTCGCCACTATCCTCTGTGGATGCTACTTCAGCTAGGACACTTTTATGGTCCTTCTGCCGGAAGTACAGCCCAGGTGTCACTCCCGTGACCCTCTTGAACACTCGATGGAAATGCCATTTTGAAAGCCCTACGCGCTGCGCCAGTTCCTGACTTGTCGTTTTACCAATCCTGACCGAGGATGCGGCCCCATCAAGGCCAAGCAACAGATTCCGGACCCTACGCTCGGCTTCCTCCTCGGGCATGACGCCGCTCAATTCGGGCTTGCACCGCTTACAAGGTCGATAGCCCGCCTCTGCTGCCTCTGAAGATGACGTGAAGAAAGTAACGTTTGCGCGCCGAGCGAGTCGGGCTTTGCACGTTGGCCTGCAGTGAATCTTTGTTGTCCGGACGCCGTAGACGAAGAGGGCTTCTGTGCTCGGATCTTTGGACATGATTGCTGTCCAGTAGAAGTCCTCCATTGATAGCATTCTGTTGGAAGCCGTCGCCTTGTTGATTCTCAGGTCTAATGTCAAAAAAAGTCGTGTTGCAGAGGACCACGAACACAGGTGAATTGAGGTGGAATTCGAGAGGAGGAAGAAAGACATCAGGCTGACTCAGAATGTTGCTGTGGATGTGGCCAATGGGAAGAGGTTTCTATACCAGCTCTGTGAAAACCCTGCAGCCCCTACCAGAAGGCCCGTCCGTTTAGCAGCAGGGGCGTCGTTATTATTATGCATTAAACCTCCACTAGCGTCGAGACATTGCTAGCAATAGGCATTCTCATGCTACCTGACCATCAGGTCAGTGCAATTAGTCCGTTACCCACATTGCTGGCAATGCCAGAATCAGAAGCTATATATGCGATTCCCAATGGACACAACAAATATCGATCATTGTCCTCCGATTCAAACGCAAAATGACCCACAGCACAATCTCCCCAGCAATCCTCTACTTTGGCACTCCCGTAAGCCTAATAACATCTCAGAACGAAGACGAAACATCAAACATCAGTCCCATATCTTCCATATTCTGGCTCGCACACCGCTGTGTCCTGGGTTTCGCCGCAGAAAGCAAAACACCCCAAAATATCCTGCGGACAAGACAATGCGTTGTCAATCTTCCCGATGAAAGTCTGGTATCTGCCGTGAATGCCCTAGCGACGACAACAGGCACCGAATTTCCATCTGCCAGCAAGATCGCACGAGGTTACAGATTTGAGCCGAATAAGTGGCGTGCGACGGGTCTCACCACGCTGGATGCGCAGCTTGTCAGACCTGCGAGGATAAAGGAGTGTCCTGTGCAAATGGAGTGCGAACTAATTGCTGCACATCCCATGATGCAAGATTGGGCGGATAGAAGAGACGCACTAGTGACGATGGAGATGAAGGTTGTGAGGGTGCATATCCTTGATTCGCTGCGAATGGATGGATTTGACAATCGCGTTGATCCGCTGAAGTGGCGGCCGTTGATCATGTCCTTTCAGCAGTTTTTCGGATTGAGAGATGGGATTGTAGCTAGGTCGGAGTTGGCAAAGAATGATGAAGAAGAGTATAGAGGATTGACTCGAAGTGAAGCGGAAGAGGATGCGACTTGTCCGTAGAAGGAAAAAGGTAATTACTCGGGGGGATGTTTTCGTGTTCCACAAAAGGCCTCCGGCGAGCGTGTCTCTCGATATCTTCAGTCTGTATAATGTACTTATTTCGCGCGAGTGGCTTATTTGTCTATCGCGCAGCTTTTGGCAGCAGCACCAAAAACCTCGAGGGCGTGCGTCCATGTGTCGACCGTACCCTGCGCACGCGCAATCATGTCAGAGCCTAGCAAGAGAACCTTTTCAGATTCTTTGCCGGTTCCAATACCCGTTCCAGTGATGACTTCATACAAGATCTGCATGCCCTTGTCCTTGTCTCCGTTGAGGGGAATTTTGCCGTCCTTCAAGTAACCAATCATGTTATCGACGACACCGCCCTTGTAGTCTTCCGGCAGCGGCTTCTCGCCAAGAATGACATTCGCAGCGAAGGAGGTGTTGAAAGTGCCAATGATAACAGTCAAGGTCCTGATATTGAAAGCGGCAACCTCTTTACTTAGGACGCGCGTGGCACCTGCATAGTACCCGAATTAGTCAAAGTCTTACAGCAACAAGGTATCGACTTGGGACTCACCGTCAAGAGCAGCTTTTGCGCCACCGTAATAGCCCATGGCAGGCGACCCATCCAAGCTCCCGCCACTACTAATATTCACCAGCGTCCCGAATCTACGCTTTCGCCAGTAGGGTAGCAGCGCGCGCGTCAATCTCAGTGGCCCAAAGTACAGGACATCCATTTGGTCTCGGACCTCCTTCTCTGTGCCTGTTTCGATCGAGCTGAAGATGGAGAAGCCAGCGTTGTTGACGAGTACATCGATTTGTGTTCCGCTGGCCTCTAGGTTGTCGATGACTTTGCCACTTTCGGGGTCAGACACGTCCAGCGCAATCCATTTTCCGCCTTTGGCCTCGATTTCTGACACCAGGTCGGGAGTTTTGGCGGGGTTGCGTGAGGATGCGATCAAAGTGTGGCCGGCTGCCTGGACGTAGCGTGCTAGTGTGAGACCGAAGCCTGATGAGGTGCCTGTTATGAGCCATGTCAAGGGACGAGAAGGGATTTTATGTGTTGCAGCGGCCATTGTCAATCTGATGTCTATTTGAGAGTCTGTGCAAGAGATGTATGAGATTATTTTTGCCGTACTTTATACTGACACCGGTGTCTTCTGGAAGCAGACATGACTATTTAACAGACGCGCAATTGCTCTCTGTCATCATATTCAGTCGTAGAGCATTCTTGCTACGATCGCATTGATTTCCAGAAACGGAACAGGTCGAGCTTCCAACACTAGTCAATCCTGACTGTCTGAGACTGAGGATGTCCGGGGGCCGGACGGAGGTGGACGGAGATACGGCTGTGCTTCTTCCCATTGCGGTCTTAAGGATCGACCTACCAGTAACACATCCGTAAACACCGGTTCGGATCTGATAGTATGATTGGAGGAATGCTGGAGAGCGCTGTCAAGAACGGGTATGGGCACCATTTCTTTCCTATGTCCACAATGCCACAAGTCACGCAAGCCTGCGTGAGTAGTGATGCCCTGATCAGTAGGTAGGCTATGTGAATTCATAACTGGGGCCAAAACAATCATGCAGCTAGCCGATGGAAAACCTCAGCAGCATGGAACGAACAGCCCTCAATCGAAGCAGAACTTGACCGCAAGTCCTACGCAGGAGGTTTCGACTGAATGTGTTCTCGGTTCGGCTATATTTTCAATTGATCGAATTTTGTGGCTGAGTCCACCTCGGTTGAGCTATGACAGCTAGAGGTGACAATGCCCTCCGCGGATGATCGGAGTCAAGTCTGGGAGACAGTATGCAGTTCAAAATTGACGAGGAATTTCAAAGTGATGAGTGAGCGATCAACACTTGTGTTCCAGCATCCGCTCAACAAAGTTAAACGCACGGCATGAATCCAGCTCCCGGAAGTCTTGTAGGGTATCAGACCTGAGCAGGCCCAGCACTTCTATATGAGCTCACATCTTGCCGAATACCTCACGATGCGCCAAATGAGGCGCTACAATACGATCTGTGTGATCTGTGAATATTCAGGATGACATGATCAAGTAGAGCAAATACCCTTCTTCCAGTCAGGGACCGCACAGTGTCCATCGCAGGCTTTTGATTTCCAAACTTTGTGCTCAATTTGGAATAGTGAAAGGTTGTAATCGCTCGTGCCGTTGCAAACTACGAATCCATGGTCAGGTAGGTAGTTGACATACTTCTGTAGGTGCCTAGGTACCTACCTAGGTAGGTCGGGTATACCCAATGACCTGATCAGGGCTTAGCGTGATCTCTACCATCGGTGAGCCGGAGCTATCACTTCCGCACGGGGCCGTATTTCGTCACCGTCACCAGTAGAAACATCACTGCTTTTGACCCACATTGGCACGCACGTGACTCGCCTTTCGCTCTGACCGAAAGTGATCTTGTATTGAGGTCCACGCGAAGGTCCTGACTCGCATCTGAAGTGTCAGCTCCGATACGGAATGTGCCACCGAGTTGTTTGCGAAGACTGCGGACTTTGGAATTGGAAAGGTACATCTGTCCTACCCTTCGCCGATCTTACCACATCACTTACAGAATGCAATAGGCTGCGGACAACATATTGAGCAGGCACTTGGTCCGGTTCCTCAAAGTCAACGTTGCAAGTGCGTAGACTTCAATCATAGCGTAAATGACCCTTGCCACCCTGCTCGCTACCGCTTACTTGCCTGAGGGCGCCCCTCATCCACCTCATCGCCTCTCTCTGACTCATTCAAATAGTACGACAACCATCCGCCGCCACTTAAAATAAGCAACACAAAAGCTACACCAGCAAGTTCGAGCTTCGACGTTGAAGCAGGCCAGAAATCGCTATCAACCCTGCTCAAGGCCTTGGAACAAGACATTTAACCAGAACTTTGGATCAGCGATCTCTTCGCCATGTCTCCAGTTGCAACGGCCGATCTCGACGCGCGCGTGGAAGAATGGAGGAGGCAGATGAATGAAATGAAGGAGGCTGTAGCACAGCTCAAGTTGTCGCATCCAAATGGATTCTCTCCTACTTATGACGATAACATATTCGTCGACGCCCCATCACCTAGCGCTTTGAGCACTGAAGATAACATATGGGATTCAATTTGGAAGGATTTCGATGACACTGAATCCGACCCCTCTGAAAATCTGGAGTCTCATGCAAGTCACCCTTCAGGAACGACTGAGGCGTATGGCCGCGATTGGCTGGCAGCAGCCTGCCTGCAAGCCGCGGAGACTGGATCAGGCTTGACGGCCAATGACCTCCAGGAGCAGATCAGCGCGATGCTCGGATCCGACTCTTCGGACGACGAGCTTCAGGTCCTTCTAGTAGAGACTCTAGGCTACGAGCAGCTCGATTTTGTCACGGACCTCCTGGCCCACCGCTCAGAGCTCGTCAAGGCTCTACGCGAGCCTCGCCAACCGCACAAGGCAGTCGATGGCCTATTCGAGGGTCTACAAACGAAGGAGCAGCGTATGGAGGCTCTAGGGCGAGCTGATGCCGCGCATAAGGCCAAAGCCCTCGCTCCAGCCATGACTCGTTCTGCACCCCAGTATCCGCATGTCTACAAGCAGAACAGTGCAGGGAATACACTTTCTGCATTCGGCAAACCCTACGCGGTACCGGTGGGTAGTCAGAGGAAGGAGCATGAAAAATACGAGGAGTACGACATACCAGCAACCAAAACCGGCGTGCTGGGTCTTGGGCAACGACTCGTCGAGATCGCATCTATGGACGGCCTTTGCAAGAGGACTTTTAAAAGCTACCAGACGCTCAACCGCATGCAAAGTCTCTTGTATGATGTTGCGTATAAGACGAGCGAGAACATGTTAATCTGCGCTCCGACTGGTGCTGGTAAAACTGATGCAGCGATGCTTACAATACTGAACACTGTCGCAAAGAACATCGTCCCCAGTCCTCAAGATGAACCCGATGCACTGAACTTTACAGTTCGGAGTGACGAGTTCAAAATTGTTTATGTTGCTCCCATGAAGGCACTGGCTGCCGAGATCACGGAGAAATTCAGCAAGCGCCTGGCATGGTTGGGCATTCAAGTTCGCGAGCTGACAGGTGATATGCACCTCACAAAATCAGAAATATTGGCAACACAAATCATTGTTACAACACCTGAGAAATGGGACGTCGTCACGAGGAAAAGTACTGGCGATACAGAGCTGGTTCAAAAAGTCCGGTTGCTGATCATCGACGAGGTCCATATGCTTCATGATGAACGCGGTGCCGTCTTGGAGTCTCTCGTGGCTCGTACGCAGAGGCAAGTCGAGAGTACACAGTCTTTGATCAGGATCATCGGCTTATCGGCCACGTTACCAAACTACCTTGATGTAGCCGATTTTCTGAAGGTCAATCGCATGGCTGGTCTTTTCTATTTCGATCAGTCGTTCCGACCTGTGCCACTGGAGCAGCATTTTGTTGGCGTCAAAGGCAAACCCAATAGCAAACAATCCCGCGAAAATCTGGACGCTGTCGCTTTTGAAAAAGTTCGAGACATGCTTGAACGTGGGCATCAGCTGATGGTTTTTGTACACTCGCGGAAGGATACCTACAAAGCAGCCATGGACCTTTACGAGCGGGCCCAGAAGGACATGTGCATGGACCTTTTCGATCCTTCTAGTCATGAAGGATATGATGCTGCCGTAAGGGACATGCAGAAGTCTCGCGGTAGAGAGCTACGCGAGCTGCTTAGCAAAGGGATGGGCACTCACCATGCTGGCATGGCTCGATCAGACCGCAACCTAGTCGAAAGACTGTTCGCTGAGGGCGTGCTCAAGGTCCTCTGTTGTACTGCGACACTAGCTTGGGGTGTCAACTTGCCAGCTGCAGCAGTAGTCATCAAAGGCACTCAGCTCTATAGTGCCGAGGAGGGCAAATTTGTCGATCTTGGAATTCTGGATGTCCTACAAATCTTTGGTCGTGCCGGCCGTCCGCAATTCCAGGACACTGGTATCGGCTTCATCTGCACCACACACGACAAGCTTCAGCACTATCTCACTGCTGTTACTCAGCAACAGCCAATTGAATCAAGGTTCTCCAAGCGCCTCGTCGACAACCTCAACGCCGAGATATCGCTCGGTACGGTCACATCAGTATCTGAAGCGGTCACCTGGCTTGGCTACTCGTACTTATTTGTGCGCATGCAAAGAAATCCTGCTACCTATGGTATTGACTGGTCTGAGATCCACAATGATGAGCAGCTCGTCGGTCGCCGACGTGCGCTCATCATTCAAGCTGCAAGAGTGCTCCAGGAAAGTCAAATGATCATATTTAATGAGACAACTGAAGAATTACGCCCCAAAGACGTCGGGCGTATTGCCAGTCAATTCTATGTCCAGCAGACTTCGATCCAAATATTCAACACAATGATGCGACCTAGAGCCGGTGATGCAGATGGCTTGAAGATGATCAGTATGAGTGGAGAGTTCGATCAGGTTCAGTACCGAGATACTGAAGCAAAGGAACTTCAACGCCTTCGTTCCGATTTTACCTCTTGCGAGATTGAGGGCAAAAACAACGACATGCCACACGTAAAAGTCAATATTCTCTTGCAGTCCTACATCTCCAGAGCTCGAGTGGAAGATTTCGCGTTGGTATCTGACTCAAATTACGTTTCCCAAAATGCGGCACGCATCTGTCGCGCGCTATTCATGACGGCGTTGAACAGGCGCTGGGGATACCAATGTCTGGTGCTACTTTCGCTCTGCAAGTCGATTGAGAAGCAGATTTGGTCTTATCAGCACCCTCTCCACCAGTTCGACCTACCACAACCAGTCTTGCATAATCTGGACGACAAAGGTCCCTCTGCGTCTATTGAAGCTTTACGAGAGATGGAGCCAATCGAGATCGGAGAGCTTGTCCACAACAGGAAGATGGGTACCGTCATCTCAAAATTACTCGACAACTTCCCGACAGTGCAGGTGGACGCAGAAATCGCGCCGCTCAATCGCGACGTATTACGAGTCAGACTATTCTTGACACCCGAGTTCCGCTGGAATGATCGACACCATGGCACGGCGGAGTCGTACTGGGTGTGGGTGGAGAACTCCGAAACATCAGAGATCTACCACCATGAACTATTCATCTTGAGTCGCAAAAAGCTGTACGATGATCACGAGCTCAGCTTCACAATTCCTCTCAGCGATCCTATTCCCTCACAGATATACGTCCGATGCGTGTCTGATAGATGGCTAGGAGCAGAGACTGTGACTGCGGTTTCGTTCCAGCATCTCATCCGTCCCGACACTGAAGCAGTCTACACTGATCTCTTGGATCTACAGCCACTACCGATCTCTGCCCTGAAAAATCCTGTACTGGAGGAGATTTATGCTCAGCGTTTCCAGTACTTCAATCCCATGCAGACACAGCTTTTCCATTGCATGTATCATACCCCAGCTAATGTTTTGCTCGGGTCACCTACGGGTAGTGGAAAGACTGTTGCAGCTGAGTTGGCCATGTGGTGGGCTTTTCGCGAGAGACCAGGCTCCAAGGTCGTCTACATTGCACCCATGAAAGCACTTGTCCGAGAACGAGTTCAAGATTGGAGGAAACGCCTGGCTGTGCCGATGGGCATCAAGCTTGTTGAGCTGACAGGTGACAATACCCCCGACACCAGGACCATACGAGACGCAGACATAATTATCACGACTCCCGAGAAATGGGACGGTATCAGTCGTAGCTGGCAGACAAGAAGCTACGTTCGTCAAGTCAGCCTCGTCATTATTGACGAGATCCATCTACTCGGTGGCGATCGTGGACCTATTCTCGAGATTATTGTCTCTCGCATGAATTATATTGCGTCGCAAAAGAAGGGCTCTGTCCGCCTGGTGGGCATGTCGACCGCCTGCGCCAACGCAATGGATCTAGGCAACTGGCTGGGAGTCAAAGAGGGCCTGTTCAACTTCCGCCACTCCGTCCGCCCTGTGCCGCTGGAGATTTACATCGACGGCTTCCCAGAGCAGCGAGGCTTCTGCCCGTTCATGCAGTCGATGAATAGACCGACGTTCCTGGCTATCAAGTCGCACTCCCCTGACAAGCCTGTCATTGTGTTTGTCGCCTCCCGTCGACAGACAAGGCTGACGGCTAGAGACCTGATCAACTTGTGCGGCATGGAAGATAATCCACGCCGCTTCGTCAGAATGTCCGAAGAAGACTTGCAGCTGAATCTTGATCGCGTGCAGGACGATGCGCTCCGAGAAGCATTGAGCTTTGGCATCGGCCTGCATCATGCTGGTCTTGTCGAATCCGACAGGTCTCTGGCCGAAGAACTATTCGCAAATAACAAGATTCAGATCCTCGTTGCTACCTCTACTCTAGCTTGGGGTGTCAATCTCCCCGCGCATCTCGTTGTCGTCAAGGGGACGCAGTATTTTGACGCAAAGATCGAAGGGTACAAGGACATGGACTTGACCGATGTGCTCCAGATGATGGGTCGCGCAGGTCGTCCACAGTTTGACAACTCGGGCATCGCGCGCATCTTCACGCAGGATTCAAAGAAGGAGTTCTACAAGCACTTCATCCACACTGGTTTCCCCGTGGAGTCGTCGCTGCACAACGTCCTTGACAATCATTTGGGCGCAGAGATCTCCGCCTCGACGGTTGGAACTAAGCAGGATGCGCTAGACTACCTGACGTGGACCTTCTTCTTCCGGCGCATTCACAAGAATCCATCGTACTACGGCCTCGAAATCGACATTGAAGAGCAGACCTCGAACGCGGCGCAAGTAGCCGCCAACGACTTTATGATTGGGCTGGTCGAGAAATCGCTGAATGAGCTCGCCGAGTCAAAATGTGTCGAGACGTTTCCCAACGGTGACATTGACCCTACGCCTTTTGGCAAGATTATGAGTTACTACTATCTCTCCCACAAGACCATCCGCTATCTCCTCTCGCACGCCAAGGAAGACGCATCCTTTGCCGATGTCCTATCGTGGATGTCCAATGCAACAGAGTACGACGAGCTGCCCGTCCGACACAATGAGGATCTCGTCAACGCCGAGCTCTCCAAGAATCTCCCCTTTTCCGCAGAGCACATGAAGATGCCCATGTGGGACCCGCACGTCAAGGCGTTCTTACTCTTGCAGGCGCACTTTTCGCGCATCGACCTGCCTATATCGGATTACGTGGGTGATCAAAACTCGGTGCTGGATCAGTCGATTCGTATCATTCAGGCGTCGATTGATGTGCTTGCTGAACTGGGGTACTTGAACAGCGTACGCCAGATGATTACACTCTTGCAGTGCGTTAAATCCGCGCGCTGGCCAGAAGATGCTGCGCTGTCCATCTTCCACGGCGTAGACCCGGACGTCAAATCTAGCAAGCGCCTCGTCGATGTTGCGGGTCTGCAGGATGCCAGGATCATTGAGCTGGCGCGCAGTCTGCATATTCCTAGTCGTCAACAGTCGGGTTTTGCAAAGGGCGTCCAGGCGCTGCCTGCGCTGCTGATTGAAGCGCAGAATGTGGCGACGTCACATTTTGATCTGGAGGTGCGGCGCAAGAATAATCCGACGTTGCAAGAGTATCGCATGTATGCGCCGCGCTATCCCAAGGCGCAGACAGAGGGTTTCTTCGCCATTGTGACGCGCGCGGGGACGGGTGAGATTCTGGCGTTGAAACGCATTGGGTGGCCGTCGGGTGAGAAGATTGACGGGAGGAAGACGGGGGTCAGTTCGCGGCCGGTGGCTAGGCAGAGTGTGCGGGTGCCGCCGCATGAAGAGGGGATGAGTGTTGATGTGTGCGTGCTCAGTGATGGATATCTGGGCATGGCGTGGACTGTTCAGGGGTTTGAGATTCCTGCTCCGCCTCGCGTTCCGGATGAAGGGAAGAAGGAGAAGGCCGAGCACTAGAGTACGAGAAGACACTCTACATGGTATGTGACGAATGAATACGATGTGATGACTCGCCAGAGGCAGATGTGTGCTTCATGTGTTCTCTTCGCGTATAACGTACGGTATTATCGGCTCCGTCTTAATAGCGGGAGAATCCAGTCTCGCCTGGCCAGACTCTTGCTCATAAGCTGCGGTGTCGGGCTCGATGAAGTTTTTGCTCCACTGCTTGAACACTTCCCACGTTGCCTCGATGGCATCGCGCTCATACCGTCGTATCGTGCCGCAGTGGTAGTCCTCAATCACAGGCACAATGCCCAGACCAAAGACTTGCTCAAACTTCCTCACGTACTCATTTTCATACGCTAGGCCCTGCCGACAGTGCAACGTCCAGAGCAGACCCTGACCCAGCACCACAGCAGCAGCCGAGTCTGCGCCAGGTAACTTTGAGAGAATATCCAGGTAAAGTATACTGCAGTCTGCGAATTGGATCCAGTATTCCGGCTGTGCGAGGCGCGATAGTTGCTGCGTAGCGTACGCAGTGGGCACAGCGGCAGAAGGGGCAAGCGCGCCATTGACCTGGTCTAGCGCATCGAGGAACTCCACCGCCTGAATGCAGTGCATGAGCGAGAGACCGTTGACGAAGGTAATGGTGTAGCACGCCAGCTCGTCGGCTGTTGTGCCGTTACTGGTGGCTGAGGTGAGTAGGTCGACTCGGCACTTCATCACCTCGGCTTCGTAGTATATTACACGGTCGACAAAGTCTTTGATACGCGCGTGTTGTTGGTCCACGGGCAGATTGCGCACTTGGGAGGGGAGGACACGGGCTTCCCAGCCCATGGGAGACATTAGTTGTGCTAGGATGCAGTGCCGTCGTTGGCGCGAGGGCGTGTTTGTGAGCCATGTCCTGAAGATCGGTTCGACTATGTGCGGGGAGTGGAAACAGCGATTCATGGAGGACATCTCCGCCTGATTTTCCAACAGACATTAGCAAGTGGGAATTCAACGGCGTGTTTGCGACTCACCCCGTAGACAAAAGAGTCCTCGACCACAGACAGCCCTGTGTCGGACAGACTGAGATCGCTATTGTGTTTGAGTGACTCGATAATGTAAGACGAGACGCCTTGACAGTGCAAGACAGAAGCATCAGCGCTGCGCCGAGGGCACTCAATGGCTTCATACAGATGAAGCAGGCGAATCGATAATAGCGTGTCAGTATCCCAGGACTTTTGCGTCCAAAGCGCCTTTTGGGTGTAGCGCAAGGCGTCGGCGTAGAGGTTCTGACTCTTAATGGACATGACACAGTCCTTGTTCTTTTGCCCAAGACGTCCAAGTGCGACAGCAGCCAGGGACATTTGCAGTGCGGGCGACTTGTGGGGCATCGCCATCATGCTCGCCACCCAGGACAGTCGCCCGCGGTACGTGGCTGGGCTGGAGCTGCCCCAGAAACTTGAACAGATTTGTTGGAACCTCATGGCGGATTCCAGCGAGGCGATCATGGCCGTTCCTCGCGGTAGCTTGGCCTCTGGACTCCCTGAAGCTTGCTGTTGGTTGCGATAGACACACTTTGTGTTGCGATGGCTACACAGGCCGCAAGAGGGCTTCTTCTCGTCGCATTTCTTCCTCCATGCTCTAGGAACGGATCAGCTTCCATTACAGTCAAACAATGAGTTTGGTACCCTTGCGAACTCACTTGCAGCATTCGCAACCGTGGAATGAGCGCTTGAACCTCTGTCGGCCTTCAGGTCCCAGAACGACGTCTTTGCCGACCGGCTTCACCCTCCAATCGAGTCGGAGCTCATACGCGTCCACCATCCCTTTGGCGTGTTTCAATTACTTTCAGTGCTGTGGATTGAAAGCGAGGATGAGAGACAGGACATGATGGAATGGGCATTCGACTTCGAGAGTATGCATGGAGGCAAGTCGTGTTCGAAGCCGCCGTGACGGGCTGGCCCCGCGACGCCAAATTTAGGCTGCACTAGGCTCGAGAGAAGCTACGTACAGGTTAAAGCAATGCGCCGAGATCTCAAGCACGTGGCGCTAGGGCACTAGTGGAAAATGCCGGTCAGAGCCAACCAACAACAATAGAGAAGTACCGGCTATGACCTTTTGTCCGTCTAAGATGATGCACGGTCCAAAGCCGTATTCAGAGCAGAAGGTGATCAGCGCAGAGAGCACTTTTAGTGATTTCAGCCGAAGTATCGAATCTCACTGGTCAATGCGGTTGCTAGCTTAGCGCTTTGCAATGCGAGCTCTAGCTTGAGCGCAGGATCGTCATTGCTGTGTGCTGCCGGGCCAGACAAGGCGTTTTTCTGGAGTTGTCGATATCATCCGGGTCCGATTCGAGGCCTAAATTGAGATGAGTGTCTTCTTCTGGTGCAGGTCTTTTGGTCATCATACATATCGTTGTGTTCAGAAAGGCGGGATAAGTAGGCGTTGTACTCTTCCACCTTCTGACGGTGGGTCTTGACACCCTCTTTCTCGGCCTTTGCCTTTTGCTACTGAAAGGTTAGCTTCTGTGGAGCGCAGCAGGAATGTGAGAGGGGTTTAGTCAGACCTGGCGCATCTTGTGGCGCTCATGGGCTTTCTGAGCCTCTGTCAAGCGTGAGAACCATGGCGGGTCAGCATCGACCTTGGCCAATGGCTCCTCAGCGGCTGACTCTTCTTCGTCAGCGCTCTTTGAGGTGGGCTGCTGCGGCTTCTCGAGACTGCCGCCGTCATCTGATCCTTTGGGGTCGCCGCCGTCGTCCTTGACGGGGGGACTCTCACCACGATTTAACTTGGGGCCAAGAGGCCTGTCCTCGCCAATAATGGCATCAAGGACGGCATCGGTCTTTTCCTCACTGAGCTTGGTGGGCTTGGACTTTTTCTTCTTTTTCTTGATGCCCGCGTCCTTGGCCTTGTCGCCTTTGAAACGAAGAGGAGGCACCATTGTGCACAGATCTGCGGACCTTGGTGAAGAAGGCTGTGAGAGGAAGGTAGACGAAAGAAGATGAGGGTTAACGAACGGAATAGTCGCGCACAGGGCGCATCAACCTCACGCCGCGCCATCTACGCGACCCGCGTCACGTGACTGTCTGTCCCTGACGCTCCGACTCTCCACACGTCTTATTGGCTCTTGTGGCCCTCCTTGCTTGTACACTTCGTCCATGTGAGATCGCTCCTTTACCAGCAGTCTCGACAACAGGAGCTTTCACCATGGCCTCCAAGGATACCAATGTTGCATTGGCCGCTCTAAAACCGCAAGCAATGGAGTCGACGCCATTTGCTCGAGCCTACAGCCATGTACATAGCGTCCTCGTCCTCTCCTTATACTACACTCGTTTTGGCGCAACAGTCCAGGATCCCGTCTCCTCGTTACTGCAACTACTTGCACCTGTAGCTGGCCTACAGATAATCTACAGCATCATCTGCATACCCACTCGATCCACACCAACTCTGAGAAGCTCAAAACCTTCCGGTACCCAGCCGCAGACCTTGAAGAAGCCCAAAGTCTCCAAGGGCAGCGACGGACTGGTGAAGAAGATCTTCGTGGGTGCCACAAAGTCCCATTGCATCGCTGCATATCTCTGACATTGACTAGCCCGCCATACTCTCCGCTATACTAAGCATAGCGATTGCAACTCCGCTTCTTTTCGTCCTCATCGTACTCCATGGCGCGCCCATTACGTCGCATATCCTACACACCTCGCTCACTGCCCTGCATCTGTCACTGCTCGCTACTTTACCTCTTTTCTTCGCGAACGGAGTCAACAGCACGCCATGGCGTAACATTGTCGGCCTCATGGCACCGGTGGACGAGCTCTTCGGAGCCGCCTTAGGTGCATGTGTCGGTGCATGGGCTGGAGCTGTGCCCATACCGCTTGATTGGGACAGAGAGTGGCAGAAGTGGCCCGTCACAATCGTCTATGGTGTCGTTGCTGGCTGGGCAGCTGGAAAGCTGCTTGGTGGTACTGTGGCACATGGATATAAGATCAAGTTGGACAAATAATCTGCCTTGCCTCACTTCGCACTCTCCGAAACCCCAAATGAAGATGCCCATTGCCTCATTTCCTTGTCACGCACCGTACTGCCTCGATATAGGCTACAGTAATGGGACGGACTGCACGGCATCAAGGAGCCAATACTGCAGAGACGACTGGCACGAAGTCCAACCATCGCTTGGACCAATCGGTTCAAACACCCGAGAAATCGCTGTACGTTCCATTAATCAAGATTCTGACTACTGGCCTCATCTGCTAGCTGTGATTATGTGGATATGGTCCAGCCAGCATCGTCATCTTAAGCATCATTGTCGTTCGCTCTAGCTTTCTATCCAGCACATGTAGGGATTTGCTTTTTCTTGGCAGACTCTCCAGTGTCATCGGAGACGGTGGAGCCACTGAGCCTGACAACATCATCGCCATGAATCTCGCATGGCGCCGGCTCTCTTTGACGACGAGGTTCGCATTGGGACCAGCACGCGCGACTTGCCTTGAGCTTGGCCTTAAGCTTGAGGTATGCGATCTCAATCACCGGTCCCACTCCCGGAAGACATGCACACATGACGCTGAGGTCTCTTTCCAATCCTCCATCCATGCCACCAGGATAGAGAGTGTCGGTGGCCAGGCCAAAATGGTACACTTCCGACATGATTGTCCAATATGTCCGCATGATCGTGACGCCAACGGTGCTGAGACAGAATGTTAGCATTTCAATGAGCAATCATAGGCACCTCGTGACGACACACCAGAGGCCGATGGCGAAGATGGCTGATATCAAGACCTTCCTTTTGAGGCTCATCTGCAAACGCCATACCACGAACTGCGGGATGATGATGACGACGACGTCTAACAGCATGTTAGTGATCGCCGCAGTCAACTGCTCCGCTGCAACATTACCGCACACAGAGCCATGGACGCGTCTCCATCGAGATTCGATCGGCCGGCAATTAAAGCCGAAGACGAACGTCATGGCCATGGCAAAGGCTGCAACAAAAGCAATGAAGCCTGCGCAGACATATCTGAGCTTTCTGTGCGTAGGAAAGAGCTCCCGGTACATTTGCAAAACGCTGATCTTTGAGATACTTGTAGTCCAGACATATGGCCATGACGAGATGAAGTAAAGCTGTTATTGAGCGTCAGCTAGCTCAAGGGGTGTGCTATGTCCATACTTACCTTGCTCACGCTGTACCAGGGCAACTTGAGACCACCTTGAAGGTATATCGCTACACATTTTAGGAATCCAACGAGTCGAAGATGATGGGTGGAGATCTAACCATAGAATAGGATTGCAGCATGGCCACTGGCTGGGAGCTGAGCAACATTAGCAGTGGCCGTCATGAGGGTTAGCACGTTCACCAGACTCACCAAGGCAACTATGGCCAACCAGTCGCTTGGAAGAAAGCGAATTTGTCTCAGCTTTCTTGACATCAGCCTCAGAGCCAGCGATAGGAACATTAAGAACAGAAGAGTGATCTGCACGGCCAACAGGACCTGGTATGTCCAAGAGTATTTGATCATCTTGCCAATGTCAAGAAAGATGCAGAGAAAGAACTTTCGGAGTGCATGCTGCCACATGCACACCCCCAAGCACTTGTGATGGCCAGAGGTCTTCAGATCCTTCACGACGGGACGGGACGGGACCTACCTCAATGCTTCAATATCAGCGACCCACACGAATGGCGAGAGTGGCCCCCGCGACGTTATTGTGTGGTGCGCCTGCCATATTATCCCACACCGGGAAACGCAGGCGCAACCACCAATATTTTCACCTTGGTTGTGAACTGAGGACTGTGCTTTACTGGATGGCCTTTCCGCGCCAGAGCCTTTCACCACAAGAGGATGATCACCATTGACAGCGCCAAAGGGTCTCTCGCAAATCAAGTCAAGCCATACAGGTCACAATCGATGACAGGAACGTCTAATCTCATCATAGAGCCGTCACTCACCAATTCTGGTGAGTCCAGCCACACCCTCTTTTCCACGACCTCCATTTCCAGTAGACTCGAGGCTAGTCGCATGACTTTGTACGGGTGGGTTCATCAGTCTGAGCTACATTAAGAACCCGCCGTATGTAACGATTCCATCTTGCTCTATCAGCAGCTCCAAGATCTTTTGCGTCATTACGGCTTGTGCAAGAACTAGCCGGGGTGGTCTCGAGACACGTGTCTCTGGGTTACTGACAGTCATTTGAGCGCTGTACCCCGGATCTGAACTTTCGCAGTTTCGCCAGAACAGCGCACACAGCGTCACCGACTGAGAAGTGACTCTACACATCATGAACCTGGGTTTTTTTTTTGCATTTCGATTCCCCGCTCTCGTCATTCGGCTTGCAAATCAAAACTCTTGCAGACTGGTCTATGCAAGACCTGTCATCATTGCGTCGATCGGAGCGCGCTGTTCAGAACGTAACAACGCTCAAATTTCCCCTTCACACTCTGACAAAGTTCATTTAAGCTGAGTCCTTATCCGTCTCGTGTAGCCTCTTCAATCGTCACCGTTCACGCTTCGGTCTCATAAGAGCTTCTATGGATACCAGCATTATGTCCCTCACCTACACTGAAGACTTCACCCCACCATGGGACGAGGAAGAAGCGGATCGTCTATGGGAGGAGAAGGTACTGCCCCAACCTCTTGCTTCCGTTTCCCTAGAAACAGAGGATCCCCATAAGATTCCGCACGACTGTGCGCAGGATGAAGGTTTAGAAGAAGGGGACGAAAAACCACAGTATGGAGTCAGACAAAACGTAGCCAGATGGTACGGACGCTGCACTTGGTGGTCAGTTGAGGAGCACCGATGGGTTGGCGGTAACCAGAAATTTTCAGACCTTGGGCATCGGCGAGGGATGGCGGCGCACAGCAGTAAATGTGTGCTCAAGCAATGGAATCACCCTGGGGATTGTCGATACCTGGGTGTAGTATAAAATGAGCATCCGTCTGTTACTGAAGATTATGAGTCGTCAGAGGATTGGGAGCGGTCTGATGAGGATGACTCTGGGTGTGCCGAGGAAGCAGAGTGTAGTTGACTGACGAAAGCCGACAAGGACAGTAAGAACGACAGGGAGGATGATGGATGTGGAACGGTGTCTTACGCTGAGAAACCATATGCTATATGTAATTGGTTCTCTAGAAGGGAAGCGGATCTGAGATCCAGCTGGCTTCGGGATGATCTATCGTTCATATCACTTCTGGACATGATGGGCGCAGCAAGACTGATTTCACGCTCTAGAGGCTGACAGACATGACTTCCATCTGGCACTTCGGTCACCCAGCCTTGCTCATCTGCAACGCGCGAACCAAGAAGCCTGAAAGAAATTGGTGCGAAATACTCCCAATGGCGTCCTTTGGTTGCGGAACAGCTTTCGACGAATTCAAGGCTGAGACGCATATTCCTGTCCACAACGCTGGGGGTACGACTCATCTGGAGAACGCGGTCCGGCTTGGCTCTGGTGATCCCTCCAGAAAGCCATCCTGGGTTGACATCCATCGCTCGTTCTGGGTCTATGAGTCTCGCTATCTCGCGCCGACCATTTCTCTCTTTCATTGATCGCACACGCTCTTTCGAGGAGTTAATTCACTGTAGACAACTGAGTTTTCAACAGTTGAAGCCAAGCAGAATCTGCTCAGTCGAACTCTACGTTGGCTGCCCTGAATCTACAAGTCAGACATCAAGTGGATCTATCAATTTCATGATCTCATCTACATACTCATATCATCAGCACATTGTCATTTACATGCCACTGGCGCACTCTCTCGATGGACTCTATTCTCTACGAGTCCAAGTTCCCAATCGTGATGCTCTTCGTAACTTGGTACTCCTTAAGCCCATACAACGAGCCCTCCTTACCATACCCGCTTTCCTTGATACCACCAAACGGGGCCTCAGCAGCGCTAATCTTGCCCGTGTTGACGCCAACCATGCCGACCTGCAGCGCCTGCGCAACCCTCATGACGCGACTGACATCCTTGCTGAAGAAGTACCCCGCTAGACCAAACTCAGTATCATTCGCAAACGAAATAGCCTCCTCCTCCGTCTCAAACTGTATGACGGGCGCAAGAGGACCAAAGGTCTCGTCCTTGGCTACCTGCATCTGCTGCGTGACGCCCGAGATGACGGTGGGCTCGTGGAAGAATCCACTGCCGAGCGCGCCCTCGGGTTTCTTGCCGCCGGCTTCGAGTTTGGCGCCCTTGGAGAGCGCATCAGCAATGTGTTCGGCCGTCTTGTCGACGGCGGACTTGTTAACCAGGGGACCTTGTGTCGTGCCCTCCTCGAGACCGGGGCCCATTTTCAGGGCGTTTACTTTTGCTACGAGTTTTTCTGTAAAGGCTTTTGCGACGCCGGATTGGACATAGAGTCTGTTTGCGCTGCGTGGGGAAGGGCCGTGAGTTAGCATGGATGCTTCGAGTGTGTAATTAGGTTTGCGGGTGTAAAGCAGCGTAGGGCACTTACCAAACGCAGGTCTGGCCTGAGCAGCGGAATTTGCAAATCATGGCGCCTTCGATGGCGAGGTCGAGGTTTGCGTCGTTGAAGACGATAAAGGGCGCATTGCCGCCTAGTTCCATGGATACTTTCTTCAGGGTGCCAGCGCACAGCTTGGTGAGCATCTTCCCCACGCCGGTCGAGCCTGTGAATGAAATCTTCTTCACGACGGGGTTGGTGCATAGCTCCGTGGCCGCTTGACGGTCTTTGGTAGGGCAGACTTGAATGACCTTGGGCGGCAGACCGGCATCGAGAGCGAGCTTTGTGAATGCAGCGCAGGAGTAGGGCGTCTCCGAGGGGGGCTTTATGACGACGGCACAGCCCGCAGCCAGGGCAGGTGCGATCTTGCGAGTGATCATGGCGGCGGGGAAGTTCCAGGGTGTGATGATACCGCATACACCGACGGGTTGGTGAATGGTCATGAGAGTGGTGTTTGGCGTGGAGGAGGGGATGGTGGTGCCGTAGGAGCGGCTGGCTTCCTCTGCGAACCAGGCGATGAAGCTTGCTGCATACAGGACCTCGCCGAGGGCCTCCGCGTAGGTCTTGCCGTTCTCCAGGGATAGAATCTTGGCCACTGCACATGTCAAATTCTGGAGCCAACTCTAAACTGACGTTTGGGACGAGTGAACGTACGGTCATCCTTGTTGGCAATGACGAGGTCGTTCCACTTTCTCAGTAGAGCTCCCCTGGCGGCGCCGGTGGTGCTGGCATAGTACTTGGGCTGAGCCTCGTCGGCACTGGCAATGGCTTTCTTGAAGTCGTCGAGAGTGCAGCCAGCTACCTGGCCCAAGACGGTGCCCGTAGACGGTTCTTCAAGGGTCAGTCGTTGTCATGGCAGGAATGGTAGTCCCGCCACATACCGTAGACGTCGAATTTGGTACGGTCAGACACCCATTGGCCATCGATGAAAGCATCTTGGATGAACAAGCTCTTGTCACTCAGCTACATATCGCGTGGTCAGCTTGAATATGCTTGCTGCACCCGCCACTACTCCACTGCTTCGGGTCAAACTTACCTTGGACAGCACATCCTGGTGGTACGCCTGGGATGCCATTGTGAGTATTTCTATGCAAGGGCGGTCTCACGAATCAAGAACGATTGTGTGGGGCTCCGAGGGATCTATCTACATATATGGTGGCGGCACAACGGAGATCTGCAGATTCAGTCTGGATGTCTGAGTGAGGCGGGTCACGTGGAAGAGAGATGCCATGGACCTCGGGTAAGAAGATGCTCACGCTCATTGGCGGCGGGAATACAGCTGCGTCTTTTGGCGATGCTAGACTTATGCCCGTAAACTCTAGTGTCAACCGCAATGATGACCACAAGCCCATAGGAGCTTCGACAGAAGTGGTCATTGAAACGTCCTAGAGTCCTGTGTCAATGTCTCTTGGCTCGAGCGTTGTGCTGCGCCCCGCGCTAGCCCGTGACGCTCGATCACCCCTGCTGACCGATCGCAATTCAGTCTCCAATCAAAGGCGGCATGGGTGTCGCCTTCGCGCCTTATGCGTTGTTTATGCAGTTTCAATGATGCATGCGGTGATGCAAGGGGCTATGCCTGGCTGATTTGCAGCTCGGCAGCACCTCCACGCCTCAAGTACCTCGTACCAGACACGCTTTCCGCTAGTTCCTACCTACCTGGTATGTACGAGGAAGACCGGATAATGTCGCTTCTATGGCCATGTCTCAGTGCATGGATACTGCAAAGAATACCCTGGCAAAGGTCTCAGAGACCTGACATTCCCTCTTATGATTACCTCTTTGCAGCTGGCTAGTCTGGATATGGCACATTGCAGCACTTGACCACGTGTTGTGAAGACTCAAAAGGTCAATATATTCGGACAAGCTGGATTTCCGAGCGATGAGAGCAAAGCTGAAGAGAGTATCGCTCGCGGGACGTGCACATTGATCTGAGTCTAATACAGGCTTGTTACGCTTACCAGCGGGCCCGATGGTCACTGTGCGCTGTACAGCTGTATGTGATCGGCGCCGTTCCCCAGGGACGCTCAATCAAAGTCCGTCATACTTGGAAGAACCCTGGTGTGAGCGCAACTCCTCGCGGCCCGTAGCCACGACGACAAGGCCAGAGATTTGAAGGAGACCGTAGTCTTTGGTCTTCACATCCGCCGTCAAAAGCTTTGCAGGTATTGACTCAAGCCTTAGCCCGTCCTGAGCGATTCAGCATTACTCGGATACCCCACAGAAGGGCTGTACAAGTACCTCTCAGAAGTATCTCGCATGACTCAGATGTATCAAAATGACGCTTTGTATCTGTCCTCGCGTATTGAACCTTGAAAGTGAAGCTGACTTATGTGTCATCTTACACCTTACCCCGGTCCCAAGACATTCGGACTCAAGAGCAGACCGGCCGTCCGAGCGCCAGGATCATGACCCTATCAATACCGAGTCGGCCCCGTCTTATGTTATGATAAAGTAAATGAGAGTTGTCTCTGTACCAAACGCACAGGTATTGATATCTTAGTCCAAGAGTCACAGCTTCATCAAAACAATCCAAGCATCATGTCGTGACCACAAGATTCTTGATGCTAGAATTTCCACATGTAGCAGCCCCACAGCTGCCGCAAGAGAGCAGGAACCATTGTTGAAACGACTGATTCATTCGATCCTCGACAGGCTGCTGATACTTCGTGACGTCAAGCTCCTCAGGCATCGTGACTCCGCAATACGGTACACGTGTAGCCAGGACCGATCCATACGGTCGTCCAGCAAAGCTTGGTCTACGCCCCTCCAGGCAACAAGGGTTCCTAATGTATCTTGCCACAGCGAGAATCCACATCCTCCGTACTAGACATGGCGCAAGTGTTTTAACCAGTCACCCGACCCCAACCAAACGCCATGCCTTTTCTCCATCTTCTCTGAAACTTCGCTCCCCTCCTGTCGTTGGCCGACCATTACAGACTGCATTCGATGGGTTCCAATATGTTTCTGAGCCTGCTCCATATCACTGTGCTCATGGGAACGATTGGCGTCTGTAGTGTCGTGAGCGAAGGCGCGAACTCGACCATAGATGTGAAAGTTTACACTCGCGGACAAGGAGGCCACGGTCATACGAAAAAAATAACTTTGCTGCCTGGGTGGGAAAAGACGGTTCCAGACTTTGCACGAGAGTGTCAAAAGAGAGGTTACGCAGGCACAGAGACCCAAAAGCAGCGCAAATGTCAAGGTAACTTTTCTTACCAGCAGCATTGTTGGCGTGAGGATTTGATTGAGGGGAGATATGAGCGCCTCACCGTCCTGGAAACGGGATTTGAGTGTCCGGAATTCTGGACATGTTTCACATATGACGCGAGAATGATGAAAATCATCTGGGACGCATCGGATAATTCCATAACGAGATGGAGTGTTTTCTGCACTGATATTCCGGAAGTCGAATACGCACTGCTCAAGAAATGGGCGTGGGATACTTGGGACGGAGCCGAAGTCGCAGTCACGCACGGGTCCACTCATGGAGTGCTAGATGTCCAGCTGAGTGGGCAGCTCATGGGTCCCAATATGACGCTCGAAGCTTATGGCGGACATTACGGGATGACCAACACGCTTCTCGGCTCGACAACCCTCTTAGGAGACCAACTTGAAGGGACAGCTCATCATATGGGTTTCGATTACGATCTACCAGGGACCAGTAATGAGCCCTATCAAGTACGGCCAAGTATCAATTTCGGGACTACCCAACCGCATACGCTGTTGGTGAGTAGTGCTTTCGCATTTGATGGACCTCAAAGTGGACCTCGAAGCACCTTGAACGAAGGGGGAGACTCGTGATGCTGTCAAGGTGACGGAACTCATCTGCTTGCTTCGATTTCACAAGGGAAATAAGTCCTGACGGGAATGATTCTACTACCAAAGTAGGCAAGCGTTACATTCCGAGGCGAAGTTGGGTTAGCCTCCATCTGCATGTGGCTTCCAAGCTTCTGTTCGCCATGTGTGCTGACCACACTGATATGTTTTGAGTCCGTTCTTGGTGCACGTGTCATTATTAGTCTTCCTTACTGCGCAGCCACTCATTTCTTTCGAATAGGCGAGTCATACATATGTTGGCCGAGTTGAGCTCCTCCGTCCATGCTTTGCGCTGCCACTGTGTGCCGACTATAGTCGGAAGTTCGTGTAAATGCCTGGTGTGCTTCTTCCACAACACCCCATACAGAGATTCTTGAACCATCTGAGCTACTCTGGCAATCCCTGGGCATCTGTCGATGAGTTTCTTATTGAACTGCTCCGGAAACCTCGTCGAGAGGTCGCGAAGCATCACCTTATTGCCCTCTGGGATGAGCAGGACGAAGCCGAGGAGTTCATTCGGCCCTTCCGCTCGATTGTTTGAAATCTGTAAGCTTGTAACTAGCGCTGTAATCTTGCTGCCAAGATCATTGCAATGCCGGATGTGGCGCATGGCCTCTTCAGTCGTTCTGTACTCCGCATTCATGAATTTGGACACCTTGTGCGCCATCCAGATTTTGAGCATACAGTTCCAACGCCGAGACATGGGGCCAGGACCAATTTGGCCTGCGTCCGCGAGTCTGACGACTTCACGCTTGAGGAAATGCTTCGTCTGGCGGCGACGCGTAGCTGAAGCTGCTGTCATGTCTTTCAGGAATTTGCGGCAAGACGACCAGCATCTGTGGATATGCACGGTGAGAAGGTAGTCTGCTCCCTGCCACTTCCTTGCGTAGACCTGGTGGCGAGTTTCGGCTTCAATAATCCCTGAAGCGCAAGCGCTGATCTCCTGTGGGACATTTGTATCCCGCAGCTCGCGATCGAAGCGCGTCGCGCTGACCGAATGAAGCTGCTGTGTCAATATGTGCTGAAAAGCACTCAGATGCCTCTTTGAAGTCAATTCAGACCACATGTTAAAATAGCTCTGGCACCGATATGCCATTGTCGGCTTGGACTCGTTGTAGATTTTGAGCAGATCAGCGTCGCATGCAAGCGATGAAAGTGCGTCTGCTGTCGTCTCACCAGATTCGTCAATGGCCAACAAATTAGGAGCAAGTTTGAAGCAGATTCTAGCGGCGTTGCCGCTCGTAGACGGTAGTAACGTTCCATTGGCTCCTACTAGGTGGCTTGCTTCATGCTTGGTCGCTGGTGGGCCGGGAATCCGCTGGCTATCGGGCATGGGAGGTGATCCCAATATTTTGGACAAGTCTGCTCCAGTCTTGCTAAACATATGCTCTGCGGAGCTTCCCGAGAGGTCTTTGACGGCAGAAGCCGTTTCGTTGTCTACAGTTCCGACCAGGTTACGGCAATGTCGTATTATGGCATCTAGGAGGAACCGACTGCGTTTCAGTGCGCTCTCAGGGCCTCCACCACTCACAAAAGCTCTCATGAAGGTATCCATCTGCAATGCAATCAGCGCAAGCATGGAAAGCTTCTGCAGATACACGTACAAGTTCAGCTTGAGCGTCCTGGCCAAGAGCCGCAAAATTTGCTGCATAAGTCTCGATTTCCTGTGTATTGAATACACCATCTGGGTCTATCAACGGATTGCTGGATTCCGCAACGCGACTAGTTAAGTCGAAAGTGGATTGGGTCTCGGACATTCTGCGCCTCCAGAGAAGTTTGGCTTGTGTATAGGCTAGATGTGTAGTAGCGATGCAAGCAGCAAAGACCGAGAGGTGGTACATTCTGAGGCAAAGAGTACACCATTACATGTGACATATCAGATTCGCTTTTGACAGTGTCATAGAAATTGCTGAGAGTAAAGGAGTTCGTCACCTCAAAGAGTCAGTCTTTTGAGACGAACTCAAATTATCTCCTTCGGTGCTTGCATCAAAGGCACCTCTGACAGGATTTCGCATGATCGTTCTGAGCGACGCAGCTCTCTAGCATGGTTGGAATTCGATACGACTCCTTGCTCATGTGCGTGCGATAGTTCGCTGGGATTCTGTGATGTCGATGAAGCACTATTGGATTCCAGATGTGGGGGCAAGTCGGTGGATTAATCTAAAGTATTGTCAAATCTCATCAATGGCATCACTTATACGTACTTGCAGCTGATCATAGACCATAGGCTTCCTCTCAGTGTCCAGAACGTCCACAACTTGAATGATGCTCCTTCAGTTGCATGGTCTTAACCTAGCGATCAATTACTTTTCCGATCAAATAACTAGCTCAAAATGCCACGCTCATCCTGCTCATCGCTTCCTGAAGAAGCCAGTAGTGCGCTGTCGCCAAAGGAGCGACTCGTCCAACGCGTGCATGTCTTGGGAACCGGCATCATCATGCAGTAAACTGGACCTCGCAATGCTCAAAACAGACGCACGGCCAGTAAAACCTGAGCCATTTCTATACCACTCTCAGCAGATCGGTCGTGCCGGTCCATGGATGGGCGCCCACGAGGTCCCGACGTATCAATATACAGTCTGCCTAGGTACCTAGGTACGTATGAAGTCGCAAATTACCAAGTCGAGTAAGCGTGCCCGGCCAAGGACACTCCCCTTCCCTCCCCAATTCATCCCCCTCTCACACCCCCCACAGCCCCTCCATGGCCGGAGATCACATGACCGACCATCCAGAGCTCCCAGCTAAAAAAAAATAATCTTTCCCCTCCTCCAAACTTCCATTGAAAGGAAAGACCCTGCAACATGTGAAGATCATTCACGGCAAATGCGCCAGCAACATACACATTATTATCCATCAGCATGCCGCAGCAATTAACAATCCTCCTGCTCGGCGCAGGCGGCCGCGAGCACGCTCTAGCCCACACCCTCGCCCGCTCCCCGCTCGTCGCGCACATCCACGCCATCCCCGGCAACGGCGGCTTCACCTCGCTGCCCAAGACCAGCGTACACCCTGAGCGCTCTGCCTCTGATTTCGCCGCGCTCGTCGAATTCGCCACGCAGAATGGTGTTAATCTCGTTGTGCCTGGGCCGGAACAGCCGCTCGTGGACGGCGTGACGGATTACTTCGAGACGCACGCGCCTGGGTCGATCAAAGTCTTTGGTCCATCCAAGGCGGCGGCGGAAATGGAAGGGTCCAAGGCTTTTAGTAAAGGTTTCATGGCGAGGTGGGGGGTGCCTACTGCGCGCAGTGCGACATTTACGTCCTTTGATGAGGGCAGGGCGTTTCTCGAGACGCATCGGGATGTGAGGTGGGTGCTCAAGGCCGATGGTCTCGCGGCTGGCAAGGGCGTGCTACTCCCCGAGACGCACGAGCAGGCTGTCGCCGGGCTCGAGACTATCATGGTAGCCCGCGAGTTCGGCGCAGCCGGTGCGACCGTTGTCGTGGAGGAATTCCTGGAGGGCGAGGAGATTTCGATCCTGACGCTCAGTGATGGGCATAGCTTTGTCAGCCTCCCTGCTGCGCAAGATCACAAGCGGGCCTTTGATGGCGACGCTGGACCGAATACAGGTGGCATGGGCGCGTATGCGCCTGCGCCATGCGCGACGGCAGAGATCCTCGCGCGGATAGAAAAGGAGTGCATTGCACCCACGATTCGCGGCATGAGGCTCGACGGCAAGAAGTTTGTTGGTTGCTTGTTCACGGGCTTCATGCTGACCAAGGACGGACCCAAGGTGCTCGAGTACAACGTCCGCTTTGGCGACCCAGAGACACAGGCGCTCCTCCCCTTGCTCGAGACCGATCTTGCGGAGCTGTTCTGGGCCGCTGTCCGCGGCGAGCTGGACCGTGTGCAGCTCAAGGTTCGCAATGCCTTTTCGACGTGCGTGGTCGTCGCTGCTGGTGGGTATCCGGGGAGCTACGCAAAGGGCGTACCAATGACCGTCAACTCGCCCGCAGCAGGCACAGAAATCTTCCACGCGGGCACAGCGCTCAAAGATGGCCAGCTCATCACCGCGGGCGGCCGTGTCATCGCTGCAAGCGCAGCAGGCACCTCGATCGAGGACTCCGTCGCAAAAGCATACCAAGGCATCAAGAACATTTCCTTTGACAACATGCACTACAGAACCGACATTGCGCACCGCGCCCTCAAGCAACGCCAGCAGAAGAAGGAAGCACTAACCTACGCCTCGACCGGCGTGTCCATCACAGCCGGCAACGACCTCGTCACGCGCATCAAGCCCCTCCTCAAAACGACAGCCAGACCAGGCATCGACGCAGACATTGGCGGTTTCGGCGGCGAAATCCATCTCAACAAAGCAGGCTATCCCGCCGACTCGCCCACCATCCTCGCAGCCATCGACGGTATCGGCACTAAACTTCTACTCGGCAAGGCAACAGGCAAATACAACACGCTCGGCATCGACCTCGTCGCGATGAACGCAAACGATCTCGTCGTGCAGGGCGCAGAACCACTCGCCATCCTAGATTACTACGCCTGCGGCAAACTCAACGTCGACAATACCGTCCAGTTCGTCGAGGGTGTAGTCGAAGGATGCAGGCGCGCAGGCTGCGGTCTCGTCGGCGGCGAGACGGCCGAAATGCCCGGCGTGTATCAGGACGCTGACGACTGGGATGCCGGCGCCTGCTGCATTGGCGCGCTCAAACATGGTCGGCCGCTGCTCCCGGTCAAATCAGCCATGAAGGAAGGGGATATCGTGCTTGCGCTGGGCTCAAGTGGGTGTCATAGCAATGGGTACAGTCTCGTGCGCAAGATTGTGCAGCGCGCCGGCTTGACGTGGGAGCAGACTGCGCCGTGGGAGGATAGGACCGTCGGCGAGGCACTGCTCGAACCTACGAAGATGTACGTCAAGCCCTTGCTCAAAGTTCTCGAGCAAAATACTCCCGACTTGCTCTTGATTAAGGGTCTCGCGCACATTACTGGCGGCGGATTGCTTGAGAACATCCCGCGGATGCTGCCGAGTACACTTGCGGCGGAACTCCAGGTTGGCACATGGGACGTCCCGCCCGTGCTGAGATGGCTGAAGAAAGAAGGCGGACTGGAGAGCAAGGAGTTTGCGCGTGTGCTGAATGCTGGGCTGGGCATGGTCATGGTTGTCGAGCAAGGTCATGTAGATACCGTGTTCAAGACGCTTGAGGCTGCTGGTGAGAAGGTCTATCAGGTTGGTAAGCTTGTCTTAAAAGATGGCGAGGAAGGTTGCATTATTCATGGCATGGAACAGTGGGATTCACTATAGAGTGCGTATCCGGGATGGGCGTTTGGGAGGTACCATTGAAATCACCATGCTTCGTTGATATCGATCAATGCGAGGGTGTTTGCGCTAGAAGGAAATGTACGGACCACGTCGCCAGAGGCTGGATGAAACTCGAATCTGAGTAAAAGTTCAAAAAGAACAGGAGATGCATCAGAGATCGATGCAAATACCAGTCTGGCTCCTTTCCTCATGTTCTGTGGGAGTCTTCTGCGCCATTTCTGACCCTACATTGACAGCAGCAGCCCGGCGAACGTGGCTGCGCTAAAGACCCACCTTACAGGTCCACTCACTGTGGGAGAAGCAGATGAGTAAATAGAGTCAATGAGGCTGTCAGCGGGCTTAGGACCACTGCCAGTCGAGAGATTTGCAGCCCTGGAGCACAGCAGAAAATTCCCCCGCAAGGCATTCCTCGGGGTTAGCGACGCATTGTATGAGCCCAAGTTTCCCTCCACCACCAGAGCAGCGCGTACAACGGTCTGCGTAAACTCGAAGATGGAGCTGTTTCCTCGTGCGACTGGGTAAAAGACTTGGTCCAAGTAAGTCGCTCTTGTAAAATTTTGCGAGCCAACCATCTTTGTAGTGTCGTTTCTGAGACTCGAGTACGTGGCTGTGCCGCCCAGTCCCGAGCTAATGACGATGTTCGCACAAGATTCGGGCACATCAACAGTGATCAGTAAAGCGTTGTTGGTGATATCTCGAGCGCAGGCTGGCGTGAGTAGCTTGTTGCAGTCGATCTGTCCAGTGGAGCCCTGATTCTCGTAAATGGCCCTGTTTGCCAGCTGCAGCCAGCTGACACTGACACTGAGATTGCCAGCGACAAATCGATCGTAGCCCTCCTGCGCATACTGGACTGATGAGGTGAGTCTTGTGGCACTAATATCATCGTTTGGAGCCGGAGGCCGAACAGATTGGGCGTCGACAAACAGGCTGGGCCTCGTATTCGGCGGCACAGCGTCATTGCTGGCCACTTGAGCGGGCGAGTAGCCGCTGGCGTTGGCTGGCAGTCGTAGTTGAGGCAGGGTAGTGTAGAATTGAGAGAGACTCTCAGGGACGTGGACAAGGCTGTCATTACTGTTGACCTGAGCGCCAATTATCAGGGTGCTCTGTTCTTCATAGGAGTTGTAGGTCGACCCCTGCTGACCTGAGGCACAACATGCAAGGGTAATTAGTACAGCTGTGGTCGGTTTCATCTCGATGTTCAAGTAATACTCAGTCTCAAGTCGGTATTCTTGCGGGCGCTCGTGACAGTCAAGACTAACATTGGCGCGGTCGTCGAGCCTCAACTATATATCGCTTGTACTAAGAGCCGTAGTCTATAATGCAGTGCGACAGCGCCATTCTGGGAGATGGCAGGCCACCTCCGAGCGCAGCACTGTATTGAAGTATCAAGCTTGGCCGATTCAGGTGCTCCTTAATACCAGATTCAGTCTAGACAGCGGCTTCATGCCTGAAGAAGGCTGAGGAAGGGGGCTGTGGCTAGCGGCATTACATCTTTCGACAATGCTTAGCAGCGCCATATGTCATGCGTGTGTAGGTCGCGATACAAGGACATTTACATGCAGCTTCGATGCATCCTTTGTTGACCGTCGTCTGACGGAGCGCAAAAACTGTAGGGGCGTCCCCCCCTTGTCTCACCTGCGCTCATCTGTCGCCAGTGGGTAATTCTGCTGGTCGCTCTGCGGCCCCCAAAGACGTTGTCGCACCGGGCAGGCATTGGCACCCCTGGTAAACTTGCGGCGACATTGCAACTCTTATGAGAATTGCGCCTGATGCCTTTCCAGAGCTTGAGAAGTCCAGCGGAGCCAAGACATGAGTAGCGCGAGGCCTATTCGTGATGACAGAAGTCACAAGCAGGGCATGCCAGCCTAGTATAGGTTGACGTGAGATCACTCGATCGCGCAGTGGATCAGGTCAAATTTACCCCACATCGCCTGCACGCATGATAGTTGCCGACTACGATCAGAGAATCGCGCGAGCAGGCTGCGCGACGGAACAGAGCAGCGAGCACGCTCCCGTCGAGATATCGTACCATCTTCCGCGGCTCAAGCAGGACTCGGGTATAGTCACGGGTTTGAATAGCGCGAAGCACGATGACCGCATTGCCGCAGGTGCATCTGAGATACTTTGTGACTCGAGCGCTGGCCTGGCTACTTTGAAGAGTGAAGACGCGCCTGGTGAGGTTGTGGGTGAGATGATCATCGTTTGACAACGGACAAGATTTAACGGGAGGTGCGGGGCAGCGGTGAAGCATGTGAAGTGTACCTAGACCATCTTATGTCACAGCCGAGCTGGAAATAGACGACAAAATGCGCCCTCGTCGGTATTACCAGACTCGCAGCCTCATCAGTCCTGGTGATGCTCAGGGGAAGAGATCTGATGTCCTCTGGTACAAGATACATGTAAGACCACGTGATTTGGCCTTTGACATGCAGGTCCTCGCCAGTACATTGCTTGCGCCCAGGCATTTTCCGTCTACAAGCAGAAATGATGCACTTCGCCTTGCTTTGCACAGCAAGCATATCCACCGTCACCTGGCCATGTGAAACTTTTGTGGGCGTAACAGTCGTCAATGTGATGCGTTCATTCATAAAATCGTCGTCATGAGAAAACAGCGGATGCTGCAGAGTGGAACCTGTCTGACCCGTAGTCCGAGGGAATATTAGTGGCTTTGTTCATGTGCAGCCCGTGAAAATGTGTCACTAGCTTGGTGGCGGTTGAGGCAGCACGGCGGGAAATTGGGGTGAGGCACCGGGCGCTGGGCCGACCTGTGCCACTTGTTGCGATCCTGACGCCTGTTGTTGTTGCTGCTGCTGCTGCTGTTGTTGTTGTTGTTGTTGCTGAGCCGTGGGACGATCAAATCGACGCTTTCCCAGGTCTGCTCGACGTCCCGCACAGCCATCTGGGCCTTGTTTGTGGCGGCTAAGTGTTGTGGCGCGACTAAAACGGCGGCCACAAATATCGCAGCCGTGGGGCCTCTCACCCGTGTGAATCCGTAGATGGCGATCCAAATCGTTCAGTCTCCGAAATCGCGCTTGACACGTCGGGCAGACGTAGTGTTTCTCCTGGCATTGCGTGCGAAGGTGGGCTCTCAGATCATTGTCGCGCAGAAATACGAGAGAGCAATGGGGACAGGCAAGATCTCGAATCGACGGTAGTTCCTGCGGCGAAGGATTCTCCAAGGGCGTCTCAGGCGGTGGCACAATACAGTCCTGCTTCTCATGCTGACAGCGAAGGCAAGGAGGCCCTGTCGAATCGGGACGACGAAGATCGCAGCCGACCTTTTTTCGCCTGCAGGGGATGCATGCTGCAGTAGCGAGTGTTAGTTCCGAGAGGAAAAAAAAAGTTTTCCACCTTTGTCAGGCACCAGCATGGAAATAGAGACTGACCTTGACGACGCGCAGGCTGAGGATCCTCCGGGGGTGAGATCAAGGAGGATATGGGAATTGACTGAGCGGGTCGAGGCTGAGAGTGGTGCACAGCAACGGCGGCAGCGGCAGTGGCAGTTGCAGCGGCATTGGCGTCAACAGAGGAGGAAGCTTCGGGTCGTGTGCCGTAGGCCAGGTCGTCTTCGGCGATCGGGGTCGAGTCGTCAGGGCCCTGGTGTGTTGGAGCGCGGGGAATGGTAGGGTTCATGCCGGATGGTGGTGCTGTGCCATGTGGAGGGGGATAGGGAAGGTCGTGGTTGGCGAAGTAATTGGCGGAAGCAAAGGACTGCTGGTGGTGGTCATGCGGCAGTTGATGAAAGGAAAGGGGATTGGAAGCCATGATGGTATTGCTGACGTCTTTTTGGATGGTGAGCAGAGTCTTTTGGAAATGGTCGGACTGGATTGGGGAATGAGAATGCGGGGTGCAGAGGACAGCGGACTGGCAGGTCCTCGGCAGGAGCAAGACAAGCGACAGAGGATGCCGGGTGGTGGGCACGGGAGATCACGGCTTGGGCATCTGACGGGGAGGTGACGACAGGCCGAGAAGCGAGTGGAAGGCGGAGGGCGTCGCACGGGGACAAGGCTCAGAGACGCGACAGGAAGGTGGGAAAAGTGAGCAGGCAGATCTGAGAGGGAGGTGGTAGTAGGTAGTGCAGGCGGAGAGCGACGAGGAGGGAGGATGGAGGCGCGGGAGCGGCTGCGGCACGCCCTGGGCTCACAGCGAACGGGCGCGCGGCACAGGAGGCTTCTTGTTGCTCGCCCTGCTGGAGCGTGGTGGACAGGAAGAGGTCGTCGCAGGCTGCCCACACAGCCTTCATTGGATCCTGGTCCAGCTGATGTGCCGTCGGGATTGGCTGTGTCACCAGCGAGGGCTGAGAGCCACGAAACGTGTTTTTCCCACCCGCGGAGGATGATGCCAAGGGAGCTCCTCTCTTTTCCCGGCTTCCGGCCACTTCTCTTGACCGCCCCAGCCCGCCGCCCGCCGCCCGCGCGTCACGTGCGCATCTAGCTTCGCTGCTGCTGCTGCTCCAAAACGGAGTAATCGACGAGTCGATGTGCAGCTGGAAATACCGTTCGGCAATCAACCTCGCATGTGATCCCGCTGCTGCCCCCATCCGCATCAGTAATTATCTCACCGGCGTGCCGGCGGCGCTTTGTCGCGGGCCATCTCCAGCACCATGCGGTAGAAGTAGAGCTTGACGTCCTGGAATCGCAGCGTCTTGTTGACCCCCATAGTCCCTTCCTCTGCAATCCCCAGCGTCACCCGCTCGCCCTCGGGGCTGAGCAGGTACCGGATCGTCTCGTCCACTTGCGTCAGGTCGGCAGAGAGAGGGGCATAGTGAAGCCAAGGCACCAGTCGCTCATCGTGCCATTCACGCATGAAGCTGTGCCGAACCACCGCACTGGAAGACCGCAGCAGATCATATAAGCGCCCTGACGCACCATTGCCGTCCATATCGAGCACTAGCATATTCTTCCAAGCTTCTGCTAGTGGCTGTCGAGCCGTAAACGGGAGCTGCTCCTCCTGCTCCGCGCACGCTCGGTCGTTGCATTGCGTCGCATTCGTGAATCGTACATCTACCGACAGGTGATGGAAGTCATTCAGGTGCTTGATCATGTTCTGTCGGTGAAAATGCCAATCCGAGTCGTGGCCATAGCCGCCTGTCGTGCTGCCTCGCCAATACAGTAGAGCCGCCTTGTCATTCCACTCCACTTCGTCAAAGTCGTGCCATTGGGGCCGCTCCGTAAGACGCCACGGGTTTGGGAAGAGTACATCCGCAAACGGGGAGAGCTTTGCAGCCGAAAGAATCGGGACCCGGTTGTTTGAGATCATCATGTTATCCGGCGCCTGAATGGCTCCGTGGTGTAGCTCCGGCCCGATTCTGCACACGTCGGTCATGTACGTTGCATTGCTCCAAAGCAAGGAGGCATGGTCCTCTTCCACAGATGACGCAGATCCGCAGGATTCGTGAAGTTCCGGCCAGATGTTCTTGTGTCTGTGGTCCGTGAAGCTCAACGTGGGACATTGATACTTGCCCTTTTCATCTCTGTCGTGCTGACGCGATCCGCCCGGTACCTCATGTGGCAGCAGCACCCGTGGCTCGTCTTCAACATTGATCAAAAGGCAGATATTCGGCGCCCAGTCCTTGAATTCTTTGACGAGATACTTTAGCGCCTCCACATACCACTTCTCCATGAATCCAGCTACAGTGACGTGTTTATCCTCGAAACACATCTGGATAAGACGCCACTGCGACAAGAAGTAAGGCGGGTACTCTGCTTGATCGCAGCCGTTAGCAAAGTACTCGCGATATGGGTCGACCTGCTCTATGATCTGATCGTAACCATCATCAATGAGTTTGCTCTCCCACATCTTCGCCAGCTGGAACCAGCTGCTCCATGCCCATGGTGGCTCCCGACGGAAACGCCGCTTATACTCAGCCTTTGCTTCCAGAAAGGTTGTGGACTGGCGAGAGAGCAACTGATGGTGTTTTAGCTTCGCTTTCAGATGCATACGCTCAATTGGATGTGCATCAGTGCTTGCGCTGATGTCATCGAGCAAAGCTCTCTCCGTCGCCGAGATGTTGCTAGATGGCCAGACATAGTAGAGTAGTATTGCCAGGCCCAATAGGAGTATGAGGAGTCTTTGCTGGGAGAGGCCGCCAATGAAAGGCAGGCCAGGGGAACTTCTTCTGGGCATACTTCAACAGGACATTGAGAACGTGTTCATTCCAGGACGTATACGGAAGCCCATGGACCGTTGTTGACTCGAATTGATTGATGTGGGCAGTCCTGTACAGATCTCTGGAAGCCGAATATTGTCTGGTGTGATAGTCAGAGGCTTCGTGCCCAAGCGCGAATCCCTTGAGGGTCAGAGTCCAAGACCTCAGTGACAGCATGCCAAGCCTTCGCAAGTCACGTGAGCGATGAAGTAAGCGCTCGGGTAGCGGTCCAGCCACTTGGCCAGGCAGGCTGCCGCTGCGTCCACTCGTACATTGAAGTGGAACACCAACGTCCCCCGGACGCGATGACTGCGATCCCGGCATTGTCTCGCCAACTTGACCGCAGTTAGATTGCATTGCGTGCTGCTACCGCTCCTGCTATTGTTCTGCTTCTGACTATACAATTTTGAAGAGCACAGCACTCGGGAGATTACTGCAAGGTTCCTCGCCTGGGAAATGCACCAAAGTGTGCATACGTGGCATAGTCGTACAACATGACACGGTTTCAATAGTGTACAAAAGCATTGCATCTAAGACCTCGTCTCTGCGTCAGCCGCTGTAAACGGTCGCCATCTGGAACATGATCAGGAGCGCTGCCTCTCGCGAGAGATGCACAAATGCGCAGACTGCGATATCGCAGCCTTGGTAGGGTAAGTCACGGGCAGCATGCCCCGCATGCCCTCTCCTACCTAGTTAACTTCTTGCAGGTCGTCATTGCCTTACTCTGACTTTGCGATGGAGAGGCGCCGCGACTGCCATCATTCTGGGTGTGGAAGCAAATATCCTCTCACTACTCTCTCACCTCAATCGTGTATCCTGCGGAACCTTTGACATCCTGCACGACGCAAGTCATGACGGAGCGTACGAAAAGGGTCTGCTCTGTTGTCAGATCCAATGAATATTCCAGAAAGGAAGCCATGTTCAGACCACAAAGAGGTTCCTTCGCATACTCTTGGCTGTATGCTTATCAGGTCTCTATACCGCAAGGCTCATGGCGCAGGACGTTTGGTGTTAGCCACTACGGACTACGACTAAATGGGGCACTTCCGTACAGCTCTTACAAACACAACTTTCAAACCAGTCGACGTGGCTGCATCAGGCTTGCGTGGATATGAAAGCTCGCGACCTCGAGTAGGTGGCCTCTGAATCGGTGTTCTACTCTGCAGCTGCGACAGCGCAGGACGAGAGAGACTCAATGTCTGCGTATGAATCGGCCTCTGTGTAAATCACGTGCATGAGTCGTTGTGTCAGGGCTGTCTCTCCACATTGCCGGCTGGGCCGATCGACCTTACTTTGATAGGCACATTCTTGCCAGAGCTGCGGACTGAGCGGAAAGGATCGTCACCGCAACGTACATTGCAGTATCGTGGAGGGAATCCATGGTGGTAGTTCCAATTATCGAAACGTCAATCGATTGCCGTCCGCGAACAGCATCACCGCGAGCTCTGGGTGTGGCGACGCGAATGATGGTGAAATCACTCTGGGGATCCGGACCCACTGCCAACGTTGACGCAGATCTATGCCAGCATGCATACTGGCTGTTGTTGGCAGTATTCCACGGGAGCGCAACGAGCAATATTGAGGTCGCTATCTTCGCAAACCGACGAGATTTAATGGATCTCCTTTAGCGGTCAGCTGACGTCAGTCCAAACTTCCGGTGCAAACAGATTGTTGACTGCGCACATTATCGGACCCAGGTCCCGCACGGGAATTGCGGGCGCTTGGGGCATTTGACCGGTTTGTAGCAGCAAAGCCTGCTTGGTCAAGGCATTTTGCCTTGCTAATGGCCACGACCGTTTGCCGCGCGGAAATATGTCGACCATCGATCGCGTTTCTTGTCGTAGGGCTGAACCACCCGGACGAAGCGTAGATGATTGCTAATGCCACTGATGGCACAAAGTCAGGGTCGTTGTGATGACAGATGGGATGCACGAGTATGCAAGATCCATGACGGCGCGCAAAGTGGCAGCTGCAAGTCGACGAGACTGCATGGTGCCGAGGGTCGTCCGCCGCCTGGCACCCCTGGTCCGGGTGCAGAGCAGCGTGGGCACTAGCAGCGGAAAACACGAGAGCGAAGCGACGCAGCGAGCGACATTGCGTCGGGACGATTAAGATGGATTTGGAGGCAGAAGGATGATCAGCAACAGGCTATTTTCCTCAACGCCAGGAACATACGAATCAGTGCGTTGCAATGCCGCTAGCGCATGTAGATCCTCCGACTCACTGACCATCTCGTAGTGTCCCGAAACGAAGCAATCTTGCATGTTCGCTCGATGCTGCCATGCTCGCACACGGTCGTCAACGTCGTGCCACTACGCTGGACACCACCTCCCCTTCCCCTAGGTGACGCGAGGCGATCTTTGGGTGTCATTTATGGTCGGCACCTTCGCTCAACCTTTTTCAGTCTTCAAGCTACTGCGCACCTAGTACAAAGTCTGTCTTTTACTTTCTAACAAGATATCAACCCGTCGATACCCTCGCTCATATCGTCTGGCCTCCACGCTCGCTACTCCCAAGCCACCACCACCACCTTCAACCACCCTCTTCTCGGCTGGACCGCTGTCTCCGTGTGCAAGTCACCACTCACCTCAATCCACATACCCTCAAAATGCAGTTCACCATCATCCTCGCGTCAGCCTTCGCTGCGCTGAACATGGCCGCCCCTACTGGCACCACCTATGGTAAGCATTGTTTGCTCCATCGCATTTCTGGGCCCTGTTGTCTAACTCTACTCAAGAGCCTCAGCCGTACGCTCAGCCATACCCCAGCGGTATCGCGGCGCCCATCTACAAGCGCGCTCTGGAGGAGGCCCCCGTTCCCTACGGTGCGCCTGCCTATGAGGCTCCGGCCTACGTCCCGAGCCCCTCTGGCGTCCCTTACGTGCACAAGCGCCACGAGAGCAACGCCCCCAAGCCTGAGGTCCTCAGCGCCTAGACGTTGACAACGGCAAAGCAAAACGACAAGTCCATTGCAGCAACTCGGAACGTCTCTGTCGTAGCACAGAAAGGGTGGCACTGGGACCATTGCATTCTTAGATTGCCGGAGTACTTGGTTCCTTGGTTTGGGAAATTTCCTTTCGTCACGAGGCCGCGGATGACACAAGAGCACCGCGCGCACTGGAGAATATGGCAGGATATACATACATTTTGGACACACATTAATCCGTCTTGAGCCGAGCAAAGCTCAGCAAGACATGGTAGAGGGGATCCAGCATGCTTTTACATTATTTCGTATCCGCAGGTTAGGGGTACCTCGCAGCCCAATGTTACAGACAGTGCGTCAAATGGGCTCAAGGTGTTCTTGCGAGATGGAGAATGAAATCATGCTTCTACCATTACAGCCGTCTTTACTGCGATTTCCACGTTCACTCGTGATGTCTTCGGCCTCATGCTCAGTTTCCAAACTCAACACCACATGCACGGCAGCCAGCAGTTCCGATAGCCCCAAAACTCTATATGGGGAAGGAAGCTTATCTCACCATCGCATGGAAGCGCAGCTCGCGTCGTCACGAAAGCTTGAGTAGAGTTTGAGGGCGCCGTGACACCCCTGGAAGAAGATAAAAGTGTGCATAATCAAGCGTCTTGGAGAACCAAAGTCATGCAGCAGCAGCAGCAGACTCTGATCCGAGCCAGCGCGTACCTGAACATCAGGCCCTTTCTCGGCGATACGAAGGTACTGGAGATTCCTATTCGGCGGGTGATCGCCCGAATCGGCAGCTGTCAAGGCATTATGGGTCAAGATGTGCAGTCTATGCATTGCGGCGTTAGTCTCTGCATGTCTGCGAGCTCTCGACCTGCGAAATACCCCCCCAAAAAAAAATCTTTTGCAAATGCGACTTCCTGCAGCAGGCTGGCGTGCTCGTCAGGTGACTGGCGGCCGTGCGGATAGTGCAGGACATGACAGTTGCGGCGGACGATGGGCTGACGGCACTGGCTGATGCGCCATTCAGCCAACGCGCGGAAAAGCCAACTTTGTCGGACCCCTACGAAACCTACAAACAAGCCATAACTTTGGACGGAGAGCATCATGGCTGGGTGCGACGATCGATGGCGAAAAAGCACCTCATGAGTAATTGCTATCGTGCACAGCGCTACCAGGCCCAATCAACGGTCAACTCGCTGCGGCGTTGCTTGCAGCATGTGGGCCTCGCGACACGCTGC
Organism: Taxillus chinensis; assembly: GCA_023512835.1. NCBI lineage: Eukaryota > Viridiplantae > Streptophyta > Magnoliopsida > Santalales > Loranthaceae > Taxillus > Taxillus chinensis. The sequence continues at coordinate 451,217 of JAKCVP010000010.1, forward strand.
AGGTTGCTTTTGCATGTGAACTCGGCTGAGACTGACTAGTCGGAGGTGCTGGCAATGGCAGCGTCGCACGAGATAGCGGTGTCGTTGCGTCTACTCTGTCGTCGCTTCTGCGCGACCGGTGCCTGCGCCTTGGCCTGGGGACAGACGGCACTTGTCGTGGTACCGATGGCTTCGTCTTACTTGGACGTCGCCAATCAATGCCATCCGGCAAAAAAAAACCCATCACGCTTTGGACCCGTTATTCTCGATCGCACTGCAGGGCCCGATAATGCCCCTGGCCATGGGTCGTCAGCACCACCGTGACCACCTACCAACAGTATGAATGTAGTCGAGTTTTTTTTCCCCTCTCTCTGTGTACGGTCGGTCGGGCACGTGGGGGGAGTTCGTGTTGCTGATGCGCTTGTGATGCATCCGACTTCTGGTGCGCTTCGCTCTGCGCCGTCAATGGTACCTGACGGAGAATTGCGAACCTCACAGACGATTGCATTGAACTTAGGGGCCGCAGAGCTTCCCGGTGGCTTTGCCGGCGGGCGCCTCCACCTCAGCCTGTGCGCACCTTGGGGGGATCAGGGGCGGCGCGTGGCGTTCGTCCTTACCACCGTCTGACGGGATGTGGAGACATTCTCTTCGCACAGGGCTGGCTTGGTCATCGTCATCATCGTTCTCATCGACTGATGGCGGCTGCTCAAGCCGGGGTCGAAGCGTCTGAACAGGTCGTGCAAGCAGAAAGTCTTACTGCGCTGGGCAATTGCGCCGTCAGCTTTAGAGCGGATTCGACTTGCCTTCTAGGGTTGGTTGCTGAGTGGACTATTTCCGACACAGCGCAATCCCTCCCCAAACTCCTTCTCAATGCAGTATCTTGGTCGCGAGTCTGTCCCAAGTTCCAACTTGGGCCCTGACACGTTGCCAGTCGGCCTGTCAATCTGCAGCGCGTGACGCGACCAACTCTTGAGACGCTGCCTTGAGCGACTGCGTGACTAGCCAGAGTGATTGGAAGGATCCATGAGTCCTTCCATCTTCCGTAGCTGCCTCAGCAGACGTCGCGCAAATCCTGCGACCTGGCCCTCTTTGACACCAGCGTCGCAGGCGTGTGACATCGGCTGTCCCGCGCGCGAAGCGCATCCCTGTCCAACCAACACGCGAACCTACTGTACAGTCAGCCACGGCGCACGAGCTCGGGGGCTTTGCGTCGAAGCATCCACACTGCGTGTACTGTCTGTACATTCACTATCAGCGCTATCAAGCAAAGAGTCATGCGAAACTCAAACGACAATCTTGGTCCATGGAGTCATCCAACGGTGTGATCGCGAGATCTCTGACAGCTACACGTTTGTTGGCCATGACTCTGTGGGCGCAGACTGCAACGCGAGCAGGTGTTGTTAGCCCTTGCACTTTGTGCGCATACACTAGCGTACGTGTACGCTGCAGCTGGTCAAGGGCGCGTTGGGAAGATTAGACGGGTGTTGGTCTTTTGCTATCTGCGTGTCCCATCACTCAGCCGAATCTGGCAGCTTCCAAAAACTTTCTACAAGTGATGATCACGACCACAACACCTTTCGAAACAGGGCATTGCCCAACGCTCGCTCGATATACACAGCTGTCCTCCCGTCAGCTACGTGTATTGCGTCCTCAAGTCGTGGCTCACGATTTCGAGTCATAGACCAGGCCTGCCTGTGCCACGACCAGGCCTCGCCTCTACTTAGCCAGCTTGATTGCGATCAACATCTCGTAAGCGATGCCCCACTGCTCATAGACAGGCACTTGCAGGGAATCGTCTTCACTTCTTGCCCTTGGCGACTTGGCAGCTTCTGGTCACGGCCGTTTGATCGTTGCTCGCGAAACTGCCAGACGTTTCCGAGGCAGCGTAATTGTAGACAGCGCGAGCGCTCTGGTCCACGGATGGTCTAGGTTCCGACAACGCCTCGTCCGCGAGGTTCCTCTTCGTTTCACTACGCCAGGGTCTGTCAATTCGTCTCAAGCAAGCGCACTCTGCATGGGAGTCACAAGAGTTGCTGTAGCGGGTCTGGCCTTGTCCCAAGCTGCGAAAGACCAGAGTGCGCGCATGTCAGCCAAGCGCGAGTGGTGGGAGCCGCGAAGCCCACGGTCGGTTTCACGGCAGCGCTCAGATCCAAAGACTGGTGCCAACAACCGCGAGAGTTGACGTTGAGCGCCCAGGTCTGATGGAATGAGGTTCGACAGGAGGCCTCGATACGGTAATGAACGTCGACGGACATTAAGCATCAAGCGTCCGATGGGAAAATATGCCCATCCGTCGACGCAAGATTGGCCGTTTCAGCCAGGGAATTACTGACACAAGGCATAGGAGTCCTCATGGAGAGAATCTGGGGAAGAGGCCCGCCGCCGCCGCCTAGATGGGCTCGGCAAGCATGGGGGCTAAATATCCGATCATCAATTGCTCAACAGTAAACATGCATATCTCTCATCTCGAACAGCCAAAACCATCGATATAGGCGTCGCAACGCCCTGTTTCCTGCTAAAAGCCAGCCAACTCTTCGGAGCCTTTCCATGGCTTCATGGTCCTCTCTCCTTCCTGAGCATCTCGTCGTCTACGAGCTCTGGGCAGCAAGGATTTTCGTGCGTTCCAACTTCACCATTCCAGTGCTGCCCTCGTGCCACGCTGAATCCTGATCGCTGACGCCGGAGACATAGCTGGCCCTTGCGCTGCTAACGGCCGGACCGTGGGCAATTGCCTTTGGCTATGACTTTGTGCTGTATGCTGTCAGGGCACTGACCTATGAGGTACCCGTTGTTGGGGGTCGCGCCAGGGGCCTGCAGAGGCCCAGGGCACCTAACTTGACCGAGCGCTCCCCCGGACGACCAAGAGACGCCGTGCGAGCAACAATCGCGGGCACTCTGGGCCTTTCGGACGAGACCAAGGAGGAAGCATCGCACATGGGCGTTAGGACGGGCCGCGTGCAAGTGGTCAACGCGCAGAGCAAGGATTTCGTCGCCGTCGAACCGGACTAAAAAGTACTTCTCGGCTAGACTTTGAACAATGCTCTCAATTCATGATGTTACGCAGGGATTGAAATTGAGTTTTTTCTCTTTGCCTTATGTGGTCATCTTTTGTCGAGGAGTTATCTGTGTGCAATTGCGGATCACGCCCCCCGGTGTTCTGCTGGGAGGCTTCCGGACCGGCGGCACCTTGGGCCGAGAACGGCATCCACCAAGCCTACCTACCATACCTACCTACTGCACGGCGTTGAATTGCTGATGGCAAGCAGGACCGCGTATGTCCTCAATGGCAGGTGCTGCTCGCGTCACGCGAAGTTGAGGTCCACCTCTCCAGCAAGTAGCACTTTCATCGTTACCTTGTATGATGCTTGCATACTTTGTACTCATTAGCGTGAAGTGAGCTCCCTCACCGGCTCGCATATAGTCAGCAGGGCTTCTTCGTTCATTTTTGAGTGTTTCGTTACGCAGTCTGCACCAGATTCACCGTGTGTCAAATTATTGCAACATTGGGTTATGAGCTCACGAGCTCTACTCTTGCGAAGAAATTCGGTGTCGCAGTGAATCTGGTAACGATGGGAGACCCTGCATCAGGGTCCACAAACTCCGAAAATCACGTCGCGTCATTGGCTCAAGGTAAACAATCAAGCAACCGACAGCCTGCTCAAAGCGACAACGAGCGAACTGGCAAAGCCAGCGTCCGCAGTGTTAATTCGAGTAGAGCACTCTCGCTGTCTTTTGCACATGCGCAAGGTAGCAGGCGCGTCATTACACCAATTGGAATCTCGCAGCCGCTCCTTCCTCAGCCTACGCTCGCACACCACGACACAATACTCGACTCGCTCGACGACCAGCACTCGCACGCGGCGCACAGAATGCTGCACCGCGATTACGATGATGCAATATCCACTGCAACTGTTAGCGACTCATTATCAGGCCTTTCCAATCTTGACAACGCGACCGACACCTTCGAGAGAAGAATGGCCAGCGCCGTCCGAGATCAGCAAAGGCTCCAGAGAGCGACACTCGGCCCTGCTCAGCCGTTTGGCAAGCGCCGACGAGGCATTAGCCTGAGATCTGCAATGGACGATGTTCTCAATGCACAAGGTGCGCCCACTCCCATTTCCGCGACTGGCGATGTCATCAGCGACAGACGCAGCACTCAAGCGCCGCTCGTGGCAGCAACGACAAGAGATTGGGGCTCTAGAGCGCGTCGCAATACAAACTATCTGAAAAGTCTGAAAGACGAATACATGGAAGCACGAGGGCCTACCAGTAGCAAAGATGTGGCAGAGTCCGACCCGGAACGTCGTGGGAAAACCAGGACCCGGGATTTGAGCCAAAGACTGCATGCACCATCGAAAGCAATAAGTGTCGAAGAAGTTTTACAAATCGAAGGACAGGAAGCAGAGCTCGCTGGTCAAGATTCGCCCACATCTTTGCGCCCTCCACGAAGACAAATCTTTGACAATCGTGAAAGGAATCCAGACCTTCGTCGTAACGAGACTAGCATGTCGTCAATCGTCGCTGAAGCGTCTCGACAGACGCGGGCTCCAGGTCAAAACCATGCAAATGATGCGGGCGCGCCTGCTGAGAACAAGGCGCGCCCGGCCAAGCGTGACCCCAGGCTGTTGCTGAGGCAGCTGGCGCGGGCAGCAAGCGCTACTCCGAGTCCACCGGCAAAGCCCCGTGCCGTGGTTGACGAGGGTCTGGCTGACAGGCCGTCAAGAGATGGAGCAAATGGTTCTGCTGGCTCCTCTAAGACCCTTGACGGCTTGACAGCTTCGAATCCTGGGTTCCTGAATGGAGAAAACCTCGAGTCTGATCAAAAGGAAGCTCCGCGAGAGAGGAACACCTCTAGGAGCAGACCCCAAGATGCAAGCGAATCTGACGAAAGGCTGCCTCCTCAGACACCAATAGTGACAGGAGGCTGGGTTGACACGCCGAATCCTACGCGTGCCACTGCCGGGCAGATCCCGGCGACTGATACTTTGATTGGCAGAGCTGGACACCTTCGGGAAACGGGCGACAAGCCTCTAGAGGAACCTGCTATTAACCCTGATGCGTCGGTCAGAGGGACGCCAATCGACACTAAACCGATCGCAAGCAAGCTAGCAGAAGTCAACAAGGGCGACTTAGCTATTGACGTAGTAGCTGAGCATCTGCGTCGCGACTTTCCTGCGGAGGGCGATGGCGCAGATGGATCCTCCGTCGTCATTGAAGAAGGAGATACTCCGAATTTGGTAGAAAAGACTGGTGCTCCTGCATCGAGAGCCGAAAAGGAGAGGCAGAAGGAGATTGATGCACTCAACGGCATGGCACAGCGTTTGCACGCCACAAGAAGCGGGCTTCGAGTGGTGAAGAAGGACATGAAAAGAGTAGAATCCAGACTCGGCTCCGAAGCGCAACAGGATCATTCCAGGAAACAATCAGATTCGGCCAAGGCTTCAAAGGCTACAATCACTGAGCCTCAGCAGTCTTCTTTGCAGGAACTCAGAGTGTCAAGGCTATTGCGGAACGAGTTCATGGCTTTTAAATCCATCCTTTACGTACGATCACCGCATGATCGTCGTCGACTGACCTGGTTTGGGGTTTCTCTCGTTGTCATACTCCTCTGGCTAATTGGCGAAGTCACTCTGTGGTATGCGATCAATTTTCAAAGGTGTTGTCAGATTCGCTGATTGATTCTCTAGCAATATCTATTGTCATCCTCGCTATGCGCGGACAATGGTTGGCTACGGCGTAGACATTCATGCTCCTGAAGCTCCGTTCGTGACGCTCACTATCATTCTACGATCCCTGAAGTGGCTCTGGGGTCCTCCCTTACGCCTAATCGCGTGGCTGGCGATGGCCATTATCAGGCCACTGAATGAGCTTCTCTTCGACATCCTGAGGGATGACGATGCTGTACCGACAGCTGTTTTAAGTACACTTGTGTCAGGCAGCCCGACGAAAGAACGGGTCGTCGATGGTTACACTGCAATGCCTGGCCACGAACGATTCTGAATGCCATTATTCATGCGCTAATTGCGTAGAAATTATTGCTCTGATGCTTCACATTCCTCGCACTTCCTGTCAACAGTCGTGGTTAGAAGCTTTGAGTTCCCGGCGTACTTTGCCAGCACATGTGAAGACAAGACTACTCCGCGCGCAGAAAAATAGTTTCCGCAGATGGACTATTGTACATACAGCACCGTGTCAAGACTCGTGAAGTGAAAGACGCCTTTCTGGAACCGTTGGTTCAATCGAGAGCCGTGTTCAAGAGCGAACGCAATGCCTAGTACAACAGTGAAGGCGGCAAGAGCGTTCTGAAGGAAGAGTAAGCAGCGCATTTCCAGGCAGACAGCGAAACACCAAGTCAACAGCTTGCTTATCACATATGCATGCAGATTCAGGGATCGCACCTGCATCATTGAGGCTTCCAAGTTCTAATGGCGAGTTCATCGCCCAGGTTACTTCGTGCCCTATTTTTGGGGCGTACCTAATGGAAATTCGATGTGCTTCGATTTTTCTGAGACACTGCTGTGTTCACTCCAAGCTACAACCCGCCAGGGCGGAAGAAAAATGCAGAGTACCAGACCCTGAACGGCGAGGTCTGTAATTTGATCCTTGGAGCATATATTGGGCAGGATGACGCAATAAGGAAGTACTGCAAGATGTAGGCAGGTAGGTACCTTGGGTACCTAGGTGAGGTAGGGAGGCACGCGACATTGGCCTTTCCACAATGCCTACAAACTGTATCCAATTGGGCATGGCGTTGCTTGTATGATAACGCAATGGAATGGTGCGTTCATGGCTCTATATCATGCAGGCATCTTCCCTGAGACAGCCGTTCAACGTTCTCCCAAGGTTTCCCAGCGGGCTCGGACATGATCTGCTTCATTACGATAGGCCTGCATTCTGCCTTATCAAGCCCTTGTCTGGCTTGTCTCGAAGGCGCATTTCTTGCCTCCTGGCCTCACAAAAGCATGTGGTTGATGCTGGAGCGCGACAATCCCGACGATATTTTCCTGAATCCAGTAGCTGTGAAGCCATGCTCTCCCATGTCCATGCACTTTCTGCCTCCTCACACAGAACCTGCTGTTCGCCTTGCCGCGTGAGTCTCTTCACCATGATTCTTTAAATCCACGCGGCTCGGTCTGCGCAGCACATCACTGCCTTCTCAGAGACGCTCGCCTCGGCCACGCTCAAGCTCGCGAAGATGCAACTATTGTTCGTCTGGATCTGGGCCTGTCTCAAATTCAGCAGTGCCGATGATGCTGCGGCCCAAGATGCACAAACGTCAGTCGCAGATGCATACAGCAAGTGGGTAGGCCCCGACAGACCAAAATTCATCCCAAACGATCCTTCAAAGTACGACTACAGATTACCCGCCTTTGACAAATTGTGCGATGAAAGGGGCAAAGGCAAGCTCTACCTGCACGCAGGTAAGGACTACCCGCACAACGAAAAGCTATGCCAGGGCTTCGGCATGTTTGCGCAGTACTGCATCACGGACAAAGCACACGGCTCAGAACCCGTTCCAGAAAATTTCTTCAAATGTGAGGAGGACGAGATGTGCGATGGATTCTTCATGGGGATGCCGGATGTTCTCGTCAATGAATTTACTATCCGTAAATACCCCGACGCCACGAAGACCATTCGATGTGCGAAGCTAAAGGCAGAGTATCAGACTGTGCGCGTGGAATCGAACAAGACACTGGATATAATTGACTCTTCGCCCGTGCATGTGCCGCCCGGAAGAACGGCCAGCTTGCTCATGGGCGTCGACGGGGTTATTCTCGATACGCCGTGGACAATGACGTGGTTTTGGGGGCACAGCAACGATACTGTTGTCAACAATGTCGGGACGCAGGTTGGGCGCAGGGGCAGTCCGGCAATGTGGCACGGCTATCATGTCGGGTACCAGGTGCCCAACAATCAAAAGGGTCTGTGGTTCTCGTCGCAGTGGCAGATCAGCGAGCATAAACGCCCGCTGACGTTTACCTCCTATGTTGGATGGGGGAGCCCCAAGGGCAAGATGTGAAGGGTAGAATCAAAGGTCCAATGTGAGCTTTAGTTAAGGGCTATGAGACGCTACAGAAGGAGATTGCATACGGGTGAGTTCCGAGCGAGTTTGGGCGCGGCTTCTCGTCACGAATGATGAATTGTCATTGTGCTGCAGGCAAGCACATACGCCAGGTCGTTTCAAGCGGAAACGGTTCTGCTCCTGACCTCGATTGAGTCTCGCCATGTCCAGCTGTCTATGGGGTCAACACATCAGACACGTCACGTCATTTACCTTAGGTCCAGAGAATCGATTTATTAAGATCGAATATTGAAAGCTCAGCACGACGGCAAGAGCGATCGTTGATCGCCGGCAGCCGGAAGATTACCCCAAACCGTCCGAAGCCGCCATGTCTCACATTCAGCACAACCCCACAGTACAAACGGCTCATCATAATACAGGTCCTGCCGTGCCCGCAGGTGGTCAGCCCCATTGAAAGTGATTTTTGGGGCAGGGATCATGGGAGATGGAGAGTCACCCGCTTTCGTTACCAGATCGAGTCTAGAATGCTCAACTTGACTTCAGCTCCTTTCTGTACCGATTTAGATGTAATAGCTGAGAGTCCTGATCCTCGTCGCGGGTAAATAGGGAGTAATGATACTGTACGCTGACTTATCGATATGGACATCGAAGGGGGTAGATTCTTGATGCGGAAAGTCTACACTCGAATTCTGATATCACATGATCATGAAGTGAGCATCACGTGTTACCCTCCTCACTGACTCATCGATGCTAGTCTTTCCTATTGGGGCTGTACTGGGACCTCAGGGCTGTACAGTACACTACCATCATGCCTTGCTCCCCACTGACGCTGTATCGCCAATTTGAACACTGAGACCCAAGAAAATAAAAATTAAGACCAAGAACACCAGATCCCTGCAGATCGACAAACAAAAGTTACAAAGTATGTGCATAGCCTTAATATCAACAGTCCACCCAGACTACGCATACATCATCCTCGCAAACAGAGACGAATACCTCACGCGCCCCACACAGCCTCTTGCACGCTGGCCAGAGTCCTCCTCCGCACACATCTACGCCGGCCGAGATCTGCAGCACCCCGCGCACGGAACATGGCTCGGCATAACGGACCACGGACGCCTGGCAATCCTGACGAATTTCCGCGAAGCGAACGAAGTCGCGCGCACGCCCTCCGCTCCATCGCGCGGCGAAATAGCAAAGTCGTTTCTTGAGCTTGCGCCCGAGGCGGCGGAAGCGGAAGGATTAGAAGGGTTTGCGAGGCGCTTTCTCGAGGTCGAGGGGGATACATGGAAGAATCTGGGTGGATTCAGCTTTATTTTCGGTGATGTGCGGCCGTGGGCTGAGGGCGCGCGAAGGCTGGGGATCATGAGTAATCGGACGCCGGATGTGCAGGGGGTTATCTGGGTCGCCGAGAGCGAGGATGGTGGTGCGAGTGTTTTGGGTGGTGGGGGGAAGACGATAGGTCAGACGTGCGCGCTGAGTAATTCTGCGTATGGGGATGATACGTGGCCCAAGGTGCGCGATGGGGAACGACTGCTTGATGAGCTGCTGGGCGAGAGTATTGGCGCGGGGGAGGAGGAAGGGGTCTTGCTGGGACGGCTGTTTGGACTCTTGAGTCGGGATACGCTGCCTGCGCGCGAGGCTGGCCAGTCGTGGCTGTCGTATATTGGTCTGCTGAGGAATAGTATTTTCATTCCTCCTGTGGGCGAGGATGAGGCTGGTCGTCCGTTATACGGTACACAGAAGCAGACTGTCATTCTCGTCCGGAATGATGGGAAGACGACGATTATTGAGAAGACGTTGTTCGACAATGAGGCGCAGCCTGTCCGGGAAGAACAACGCTTCGACTTCGATCTGAAGCGGTCAGGCAGTACGTGTGAGCTAGTGGCACACTGAAATCGAGACTGTCTTTGAGAATATGCATCATAAGCTCACATTCCTACATACGGAGCTGCAGAGCCAGTGTCATTCTGAGATACCCCAACGCCTCGCTGGAAAAGGACTCGCGTTACAATGCCATGATACCCTCAGTAGAAATAATATGGGAGCACTCTACTCATCGTCCGACTCGTCAACAATCTTCAATCCGCGTCTCTTAGCCAGTGTGGCCACAACAGGCACATCGACATTCTCCTTGTCAGAGTCGCTGAGGAACAGCATCTCTTCGTCTTCGTCTTCAGCTTCAGAAACATCCTTGTCGAGTCTGGTCGTCGGCCCATGACCAGACGATGGTCTCTCGGAAGATGGCGGCGTATCCGTCTCGGCGTCAGAAACTCCATCGGACATGAAGCTCTCTCTCCGGCCGCGCTGCCTTTCCCCTGCGGTCGACTCGTCGTCACTTTCGGGCCCCGAATCTTCTTGCGAATCCATCAGCTCGTCTTCGTCGTTGCCATCATCGGCGAGAATCTGCGCCAAGCGCCTCCTCTTCTTGCTTGGAGTCGCATCTGAGTCTTCGTCCGCAGCACTCGCCTCTTCATCACCAGCCACAAGTAGGTCGCTCTTTCGCTTTTGACCCTTGCTCTTCTTGCCGGTCTGTTTCTCCTCAGCTGCTCGCCGCTGTGCCTTGACTACATTACTGGCAGTTTTGTCTTTCAAGCGCTTCTCCATCTCAAAGAAGGCCTTGTCGCGTTCCTCGTCGCTTTCGTCGTCGCTTGGGCTAATGTATAGCTGTGACTTGATCTTGCGGGCGCGTTCCAATTCTAGTCTGCGGCGTGCTGCACGACGTTCCTCGAGGCCCCGTTCGTCAAGCAGCTCATCCTCTTTGTGTCTTGTCCGATTCAGTCGCTTTTTGGTCGTCTTCTTGGTCCCGTCGGAGCGTTCTGGTGCGTCAGCAGGGAAAAGTCCAGCTTCCGCTTCAATGTCGCTTGCAATCGAACCACCTTCGCTGTCAGACCCCGAACCAACTTCACCGGCCCGAGGAGCGCGCGCAGTATGAATGTACTTGCGCCGTACAAAGTCTTCCGCCGCCTTGCCGTCTTCGAATGTCGGTGGTGCGAACTCGGTCTTTGCGATCAATTCCAGATCTGTGCTTAGGCGGTCTGCCTTGATCGAGCCTGGTATGGTCCATTCGGCGTAGGGTCGCTCGGCCTCGAGAAAGTCTAATTTTGTGAAGTCTAGCAGTGTTAGAAGCAGGCGGACATGCTTGTCCTTTGCCAGCGCTAGACGGATATCCTCTCTGTCATGCGTGATCTTGAAAGGTTCGGCGAGTTCCGCAGAGGCGTCCGAGGCTGGTTGTGGGTCAAGTGGCTCTTCGTTCTGCGGTGTCTCTGTAGTGGTCTCTGTCCGTTGCTGCTGCGCAAGGGCTTGCTTCGCGGTGGCAGCGTCTTCCCACGCTTTGCGCTCGTCAATAGCTAGGCTCATTTTGCCCTTTACCCAAGCTAGCACATCAGACTTGCTCTGATTGACAAGCACCGAGACAGCCACCTGAATCTGCTGCGCCCTCTCCATACCAGGCTTGACCTCGAGCTCGGCGGGCGCTCGCGAGAAGCGCTTCTCCGGCACACGCTCATATCCATTTTCCAGGAAAAACACTGTGTTCGGGATCTTTGAGAATAAGAATTCAATGCTCAGACTCGGGCGCTCCTGCATTTTCCGGATCAGGCGCCGAAAGACTTGCCGAGCAAGTTCTTCCCAATCCTTGTACGTGCAGCGCTCTGGATCCAAACCCTCGGGACCCTTGACCATGCGCTGCAGGAGAGCGATGATGTCTGCGCGAAAGAGGTACGTCGTGAGCTCCATCTTGAATGCAACGCGGTAGAAGAAGCGGTGCGCTCGCTTGAGTTGCTCCTCATTTAAATCGGCATAGAAGCGTGCCAGCGCGACAAAAGTGTCTACGCTGCCCTGCGTCACGAAGCGCGCCGCATACTTGGGAAAGTCAAAGCGTCGCTCCGTCGAGACGCGTTCGGCTTCCTGTCGGTCTTGTTCTCTCGTTGCGGCGGTGTCGAGATCCGCGGCGCTGGTGCCCTCTGCCTCACGCCGTTTCTTGCGCACGCGCCGTATACGACGGACTTGCATGTCAGCATTCTCTTTTGCGTAGCGCTCGAGCACGCGCAAGAATGTATGCGCCAACTCGGTGCATGCATCCAAGTACCCGAAATTCTGGTCCTTGTACGTTTTCAGCAGGGAGATGATACGATCGTGCGTGCTCTGCTCGTAGAATAGTCGGCTTAGAATATTATCGGCAATGTCCCCGTCTTCATCGGCGGGGCTCAGCGTCATTTCGTAGACGGTGAGGAGGATCTGCGTAAAGCAGCGCATTTGCGCGTTGAGATCGTGCCATTCTTTTTCGTCGTGCGACGCTTGCATCGAGCGATTTAAGAGGGCGAACGTTTCTTGGTTCAAGACGCTCGCTACTAGGGAGAAACTTTCCACTTCTGTGCTTTGATTTGCGTCTTTTTCGTCGGCTGAAGCAACTGCTTGCTTCTTGGTCCCGTGCATTGCAGCAGCAGCAGCAGCCTTCTTGCGTCGGGCGCACTCTGCTCGCAGAAACCACGAGACGAGGTAAAAGTACTGCCGTCGATGCTTCTCCTCGACACGATCGACTTCGCGCTCCATAGCCTTGCGAATAGACGTGAACAGCGGGTTAAACGAGGAATCGAGAAACTCCTCGACAAAAGACCGCAAATGTCGGCGCGCGCTGTACGTCAGTCCCTTTTTCGCGTCAAAGAGTTCCGATGCGATTTCCACGGGAGCGTTCTTGCGCGGCCGTCGGGGTTTCTTCCACGTTTTCTGCTTGTCGAGGTTGGTGATGAGTTGAGCCTCGTTCTGGTAGGCTTGCTGGCCGAGGATGGTGCGGCGCTTGCCGTCGTCGGATTGGAGCCACATCATTGGTACGAAGCGTGAGTGGCGGGACGGTGCATGGCGCTGGTAGCTCGCAAGCATACTCTTCTCCTTACTGATCAGACTCTTGAGCTCGCGCGTCTGTGCAGTCATGAATTCGTCCTTGTCCATAAAGAGCGTTTCGACGTCGATGCCCTTGACTAGATGGAAGAGGATCTCGAGCAACTCTACATCGTGCAAGTCGTACTCGTCCAACATCCCAGATCCAAACGTGAGGAGTAGGTTGAAGATATCCTGTCGATGAAAGGCGTCGATGGTGGCGGACCGCGCAATGTCCTCGTCGCTCTCGCCCAGCGGCGCACTACCGGGTCGCTCAATCATAGCGATATTTCGAAAGAGGTAGAGGACTACTTTGATAATATTTTCCTCCAGCGGGGTGCGGTCGCGGCGGGACTGCGCCATGGAGGGTAGCGCGACCTTAACGAAGATGCGGAGCATGTCTGTGTCAGGGTACTGCAGGATTGCGCGCTTGTACGAGGCCTGGGCGGTCTCGAGGAAGGGAATATGCGCAAAGTGGTCCATTCGCATTTGATTCTCGGGCTTGTCGACGGGCCAGGTAAGTTGTGTGAGGAGATCGACTGCAGGACTGCGTGTTAGCTCTTGGTCCTTTCTGCTTCGGTTTTGTTCCTCTTTTCGTCTGTATTGTGGATGAACCATGGCGAGCGAAAGACTTACCGCATGCAAGAGCAATCTTTGCTTTAAAGGAGCCTTCGATCAATTCATCCGGCGTTGCGGCCAAGACCTCGAGCAGGTCGCCCTTGACAAAGTTGGCCTCGGCCAACAGGCGCGAGACGGCTAAGCTATTTGTGCGATTGTCATAGTGTAGGATCCAGCGCTTGACATCCTTGAGGACGGCAAGAGCGTCATCACCCAGGACATAGCGGCCATCGTCGCCTCCACTAGGACCGCCGAGCTGAAGAACGGACAACGCGTTAGCAAGTCATTCTTGGAGGCGGGAAGGACATTGATGGGATGGAGTGGAACGTACAGCCGAAACGAGACTGAAGATGAAGGCGCGGACTTCTGGATCTACCAGTGGCTCTTTTTCGCGCTCCATTGGCAGGCGTGGGGCATTTGACAGAGGTCAAGTGCTTGTGCAGGTGTCTGGAGGGCTCGAGGTTGGAAGTGCGGCGTGTACGGTCTGCCCGTCCGCGGTCTCTCGTACATTTTGGGACGCGTCGTGTCACGCGTCGAGCTTTGGCGCCTGGACTTCAGTGGATCCTTGAGCCTCATTCCACTTTACGTCAATGGTCACTTATTCTGCAACGAGGGATCACTTTCACAAGCCCGCGAACAGCCGAGGCGGACGTCACGGACGTACGACCATCATGTCCAGCTTGTGTCTGGTGTAGATCCACACCACTCCATAGCTTTCCGTTCTCTTGCACCTGTTCGAGATCCACAGCAAATATGTCTTTTCCTACCACAGCCAGAGGTATGCAGCGTGTTGCTTGCCTAGCACAGCGTCGTGCCTTCAGCTCCACCCCAACCTCTGCCGCCGCCGCGGAGGTGAAGAAGCTGGGTGTGTTAGGCGCAGGTCAGATGGTATGATAGCAATAAGTTAGACTGACTACAACACCAACTAATATCACTTAGGGTCTCGGTATTGCCCTCGTTGCCGCAAGAGTAGCCAAGGTGCCCGTCACACTCCTCGACAACTCGCAGGCCTCCATCGACAAGGGACTCAAGTTTGCGGACAAGCTCCTGGAGAAGGATGTTGGCAAGGGCAAGATCTCAAAGGAAGATGCAGATGCTGCCCGCGGTCGCATAACATCTACCACTTCCATCAGTGATTTTTCCGAAGTTGACTTCGTCATCGAGGCTGTGCCGGTACACATAGCCGCACCTAGACACATGCTTATTAGCCCTGACAATGTCTAGGAAATTCCGGACCTCAAGACCAAGATCTTTTCTCAGCTCGTAGAGGCGGCGCCCTCTCATGCCATTCTTGCTACAAACACATCCTCCATCTCCATCACAAAGATCGCAGCAGCGACAACAAAAGACCCCACAGACCTCTCTGGTCCCTCGCGTGTCATCAGCACTCACTTCATGAACCCTGTGCCTATTCAGAAGGGTGTCGAGATCATCACAGGTCTTCAGACTTCCCAAGATACCGTTGACACCGCTGTGGCTTTTGTTGAAAAGATGGGCAAGATTGCTTCGAAAAGTGCTGATGCTCCAGGCTTCCTTGCCAACAGGATCTTGATGCCTTATATCAACGAGGCCATCATCTGCTTAGAGACGGGCGTAGGTCAAAAGGAGGATATCGACAGCATCATGAAAAATGGCACCAACGTGCCCATGGGTCCCTTGCAACTGGCTGACTTTATTGGTATCGACACTTGCCTTGCCATCATGAAGGTACTGTACGAGGAGACGGGTGATAGCAAATACCGTCCTGCGGTGCTGCTGAGAAAAATGGTCGATGCTGGCTGGCTAGGAAAGAAGAGCGGAAAGGGCTTTTACGATTACTAGACAGCTCCCATTAAGGATTACCGTCGGTCGAGGGTGCGTCACGTCGACTCTGCTCAGCCCTGCAATGGTCGTGAGTTGGATCCGCTGGTAGAGTCAGGCATGCGTACCTTGAGCGGTCCTCCGGTAATGAAATCAAACATGATTGCACAGCTGATACAAAGTTAGCGCTCTGGCACGCTACTTCTTGTCGGAGATACCATCACTTACGTCAAGCAGGCTGTCAGGAATTTGAAGAGAACCACGCCCCCCTTGATCATGCCGATGATTGCCGGCTCAGGACGCATTGCGTTATCAACCTCTTCTCGGATATCGCCCTACTTCACGTTCGAACTTGTTCCTCCTGGCCAATCTTGCTTTCTGCTGCACGGAGGGCTTGATGAATTCGTCCTTGAACCATATTCCCAGAGCGCTGAATACCAAGCAGACTGAGCACGCCTCGTAGGCGTACCACAGTATTCCTCCGATGGTTTTGGCGTGATCAGGCGCGGACATCAGTGCAGGATCCCAAAGAGTGCTCCTCCAAAGACTAGTCCGTACGTGAAGACAATGAGAGCCCTGAGACAAGTGACGATATCCTGCATACCTACTCGAACTGTCTGGAAGAATGCGGACGCACGTTATGTATCGAGCGGAATCAAATGAAGTGGATGACAGAGATGCACAAGAGAGAGGCGCTCTAGAAAGCATATAGACAGGTATATTTCTGACCGCAGTCAGCATGCGCGTTTGGGCCTGGTCCATTGACAAATAGTCTGAGCCGCACCTTCTTCATGTCTCACTTATTCGAAGAAGCTTCCTCCTCCTTCAATTGATCAACAATGTTGTTTGGATCTTTCCATGCAATCGCAACATATTTCGTGTGACTTCCTCTAGCCACCAAGTCGCCCTTGGCGCTGGTGAATTTGATCGAAGTATATGCTAGAGACTTACCGACTGCATCAGGTCAGCAGTCGCGGATTATACCGATTAGCTCTTCTCACGAAACTCGGACTTACACTTGTCACAAGTCACCTCCTGAGATAGGTCGTACAGTGTCAGCCCATGGCTATATACTCCGAATCTTCACCGGGAGTCACAACTTACCCCTTTGAGCAGGTCTCCTACCTTGCCTCCCGAGCTAAGATAGGTCACTGCGGAGCATGTTAGTGGGGAAAGCAGGTTCATGTCGAGGCCAGCAGCACTAACCACTCAGGTCGGTGGATACACCTGTTGCAAAGAGTCCTTTTGACGCAACAGCGAAAGAGCCCCCTAAATCAGCTTGTACATGTCAGCGATACTCGGACACAGTGACATTGCGTACGTACTCAAGCATGCAAGGGTGCCGCCATGTAGGATATTGAGTCTATTGGTGTGTTCCTTTGCGATGTCAAGCTCGAAGTTGACCGTGCCTGGTCTGGCAGCTGTAACTCGCAGCTATTTGATCAATATCTTAGTGGATTTGGAAGCGAGACGGAGTGTGGTCCGCGCATACATTGTTGAGAAGCCTTTACAAGATGATTCAGCATTGTCGTTTCCTGCGGGCAGCAGCAGCTCTTACCGTGGTTCGAGTCCTGAAGAAGCACGGAAGCTCTCCCACACCTGTAGGCCCCGTAAGTACGACGTCTTATCAAGTAGTGTAGGAGGTGTCGCTTACAGCTCGCACGTGCTTCAATGCAGCCATTGTTGAAACTATCTCGTACTCTTTGACTAAATATCTCGTGACTCTCGTAATAATCGAAGGACGGTGTTAGTCTAATCAGAAGTGAGTCTAAGTCTAAGCATGCACGGCTTGCACTGCCAAAGCACCGTGGCACTGCAGAGGCTCAACAGTGGCCGTGTTGCAGACTGCAGTAGCCCAGTGCAATTCGATCCGTCAAGTTCGAGTTGATACTCACGCGTAGATACCCTGGATGAACTCGCAAGGTTGATTATCCATTAGTCAGCAGCGGCATCCCACAGTGCCTACTTCTTTCCTCGCGTGCCCTTGTAATACGCAATCCACTCAATCCTGATTCCTGTGGATCCTAGTTCCAAAAGACCAAGGAGTACCTAGCTGCAACGAAGCTTTCGCTATCCTTGGAGGAACCAGGGATCTGCGAAGTGTGACAAACGACTCCACTGCTGAGCGTTTCACTGCACGGCTCTGAAAGAGCAGCGTGCGTCACTGCAATGATACCGCATACAACTTCGTAGTCGTTCGTGTGCAACTTCCTGAGCAACCACCAAAATGGCGGCAGTCACAAGAGGCGCAGCTTTCGACTTCCTAGAGTCAATGTCGGCTAGAGACCGCTTCAAACTATACAGACAGCCCTCCACTACACTCGCCATCTTCCGGCGCATGCTACCACATCTGGGCAAGACATTAGTGATGTCAATGCTTTTCCTCCACGAACCCGTGCCAGCTGCTGATCTAGATCAGTGGGCCAGACCTGAGAGTAGAAAGTACGTATTCCGCCAAAGACTTGCACGAATCGAGCTAATGCAAGTCACAGAGATGTTGACAATGCAATCGGTATTCTCACCAACCTTAACGTACTCCAGAAGCAGAACCACATGTATAGCCTCGAGAAGACCTTTGCGACATCCCTGCGCCAGGCACTTACTGGCGGTGGCGAGCACAACTCATTTGGTGTTCCTTACACAACGAGCGGCGAGAGGAGGATAACGCCCGAGTTCCTTGACAAGTATGCTCGCGAGTCGTGGGAAAGAATACTCTATTACATTGTTGGAAGTGCAGATCCATCACAAAAGAACGTACCCCTTCCCGAGGTGCCTCGAGCACTACTCTTACAGGGTCAGCTTGTTGAGCAGCGTAACAAGACTGATTACATCACCCCACAGGGTTTTAACTTCATCTTGCAAGACGTCAACACGCAAATATGGGCGCTGCTGCTGGTGTATCTCCGCAATGCTGAAGCGCTCAATCTGGTACAGAGTGAGATGCTGTCATTTCTTTTCACTCTAGGAAGCATGGAAGTAGGGCAGGACTATAGCACCGACACTTTGACACAGACTCAACTTCAGATGCTCGAAGATCTCAAGGACCTTGGTCTTGTCTACCGTCGGAGTCGCGAGGACCAGCGGGAGCCTCGCTACTGGCCCACACGACTAGCGACAACGCTCAATTCAGATCACAACGCCCTTGCGGCATTCTCAGCCGATTCGACAGATGGATCGAGCGAGAAAGGATTCATTGTCGTGGAGACCAACTTCCGCGTATACGCATACACGGACAATGTACTTGTCACGCAGATATTGATGTTGTTCAGTGACATCACTACCATGTTGCCAAACATGATCGCAGGTCGAATGAGCAAGCAGTCTGCCCAGAGAGCTTTCAACAGGGGCATCACCGCGCAGCAGATTATTGACTACCTGACAGCCTA
This sequence comes from Taxillus chinensis, assembly GCA_023512835.1. Lineage (NCBI taxonomy): Eukaryota > Viridiplantae > Streptophyta > Magnoliopsida > Santalales > Loranthaceae > Taxillus > Taxillus chinensis. Next base: position 469,901 of record JAKCVP010000010.1, read on the forward strand.
TGCCCATCCGATCATGGGGGCGAATCCAAGGAACACCAACCCTCCCCAGGGGCAGCAACAGGCTCAAGCCAAGGCGTCATTGCCACCAACTGTGGTGGATCAGATTCTGCTGTGGCAGATTGAAGGCGATCGAATGAAGATCACAGTAGGACTGTTGCTGGAGAATTATCCTGACAGGGACAACTATCCGGGCAAGGCCAATTACGAAGATGACTGCAACTTTGCGGAAGCTGTGGGTGTCTTGGCATGGAAAGATGACAAGAACCGACGTCTCTTCATCTCACAGCCGCAACCCACACAGGTATCGGCGCATGTTACGGCAAGGCAGAAGGACCAAGGGATAGCTCCATTCAAGCAATACCGCAAGAGCGAACTTCCGCCAAACCTTCAGGACAAGACGGATAAGTAGAGCAGTCGGAATGGAAGAGGTCCATCTGCCACGACTTGCTCTCCGGGATTTCTACACGTTCCGTATCATCTCTATCACGATTGGCGACGACAGCTATGAAACAGTGACGTTGCTCAGACTTTTGAGTTGTGCACGGAAGGTTGAGATGGAGTCGGACATGGTCATGTGCCTAGCAGCGCCAGCTTATGCAGTGCCTGGATTGCAGTGCCTGGATTCAAAAGGCTGCCTGTCGAAGCACGAGGTATTTATGAAGACGGACACATGCTTTCATCCAAGATCGTGGAGCCCGGCATGTAGAGGGGGGAACATGAGACTGGCAATTAAAAGAATGATTATACCCGCCTTGAGAATAGGCGTCTATGAGTGCTTGAGGTGTTTTGTCCCATTCGGTCGTGAAGTGTAGGTAGGTACGAAGAGAGCGTTACCTCGTGACCGGGGCCGACGCGTCAGGTTGTCAGTAGTGCAGGCGAAGATCTTCAGCCCTACAGCAAAAGTGACGCGACGGCGGTTAACCCAGAGCGCCCTCAACTGCCTTGCCATCTTGACACTGAAACCACACGTCTTCGACAGACCCCGATGAATTCCCAATGGACCTAGCAGCGCGTCCGACCATCGCAGAGCTTCGAGGCGAAAACGAATACACCGACGTTGCCCACAAGTTCTGGCTTGGAAAAGCAGAACCACCCAAGAGAGCACAGCAAGATGTCTTGCAGGATCTGTGGTCCAAGCTGAAGAATGATGCCTTTGGCACAAGGCAATTGTTGCTTCTAGAGAACCTCCAGCTGTTGGAACTCTACCTGTGGCCCACCTTCACTCAGGACGCCACAAACGACCATGTCCTGCTCATTGCCCTGCTCCTCAACACCAAGACACGCGAAGGCCTATCGACGTGGGACCTTTTCAACGACAGAGCCTCTGAATTTCCCATCCTATTCAGTCGCATCTTATACATACTCATTGACACAAACACCCCACCCGAAGTCCGCACACACCTCCTCGTTACCGTCATTGGCGCATTCCAATCGCTCGACAATACTCTCGTTCGGAAAGAGATCGCACCCCTAGTCTCGATAGGAATATGGCAGAACCTGCATAGTGAAAGTAAAAGGTCTCGCTTGTTGGAAGATAACCCACAATTCAAGAAAGCCTGGCGTGCAGCTGCGAAGCGCTTTGACGCTGCTGACGTCGAAACACAGGCGCGCCTTAAATTCGCTCGCTCGTGGCTCTACACACTGCTCCTGGACTTTCTCGATATCCTATACAATCTGAAACGCCAGACAGCCGTCCACATCGCTTACTGCGAGCGCTTTCTAGAGCTCCTTTCAGACCTCGAGAGCCAGTTTCCCACGCGTCGCTACGTGAACACGCTGCTCAAGGATCTCAATCTTCTGGTTGCGCTACGCCACTCACCTCTCGTGGGAGCTAATTCCTCTCTGGCAGAGCTGCTCGATCTGCTAGAGCATTTCGTATACTTTCCCTTTGACGACCATACCGGCCAGGAGCTTTCGGATGCTGAGATTGCGAAGCAGCACAGCGCAGATCTTGCTCGCCTTCAAAGGACAGCCCTGAAGAAAAATAAGGAGAAGCTTTCTCTGCTCACGCTGGCGAGCTATAGCAGCCTCGATCAGGAAAAGGAGCTCAAAGGCCATCTAGACGTCCTCGTAGACGAAGAAATCGATGCGCTCGCCGCCGATCTGAACTTCCGGACAGGCTATCCACAGGCAATTGCATTGAAGGGCAGTCGAGCATTCACCATGAATGTTCTTCTAGCAGCATATAGACGGCGAGCAACATTCAGAGACGAGGTCAGAAAAGCAACTACCCTACCGACCGAACAGGTTATCTACCACGAGAGTTATCTAAGCAACGAGTACTACGATGGCACACGACCCGTGTCATTGCCAAAACTCAACTTGCAGTACCTCACCGTTCACGACTTTCTCTGGAGATCATTTGAGCTTTTCCGACGCGATGCTTTCTTACAGGTTCGATCTGACATGGAAGATACAGTCAAGCGCCTGAGGCCTCGGCGAGATCAGATGGGCAAAGTCCGATTCGATGGTGCTTCGCGGCTTGCACTGCCTGTCAAAGAACTAGCCATGCTTGGCGCTACAGTTCCTAGGGTTGGAGAGGACCTGCCTTCAGAGGTACGCGCCGAAGTCATTCTGGAGGTCTCGAGGCTCAATCCCAATGTTCGTCAAGAGTGGGAGTCAGTTCGGACTGGCGACGTTGTGTACCTGCTCGCTGTTTCGCCTGAGGAAAAGAGCAAGCGCTTGCAGAATGGAACTGATCATCCACCGGAACGCCCCTTTAAGTATCTGAGGACTGCAGAAGTGAGACAAGTCCTGGATGATAAGGGAAAGCCACTGCGTGGCGGTCGCGAGGATGCAAACGGTCATACATCGCGAGGACGAACGCTCCGGTATATTCTGAAGCTCGATAGCATCGCATATCAGGAAGACACGCAGCGCAAGGTATCGCCAGATGTTTATGAATCGATAAACATCATGGTGCGCCGACGGGGACGGGAGAACAATTTCAAGGCCATTCTGGAGTCTATTAAAGCTCTCACATTGTCGAATGTTCCCATGCCGACATGGCTGCAGGACGTCTTCCTCGGCCTTGGCGATCCGGCGAGTGCTACATACAAGAATCTGCCTAATGCGTTGAGTTCCGTGGATTTTCGAGACACGTTCTTGAACTTCAAGCACTTGAAAGAAGCCTTGCCAGATAAGGACGTGGTGACAGATCCTCGTGGAGCCGATCTCAGCCCGCCATACGTACTCGAGTACCTCAAGGCTGACGAAGACGCTGACCAGGGGAGCTCTAAACGGAGGAAGGGAGATTCAGGCGAAACTGCAAAAGACGCAGACCAGAAGACCGCACCGGAAGCAAGAAGCACAAGGTCGACGCGGAGCTCGAAGAAGAGACGTCATGAAGAAGTTGAAGAAACCGAAGCTGCTGCTGTTGAGTCTGTCAAGGTCTCCACTTACAAGACGCCGAATCCAGGGCCATACCCCACCGATGAGCCCAAAACAAACGCTGTACGCTTCACGCCCGCGCAGATCGAGGCTATTACCTCGGGGACGCAGCCTGGTCTGACTGTCATGCTTGGGCCTCCTGGAACCGGGAAGACAGACGTCGCCACACAAATCATCAACAACATCTACCACAACTTCCCGAAGGAGCGGACGCTCTTGATTGCTCACAGCAATCAGGCTCTCAATCAGTTATTTCAGAAGATTATTGCGCTCGACATTGACGAAAGACATTTACTTCGTCTCGGGCATGGCGAAGGGGAGCTTATCCTGCAAGGCGATGCTAGCTTCAGCAAGCACGGCCGTGTAGAATCGTTAATGGAACGTGGTGCACTTCTTCTCCGCGAGGTCAGCAGACTGGCAGCTTCAATCAGCGCACCGGGAGCGCACGGCAACTCATGCGAGACGGCGGAGTACTTTTCCACAGTCTGGGTGCAGCCCCGATGGGAGAAGTACTGGGAAACGGCGTCAGCACCCGACTCGACACCCGAGACGATTGTGCAGCAATTTCCCTTCCACTACTTCTTCAGCAATGCGCCTGCACCCGTGTTCGCCGAGGGCCTCGAGAGAGAAGCAGCGCTGGACATATCCCGCGGCTGCTACCGACACATTGAGAAGATCTTCTCCGAGCTCTCAGAAATCCGACCCTTTGAAGTTCTCCGCAACAACCGTGACAAGTCAAACTACCTGCTCGTGCAAGAGGCGCGCATAATAGCCATGACGTCCACGCACGCCGCCATGCGCCGCGACGAGATTGTCAAGCTAGGCTTCACCTACGATAACATTGTCATGGAAGAAGCCGCGCAAATCACAGAAGTAGAAGCCTTCATCCCACTGGCCCTGCAGAAACCGCAGCACGACACACTTCCGCTCAAGCGCGTAATCATGTGCGGCGACCACCTGCAAAACTCACCCGTAGTGCAAAATCACGCGCTGCGCCAGTACAGCAATCTAGAGCAGAGCATGTTCCAGCGCCTCATGCGTCTCGGCGTCCCCCATATCCTGCTCGACAAGCAAGGCCGCGCGCGCTCGAGCATCGCAGACCTGTACCGCTGGCGCTACCCTGGTCTAGGCGATCTACCCCTTGTGCAGCAGTCAGCCGAATTCACGCGCGCAAACGCAGGCTTCGCGCACGAGTACCAGTTCATCAACGTGCCCGCGTACAAGGGCAAAGGCGAAGCCGAGCCAACGCCGCACTTTATCCAGAATCTCGGCGAGGCAGAGTACGTCGTGGCGCTGTACATGTACATGCGCCTGCTGGGCTACCCCGCGAAGCAAATCAGCATCTTGACGACGTATGCGGGCCAGCGCGCGCTGATTCGCGATGTGCTCGCGCATCGCTGCGCGCGCAACGCGTTATTCGGCCTGCCGCGGATTGTCACGACGGTGGATAAGTACCAGGGTGAGCAGAATGAGTATGTCCTGCTTTCGCTGGTGCGCACGAAACATGTGGGGTATTTGCGGGATATACGGCGGTTGACGGTGGCGCTGTCGCGCGCGAGGCTTGGGGTGTATATTTTTGGGCGACGCGACGTTTTTGAGAATGTGCCTGAGTTGGCGCCCGCTTTTGAACTTTTGTTTGGTGCGCCGGCGGATTCTTCTTCTACTTCTGAGTCTGAGTCTGGTTCGAGGTTGGCGAGAAGCGATAAACTCGAGCTGGTCACGAATGAGTTGTACCCTTCGACGCGGAGAGTCGGCGACACGCTCGACGCCGCACCAGGGAAGAGTGTGGCCGTCATGGAAGGGGTAGAGCATCTGGGACAGTACGTTTATGAGATGACGCAGGCTAAGATACGTAACCTGAGGGAAGGGAGGGAGAAGGTTGAAGTTGTTAGTGCTGCTGGTTCTTCTGGTGCTGGCGGTAATGCAAATGAATACGAGGATGGGGAAGGCGGGGGGCGAGGATGAAAACGAAGATGATGATGGAGAGGATGTATTCGTGAATGGAGAAGACGAGGATGAAGATGAAGATGGGCATGAGTAAGTCGGGGTGGACGGAGTGGCTAGGTTAGGTAGACAGACGACCGGGAGAAAGAGCAAGATGAAACGCCTCAAAAACAAACAGCGAAAAGGACGACGAGAGTAAGATACCTACCTACACGAGATACTCGATCCTGCAATGTAATCGTATCTGTATCCAATCCACCTTTGAATTTGAAATTAATACCATCAAGTGAGATACCTACCTACCTTATTTCCCTAAATGCCCTATCGCTAGTACCTAGGTAGTTAGAGGTAGGTAGGTAGATACCTAGGTAGGTACCCAAGGTAAGGTAAGGCAAGGCAAGGCAAGGCAAGGGAAGGGAAGGTAAGATAAGTTAAGTTATCTGCCCAAGTCTCAATCCAGCACAGGCGCAAGCACCCGACAAACGAGGGAAACATTTAAAGTCAAGACATCACAAAGCACCCTACCTAAGGTATCTTACCTAGGTAGGTAGGTAATAAAAGGTAGGTAGATACCTATCATTCGCTCATGCTCATGCTCATTCCCATTCTCATCCTCATTCCCGACCCCCCATGCCCACTCTATGCTCAATCATCCCCATGCTCAATCCCATCTCCAGCCTCCCCCCAGCCTTTCCTTTCCATCCCCTCCCCCCAAAAAGACAAATGTTGAAATACACATGAAGAAAAGGAAGAAAAAAAAAAGAAAAAAAGAGGAAAACAGACGAGCAAGTAAGCCTCCTAAAACTCCCCATCTCCCTAGTCTACAAGACCAAACCACACTCGAGCCCGGCGGACCATTGGCATCGGCTGCTCTGCGCCTCCACCTGCGCCCGCACAGTGACCTTCCTAAGGTCCAGGCACAGGGCTTGCACGGCCTCCAGCTGCAGCTGCAGCTCCAGCTCCAGACTTGGCATCAGCAGCACCATCACTCGATATAGACCCGAAAGTGGTGTCTGCAGCAGCGCCGGGAGCAAGAGGGCCAGGCGCAACAGTAGTAGAAGTACCTGCACTACCAAGAGACAAAGTCCCAGCGCCATCTGCATTCCCTTCCTCGCCTCTTCTCTGCAGATTGGGAAAGATGCTCGGCTTCGGCCCAAGCGCAGACACAGACACAGTGTGTTTGCCCTCTTCTTCGCTGCCGCCAACAGACGCTGCTGCTGCTGCAGGTCCAGTGCCACGCATCTCTACATCATCGTCCGCCTCGGGTTCGCTGAGCTCGCTCTCGTCATCTGCGTCGTTGCCCTCATTAGGTCCCATTGCTCTGCGTCTCCGCTTCTCAGCACCGTTTGTCGCGCGCTCCCCGCCATCGGAGACACCTGTGCCTGCAGGCGCAGAGCTGTTGAGCGAGGCACGCACATCGCTTGTCCTGCTTGTCTTCATTGCGACCGCAGCGGTCTTGGCCAGGCCGGCCTCGGCGCATCGCTTGACCACTTCTCGATGAGAGACGAGCTTGATGCGCTTTGGCGCTGCGTCTGGCTGCGCCTGCGCTTGCGTCGGCAGGACAACCTGAGGCATGGAATTCGCAGCGTTGAATGAAGTGGCGCCGTCCGGGTTCATCATGGTCCGTATTGACATCTTGCTGGGGTCCAGTGCCCCTGGTCCCGCCGGCCCGAAGTTGGCAGCGTCGGGGGCTGCTTGCGACAGCAGTGGTCGAGTGGGCTTCGGCAGAGTAGGCAGGACATGCGTGAAGATGGTCGCGTACGTGTCCGCCAGCAAGGTGTCGATTGGCTTCAGGTCTGCCAGTCCGCTGTTGATCTTCTTGATCTCAGCAACCTCGCGGCTGATGTCGATCAGGGGATGAGAGGTGTCTGCTGCCGTGATCCATGCATCGATCTGATCTGCCTTTGGTCCGAATTCTTCGCTCGTCATGGTCTTGAACACCTCGTCTTCACGGCCCTCAGCCACGTTTCCGTGGCGTCGGTACATGGACAAGAGCACTGCAAGAGTCTGCACCCACAAGCGCTCGTGCTCCCAGAATTCCGTATTCTTCTTGCGCACACGCCGCGCAAGTAGCTGTATGCTTTCCAGATCGTTGGTCAGATCAATGAGCTCGGTGAGGAATTCGCAGTAGCGCGTCATGTACACCCAGTGACGGCCGGGTCGCTCGACCTCGGGCTTCCAAATGTTAATTGCGAGCGTCTTCTGACTGTACATCTTGTGTTCGGCAAGGTACTCCTTGGCCTGCTTCGCCGCTGCTTCATCACGACCATTTCGCTCAAACATCACCTGAGCGGCCTTGAAGACAACTCGGTGATGCCATCGCAGCTTGTCGGCAGAATGCAAAAGTTCGCATATCGCAAATACGTACGACGTGAAGCCATCCTCGGGATTAAATTTCGGTGCCTTTGAAATATCAAACTGATTCTGTGCCTGCAGAAGGTAATCAATGGTCTCGAAGGCGTCGTCTGCCGGCAGGACGCCATACGTGACTAATTTGTGCAATGAAGCAATCGTCTTGTAGATTGGTTCCAAGATGGGCTCATCATCGCCTTTGCGCCCTTTTCTCTCCGGAAGGCGTTCGATCGCTCCCAAGAAGCTGTCAATCGCCTTTTCAGCAAGCTTCGTCTGCTCGTTTCCTTCCTCCATTGTCCTCATGAACAGCTTCCATTTGCATTTGCCCATCATGTAGTGATAGAGCCATTGCTTGGGTTTGAGCTTGTCTGCGCGATCAAACATGACATGGGCTAGCCGCCACGCGTGAGGTGGCTTTAGTGTCTTGAAGCTACGTCGTTGATAGAGCTCTCCCCCATGGTGGGACGATGAAAAGCGCTGTGGGAAGTCTCGAAGTTTGAAAGTAGCCATTGAGAACGGCGCTTGGGCTGACGAATACATGCGCATGCCGCAGTCGTGGAAGATGTCGGCAAGCTTCTCTTTGATATCTTCCGAATTCTCATTGATCGTGCTTGTCGCCATTGCAATAGCCATGGTGTAGCAGTGAATGGCTTGACGCTGAAAGCTAGAGAGCTCTGCTGCACCCTCTGGAGTGTTGAACTTCTCGGCAGACCAGACGACCTTTTCTTCAATATAAGCATCATACGCTTTGGCAAGACCATGCCACGTCTCCCATTGCTCAATATCGTACTCGGCTTCTTGAGTAAACAAGGTAATTGCGTCGTCAAGCTCGCTAGTGTCGCCACGTAGGCCTTTGCCCTTGGAGTTCTTGTAGCGCGCAAAAGCCATCTGGCCACGCAGGAAAAGCCAACCCTTGGCAGCCAATGGCGCTTCAGAGGCAGGTATGGGAGCTGTCGATAGGCCCAAAATTCCTGACATGCACCGATAGAGTGTTAGAGGATCTACAGGTGACTTGAGGTAATTCTGTATCATCTTCTTGTTGCGCAGCATGTTGTGAGACAAGCCACCGGTAGCTATGCCCATCGCGTCATTGAGCTTGTCAACCGTCTTGCCCAATTCAGTCTTGATGAGTTCCTTGACTGGGACGGTCTGTGCCTTTTTGAGCACAAAGTCCACGAGGTCCTTGGCTGTGGCACGGTCCAGGTAGTCAGCGTCGCATCCATGATCCTGCTTGGTCACTGGTTGCGTGAAGCAGAAGAGGTCGTAAAGATCCAGCAAGACCTGGGCATACTCGTCGTCACATGATACGCCATTTGATGACAGAAACTGCAGTTCGTCTTTCATGAACTTTAGGAAGAGACTGTCCGAAGTCTTGCAGGTGCGACGCACACCAAGAACGTAGTGCACGTGCCTCAGGTAGTCCCATCGGGTTTCCAATGGGCTCGCAAATGATTCATTGTCCTCACGCATCACCTGGGTCAGTATCTTGTACCAGAGCAGATAGACGCGAATCTGCATCTCGTGGAACTTCAGAGCAGAAGCATGGAAGATTTCATCCGCATACTTACGAAACGGGTTGACCATTTCTGCGCCCTTTAGAACGGTCAGGTTGTGATCATCAAATAAGGAGACTGCATGTAGAAGTTGCCAGAAATCGGCGAGAATGACAAGTGCTTGTCGAAGGTCATCCATGTCGAGACATTCAAAGGAGTTGCGATAGGTCTCAGATGTGTTGTCAATCTTCTTCAACAGCTCATCGACAGCGACAATACTGTCCAGCACAAGGAGCTTTCTCTTTTCGGAATCCACACGTGCAAACGAGTCGCCCTTGAGCTCTCTCAGTGTCAACTCGATGCTCTTCAAATCAATCGATAAGACCTTGGGAGGGTAGTCGATGGCCTCGTAGGCTTCACGTAGTCGTTTCCAGAGAGACAGACGTAGGGATGGTGAAGAGTTTGCCAGAAATTCGGACAAGACATCTGCACTCGATTGGCGAGAGTTTGTAGTAGAGTCTTTGGTACCAACTGAATCCGGTTGGACATCACTGTCAACAATCTTGCCGTTTGGCAATGTTTTGTTTCTATAATGTGTTTCTGTCATCATCAGAACAGGCTCCAGTCGTTCAATCAGATCCACAGCATCTGCATTCTCGCGGTTAAAGATGCTTAGGAAGAAGTCCATCGTCTCGAGTTTTGTGATCTCTTTTTCGGCCGCAGTCGCCGAGAGCTCGCGCATTGAGGCGTTGTTTGGCAGCAGAATCACAAACTTGTTGTTGCTTGCGACTCTTCGCAGGTCATGTATGCATAAAATGAGGTGTTCCCGGCTGACATCTCCTGCAGCACGCATCTCGAATGTCGATGCCCACAGGTGACGGAGAGCAAGGATCTGTCGTCGAGTCCCAGAATTCGTTGGCTCGAATAGGAATTTGGCGAATGCACGTGTCAAAAGGCCCCATTGTTCGACTTGCAGCTTCTGTTGCATACGTTTTGCTGGTTCAGGTACGTTCTGCGGGTTGACCATGTCGGTGTAAATATCCAGGTGCAGTTCGTAGAGACTTTCGAGCGAATCGATGTACGCAAGGTCTTCCTCGCTTACTTCGCCGTTGCCGTTGCGCATCGACGCGTCCACTCGCAGTAAGAGCTCGTCTGCCTGAGCGGTCATTGACGGCAACAAGAGGTCGTCAATGCTGACAATGACTTGTTGCAATACCTCCTTCAGAGCGTCTGGCCAGATGTGGAGGACGTAGCTTGATTCGTTTTGGTCGACGAGTCCAACTTTCTTGCCAACGTGCGAGTCGACAAGACACGACACCCAGCCCGCAGCTGCTTCCGCGACACTGAGCTTCAGACTCTCCACGAGCTTCACGAATTGATCTACGCCTTCGGTAAGATTCACAGGGGTTCCAGGTTTCGTCGGAGATGCAGAGCTCTCCAGAAATGCAGCGAGCCCAGTGTCGCGTGTGTTGAGGGATGCGTCTTCCTGACTTTCTACTGTGTTCAGACGAGCGGTCTTCTCGTCATCCCAGCTAAGCATCGCCCCATAGAATTCCCGCATAGCCCTGCTAGCGGAATGTTGGTCTGAATTTGATCATCGGCAAGTATACGGCGTAGCTTTGTCGGCTCATGGAAAGCGTCAATCTTGGCTTTGCTGCAAATTCCTTGAAGGACTTCATAGAGGTAATTTTCGCTCTGGACGCTCTCCCATACTTCGCTGCTGTTCAGTGTCGACGAGGCGGCAGGATCATTTTCGCCGTTCACACCGTCACCAAGGATAGATTCGCGAGCCCTTATGCGTTTGCTTCTACTTCGCCCGCCATCTTCCTGAAGCTCTGCATCCAGAGTGGAGCGCTTCCGGCTAGGCTGGTTCTTCGGCATGGTTGAGTCGTCAGTAACGGATTGCACATTTTCTTGGGCATCGCCATTCGTTGGCGAGTCTCTCATCGGGAGATCGACCGGCTGATTTTCGACTTTTGGCGCAATGAATCCATTTGCATCGCTCGTGTTAGCATCGACTGGTACATGATCGCCAGCATCCTGCTGCGTAGTAGTATTGCTAGTTGTACCATTGGCAGTCAGGGACTCTGCAAAGACGATGCGAACGGATGATGCGGGCTGAGGGGCGACCTCGCCTTTAGCCTCAGCCTCCAGACGCTTCAGAATAGCAATGCCGACTCCTAACCAAGACCGACTTCCTGCTTCTAATGTTATCACAGACACGGTCTGCGTGATACAGTCCGATCCGGGAAGCCTGTCCGGTATAGATGGATACAATCTGAGCTTGTCCTTGATTTGTTGTGGTGGCTGTGAGCGCTCGGCAGCAAGTGGCAGAGGCTGATTCTTCATCAGATCATCGTGAAGATCTCGCTGGAGCTTCCTCAGATCATTGCCAGTCAAGGTGGCCTCAATGGAGGGCATACCCAGAATCTCATCTGTACCATCTTCTAAATCATCTTCTAAAGCGGACTCGAGGCAGAAGCGAGAAATGCGATCGCTACCCAGGGCGCGGCTGATCTTCGCAGCGCGACGCCAGAGGTCCAAATCCAACTCATCCTTGTCGAGCGCCTCAGCAAAGTCGTCCAAGGCGTGCCGTGCTTGCTTGAGGATTGCTAATTGGTGATCTTGACCTGGACCTATCGTCTCTGCGGCAGTTTGGTGTATCTCTTGAATTTGCGATTCCAAAGCCTCTAAGTATAGCTGACCGCGATTCTTGTAGCTGAGATGCAGGATCTGTGGCAGCGTATTGGAGCCAGTTTCTACACCTCCTTGGGCGCCTGTAGCCGAATCGCCCAAGTCGACGAGATAGGTGCCGTACTTTTCATTCTGATCTGCGAGGGTCTCTGCGCGCGTGTATTCGGACTGTGACTCTGGGTATTTGAATATCTCGGACTTGAACAGGGCGTCGTATGCATCGCGGGCTTCTTTCTGAGAGCGCGGGCCTTGGGAATGGTACTTGAGGGCGATCCAGTAATCTTTCAGAGCTTCTTCTATTTGGATTTCCTTGATGTCCTCGACCTCGCTGTCTGAGGAGTCATCGGACTCGATGTTTAGGGCTTTGAACGAGGCCTTGAACATGTTAGCGAGGGTTGAGCGAGTGGCAGGAGATTTTGGTGGGCCAACCATCGCCGCGACATCGAAATGCAGCTTCCGCGCATGGATGTGAGAATGGGTGATGTTCAGGTGAAAGACGTGCGGGGAAGAGACGGCGAGAGAGCAGGCGCTTCAGGGCAGAAGGAGCAAAGAGTGTAGAAGTGTGTCATGACGCGCGCCGTGAAGTTGTCGGCGCTCAGACGCGGAGAGGGAGCGAACGGCGAACTGTCGCTGGCAGATCCGCGACTTGCTTGGCCCCATCTCCAACCAATAACACGTAATTAGGGCTTCAGCCCGCCGCCCGTCGCTGTCCAACCTGCCATCTCACAGTATACAAGCGTGACAAGACGAGCTTCATTCATGCAAATTTTGTACACTCTGACTCGACCTAAATATTGCGACCACCAGTGACTTCAATCGTCTGCCCATTCACGTACGAGAAGAGCGGTGAGGCGACTGCCAGAATGGAGCTGCCAGCCTCTGTGGCCGTGCCTGGTCTGCCCAGAGGGATGTCCTTGAAGCCGCCCTCTGCCGACTTGTCCTTCTGTGCCTGCGGTATGCCGAGCGCAATCTTCTGGCCATCTGGCGTCGTCACAAAGGAGCCCAGCTCCTTTGCGGCCGTCAGACGCGTTTGGATGTGGCCAAAAGCAATGGTGTTGCAACGCACGCCAAACGCCGGTCCCCATTCCTTCGCGATCGCCTTAGTCAGACCAGTGACGCCGGCCTTTGCGAATGCATAGTTTGCCTGGCCTGCGTTTCCGTGCGTGCCAGACGTGCTGCTGATGTTGATGATGTTCCTAGGCTCGCCGTCCTTGACGCGAAAATAGGGCGCCGCAGCACGGATCAGCTTGAAGGGCGCAGTGCCATGCAGCGCAACAATGTTCTCCCACTGTTTGTCCTGAGTCTTGTGAATCACACCGTCCCACGTGTAGCCAGCATCTACAAGGCCCGGGGCGTTAGCGCTGAACATGGCCCACGCAGCCGAGACTCACTATTGACAATGATGTGGAGCTTGCCGCCACCAAACTCCGCCGCCTTCTTGACGAGCTCGTGGTGGTAGGCATCATTAAGCATATCGCCCGCGACAGCAATAGCCTGTCCACCACCCTGTCGGATGCTGTTTGCGACATCTTCGGCTTTCTCTGTGGCTGGGATAAGCTATCGTGTTTCACCCGGGTGGGGGGGCGCTGCGTACTGGCGTCAATATCTGAGATGACCACCTTGGCTCCCTCGTTCGCAAACAAACGAGCAGCTTCGGCTCCAATCCCCTGTCCGGACCCAGTGATGATGGCAGTCTGGCCTTGCAACAAGCCCCTGGGGAAGTTGAGGTGGCCAGCGATCTGATCGAGTCGTTGCGACATGGTGTGGTAAGAGATGTGGAGATTTACTCAGTGTGCTTCAATCTAGGTGCGCAGGGATGCCGATCTGATATGCTACAGAACTGTGGCTGTCTAGATACTTCTATGAACGTCTCGCCCGACGATTATGTCGTGGTCGCCTGGCATCTTGATGCCGAGATCTTTCCACTGCCACCCGCGCTAACCTCGGTTAAGTGAGCCCTACAATGTCTACCACGATGCCCATGCAGCACGCTGTATCACCAGCCATCTCACATGCCTTACTAATAATGCGCCTTGCAGACAGACATGACGTCTCCGTTGTGATGGAAGTCAAATGCTTTGATCACCCCGGTCAAGTGCACCACCGCTGCTACAAGCACAAAAAAGTGAAAGATCTGATGCGAATGACCCCAGATGTCGTAGTACCCTGGATTGTACCTTTCAGGTACTCTAGCCTTTGGACAGTCAGCGTTCTGCTACTTTTTTGTTCTCTCTCTCTCTCTCTCTCTCTCTCTCTCTCTCTCCATCCATCTGCACTAGCGAATGAGAGCAGGCAATACTTACGACATAGATGCTAGCTCCAACAATGTACAGAGCTCCCTGCGATACCAGCCATGGAAGTCCAATGAGCTTAATCATGCCATCGACGCCATACAAGCTGACCCCGTGGATGACGGGAAAAACAGCGCTGAGACCCATGGCTACGAACATGCCAGCTCTGAACGGTCTGTATCCGGGGGTTCTGAACTTGGACACCACAGAGACCATGGCACAGCCCGCTCCGATGGTGGTGATCTGTCAAACGAAAATTGAGTCATGGTCAACGATATTGAGCGCGCGCGCGCGACCCATAACTTACCATTGCCCAGTAGGTCGTAACAAGCTCAGGGCGACAGGCAAACCCATAGTAGATACTCGGAATAAAGCTACCCCAGATCAGGGACACAATCCCGAGATAGTCAAGCTTGTTCCCGAACTTGGCGACTTCGGGAGAGTGATTCGCAATCGTGTGAAATGTTGCGCTCATACCCAGGCAGCCCACGGCCCCGAGGAAGAAGCAGCCAAACACGTAGACATCATTTTGATCTGCGTATGCGTATCTAGGGGCAAGCATAGAGTAGAATGCGGCGCCGCCAATGGCGAAGATGATGGCGCCAATCAGATGCGAGTAGATGTTAACAGACTCGTTGTGAAGATAGCCCAAGCTTGCCCAGGACTTGACCCAGGAGTTTGAGGGAGTTCGGTAGCCAGATTGGATGAAGATGTTGTCCTGTTGCCATTCCTCCAGTTCATGCCAAGCTTGCAGAAGAGACTTCTTCGCTTCCTTTGCCGTTTTGACAGCGGTGTCCTTGATGTCTTGAACAGTGTCTGCTGAATCCTTCTCCAGGACCTTCTGCCGAGACATGACAAGGGGGATGGGTGATGACCCCTGTGGAATCACTTCAATCCTTGCAGGGATGCGAGACGCAATTTGCATGCAGTAGGAAGACGAGGCGTTCTCTATTCTGGATCCCGGCAGGCGTAGTGTCACGCTGAACACCGTTGCCTAGAAGTCGGCAGGCTCAATTTCTGAGAAGGGCCGGAGCAGCTACCAATGTGGAGGTCAGGTACGTGGTGCCTGTCGCAAGGCAGGTCCTTTGGAGGCGAAAGTATTTGGCCGAGCCAAGAAGTGGCTGCAGGCTGATGCTGGTGAAATGGACTCGACGTTGCGTGCATGCTCGTAACGTCCACTTCCAGGGCACTGTGGAGTTAAGGTTCGTTACCGAATGATATGGCATCACGTGACAGCATCTTTGCTTGGTGCGCGAGCGCCCACCTGGGTTCTGTCAGGTGCTCGACCTGCCTCCCTCGCTCCTCCTGCAGGGACCCACGCACTCCACAACCACCAGCCCCAACCAGAGTGCCCCCAACGAGCGCACCACTGCTTCACTAACATGGCGCGCAATGCCAGAGACGGCCGTCTCAAGCCAGCAAATGTGCATCCTCTTGACGAGATGGGCCTTCCATCCAAAGGCGAGAAGCGGTACGCGTCGAGCAACGAACCCTCATGATCCCCATTGTAGAACCGTCCCTCATTGTTTACCTAAAAGCCTGAACAACCCCCAGACACAAGAGCAGTACTTTTCGCAAATCCTGACGTATGCCGCGTCGTCAGATCTGAGCAGGACCCAGTCAATGGAGTTGGCGGACACGCTCTCCAATCTCCGCGCTGGCGACGCACAGACAGCAGAAGATGGCGCGAGCACTTTCATGGATTCCGCCTCGTCGAAGCACCACCCAAAAGTGCTGTTTGCTCCAGGACCAGAGAGCAAGGACAGCGTGCTGTTGGCGATGCGCAAGCTCCGTGAGTCACTTGTCGCAACACGCCGTCGTGATGCCTTTGCCCGCCGCGTCTACCTTTACGTGATTCGTGTTGGCGTCCAGCTATCCGACATGGGCCTCTACCACGCGGCGCTCCTCCGATACCTACAGCAGCTCTCCCTGGACTCCTTTCGCTCCGTCACGGCGAGGTCAGGGGCACTGTCTGGACCCGCGACTGAATCCAACGACCTTGCAGATGACCGTGAATGTCAGATTTATCACGCTCTAGACTTGATGTGCCGACAAGCAGACACGGGCCAGGCTATCGTGGTAATTGGCAAGTACGGGCTTTGGGACAGTGTAGCTGGACGTACGGCAAGGCAATTGATACGGGGCAACTACCACGGCATCTGGAAAGCTTGCGAGGAGGGATCGTATGAAGAGAAGATGATGTTACGCCATTCATTCTCGCAGGTGCAGCGACGCGTGGCAGATTGTTTGAAGAAGGCTTATATTAAAGCTGACGTCAGGTTTGTTGCGCGATGCTTAGGTGATGATGACCCAATCACAGTGAAGAAGCAGGGTTGGCATACGGAAGGGCAAATGGTACTCTTCCGCCAACCAAAACCGCAGTAGAGCCGGAGCGCGATCCTGGCGAAGCGCCCTCCTAAAAAGAACTTCTGTCGTGGATGGATGGGTTAGATTGGACAGGATACGTACCAGACTTGTAACAGGTGCTTTTTTCTGGACATGAAAGACGCTGAGGATCCTAGGAGAAGAGTCATTGCGATAGAGTCGGGAAGGAGGACTGTCAGTACTTTGATACCTGTGCCATCAGACATGGCAGACTGTATGTTTGGATATGCTCTCGTACCACTGCAACATAGCAGCAATAAGGAAGGCGCAGCTGCCCCAGACGGTTGAGATTGCTGCTTGACGTGGTGCCCAAGGGATGGCGAGGAGTCCCAAGATGGGACATAGAGTGAAGCCAACGGCACCTATCAGACTCCATACTCCGACATGCCAGCCAAGAGCAGATGGGTTAGGCCGGTACCATTGTACTTGGTTCTCTATTGTGAAAATACTTTCGGACACGAGAAAGCCAACGGCTCCAATTATTTGAGGCGCGAAATACAGGCCAGCGGTGGCTCCAGTGGACAGCTTGTTAAAGACTCCGGGCAGAGATGCAAAACTTGCAACGGAGAAGATAGTACTAGCCAATAGCTGGATTGCACATGCCCAAAAGCCAAGCTCATGGCTGTAATGCGCTCGGAGCTCATCCCAGGTAGGGCACCAGGCGAGGGGACGCTCACAGTAATTGGCAGTCAGACGCTCTTTGACGTGATGGTGGTGTGAATCACGATAGGGAGATTGCCTGGCAATGAGATTGAGTCTGACAGGCGACGCGTCCTGTGTGCTATGATCTGGGGAAGCGGCTGGACGAGGATTGTTGATATGGCTGATAATCTCAGGCAATGTCCGGGCCTGCGTTCTAGGATGGAGCGGTGGAAGCGAGTCATTGGATTGGATTGCGCCATGCGGTGGGTTGTGCTCCAGCTGCTAGCCAAAGCAGCCGGAACGGTCTTCGTTGACAGCCTCGAGCAGGGCCAGGGCGGAACCTACCTCGAAGAATAAGCAACCGACGAGGGCTGTGATGCCACTAGCCACGAGCGACTCACCCGGAAAGGTCGCATCGGGAGAAATCAGAGGCAGCAGGACGAAGAAGGAATTGGCGACCCAGACGAGCGAGCCAAGCGTAAAATTGATGGCAACCAGAAACGACAAGTCCCGGATGGGGAAACTGGTGAGCATTTGTCCGATCCCGCCAAGGACGGTCCTGATGAGCGAGCAGGAAGCTGAAATGTCCCTGCCGGAATCCTGTGTTGATTGTACCTGCAATACATGCCGGCCCTTGCGGTTGTCTCGAGCAGACCACACGTAAGCGACGCCATGTCGAATCGGGACGAGGGCGCGTGTGGAGTTGAAACGCTTGACAGGCCCGCAGACCGAGTCAGGGCTGTGCGGCAACTGTCGCAAGAATGGGGAGGCGGCATGGTTAAGCTGCTTATGTCGATCCATGGTGATGTGTAGATAACCGTGCAAGCGAGCGAGTCGTGGGGGGCGAGCCTAGGGATGTCTTTAGAGATGTAGCGTTTCACACGCGCCAACGCATTCCAGCACGACGACAAGCTTCCACAGAGGATGGAGGGACAGGCGGAGGACGTTGCGGTGGAGCATGGCATCGACCCGAGACGCACTTGCCTCAGCTTGGCCAACGGTGGCTGCGGGTTGCAATTGCCTCAGAGCGGGCGCTTAACGCAAGTCTATTACATTGCATGTGGTCAAGACCCATCACACAGCAGCCGGGGTGGACAATACACGGGGGAGGCCTTGGGGAGGCTTGGGAGGGCCTATGTCATGGCTGAGTCAGGTGGGTGGGCCTCTGAAGGGCGGCAACTTTGAGTGGACTATGTGGAGTGCATCGGTTTCAGTCGTTGCAGTCGAGGGGCTAAAAGAGGGCCGCAGGCGGGACCCAGAGGGGAAAAATCACAGAGCAGCCGCTGAGGGCAGAAACAGTGCTGCCTGGTTCAGAGGAGCACGCGACCAATGGTCGCAGGTAGGGCAGTGGGTAAGGAGCAATGTGAGCCATCGGTGGCGAGCAGACAAGCTCGGACAAGGACGTGTGGGAGGGGGGGGCCAGTGGAGCGGTGACGTGCAGCGATGCGTTCGCTCGCACAAGCAGGACAAATTCAAGACAGGCGTGACAGGGCAAAGCGCTGGAGTGTGCATGGAGGGTGGAGCGGCAGAAGTTGCTGCTGGTGCTGCCTGAGAAGGAGTGGGTGCCTCAGGGGAACCGGAGTTCACCAGACGCACGAATCAGCCCGCAAGAGCTGATTTCCCGAGGGCACGTCCAAGCAGCCAAGTGCAGTCGAAACACGCTGTTCGGAAGAGGCGGACGAGGGAGTGCATTGTCCCCGGGTCCCAGCTCCCAAGTCTGCGCTGTCGCACCTGACCTGCGGGTGGGGACGAGTGTCTGCGGTGCAGGGAGGGTGGAGGGCAGGATGGGGGCGACACACAGCCACTTGGGTATTATTGTTAGCAGCAGCACTAACTTTGCAGTAGAGTATTGTTATGACGAGGTGGGCAGGGGGCGGCGGGCGGCATCACGGAGCAACAGGGGGCACGTAACGAGCAGGGCGATGCAGCTAGCTAGCTGCTGTCCATGTTCGAGGATGAGTAAGGAGGACGACGACGACGGCGAGGGTGAGGAGGGCGGCTAGGTCGCAGGGAGCGTGGGAGGTGATGCGCTAGTGGGTGTGGACGGGTGTCTGGCTGGGGTCTGGGCAAGTCTGTGAGGGCGAGGGAGCGTCATGTCGGCGGTAAGCACGGCAGCGACAACTTATTCTTGGAGAGCCAATCACGGGGGCGTGGCGAGAGCTGGCAGGACCTGGCAAGACCTGGCCTGGGCGGGCGTTGCAGCTGCGGCCTGCGAGTTGCGACCTGCGACCTGCGACCTACGACGAGGGAGAGGCAATTTGCTTCACCGCCGGGCCGCCCAATCAGCGTCGCCTGCCCAAGCCGCATCCGGGCTGGGCGCAGCGTGGGCTCAGAGCACTGGCGTGGGCTGTGTGGCTCCCGGCGTTGCAAAGAGCTGCCAATCAGCGGCCGCCGGTGGCAGGGGTGAGTGGCCAGGCGGGATCGCCAGACACCCCTCCACACGCCCACACACGGGCAAAGGCTGAGAAAGGCGCTGCTCGCTCATCTACCGGCCTGCCTACCCTACCGCTGGTGACGAGTGGGCATCCGCCTTGTCTGTGACGAGAATGGAGCGGCGGCGCTACTGCTCTAGCGCATGCGGCCACGATTCGACGTTGCGTCTGCCGCTCAATCTCGCCTGCCGCTGCCACTAGACGCTATCCAGCACAAGGTTCTGCTTCAGCCCGAGCCGCCTGGTGACTTGACGCGCAACCAACGCCGCCGTCAATTTCCAGTCTTCATTCGCCGGGGCTGATCTTTGTACTAGGCCCACGCCTAGCCCGCATGCGATCGTCGCCTGCGAACGCATCGCCAAAAGTCTACCAAGTCATCCCCCAAAGGCAGGCCCTCCTCCAACCACCACCCCAAATCCACCACCGACATATCTGCATCCCGCCCCTCCATTATCCTCTCTCTCGCTCCCCCCCCTGCACGCCAGCCCTCACCACCATGGAATAAGCTGCCCAGCACCCACATATTATACATCGCCGCCCCCAAGAAACACCATCTAATTTTCCTTGTTGCCTCCCGACCTCCGTTCGTCTCATTTCCTTTTGCTCTCTCGGCCGGCACTTTGATTCACCTCCTCCTCCCTTCCTTCCTTCCCACAACGACATGCTCCCAACCCCTCCACCCTCACCAAAGCTGCCTGCTGCCTCCTGCCCACCTGAAGACCGCCTCGGCCACATTCTCGCCGACCGCATCCAGCTCAAGGGCATCCTCGGTGCTGGCGCCTACGGCGTCGTCTACACGGCCGTCGACATCCACACCAGCACCCCCTATGCAGTCAAGGCCCTGAACAAGGTCGGCCTCGACCAGCGCCAGCGCAAGTTTCAGCAGCGCGAAATCGAGCTGCACCACCGCGCCAGCCAGCATCCCAATGTCATCTCCATGGTGAAGATTCTGGATTCGCCCGACTGCACCTACGTCGTTCTGGAGTACTGCGAGCTCGGTGACCTGTTCACCAACATCACCGAAAAGGGCCACTACGTCGGCAACGACGACCTTGCACGCTCCGCTTTCCTGCAGATTCTCAATGCCGTCGAGTACTGCCATTCTCTGGGAATCTACCATCGCGATCTGAAGCCCGAGAACATCCTTGTCACTGACAATGGCTCGACTGTCAAGCTGGCCGACTTTGGTCTGGCCACCACCGACTACCTGTCCACCGACTTTGGCTGTGGCTCGACCTTTTACATGTCACCTGGTACTGCCCCTTATCTTCCGCTGTTTGACACTATCAAAGAAAATAACTCTAACCGTCTCACCAGAATGTCAACAGCCTTCACCGAAGCCTTTCTCATGCTACGCAACCGCACCCAATGATGTCTGGTCTCTCGGTGTAATCCTGGTCAACCTGACCTGCGGGCGTAACCCCTGGAAGCGTGCTTCGCCGGATGACTCAACCTTCAATGCATTCCTGCATGACTCGGAGTTTCTCAAGTCAATCCTGCCCTTGACGGACGACCTGGATTGCATTCTGCGTCGCATCTTTGAGTGCGACGCCTCCAAGCGCATCACCATTCCCGAGTTGAGGCAGATGATCCTGAGGTGTCCACGTTTCACAACAAACTCCGCCCCCTCGTCCCCAGTCTCCTCTCCCTGCTACTCACCGGTTGACTGTGGCTCGCCAGCCTCTGCCTACACCTCCAATTCTTCCATGGACGGATTCTGTCTATCCCCTCAGACGCCCGTCACTCCTCAGGACGACCATCACACCTATCCGGCTGCCCCATATGCACCCTACTACCCCGCTGCCACGCAACAACCTCCAGTGCAAGCTGTGCGCCACCACTCTCCTGCCCCTGTTCACATCTCCCACCCTCGGCCACACTACGCATCGCCAGCCCCCAACTCCTGGTATGCCCCCTTCATCCCTGCACTGGACCTGGCGCAAAAGCACATGTCCATTACGCCCTTCTTCGGTGGCGTCCGCGTCTTCTGATTCTCTTCACACTCTACTGCCACCATCGCTATCAACTAAACTGTTTTATTCAACCTGCACGGATACGAAACCCACGGCATCATGAGACACGAAGGAATATCCCCCGACCCGAACCGGAACCTATTTCCACACAAATCTTTCCTTACCCAAAAACTCTCTGGTCACAACCCGAAACAAAGCTTGGTCAGGATGACGCGCCCGGCAGCCCGGGGTCTGCTCTCCGCAACTTTTTCGTCTTGTTGACGGTCCCATCACTTCTTCTCCACAAATTTCTTGTCGACACTACCATACAACTTTTTTATTACTAGCCTTTTTTGGATCAACGTATCTCTTTGACATTTGGCACATGCATCGCAACGGCGTCACGAAATGGGAATGAAGCTGGCAAGCAACTGGTTTATTTGAGGCATTTTCAAACTCCAAGACTGGACTGGAGCGGACATTTAGAGGGCGGTTCCCGCCAGAATTTTTTTGTTTCTTTCCCTCGCCACTTGCTCTGGTCTGGGAACAAGACCAAGAGCAGCGAGGGCGGAACTGGAACGCATAGTACGAAGTCACGAGCATGAAAGTCTTTTCGCAAGCGAAAAAGAAGGATGGAATGGAAGAGAGAATGACCTGTTGTTACATATCTCTCTGTTCGAGACGAGCCTGGTGCCTAGCTACCATGATCTGGTCGTTCGAGCGAAAGCAGAGGTCGTGAATTCGGCTTACTTGAGAATGGAATACTCAGCCCTTGGCTTTCTCGTCTTGACGATACCATCACCTGTCTTTCCACGTGGTTCTGTGTGACTGGCTTGAAATTGGAATTCTTGTCTTGATGCAGTAGGTACGAGAAGGTTGAGGGAGTCCCTTGAGGGACCGGCAGCGCTCCTGCCACGGGTGCAATTATCTAGTCCCCAACTTCTATACAGATGCTAAATCGTCATATTGTTCACTTGGGGAAAAAAGTGAAGACAGGGTGAAGGCAGGGTAAAGCAGTGTTACGTTGACTTGGGGCTTTTATCGCACACGATCCGTGCCCAACACATTACTGTTCCTACAGTGCCTGGGTAAGGTAGGTACCTTAATGTTGGGCCAGCCGAATACATCGTCAGTGCGCGGCAAGTCACAGTCTCACAAAGTGCACATTGACAACGAAACCCACTTGACATACCCACAGCAGTCGGGCCCAGAGAATTGCCTAGACTCGATCGTCACTCCTGACTGTGACCAGCAGAGCCCCGACATCCACTGGGCTGTCGTGCATGCAAAAGTGGATCAAGAAGAAATTTCAGACCAGTACCTAAAGACAGGTGACTGGTCGCCGACGAACAGACGCTCGCGAACCCGCCTCTCGATCGCGAATTGAACAAACACTACCATCAGCTCCAGCCGCCCCTTCAGAGCCCACATACCGCAATCTTCAATTCACAACGCCCGAGTCAACAGGTACAACGCCAGCTAGGCCGCCAGGCCACCTCCACACCAAAACACACTAGGCTAACAAATTGACAGGCCTAGCAGAAAAAGAAGCGAGAAGGCGATCTCATCTTCCCTCAACAATCTTACCCACCCATCAGGATCCAGTATCTAGCATTGCACGGGCGACGCCCAAACCAGTGGGACTGGGACTGGGACTGCAACTCCCCAAGCCACCCTGCAAACCGCACCATACCCAATGCGAACCGCAGTTCGCAAGAAATAAATGCTCGACAGCACAGCCAGCCAGCCAGCCCGCGCGTGCCAGCCCTCTGACGGCAGACCAGCGACCATACCATGCCAGAAAAAAAAATGCGCATGACCAGCGGCTACGCTAGTCAGGCACACTATTGAAGTCAAGGAACCTTTTTGCCCTCCTTCCACAAGGTTGTTGGTGTTTGTACGCTTCTAGCTCTTCTAGACGTACGGCGTTCCATGGCGCACAGTGCACGGCCAGCGGTCCACTGCTCACTGTCCACTGGGAGGGCAAAAGGAGAAAACCCAAGTCACGGGCGCCGTCACCCTCACCTCATAGTCACAGCGTGAGTCTCATTCGAAAACGGCCAAAACGGTTTTTGCGACTAGGTCTCTTCATCTCCCAGGCTCTCGGGGCGGAGGCAAGGTGCAACCGCAGGCGCAAGCTCAGGCACCTTGCCGTTTTAGAGTTACGCGTTCTTACTGCTTGTAGTTTCTTTGTCTCACCTACTAGCGTCTGACCTGCAGAGCCGTATGCTGGATAATCGAGTGTGCTGTCTGATTCCTCTGGTCTTCTGCGCCGCATCTGACTTGGGAAGGGATGGAGAGCGGTTGAGACCGGGGTGACACTGTATACGCAGGGCAACACGACTGTGCGAGCCCGAAAGCAGCTGTCAGCTTGCCGCTTGTCATCTGGGGATCTACAAGACAGCGTGGTACAGCACAGTGCCGTTGAGAAGGGAGTAGTGTCGTGCAAAGCTTGAGCCTCTTGCCGCCCAAAGGTGAGACACAACGGGCGGTGTCGACGAAAAGCCTGTCGCCTGGAAAAGCAAAGAGCAAAGACGCCAACAGTGGAGAGACAACGCCATCGCGTACACCTTACCGTCGAACAAAGTCACGGAAGCGACGTGCCGTGTGTCAGATCCAGATGCGGCGTGGCAGTATAGCGCAATATTGCGACGGGCATTGCAATGGGGGGGCCCGCGCCCTTTGCCCTCGCTTCTGACGGCGCGCACGCAAGGCAACAAGACTCTGTCAAGTGGATCGCAGGGGCCCCACCGTGGTTCCCTGCCCAAGACCGCGAGAGGGAGCTCGAACATGAGGCTGCTGAAACCGCGGCTCAGCAAAACCATCACGGGCGCCTGCAAGGAAGCGCAGCATGGCGCGAATGATCAGACCCATTGCAGTACGCTCCTGACGAATCGCCGACTCGCTTCGTCAGGTGGCAGCAGTACTCTGGGTGGCGCCATTCGCTAGAGGAGCAATCTCGCTAGATGGCAGACGAGAAATCCTGCTACAGCCCACACCAGGCCGCTGGGGGCCGGGGACGTGGACATGCGCCGCGGCTGGTCGCGGCATAGGCAATCTATGGGGCGTCGGCGCCATCTTGGAAGGATGAAATCAATGCTGCTTCTAGACAAGAGGTGAGAGTAGATTGGCTGGCCGGTGAGCACGGCTGGAGATGACATTGATCGCGACTCCTGGCCGGGGTTCTTGTCACACGAAAGCACCGGACAGCACGGGAGGCTGGGGCCAGAGGCCAGTTTGCCCACAGCAGCAGCAAAGGACTTTAGCAAGGCGGTCGCAGATCGCGGGCCTGGTGCGAAGAGCTGCGAGCGAACGCTTAAGCGCCAGCGCCCAGCTCGGGTGAAACATGATCGTGGGCGCCTGAGGCCAGCGAGTGGACAGCAGTCGGCCATGGCCAAACGCCAGACGTTCGCACAAGGATGACGACGAACGCAGTCAGCGCAAATGCCGTCTTGCATCACAGCGTGTCGCGTGAGCAAGATGCCCTTGCTTCAGCATCGATGCAACAATCTTTGCAGTGTGACGTGGCTGGCCGAATCGTCACACTTTGCAAGCAAGCCCGAGGTTCGCATGGCTATTCTTACCTGCGCCTGGAGGACGCGCACACGATCACCAACACCACCATGATCCTTGCGTCTTGATCGATGCGCGTGGCAACATGCGTAAGTCAGTAAGCTGGCTCACTCGGTCCGCATGACTTTGGGCTACTTTCAGTAAGGCCATCCCAGATGCTAACTTAGTCGCAGTCTGCCTTCACATCTTGCATCATGATGAGCAGTTGCTATGGTACGTCGGAAAGAGCCAATCGCGAGCATGCGACGTGTCAAGGTTGGGCGGGTTGGGTGGGTAGTGGCTGGGCTCGCTCTTTCATGCCACCTATCCACACCACCTTCGAGAAGCTCGCGATGCGTCGTCGAAAGGAGCCGATCTTAACCACAAGTGGCAGCCGCCGACGCACCAGTCTAAGCATCACGGCCAGCCCGAAGTGGTGCTGTCGCAGCTTCGCTCCACTCCTGAGCGCAGTCCATTACGACGTCTCTCTGGGTCGATCGCCTGGTGGCCGAGCCAGCCAGCCAGCCCCCTTTGCATCCCATCGTGCTATGCTTTGTCCCAACACAGGACACATTTCACTATACGCTACCATGGCTCACGCTCGTGCTATAGCTAATCTTGTACCGGTCGATCTGTCACCCACGAGTTTTTTTTCGCTGGCTCGGTACGGGCTCGCATTACCTGGTACGGTAGACAACGTCCAACGGTTCTTCGCTCGGCGACTTTGCGAAGCCCTTCATGGCGAACAAATTTTATGCTCTAGATGTGACGGCAAGAGCATGGACGCTTGAGCAGCAGGCTACCCACGGCTGAGGAGCACGAGATTTGCGCTGCCGGCTCTGCCCCCCCCCAGACCGTTCTCTCTTGGACATGGCACTCGCCGTCAGCGACCTGTGAGGACGCCGCCTGGAACGACCTTCAGCGAGGGCGTCTAGATCGGAGGCGTCTCGGAGAAATGCTAAGCGCAGCGGCCTTGCCCAGTGAGCGTGGGCGATAATATTGCCCGTATGCATCATGGCTCTTTGAGCTAGCTCGACGCCATTCGCGTGGTGCGAGCACAGGTGGACCTTGCCTAAGCTGACGATGGACATCTGCCACGTCGGTAGCTTGAAGACTAATGCGCAATGATTTTACTACGCAGCCGTTTCGTCCTGCGATACGCATCAGGCCTGCAGGGATGTCTCGAGTGCAGTGTGTACTGCTTGTACCACGCTCTGTCGCGCAAAGGGTCCATCGATCTTCATGCTTGGAGCTTCACCGACCATTGACATGGCCATGATTGCGCTTCAAGACGAGCCCTGGACCAATACGTGCCAAATCTGCGTCAATTCTGCGTCGGACGAAGAAGCCTTTCGTATGGATCAGGGCGATAGACTACTTCGGTCACCAAGACCAGTTGCCTGCAGCACCTTGGAAATGTTCATGATCAGCAAGGCAGTCTTGAAATTGGCCATGTGGTCCTGCATAATGGTGGCCCTCTTTTTCCAGACCTTCTGCTGCGGTACATGTCCCGGTACAAGTGTGTCTACCTCTGTGACTAGAGCGGACTTTGTCAGTTTTGCCAGAGAAATGTCCGCGAACAAAAGCGAAATGCGGCTCCATCACTCCACTAAGCTCTGTCATCAATGCTCGACGGGCTCGTCGGCTAACGAATGCACCACATCAGCACCATCGTCTCCATGTGGGCAAGTCGTCTCACCGAGTGTCTACACAGCGCCTGCCGTGCAATACGATGGCGCGATTCATCCGAGTTTCAAGGTACAAAGCATAGTCGTCGTACCAGAGATACGGCGCCATGATTGTGCTGAGTAGCGCTTCGGACATTCGGGCGGTTCAGTGACAAGCAGTCGATCTTCCGCCCCACACGTTGTGCGTGCTGGGGTTCAATGCTGCGCAGAATTTCAATTGTCCGCAGAATGTCTCGCCTGAGACGGGTGCGCTGCGGACAGAAAAGCTCCGCCATGGGGCTTGGGCTCTTGCTGCTGGCAATACATGTCTCTGCAATGAGACTGCAGGTATTTGACAAGTAGGCGACCACGTGCAGTCCGCATACAGCGTAGCGATGTTGGAGATACGGCGGGCGTCAATATGCAGTCCTGGCAACGATTGCATATTGATCGTCGTCTCCATGCGCATGGCTCACGAGTCGCGGGCCAATGCGTGGCTGGGCGGTCACATCTCAGACAGGACTGTCACAAAGACGGAAGCACGTCTCGTGCGGCCAAGGACTGCCTGAACGGGTCGGCTCTTGACGTGGACAAGGACGCCATCTCGCTCGGTTGAGGTGCATGTGGCAGGTCCACTGCAGGTGGCTGAGTCTCGACTTTACTGGCAAGTCGGGGGCCGACTCGAGCAGCTTCTCCACATACATCAGTACAAACAAGACACGGCGTGGATGCCGAGGCAGTAGCAGTGGTGTGGGACCCCCGGGCAACTGGCGCGCTGAAGGACGATAGCTGCGCCGCAGCCAGTGCATGGCTGGGGCTTGCATGAGCCTTGCGCCAGACTGCCTCTCGTGTGACCAGGCTCGATGCTCTGCATGCACCAAACCGCCCGTCTCACGATAGTCTGCCCCCAGACGGCGCTCGCAGCCACTGATGGCTGTACTCGGCGGCTTAGCGTATGCATTGCATCGATGAGCGGTACTTGTCTGCAGACACGCTTGCCGTGCTGGACCTGTCTGACGGCAGGCGTATCGGGCGGATCGTCTTGAGCAATCTCTCGGCAGGGCACGCCTGTCCTCGTGTCGTCTGATACTGATGCACATGCGCTTGTGCGACGGACTGAGGTCTGGGGCCTGGCTGTGCGAGGGAGTCACGAGAAGTGGGAAGGGAAGGCCCAGCTCTGTGGATCTCGACTTCTCACGGCCGTCGGACACGTGCTACCACCTCCCGCTCCATCTTCAACCCAACACTCGGAATTGCTGCTGCACACATATGCCGTGCCACCAGCCAATGGGCGTCTTGCCGGGTCGTCAGACCGTGACTGCGTCTCGCCAGTCCCAAGCCAACGTCTCCACTGCACGCTCGGCTTCAAGATGCGTATTGTGTTTGCGAAACACCCGTCTGAATCTCCCTTTTGTGACGTGATGCAGCTCCACCTGCTTTCGAGAAAGGCATGGCAACACTTTGTGGCGAGCTCCGCTGACCCCTGTGGAGAATAGCAAGCGTGCAGTGCAGCTCAGCTTGCCCGAGTACATCGAATGTGGATCAGAGCTTGCGTAGAAGGGCACCGGATCTGACCTCAACGCCAAGGGCTGCACAAGGGCTTATTAGCATCACAGAGAATCCTCTTGGCTACTGTTGCGCGCATGCTAGAAGAGACGCATCCGGATGGCGAGCCGTGCATCACTCACTACCGAGTGTAGCGCACTATCCGAACGAGCGACCCAGTAGCGACCAGTCTGAAGCTGCAGGAACAACGCCTTCCTGCCTCTCGGCTTTGAGGCATGCTTCACTGTACTGTTCCTTGCGTTGCGCCATTCCTGCGCACAAACCGACAGCTCCCGCGCGCAGCAATACCCCGGCCCTTCGACATCAATACGGTCTGTTTCAACCTAGAGTCAATGAGGATGCGCATATCTTCCGTCGGACGCCGCTGCAGAACCTCCACTGCTTGGCTCGAAGCGAAGCATAAACGCCATTGCATGCATCAAAGGATGGAAAATGGCTCACGAATACGATTCCCTTGCACGGGTATTTTCACAGAAAGGCATGGTCCAGGCATAATTCAACCGAGTGCTCCTATCGTAAGCATTTGGACTTGCATGGACTTTTTCCGGTCAATGGAAAATGGACGTTGCTCTACGCCTCTCCTTGCTCGCGTGCCCTCCGAGATGACAGATATCAAGCCCGACAGGGTCAAGCATATCTGCCGATGCCCAGTTTAAGCGTGGAATTCCCACGCTCCCAACGTCGCTGCAGACTGGTTCGAAGCTGCGGCTCGTGTGGCCCGCCGTCTAACCCGCAAACGCATAACGCCACGAGAGGGGCTTACATACTTACGCATCAAGAAGATAAGTCGCGAGGTGCGGACCAAGCAAAACGCCATGGGCTTGCAAACGATGCTTCGAGACGTATTCTACGCACGGCACTTGGGCTGCTGCAAGAGTGAGGGCGCTCGTAGTTCAAGCCACACCGCGTTTTCCGAAATGGAGGCGCATGCACAAGTACCAACATGTACAAGCTCACTCGAGTGGCTTGAGACACGTCTTTCTTCCCCTCCCTTGTCCTTTGTAGGCTTGTACTGTCTGTGTGTTTGTACTTTGTGTACTTCCCCCCATGTTCGTACAGTACAAAACATGGAGTACACGTTTATTCTAGCCCCCTCCCTACCTATCGGACAATAGGATACTTGATTGCTGACCGCAAGTCCTGTCTGTACATACGGGCGTGCAAGTAGCTGTCGCTTACGATGCCGAAAATTGCAGGTGGGAGACATGCAAATACTTGCTGGTTGGTCGGGCGGGCCTTTTTCTTTCTTTCTTCCTTTTCCCTTCCCTTTTATGCGACTCAGATAGTACAAACAGTGGATGCCGCGATCCCCGCAAGGGGACGCGTGGAGGCGATTTTGCATCAGAGGATACATCACGACAGAGGGTATATGTATCACGGCAGAGGAGATGCTGTCTTAGGGCACAGGGACTGCAAAGAGGAAGGAGCTAATGTTTTGACTGAAAAGTGTAGGTTGGCTTGCCGACCGGGAGATTCGGACTGACACGTATGCGCATGATGAAGCTGCGGGTTGAGCGAAGGTCTGATCGATTCAGTGCAGACGCAGGCGTGGAGTCGGTCTCGTTGAAGCAGCTGTCTCCGAGCTCGCCGACGCGTACTCAGAGGGCGCTAATCCTGCTGGAGTAGCGACTCACGTGCGCTAACACGTGACCTGGAGAAGTCGTGGACGACGGCACGTGAGTGGGGTCAATTGAACGTCGCTTCAGCCACACCTGACCACCTTCCATGTCCGCTTGTTTATACTCCATCTCCTAGCACCGCTTGCACGTTATATCACAGCATCAAGCACATCCGCAAATCTCAACAATGACTTGCTGCGTCATACGCAGCATGTGCCACACTACCTACTCATGATATCCAGCCCATCCTCGACAAACAGTACATGTTCAATACCTCCATGTCCACATTTGCGACAATTCGATGCATAGCCGCGAGCATTACAGTGACTGATGCTCCCACCCTTCACCCAGCCTAGACCTAGCACACCTAGGAGGGATAGCAAAAGGCTCATGATGAGACATGCGGATTTTCCCATAAGCAACGTCAAGTCCAGAGAAGCCAGTCGACGTGAATGCAGCATGCGATGTCACTGCTGCGACAAATAGCATCTAACTTGTGAGCGTGAGTCTTTTTTCTTTCTTTCTTTCTTTTTTTCTTTGCAGCTTCTTCCATTCTTTCCGTCTCTACGAGGTGCGAGATTTGCAGTAGACTGTACAGAGTAAGGGTTACAGCGTATCTCGGACTGTACAGCATATCTAGATACCCACCTCAGTCTACACCACAGCCGTAGGGGAAAAAAGGTAGATTCCCAAAGTAGGACGCCACGATATGCATCTCAATAGGATACTTTGACACCTTGGGGAAGATGATACTGCTTGTGCATAACGAGACGCAGCACGACATCAATGTAATACGAAGATACAGTAACAAGCATGCTTCAAGCTCCTAGCCCAGGAAGCCGGAAGCTAGAACTCCTCCCCGAAGACTGGGAATGAAAACGAAAACGAAAACGAAAACACAGCACCAAGCATACAAAGACAAAAAAGACCCGAAAACAAAAAGACACCAGAATATTCCATTCCCCCCTAGCCTTTCGACAATATCCTAGCTACAAGTAGCGCAGGCGGTATACGTCTCGGCATACCCCACGCAGCTCGCTACAGAATTCGTATCCCCATCATCCTCGCCAGACGCATAGAGTGTAATTTCTTGCGCGCCGTAGAGTAAATCGCGTGGTAGAGTAATATACTACTTACGTGCTCGACATCAGCGATGCCTCCCTCGCACTTCCCATCCACTTTTCATGCAGCGCATCATAGCTAATCATCCCGATTTGAGATTTGAGATTTGTGTCATGAATAACGTAGATGGATATGCGCCGCCAGTTTGATATTCATGATATCAGATGGAACTTGATTTAGCTAGGGTTAACGGGGAGATTATATATTAGGTTTAAGATGTTGAATAGTAATATGTGTGCTTTGGTATATCTATGTATTGGCCTGCTCCTTAGTTTAAGTAGCCAGCGAAGCAAAGCAAGAAGCTACGAAGCAAAGCTACGAAGCAAAGAAAAGAAAAAAAAAGAAACCAAAAGAAAGCCAAAAAGGAAGAAGTGATAGCAGTAAATGTATAAAGTCTCCTAGGTCACATATACCAAGCAGTATACTCAACCCAATGTACAATGCGAACAAAAGCACGCATCCACTTTTAATCCATGAATCCGCGCACTCAAGTCACGGGTATAAGAATCAATATTATTGAGATTGCAACGCGGATTATGGCGACGGATTTACCCTGCGAGCGCGCGGATCCAGGCGACGACAAAAAGGAGAAAGAATGCCAGCGCGCTGACGACGGAGTGAGTCCACGGAGGTCAAGGCGCAGTGCAAGGCGGGCGAGATGACTATTGGCGCGGGCGTGAATGAGGATGCTGTGCGCAAGTGGTTTGACACTTTTGGGGGGAAAACAGTACGCTGAGGCTGATGAGGGGTTTGGCAAGTGAGGATCTGACCGGAAATCACCTTCTGATATTGTAGGATTTAGATGTACTGAGATGTAAAGAATGTCAGAGTTCCTTTCTGCCCCTCCGTTCGACGTACTGGAAAGGTCTAAGCGGCCTCAAACTTCTACATCAAAGCGATAGAGGCCTGTCTAATAGGATATTGCACGGGACAAAAAGTAGATCAGTGTTGTAAAGGCATGTGATGGCGTATTTGATGAGGGTAGTAGACTGACGGCCAATTCCCAACCCTCAGCTGAAGCCGAGGGCGATGCATCATTACCGCTTCCCTGGCTAGGGGGTCCACGTCCCAACATTGCACGAACGCCTTTGAAGGCTGCCGAGCTGCCTCCAGACGGCGCTGGAGCGTCCTGCACTTCATAAGTCGTCGCCTCTCCATGCACAATCTCAACATCCTTGACCACAGCCACATTGGTGGCTTTGACGTCCCGCTCATATATTGGTATTGTCCCACCCGCAGTCCATTTGCTCGGATCGGCCCTTCCCTGCGCAGCATCTCGAGCAATCGAGACGAGAAGTGCAGTGATGTTCCCGGTCAGCTGCTGCAACTGGAAGTTCTGGCTTGATGTGCCCGTGCTGTTGGCGACCTTTTCCTTGGCGCTGTAGACGGCGGTGCCGTTCTGCGTCGTGCTAAGCCACGTGCCTTGAGGGCCAGGCCGGGTTCTGCCGCGTGAGGTGAGCTGTGGGGGATCCTCTAATCCAGTTGGGAAGATTGGATAGCCGACTGTGACGATGTCCTGCCCTCTGTCCACGTCACCGGTAAGCGTCAAGACTCCCGTCTGCAGGTTGTTATCGATGCTAGTGTTGGCTCTAAGGGGGTATGAAAAGCTGCGTCCGTACCCGTAGCTTGAAACATCATAACCAGATGCATGCTGAGTAACCAGCTGGCTGGCGCCGCCGTCTGTAAAATTGTTGATGTTCGAGTACGTGTATGACTGAGTCCACGAAGCAGCACGTGTGATGTTGCCGATACGCAGAGTAGATGCGACCTGAAGCTTGCGAGAAACCGAGATGGTCTCGAAGAGGCTGGAATTGGCTCCTTTTGCCGCCTTGCCGACGACGGAACTAAGCGTGATTTCCGGTGGGGGAATCGTGAGCTGCGGCACAGTTCCAGTCGTGACTGAGGACTTGTTAGGGTCAAGGAAGAGGAAGATCTTTCCCGTGACATCCCAGTAGGACCCGACCTCCTCTACGATCTCGCCTTTGCGTCCAGCATCGCTCACGCCAGCAATCTTGATGGCATAGGTGTGCTCTTTGCCATCGCACAACAATGGCAGCCATGGAGAAATGTCAATGATACTCTCGCGAAGGTCAAAAGCGTCAATGCCAACGATTGGACGCCACAAGCCAGGCGAAATACCGCCAGTGAAGATGACTGGGAAGGGCAGAGCAACACCTGCGAGCTTCCCGTCGATGTAGAGCTGCACCTCGCGGAACGGGGAGAAGCCATACAGCGCATCGGTGCCGCTACCAAATGTTTCGGTCGCTGAGGAGAAAGCATTTGTGTACCAAAACTCTTCAGTGCTCTGACCAGTAGCGCTGATTGCAAGAGTAGCAGTGTTGACATTCCTCGGGATGGCAAACGTATTTGTAGCATTCTGTTTCGGGAGTTGCCAGACGCTTGCTTTGCCTGCGGCGCCTTGGCGGGCAGAGATTGGAACAATGAGATCGGGCACCGAAACAGTCTGGTCTGCGTTGAAGAAAGTGGCTTCCAAGGTGGCGTTGAAGGGAGCCGTGTAGGTGGCATCGACAATGTTTCCAAGCTCGAAAATCAACTTCTGGGGCTCTCTGAAGAGTGAGCTGTACTCTGTCACGTCTTTGATGTAGGTCCAGACTATGCCGTCAATTGTGGGTTCAGCAGTCGAGGTGCGCCATATTTCAGTGTCCCCCAGGTAGAGTCTGGCAAGACGATCATACTGACGGCCACGTGCAGTGACTGTAAAATTGAGAGTGATCTTGTTGAAGGGGCCAGCGGGTGGCTTGGTGGATCCGACATATGGAACGCCATAGCTATTTCCAAAAGAGTATACCATCAGGGTCTGCTTCTCGAAATAGTCAGATGGGCCGTGAGGCACAGTCTTGGGCTTGTGGTCGTGGTATCCATCCGTGAGAACAAATTGGCCCTTTTCCTTCTCGACCAAGACGGGTGCATAGACCTGGAATGGCTTGAAGACCGGCTGAGACTCTTTGGCGGCATGCTTAGGGAGTGGCTTTGCATCTTGTGTGACGCTAGCGGCGGCATGGTAGATCAGAGCAATGATCAAGAGGTTGATACTCCTGTAGAGATACATTTTGAGTGACCTCTGGGCCGGATGGTGTCGGTCTGGATGGCGTACAGACGACGTCGGACGTGGGCCTTTGAGGTCCCAGTGACAAGCGGCTGAGCTCATGGTGAGCGGGGGATCCGTTGACTGCAGATCAGGAACATGGGTGATAAGGTGATCCTTTCCACTTTTTACACCTGCCTAAATTGCCAAAGCGGCTCCAGGCACATGTCAGAATGCATGGTCGTGTGGCGGCTGGATTTCGCATTGAGTTGAGGACGAGCTTAATGAGACGGCGATCCTGCACGACGCAGCCTAGGCCTCATGAGGTTGTAGGTGTCATCCACGCCTTCCGGTTCTTGCATGGCCCGTCATTGGTCATGTCTGTCCTGGGCAGACAGAGATATCGAACTGACCAGGATTACCAGGGCGCGCAAATGAAGCTGCCGTGTCGTGTTACAGCGCAGACGGCAGGCGTCGAGGATACAGATGGGAGTGAAGGCGGACTCGCACGAGGGGGAGGTGGGCGGAGGTGCAAACGACGTCGATCGGCAAGTCGGCTTCGCGGACGCCGACTGGCCGAACATCCCCCAGATCTCCCCAGCATCATCTCGGCTATTATTGACTTCGTCCGCATCTATGGTTACGCTGGAACATCTTGTATACATTTCCCCCCGCCGTTGCATGGCTTCACGCGTATACATAGCCCTTGTAAGCTTGGCTATTGGTGTGCTCCGCCTGGAGACGGCCCCAGGATAGCTTGCTGCTCAAGTCAGCCCCAGGCCCTCACTCCTACTCTACTCAGCGCTGCCATCACATGTAGCACCGTCGTCTCTTTGCTGCTTCAGCATGAGTGAAATCAAGGGCTGGGGTCTCGGAACGACCCTAGAAGCGTATTGCTGAGATCTGGTACTCAGTCGTTGAGGCCATTTATCAACCATCACCACTTCCATGAGGCTCCGTTTTGTTTGTGCGTCTGGCACATGTTTATTACAAAAAGCGGCCTCACACGGCCTGCTTCACCTCGTCACATCAATTGCTTGCTTTTCACGCTTCTCGCGCCCATGTATGCGAGGTATATGGGCTGTCGGCGCAGTGCGCTCTTGCCCTAACATCCAAGGCTCCCGTGCAACCTGGACCTTGTCCTTTCTCTACCCTCACTGACCCCATTCGCTCACTCAACACACTCCAACAGCAACTTTATTGTTTTTTTTTACTCACAAAATGCGTTCCTTAATCTACTTCGTCATTTTTCTTGCACCCCTCCTTCGACTTGTCCACTGTCAAGCATCCCTCACCCGGACCTACGACTTCATCATCGTGGGAGGCGGTACCGCAGGCCTCGTCATTGCAAATCGTCTCTCGGAGAATGGCGTCAACAATGTTCTCGTCGTCGAGGCAGGACAGAGCGAGCTTGACAACCCAAACTCCACCTATCCAGATCACGGCGGCAACATGTTCAACACCAGAGTAGACTGGGCGTACAAGTCTGTTCCGCAGCAGTACACCGGTCGGAACGAGACCGAGTTCCTGACCGCAGGAAAGGGCATTGGTGGTTCAAGTCTCATTAACGGTATCCATGTTTCTTCTCAGCTCTGCACTCCCCACCGCTAATCATCCCACTAGGTATGGTGTATCTTCGTGCTGAGGCAGCTCAGATCGATGCCTGGGAGTCCCTGGGCAACACAGGCTGGAACTGGGAAAGCCTGTTTGAGTACTACAAGAAGAGTGAGAAGCTACAATTACCAAGCGAAGTGCAAAGACAAAGCGGTGCCGTCTACGATCCTGGGTTCCACGGCTTTGACGGTAAAGTCAACATAGGATGGCCGGACATACTACAAGTCAACGACTACCACCAAGCAGCTGCAGCCGCCTTTGGTCAAGTCGGGGTTCCCGAAAATGACGATGCAAATGGCGGTCAGATGCGTGGCTTCAATGTAAGTCGGACCTGGCTCCATGGCAGCATAACCTCATGCTTACAGGCAACAGATCTTCCCCAAGGAAATTTCCGCCAATGGAGACATCAGATCCGACGCCGCGAGGTCCTACTTTTATCCCGTTCAGAAGAGACCGAACCTCTTCATAATGTCAAAGACTCTTGGTCTACGACTCATTTGGAACGAGACTAACGGCGCACAAGACGCTGTCGCTGGAGGTGTAGAGATTCTA
The DNA here is from genome assembly GCA_023512835.1 of Taxillus chinensis. NCBI lineage: Eukaryota > Viridiplantae > Streptophyta > Magnoliopsida > Santalales > Loranthaceae > Taxillus > Taxillus chinensis. Next base: position 506,214 of record JAKCVP010000010.1, read on the forward strand.
GATCCACAAGGCAACAAGCACAACATCACAGCCAACATCGAGGTCATTGTCTCTTGCGGCTCATATCGTAGCGCTCCATTTCTCGAGCATTCTGGCATTGGGAACCCAGAAATCCTCACCAATTACGGCATCCCCACGACAGTGGCCCTCCCGAGCGTAGGCGAAAACCTGCAAGACCAAACACAGGACCGCATCGTCTTCTCAGCTCCTCCGAGCGAGAATTCGACATATGCTGGAGCTTCAGACGCAGTCGCATACGTAGACATCGAGGACCTGCTGGGCACCGCCAATACCGCATCCCTCAAGCAAGCCACAAAAAAGCAACTCTCAGACTGGGCAGCCCAGATTGCCGCAATCAACAACAATGCATCGAGCGAAGCAAGCATTCTCCAACTTCTGCAGATTCAACACGATCTCGTCTTCAAAAAGGGCATCACAGCAATGGAGTTCCTGCAAAATCCCTCCGCAAGCGCAAATGGGATTCTGAATGTCTCGGCACCGACCATATCCTTTGAATTCTGGACCACGATGCCCTTTGGCAGGGGTAATGTGCACATTGCCTCCCCCGATCCCACCGTCTACCCGGCCATCAACAACAATTTCTTCATGTTCCCCATCGACACGACCACGCAGGTCGCTGGCGCAAATTTCATCCGAAAGCTCTTCGCCACCGCTCCGCTAGCCAACCTCGTCACAGACGAAGTTCTCCCGGGTCTGGGCAGCGTAGCGCAGAATGCATCCGACGATGTGTGGGGCACCTGGCTCAAGGGCAACTACAGAACGACCTACCACCCCATTGGATCGTGCAGCATGATGCCGCGCGAGAAGGGGGGTGTGGTGAGCGCGCGCACGCTTGTGTACGGGACGAAGAATGTGCGCGTCGTTGATGCGTCCATATTCCCTCTGCAGGTAAACGGGCACGTTTCCGGTACCGTGTATGCTGTTGCGGAGAAGGCGGCGGATCTGATCAGAGAGGATCACGGCTTGACGTATCCTGCTGTTTCACTTGATCTGTTTGGCCTGGCAGATGTTCATTTCTCGTGAGGAGGCATTATTTCGAGGCTCCCCTTTGATCCCTGTTGTTCTTGGTAATACCGTAATAACTAATGGAAAGCCACTCATTCAAAAACAAGTGAGAAAAGGCAAAGTCGCTCTGCAAAGTGCACATTGACGAACTGCTATCATGATCAATTCGACTTGTCTCCCTCGTTTTTCTCAGCAGCTACTCCTTCCACCTTGCCATTCTCACTCGACAACCCAACGACAGCCTCGCCCTCCTTCCGCCGCACAACGCCAAAACATCTCCTCATAATCCACTCCCCGACCCCTTCCCTCTCACTCCCCCTAACCAGCTCCTCAACGCGATTCTCCGTAAACTCAACCTGACGCTCAAACTCCTCCACAGCACCCTCCAAATCCTCAACTTTGCTCCGGTAACTCCCAAGCTCATAGTCCAGCTTCGACGCAAGAGTCTCCACATCCCGAATCGCATCATCCAGCGTCCAGCGCTCATCAGTGATAATCTGCCTAGCCGACGCAGCGAGCGAGGCATGCTCCTGTAGCCGCGGCTGCTGCAGCATCTGCAGCTGCTCCACATCTCCAACAACCGTGTCGTCAAGCTCACTAACGGCATTCACGCGATCCTGCAGCCAAGAGCCCACACAGCGTCCCAGCCGCGCCGTCGCGCGACGCAAATACCGCGCTCGATCCGCAATCAGGACTTCGAGCGCGAGTTGCGCGCGCAAATCTGGCGCTGCTTCGCCCTGCGCTGGGACGTCGAAGTTGTCGATTATTGGGTTGAAGGGAAGTACGGCGTCTTCCGCCGCGGAGAATGAGAGGCGAGGCGCATAGTAGGCTTCGGAGCGCTCTGGCGCTCGTTCTGACTCAAAGGCACTGTAGGATGAGTTCTCGCGTAGATAGATGCCAATGTGTGACGCTGGGCGGTCGTCGATAGGCAGCGTGTCGACGTCTTCGGGGAGCGCATCGGCGTCAGGCGCAGATGTGCCGTTGGATATGATGCGTTCAAGTTTTTGCTCCAGATCGATTGGTGGCGCGAGGACGGGACCTGGTCCCGGGTCGCGGCCTGTGGGACGGTCAGAAGAGTCTTGCGATGCTTCTGCGTCCGGTGACCGAGATCGAGAGCGGCCCTCCTTTGTGGGACTCTGTGGTCGCTGGGCAGACACATCGCCCGACGAAGAATTCGTAAAATCCTTGACTTCGATGCTGGAATCTGGCGGGAGCGGTGAATCTACCGAGGGACGAGCCGAACGCGGTGATGATCCGGCATCGACAGATTTGTTCGGACCGTGTTGACCGCGTATTAACCCCTTTGCGCGTCTTAGCACAGTCTGTTTGGACAGTGACTCTTCCCCAGTGTCTGTCCGGTGACTGCGGAAAAAGCCACGATGATGGGAGTGAGATTGCGTCGTCGGCGTGTCCTGCTTTTCGAGAGGTAGGTCGTCGCGCAGACTATCGATTGACGGCCTGTCCGGCTCCTCGAAGCTCATGCGCGAATCTTCCTTGCCATGAGATCCGAGACCGTCTGAGAAGAGATCGCGTGTGGTACGCTTCTTGCTCTTGCCGTGCCAGAGCCACCTGGCTCGGTCACCTGTGACGAGCTGGACAAAAGCATCGTAGTTGACAGTTTCAATCTCGGAAAGCTTCGTCTTATCCCGACCGACAAGCTCCATGACCATCTCGCCGCCTTTCCCACTCAGCTCTGCCACAGTCGACTTGACCGCCTTTGGTATCTTGAGACCTTCGCTTGTCGCTGCTTTGGCGGTCAGTCTGTGTAGCCTCACAAATGTCTCCCTGTCCAGTCTTCTGGACTTGTGAAGGCCTTGTGACTTTTGAAAATGGGCGATTGCGCGCTTGGTAGCCTCCATATCGAAGACGTCTTTGTTGACAGGGGCATTGAGGACAGCCAGACGGTTCCTGGCTCCAATGAGAGCTCCGAGAAGCGCCGCGACTGTAGTGGGGCCAAGTATTCCATCACTGGGTTCGAGATTGTAATGTTCAGCTCCAATATGTGTCCACCAGTCATTTATTGCTCGTTCGGTCTCGTCGCAGAGGAGGCCATCCAGGTACGCTTCGTCCAGGCAATTAAAGAGTACCAAAGCCATTTGACAAGTTCGAATCAGCTCGGTCACTGCCTGCAAAATTGGTAGTTTGTCACTCAGCTTGTACAACTGGTGAAATTTGGCCTGGGTTGCAGCATTTGGCTCTGATAGCGTCAGGCCAACACGACCAGAGCAGCCCAATCTCTTCAAATCCTCGTTCAAGAAGAAGGGCTCGCGGGCCTTTGTCAAATCACCGTCTGGAATCGCGACGAGGGTTAACGAAGAAGGGAAGCCGCTCAAGTTTGTGACCATCAACAGGCCTAGCGGAGTCTCTCTGCGGCGCGCGTGGTATTGAGACAACGCCTTGAAATAAGTCTTGAGCTTGGGAGACCATGACTTTTCATCAGCCGGCACGCTCAAGATACCAACCTTGATTGTGTGATTCGAGTCGCCAGTGTAAGTGACGATGACGAGGGTGGGATGGTTTCGCGAGCATGCCCACTGTTCTATTGCATAGAGCTGGTACCCCTCGAGCTCTCTCGATCTCTCCAAAACCGTGGTAGTAGGATCATCTTCCAGGTACCGGAACGCAAGGATGTCCGCAAGTACGATTCGATGATGTTTTCTCTGCTGGGAGATGTCCTCTGCTCCCTTGCTCGATGGCGACGCAGTATTGGGAGCCGCTGAATCTATGCCCTTGCGATTCTTGTAAGGTAAAGATGTGCGTATCTGGGGCAGCTCGCGACCGGAAGGCACGGAAGAGTCTTGATGATTCTTGCTCGAGGACATATTACGAGGTAGATAGAGGTAGGATGATGGAGTGCGTTGTGACGCAGGACGGGCGAAGGATTAGCCGCAGTCGTGAGGATAGTCAAATAAGCTGGTTCGCTTTTCACGCATCTTGTGAATGCATGCAGGAGGCGGACGGCTCGAGACTCGCGCCTTCACAAAGTGTTCTCAGGAGCATGCCTGAGACCCCGTTTACAGTAGAAGCAGAGGAAACGTCATGATCACGTGATTTGGAGTCACACTCAGACTTTCTAATACGGTTAGCCTTGTACTTACCATGCACTATGCATGTCTAGGTTCCTTCTCTTGCCCTTTCTCTTTCAATTGATCAGATTGGAATCCATTCTCTATCTGATCAGAATCTGTTACTCAACAAGAGCCTTGTACAAGCAAAGCCGCCTGGTCGAGATCCCGGCGTCGGCCCTTCGTAGGCCTATCACGTTAGTAAGTTTTCTAGAGAGTCACCACCTGGGCACCGTCGCAGAGTCAAATAATCCACGAATTGAGCAGATTTGCGAACAAGTGACACTACCAGAGCAGTACAACGGACTCTGACGAATCAATCTGGCTTTGTCATAAAAGACCGGTCAAAACTGCTGCCAAGGGGCCATTGAAGCTTTTGGAGGAAGAAGGGATGTTGGGAAAGGTGTAAGGCGAATTATGTTGAGTGTAAGGTAATGGCCAGGGCAATATATGATCTCTGCTCATGCACACGCATCGGAACGGAGCATCAGTATCCACGGCCATTCTACCAAGTATCGTTCTAATGCAGCGCTGAGCCAGATACTCCAGTCGGAATCCCGCCTCCCACAGGCATACAATGCCAACGCGTACTCCCAGTGAGATGGGTAAAATCCTGCTAGCTCCCAGTCAATTAAGGTGATTTTTAGATCCTGAGACTCTGCGATTCGCGTGAGGATGATATTCTTAGGTTGGAGATCGCCATGCGTAAATACTGGCGGATGGTGAATGAGCACATGGGGCAGAGCAGCTCGATACAAATCCACCTTGAACCGTCGGTCAAACCTGCTTCTCTCATCAAAATAACATATCTATTTCTTGATCATGGCTTTATTGAGGTCTGCTCCGGTCTCGGAAGGACCATTTATGAATCGCTCGTACTGCTCACCGGTTCAGAATGCGCTGTCTTTCAGTGGGTGTCTGGATATGCTTCCATAGTAGCCAGAGGCCGGAATCTCTCGCAGAGACGTGAGCATGCCGTATAGTTGGTGGCTTACCAGTTGTTTGTTACAGGCAGTGAGGAACCCCATGCAGCTGATAAATCTTCCTCGGGAATTCGTTGCATGATGATGTAGCAAGCTCCTTCACTAACGAACACAGAGTATACTTTGGGCAATCGGACGCCAGTGGCATTGTGGCGAACGGAGATCATGTTCTCGCCCTCCAGAGGATCAACGCTATTTCCATATTTGACGACAAAGTGCTCTCCGACAACAGCGATTTTGCGGTCTGAACGATCCAGTAAAAGGTCCGTGGATGCATGAATACCACGTAGACCAGGTAAAAGATCAGGTAGATCCACTGTGTCCGCAATGTAGGAGAACCGAGCCGTTTGGGCAGCCATGCTATCGTGTGACTTGAGGATGTGGTTAAGAAAGGTGGTGGTTGTTCAGGAAGGTGAGCCCATCGACGATCAGTGCGGAGACCTTCAGAGAGCCGAGATGCAGGCAGTAGGTGCATTGTATGTAATTCTCCGGGGCAACTTTCGTCCTTGGAAGAAGAACTCTCAATTACAAAGTCCGTTGTTGACCAAGATCGGTGAACACTTGCTCTGCCGCATCGTTGACCGTGCCGCACGTCTCCCAACCCAAGACATCGCCTCGACTCACAATGACCACCTTCGCTGTCATTTCATTGCGACAGATTTTCCAATATTACAACGAAAAAAAATACCACCACTTATGGGCGCAGCAGTGGACTCAATTATCGTGGACAAGGGCCTTGCCCAATGCCGGAACGACCACCAATGGTCTTGAATAGTCGCCATTCTTCTCGTATTTCTCAAAATCGTAGTTGTCGTTGAGACAACCATGAACATTTCAGGGGCGCGACCTTCGCCGTTCTTCGCGTCTTGTTCGCCATGGGCATCGTTTTCACGTAGTTTCCAGAGATATTCGAGAAATAGTTTTTCTGGATCGGCCATGCTGTCAATCGATCAAGGTGCTGCCTTCGCCCCCGGATGATTGCCTGTGAAAGGGGTTTCGTGAATATTCAAAATCCATCAGGGCCATTGCTTCAGCAAATATCACACGGCTGACTAGGCTGAATGCTGAGTCAATGCCCTATCTCGAGGACTGTCAATGGCCATCAAGGCCGTACTTGCAGTAGTACAACTGTGCAAGGCACTGTGAACATGGCCCATGCGATCGAATGCCATACTTGTCAACATGGAACTTTTACTCTTCATGCTTCTCACTGATGAATGTACTGCTGAGCCTTATGACTCGCGCATACCCCGCCCAATTGTTGGCCCCCAAGCTTGTATTCGCCTACTTACCTCTTCGTCTCTTGAGACTTGCAAATCTAAGCGTGCAAAGTAAAGTTCGAGTTGAAATGGAAGGTACTGAAGATGCACCACCTGCTTACGCGGACATCTCCACGGCCTCAAGCGGCTCGGCCGGCATTGCAGCTGCGACCTCTTCACTCAAGCAGTCGCTTGGTCTTGAAGCAGACAATATGCAGTGGTACAATCCATCATACGGAACCCTGTCGGCCGACTTGACGACCTTGACAGTATATGAGGAGGATCTTAAAGTCGACTTGCATACCTTTATACGACAACAGCTCTCAGTGCCTCCTCGCCCATTAGTGTCTGTGAAGGGGACTCACGAAGCGCTCGTTGACGGCAAAGCTGTCGACTTCTCAATCATGCTAGACATGACCGCTTACTTTCAGGCACTGGGCGAGGACCAGTACTCGGGGCCCAGGACTCAGGATGACAAGACGCCAGGGTGGGACGGTATAGCAGAGCGCATCAGGGAATACAAGACATCTGACGCCCGACTGAAAAGGTATCGTTTCCCCAGTATGGTTGCTGGCATTTCCCAAGGGCTAACGCGGAGGTCATAGCCTGGTCATAGAACGACAGGTCGTCAACTGGGACACTGGCTATCTGGCAGGGTGTATTCGAAACCTTGTGTCTCACATAAAATATGATGGTAAAGTGGAGATCAGCTTTCCTTCCCGGCATGCCGTGGTGATTGTCAAGCCAAAGGAGAGCTTTCCAGGATGGGCACTAAGACCATTCGTTGCAAGCTCTACCATCAAGCAAAAGGCTCTTTGGTCATATGCGAGCAGTGCAAGTATCAGCACACCAGGACGTCAGGTAACGAAGATGAGCGAGTACGACTGGTGGATGATCTGGCATAATCCAATTCGTGATGCGCTGTTGACTGGAATGAAAGGATGGGTGGGTAGAGAAGCGCTTGTTGACAGCCTTACCTCGCAGAAACGACCGCGAGCGAGCCACAGCGTATGGATGTCAGGGAGTGGAGCATCTCGCTAGGCGTGTGGTGTGCAAGGTGTGGATGGAAGCGAAATGAGAGGCTGCGTTTCATTAATGCGGGAATCTGGGACGGTGCGGAGCTGGCGGAAAGAATCACGGCACGCGGCTGACCTCCGTGCCTTATCGATCGCACCCCACGTGAGGTGCCCTCCACTGCATCATTGCTGCCTCAACACTCTCTCCGCACACATATTGTTTTATTTATCGGCATCTGTCCATGTTCCGAGTATCAGCGAACCCCTTCCTTCGAAGCCGCCAGCTCATCACTGCGCCCTGACCTCGACAACCCACGCTTGTTACGTTCGGCTTCTGAAGCTCCCGCAAGCTTCATGTCAAGATGGAGGAGATAATCAAGGCCCATGAGAGGCTGGAAACGAAGGACAATCTTTCCAAATCAATAGACGACGTCGACAACATCATTGCGCAGCTCAAGAGAGCAAAAGCAGCCATCGCCACGGGTATGTTTTTCACAGCAACCCTTCACACATCCACGCTAAACATGTCCGTGTAGACACAACCATAAGCGCTTCGACCCTGGCTAAGCTCCAGAATCCGGTCAAGCAGAGCTTCGACAAACTCAACGAGAATCTTAAAGGCATTCACGGCGGTCTCGGCAAATATTCGAAAGCTATAGACAAGGTACACCTGCTGTGCCCTGCCCGGTTTGAGCATGCAACTAAACGTCCCTCTAGAAATTCAAAGAGAAGCCCGTTCCTTTTCACGATGACGCACCCGAATCTCGTGAGACCCTTGTCAATCGCGCTATTCTGATGCACCTACTCCGAGAAGGCCACTTTGACGTAGCCTCTGTCTTCGTGCAAGAAGCGAACAATACTTCCACTCCTGCCTCCCCAGAACATGTCATGACCGACGCCCCAGACATGTCGACTGGCCGAGAGCAAATTGAAGATGCGAAAAAGGCTTGGAAATCTGATCTGGCGCCCAACTCGAGCATGTCTACCCAGCTTCAGTCCCAATTCCAAGAGATGTATCACATTCTCCACGAGCTCAAGCATAATCACAATTTAGAGCCTGCAATTCAATGGGCAAACAGTCACAGCCAAGTTCTCGACGCTCGAGGTAGCAACCTGGAGTATGATCTTTGTCGCCTGCAGTACACAACCATCTTTCACACCAAAGGAGCTCTGGCTGCTGTACTGTATGGTCGGTCGACTTTTGGCAAGTTCTCGCGACGCTATGCAGCCGAGACTCTACAGCTTTGTGGCGCGTTAGCTTTCATTCCGAACCTCAACGATTCCCCGTATGCTTCACAAATGTCCAACGACCCCATTGTAAACAATACCTTCAACCAGGCCGCCGCCGCCTTTACATCCGAATTTTGCGCACTTCTGCAACTGTCCTCGGCATCTCCACTCTTGACAGCCGTCACTGCTGGCTGCATCGCGCTGCCAACTCTTCTCAAACTGTCCCAGATTCAAGCTACAGCAAGGACATCTTGGACCACGGCGGGCGAGCTTCCGGTTGAGATTCCGCTCCCAATGGGCTACCAATTTCACAGTGTCTTTGTTTGCCCGGTGAGCAAGGAGCAGAGCACAGACCAGAACCCGCCAATGATGATTCCATGCGGACACGTCATTGCATATGAGAGTCTGACACAACTTTCTCGCGGTGCCCGCTTCAAGTGTCCGTACTGTCCCCAGGAAAGCCATCCCAGGGATGCTCTGAAGATCTACTTCTAGCGCTCATGTCAACTCATGGGTCTCTCCCTCTTTGCGAAGTTTGATTGGTGGTTTCAGCGAGGCGTTGGGAGGCTTTTTCCACAGGTGGCTTGCGTCGTCCGGTACAATTGGGCAAAGCATCGCTTGTGTGTGTCTAAGAATCTTTAGTAAGGTGCGAACCTGCCCTTCTCACTCCTCTCGCTCTTCCTACTCTTCTTGGCGCTCTTCTTCGAGTCCCCTCCTGCATCTAACTTCTTCACCATGTTCTTCCACAGCTTCACGCAGCCGTCTTCTGCTGCAGTCATCAATCTCGACAGTGTCTTATCGAACCAAATGTCCCTGACAACCTCATCGCCATGCACGCCCTCTAAGCGCGCGATCAATTTGATGGAATTCTCGACGTCACGCCCTTGCAATAGGCCCTGATTGAGTTGAATAGTACAGATATCGACTCGAAAGGCGGATGTCTCCTCCTTGTTGACGCCGATGGCCAGCACCAACGACCCGTTAGCTTTTGCAAGCTTTATGGCATAGTCACATTGTAGCCCATCCTTGAGACTCCAAGCTTCGACTGCCTGTTCATTCTCCTCCGGTTCATCCTTTAACTCGTAGAAGCTAATTTTTTCGTCATGGGTGATACATGAGAGTATGCGAAGTCCGTCGGCAGAATCATCGAGCGATAAGTGACTGATTGCAGCTTTGTTGTTGATGGCTTGCTCGACGGCATCATCTTCATCAGCGATGGAAAGGTCAAAGACATTGATCAGGCCATCCGTACTCGCGGAAATGAGGCGATTTGGGTCGCGTGGATCGAACAAGAGGTTTGTGACCGTGTCTGTGTGGCTTTCGATGTACGATCTCGCAGGTTGTGTGACTGACTCATCTAACAGCCAGACATACACCTGCACATCTCCAGGACCTTCCTCTGTATGCTCGGTTCCGGCCGCGACTATCCTGCGTCCAGCATCCACGGCGAGTGCTGAAATGCCTTTTCCACTTGGTGTAGTCAGCGTAAATGTTGGATTAGCGTCTTTGGGGCTGGCGAAGCCTTTGATCGTTCCGTCTCGACCAGCCGTCAATATTGATGTGCCCATCTGGGCTATACATGTCAGGCCTTTATGCGCGTTTCTTTTCTGAGACTGAACAGCGAGGCTCGAGTTGGAGCTGCTGAAGAGGGTCAAGGTATCATCTGAAGAGATGGCCACAAATGTGTCTGGATCAATGGGAGCTATCTGATAGACATAGCCAGCCGGTGTAACTTGTGCATCGGCAACTTGCTTTGCGGTTGGAATACTGCTCATCTTTCACCGCAGACTGTTGCCAAGGGAACTGCGAGTTTTCTAGTTTCCTGACCTAGTGGCAAGGAGTCTGACTTGGTAATTGTGATCCCAGACTAGCGCAAGGGTACATGCAAATCTATCTTGTTGAGAGTTTTGAACAGAGTCTGTGAGTGTAGATACGTTTGGAGCCCGATGGTACGCAAATTTTTCTACTCAAGGCTGCTTCCTCCAAGTGATTAGATCCCACGAGTACGATTGGTCAAGTACTGCAAGACTCCTGAGTCAAGGTTGAAGTGCGAGTGTCTTTTCAAAGTCATGGAGCAGCAGAATCTCGACTGACGTTCGATGCGAGCAGCCTATAGGAGTAGATAAACCGATGCCTCGCCTTTTGTTCCGCTCCAAGCCTAGCGTAAGCTTACCTACACACACAGCGACTGAGGCTCAATGGAGGCCATGCGGATGGTCCAAGCGCGGGGAAAGCTCGCATTTGTCGTCCTGGTGAGTCGTTCTAGACAACCCTTCAACTGGCATTTACATACCTGATTGCGTCGAGTGGCTCCGCATGTACAATTTTGAGCACACAACTTAAACCATGAGGCGATAATCCCAGAAGGAACACCGCGACAACCGGCATCAGCAACAGCAACCGCAGCCATGCCCGCACAACCACGAGCCCTCCGTCCTCTCCTCCGCCAACTTCGCAACCCTCGACTTGTTGCTAGCCCACGCACCGTATCGCTACGCTCATACGCTACAGAGAAGAAGCCTCAAGACCAAAACAGCGAAGAGGACCTAAAGCCAGGCTTCAAAGACCAGCTATGGCAGTCGACTACCGACCGTGTTCTCCGCGAGCGCGCAGAGCAAGAACGCTTCGCAGCCTCGCGCGAACTGAACAACACGTCGGCCGCAAGCCGTAGCTTCGGCATGGCCCTCGCCATCGTCTTCTCCTCCCTCATATTCTACAACCTAGGCAGCATGAAACCCGGCGAGGCTCCGACCAAGTCCACGCTGAGTCTCGACGACATCACACCACCCAAACACGACACATCCACCGGCAATCTCCAAGCAGCCTGGGCAGATCTAAAGAGCATTGTAGGCGCAGAGAATGTGTCCACAGCCGAAGGCGACATCACCGCGCACGCCGGCTCAAGCTGGTCAACCTATGAAGAAGGCGCCTCCGACCGCCCCTTTTGCGTCGTGCGCCCAGGCTCAACAGACGATGTATCGCGCATCATGAAAGTCGCTCACGCCCGGCGGATCCCCGTGACAGCCTACTCGGGCGGCACATCGCTCGAAGGCCACTTCGCCGCGACGCGCGGCGGCATCTGTGTTGACTTCAGCCGCATGGACAAGCTCCTCGCCGTGCACGGTGACGATTTAGACTGTGTGGTGCAGCCCGCGCTAGGCTGGGAGCTTCTCAACGCGCAGCTCGCGAAGCAGGGACTCTTCTTCCCGCCTGATCCCGGGCCGGGCGCGATGATCGGGGGTATGGTGGGCACGGGATGCTCAGGCACGAATGCGTACCGGTACGGCACGATGAAGGACTGGGTGATTAGCCTGACTGTCGTTCTGGCCGATGGGACCGTCGTCAAGACGCGGCAGCGCCCGCGCAAGTCGTCGGCAGGGTATGACCTCACGCGCCTGTTCATCGGGAGTGAGGGGACGCTGGGTCTCGTGACGGAGGCCACGCTCCGGCTTACGTCTGCGCCGCAGAATGTGCGCGTAGCCGTCGCGACGTTCCCCAGCGTCAAGGCTGCGGCAGACTGCGTGACAAAGGTTGTGCGCGGGGGTGTGCCCATCGCCGCGGTCGAGTTACTCGACGACGTGCAGATGCGCGTCATCAACCAAGCTGGCATGACGGCCAAATCCTGGCGCGAAGAGCCCACGCTCTTCTTCAAGTTCAACGGGACGCCCGGCGCAGTCAAGGAGTCGATTGGGCTCGTGCAGGGTCTGGCGCGCAAGACGGGGAGCAAGACGTTTGAATTCGCACGCTCGGGCGAGGAGGCGGATGAGCTGTGGGAGGCGCGCAAGATGGCGCTGTGGGCCGTCGTCGGCGCAAAGCAGGATGAGACGGACCGCGTCTGGACGACGGATGTCGCTGTGCCCGTCACGCATCTGCCTACTATCGTCGAGGAGACCAAGGCTGATATCGTGCGGAATGGACTGCTGGGGAGTATTGTCGGACATGTGGGTGACGGCAACTTTCACACTATTCTGCTGTATAATCAGCGGACGAGACATGTGGCCGAGGAGGTGGTGCATCGGATGGTCAAGCGCGCGATTGAGCTCGAGGGGACGGGCACGGGGGAGCATGGGGTGGGTTTGGTCAAGAGGGATTATTTGGAGCATGAGCTGAGCAGTGATACTGTTGATGCTATGCGCGCGATTAAGAGGGCGTGGGATCCTTTGTGTCTGCTGAACTGCGACAAGGTCATTCGCGCGCAGAAGCCCAAGCCTGGTGAGGTCGCTGAGTGGTGAAGTTCTGGGAGGCATGCACGAAAGAATAATTTGTAGAATATGTACAGCGTTTATTCGCATCTTTTGACGCCAGGACCATGTACATGTCTATTTGCATGTCTGACGGATGCTCTACTCTATCTTTTGTACAACATCTATACCCTTCTTCAACTTCATCTAGACGTTCAAACCCAAGATGAATACCTCCTCCTAATTAGCAGAATTACTCTGTCTCCCCGCTCCGCCAGCAGCCTCCTGCACCCTCGAAGCAAGATGCGTCTTACCAGCATACTGATCCCCCGGCTCGCCCTTGGCCACAGTCGTATCCTCATTCTCGCCCGCGCCCCCACCGACATTCGGCTCATCCGCCGACGGCGGCGCGCAATACCCGGCATCTTCCCCATCGACATCCAGTCCAAAGGGCCGCAGCGCATCCGGCTCAGGCTTAACGTGCATCCATACCTCTTCACTCACCGGCCGTTCCAGCGCCATCTGTTTCCGCTTCTTACGCAGGTCAGGTCGCAGACGCCAGCTCATTTCATGCGGGATGCGGAGGCGCTGCGCAATGTGCTGTGTGTCTGGTCTATGCAGTGTAATCTTATCTTCGTCGTCTGGGACCATGCCCGTCGCTAGGATGCGGTCGTCGAGTTGCGCAGTGCGGACGATGGCGTGCGTGTGATCGCGCGGCGCGACGAGGCTCATGAATTCCAGTGTCGCGTTGACGTTCAGGTCTAGTGCTCGTTTGGGATTACACGTCATCTTCAGCGCCAGGGAGCAAATGTGCGGATAGAGCAGCGCAAAGTCAGACTGGTTGACGTGCACGGTTCCACGGACCGTGAGCAGCCACGATGGCTTCTTGTTCGCAGCCGCTTCCTTCATCAGTGACTCGACTAGCTCATAGTTGGACTTCCAGTACGAAAAGGCCTCCGAGTTGATGGCGAGCAGAGGTAGAGAGATTGGGGTTTCCGCCTCAACGTCTTTGGCTGCGCTGCGCGATACCCCTTCGTTCGCTGGATCCTCATGCACCACCTTGTCGTCCGCAGCACGTACTGCTGCGCCCCAGATGTCGTAAATGACTGCTTGTGAGACATAGTGGAAGCGTTTCGGTTGGCGTATAGCCTCGACGGTGGTCGCTGAGCCAAATGAATGGCCGAGAAGTGTGACATCCTTGGTGAAGAATCGGCCTTTCCACGAGCCCCAGTTTACACCCTTCAAGCCGTGTCTCGACGATCCTGCATAGCCCGCCTGGCGAAGGTTCCGATTCGCAACATATGCTTCGCCTTCACCTTCAGCGACCTTTTTCATAACCATGTAGGCTTCTTCAATCTCGGCGAGGCGGAGAGCAAGCTGGGCGGCTCGAAGATCGCTGTCTACTCCTTCGTCATTGTTTGGCGATGTGTCCATCGGGTTATGTTTGGGAAAAAGGTAGTCGATGTACTCGTACTTTTTGTTCTTGTTGATACCGGTGTGGTCAACGCCATTCATGCTCTTTTCTTCCCTCTCTTTTCGACTTCCCTCGCCAGTCTTAGGATGGTTCACGTATGAACGGGGCGCAGACCCATCCCGATGCTCGACGGACACGACAACAAATCCGTAAGACGCAAGTTCACCACACAAGCTGCTGTACATTGTCCGCGATCCTCCCAGACCATGACTGAAGATCATCAAAGGGAACGTAGGCTCCGGGTCAGCTCCAGGCGGTGGGTCGCCATGCCGTTGTTTTGCATCTGCGCCGTCTTTGTGGAAGTTTGTCGGAGGCGGCCAGTGCGTTGCTAGTGGTGCATTACGATAGGAGGGCAGTTTAGTGAACATGGAGGTCAACGCAAACATGGGCACCGCTGCTGGGCCAACACCTGCGAAATGACCAAAGCCCATGGCTGTTCCGACTCTTGGTCTTGATAGCCATGTCGCGCGGGACCACTTCTTGCTGCCCGAGGGAGCCGGACCGGTTCCTGTCCCTATCGCAGCGGGATAGTAGACTGTCATGAGGACTGTCTCCAGCTGGAGAATATGGTGCTTCTGGCGGGTGATGTTGGAGAAGTGTCGCGGGTTCTCTGCAGGGACCTCAATTTCCATGGTTCCCACCTACTTGCGTGTCAGTAAAGGCACATTATTTTGAGTATGAGCAGATGCCACGGACGCTGTAGGGACCACTGTAGGGGGGCAGATGGGCTTGTAGAAAGGTGAGCTTGTCACGCAAGCTGTAGGGTGGTCTCGACTTTGGCTCCTGGGCGCCAGGAACAGTGGAGGTGGAGCCTCTCATGCGAAGACCATCCGGCCTGTTCTTCTTCCTGGAGGGGAACGACATTGTGGGTGGATTCCTTTTGTGCGACGGTCACCAACGAGAGAGAGAAAGAAAGAAAGTATCACCGCCTCTTGAAGCTTGCACGGCGTTTACAAGATGGGCGACAAGATGGCCTGGGAGTAGTGCTTGACATTTACAAAGAGAGCGTATGGGAGTGGTCACAGAGAGTCGTGAAGTGTCAATGACAGGAACAGTCGTGGTCTGCGAGGTGTGCGTGAGGTCAGCGAGGGCCCGGACGTATTCATTGCGGTCGCAGCCGACGGATCCGGCACAGAGGCGCGAATGAACGGCGTGCAGAAGTAGGGTAGATTGAGATCGGAAAGCGATGAAGATAGCATCGCGAACCCAAAAGATTGGGGCGCGGGAGCTTCACATGAAAGGCCAACCTGCAATGACACACGCCAAGACTTCAGCTCCCGTGCCTGGCGGGAACCTGCCGTGCGTCTCCAACCATCCAGAGTCCATTTCATCTGATCTGCCATTCAGCGCCCAGCAACATTGGATGGCATGAGGAGATCAAGAATCGCCCAGGAGACTGCAAAGCTCTTTGACAAGCTGTCGCCCCGCAAGACAAGGAGTTCACGTGCGCCCAATATCAAACCAGAGCCTCAGGAGCCCGACGAGAAGCTGCAAGACGAGAACAGCCTCACTCCGTCGCGCAAGAGGAAGCGCGAGCTGACCGAGACAACTACCCTGACCACAACCCGATCCTCCCCTCGCAAGAAGCCCACCCACTCCGCAGACGGCATACCCAAGAAGCCTCGACGACAGCCAGCAAAGCAGAAGCGCGATGAAGATGGCGAGATACTCGTCGAGCCCCCGCCCGACTGGGAGAAGGTCTACAATCTCGTCGCCGACATGAGAAAGACCTGGCTTGCGCCCGTCGACACAATGGGCTGCGAGTCGCTCGCTGAAGACAACAGGTCTCCGCGGGACCGTCGCTTCCAGACTCTCGTCGCGCTCATGTTGTCAAGCCAGACCAAGGACACTGTGACTTCTGTCGCCATGAAGAATCTACAGCAAGGCATGCCTGGTGGGTTCTGTCTCGAGTCAATGCTCGCCATTGCCCCGACAGAGCTCAACGAGATGATCAACAAGGTCGGCTTCCACAACAACAAGACCAAGTTCATCAAGGCCGCTGCTGAGATCTGTCGAGACAAGCATGCTGGAGACATCCCCGACACCGTCGACGGCCTTGTTGCGCTCCCTGGAGTTGGGCCAAAGATGGCCTACCTCACCATGTCCGCTGCCTGGGGTCGCGACGAAGGCATTGGCGTCGATGTACATGTTCACAGAATCACCAACCTCTGGGGCTGGCACAAGACGAAGAACCCCGAGGAGACCCGAGCAGCTTTGGAGAGTTGGTTGCCCAAGGACAAGTGGCACGACATCAACCACCTGCTTGTCGGCTTTGGCCAGACCTTCTGCCCCCCGGTTGGCCGAAAATGTGACCAATGCCAGCTGGCGCAAAAGGGCCTCTGTCCTAGTGCTGTCGTTGCAAAGGTCACAAAAGCCAAGCGCGAGATCAAGATCGACGAAGATGTTGACGATGGCGCTGTGAAGCAAGAGACGCTCGTAAAGACGGAAGAGATTGAGATTGAGGCCAAGCAAGTTGACCCTGCCGCACGAAGCGCACTACCTGACATTGAAGATGCCGTGAGATGAAAGACCCTTGTCGAATATTGGTGCCCCAGAGTTTACTACAGATGATTGCGAGATGCTCGAGTAGTCCCGCTATATCAGACTGTCCAAGCGACTCATCTCAACGATCAAACCATCAATCCGACACTCAAGCATCATCTTCCGCTGCCATTCCGCCTCCCACTCCTCCCGTCCCCTCTGTCGCGCCCCCTCCCCATCGTCAGGACCATGCACCCCAACCTCCCCAAACCAGCTCCAATCAGCGAGCGGCACGCGCGCCATCTCCTCCCGCCGCTGCCGAATCTCCGCTTCGAGCCACTTCTTGTGCCGCTTGAGGACGGGCTCAAGTTGTTCGGCCAGCACACCTGATCCAGCGGCTATCGAGAGCGCATTGGATACCCGCGTCGGCGAGTCATCGTGCGGACTGAGCACTAGGGTGAGAATACGCTGCTGAAGTTCTCGCGGGAGCAAATCCAGCCGACTTTCCGGGCTGGAGGATGCGCATGATGTGCTGGATAGGGATGAGCAGCGTGACGGAGTGCGATTGGGCTGCTGAGCGGAGGCCGGCTGGCTGCTTGATGTGGAGAGTGAGCGGCTGAGCATTTGATGTGCTGTTGGATTTTTATGTTTGTCTTGTTGGATTGCGTTTTGCGGTGAGGCTTGCTTCACGGGTTTGCTGCTTGTTGCTTGTTGCTTGGAGTCGGGGAGGACCTGGAGGGTCAGTTGGAGATGGATGGGAAAATACCCTACTCTTGAGGTGTGCAGGTTACCTACCTACCTTACCGCTCTTACCTACAGTACTTACCTACACTATGTCACGGCGATCGAATCGATCTGGAATATACATGTTTGTATCACCTGCAGCAAATTAGAATCTGGGTAAATTCCAACGATTGAGACATAAGTCATGAGACAGGACGGGATGAAGGTCAGGTTCCAATGTTCTAGGTATCTGAGGTGCCTGCCTTACTTGTATCTCCACCGTGACAAATATAACCTCTTTCCTACCTACAGGTGCCTTTCTTACTGATTGCAGGTATCTGGGGTAGGTAAGATAGGTACCTACTCGTCAAGGGCTTCATGTTTTCGATGCAAAATGATGCAGTAATTTACCCGCCTAGAGGACTCGCGTAAACAACACCATTACTATGATTCTGTGCCGCCCTGGGCTGTGCATCCTTTACTCTACCATGGCTTAGCACTGCAGGACAACGCCGGAAAGTCGCTTGTAAGTACGCCGTCTGATCTTTTGGCGGGATTTCGCCAGCTACCTTAGGTACCTATGCATCTTACACCCAGGCAGATACTGTATCATTCCCCTGAACCCGCAGGCTCTACAAGATCTATACGCAGCCGCACTGCGATGCAAGCCTTTACTTGTCTACTTGGACTTCTTAGTCTCATTGCCCGCATGTTTCTCCATTAGCCATCGGCCAGTCTGAATAGTTTCCCTCCAATTCGACTGGCGAGCCCAGAATTTGTCCGTCGGCGAGCTACTCTGCAGTGATCCCTGGCGCGCCGCCTCCTCCAGACTGCTCCTGCTAATCTGAGCCTCTTTGCCGTCGAGCAGTGGTGCAATACGCGTGGCCTGCTCGCCCAGTGATTCCTGGAGGTATTTGCTGCGCACGCGGTACCGCTCCGCGCGCTCCATCTGGCGCCCGGGAGAATCCAAGTTTGAAAAGACGAATTGGATGGCCCAGCGCACTAGCAGATATGTGTGCTCTGAGAAGAAGATGGTCAGGAGCAGAGCCCAGGCCTTGAGTGTGTCTGGCGAGCCGCCGGGTCCGAGATTGTCGTCCTGGAACATGTACACGAGTGCTCCTGTCGTGAGGGTTCCGAGCCACGTGAGGAATTCCAGGCTGTTGAGCCATGATCCGATGCTGTCGGCACGCCAGGGAATAGGTCGCTGCGACTCGCGGCAGATCTTGAATGCGTCTGTGCGTAATTCCATCCAGTTGTTGACGAGGAAGCTCACGCCCGTCAGAGACCACACAACCGAGAACAGGCTGAGGTAGCCATATTGGACGACCATTTCGCCTGTCACATGGTATTAGCATCCACCGACAAGGTACAGTCGGCATCTTTCGAATGGCACTTACGGAAGTCGACGGCAACGTCGTATGCGGGGAGCGTCGCCTCTTTGCGGACTCTCTGGAGCAACGCTTTTTCATCGGCTGGGTCGTCGGCAGCTACGTCGGCCACTCCATTGCGCTTGTTGCTGATAGATTTGTACTGTTGCATGCCATGCCTCGTGACAAACGGGATGACTACCTCCAGGATCTGGTTCACAATCTGTGCGGTGACGGTGAAGCTAGCGGCAAGGTTAATTTGAGCAGGGTCAATTCACTCGAGGGACACTTACTAGATGACCTGCGATCTCAAGCGTGAGGGATTAATCTGGAAGCCGACCTTGGGAGCATTGAGCTGCTCCTTGCTATCAGCAAAAGGTTGGACTGTCAGGCTGAAAACATCAAGGTATGGCACCAAGATGCTGGCAAAAGGAACGTAAACGAATGCAGTCAAAAAGACGGGCAGATATGAAGTGATGAAGTTGATGATAAAAATCTTTTGCACCAGCGCTGTTTCGTGGTCTGCGTCGGTCTTGTAGTTCTCGAATTTTGTGAGCCGCTCCGCGATATGGCTCAAGATACCGATCAGAAGAGGTTGAGTGGTCGTCAAAATGCCTGTGGGAATGAAGACAAGGATCCATTTCAACGGTCCATTGTAGACCTCTGAGATGAAGATTTCGATGCTGAAGCAGGTCGCAATCAGGGCGCCCAACACCACGGCAACGAGGGCAGCGAATGGTATTTGCAACAGCTGTCGCTGAAGACGCTTGTGCGCGGGGAAGTGCAGGATCTTCTCACCCGTGACAGGGTCGCCTATCTCTTGCTCTGCTTTGAAGCCGTGGCGCGTCGACTCAATGGTTGAAACGCGGAGCACACCCCAGCGTACAGCGAGATCATACTGCTGGCTCTTCCACCACTCGACAAAGGCCACGCAGAGTACGGAGTTGACGATGGCGTAAACAGGATGGAAGTATCCCAAGAGGACCCACGACGAAGCTCCAAACGCAGCAATACCGATCAGAGCCGTGAAGTAGGCTTGTGTGAATGCAAAATAGTAGGCAACTTTTTCTCCAAAGTGGTCACGGATACTGTCGAGGTCGGATAGGTCCATCATGGTCTTACGGGAGATCCTCTTGATCAGATTGCTGTTGTACTCATGGTCGTGCAGGGTGAAGATGTTCTTGACGCAGGTCCATTTGCCGTGACCAGGTGTGATGCCAGCACCTCCCTCGTCGACGGGGTTGGTAATCATCTGGTATATGATGCGAAGACGCTCAGCGGGATAGAGGTCTTGACCATCTTGGACATGTTCGAGCTCCTTCTCCGGTTGCGAGGAGCGTACACCGTGAAGCCAGTCCTTGGTGCGAGACCTGTAGACCTCTGCGTAGAGATGCTCTTTGCTCGCGATGCGGGCACACACGAGCAGAGTCTTGTCCTCGCCATTGCGTACTTGGGTAGAGATGCCTACTCTTGCAAGAGTCTCTATCAGCTGCTCAAACTCGGTGGCGTCTCCTTGGAAGATGACGACGTAATCTATGCCATGGTTGGAAGTGGCTGCTCCGGAGGCCTCCTGCGAGCCGGCCATGCTGTGCGTATCCTCTGGTAGGTCTGGCAGCGGGCAGATCCTGGGAACAAGGAGAAGGCGAAGGGTACTGTAGTTCGCAGGGACCTAGTGGTGAATGTCGAATGGGGCCGGGAATGTTGGAGGAGGTGACTGTCATCATTGGAAGCGGCGTACGTCACTGCAGTGGTCAGTGCTTCTCCGCGTGTTCACGCCGCAGCTGCAGCTGACTGACTTGGCCAGCGTATTCCCTTTGTCGCAACGGCCGCCCGACTGCATCTGAAGATCTCAGTGCACCGCTTATGCTTGGATTGAAACGCCCAAAGAGCCAGTGGGACCCTCCGGGGCTTGTGTGGTCCTTTCTCACAAACCCGGTGGCATGGTTTGCTCGCACAATTTACAACACCTTCTTGTGGCTGCAGGGCGACCCAGCCCCAGCACCGCGCGCATTACGAGTCGTGTGCATTAGCGATACTCATACTAGGAAGAAGGCTATTCCAGAGGGCGATTGTGAGACACACCGAATGTTTCCGCTGCTACACAGCACTGACACCCAGCTACACAGTGCTCATCCACGCTGGCGACCTCACAGATGGAGGCATAGTCCGGGAGATACAAGACCAAATCGACTGGCTAGATTCGCTCCCTCATACACACAAGGTCGTAATAGCAGGCAATCACGACGCCTTTCTAGACCCTCGAAGTCGACGCTACTTGCAGCCCGAGGAACGCAAGAAGCGTCTGGATTGGAAGGGTCTACACTACTTGCAACATTCTGAGACAACCTTGACATTCAAGAGCCATGGTGATCGTAGACTGGTAGTCTATGGCGCACCGCAGATCCCGGCATGCGGAGGCGACGAGATGGCATTTCAATATGAACGCGGACAGGATGCTTGGACCAAGACAGTCCCGAGCGACGTCGATGTTCTCATCACACACACCCCTCCGAAATGGCACCTTGATCAGCCTACCGGGCTAGGATGCGAGTGGTTGCTCAAGGAGGCCTGGAGGGTCCGTGCTAAGCTACACGTCTTCGGTCACATCCACGCCCAAGGCTCAGCCATCCAAACAAACTGGTGGGATGAGGGTCAGGCGGCCTACGAGAGGATCTGCAACCGGAGCGATCAGCTTCTCTGGGGCGCCGTGTATCCTCTCGTGTGGCTCGACTTTAGTATCCTGCTCTTCGCTGGTGTCAAGAACTATGCTTGGACGACGCTGTGGGGCGGGCGGCCATCGCGAGGCAGCTACATGGTGAATGCAGCTCAGATGGTCGATGCGACTAAGAGTTTGGATAATGAGCCCAAGATAGTCTTTATATGAATTGGACGTCTTCGATTGAGGCTGTTGTTTATTTCTTCGCACCACCTTCTTCACCACCACCAGCACCGCCCGCCACGAGTTGCACAACAAGGAATAGGGCAATTGCCCACCTAAGTATCAGGTGTTAAATGACGACTAGGATCGTGGAAACGACTCATAGCACTTACCAGTACTTCTGCAGAAAGCTTTGTTGCTGCTCCTGCTTTGGCAGCTTGCCCTCCGCATCAAGCACGACCGGCCTATTCAGGTGCGGTGCAGGGGCAGGAGCAGCTTTGACGACCTCGACGAGCACCGGGGCATCTTGGCTCAAAGGGTCCTTCTTCTTGGGCTTCTTGGGTGGGTGCTTTGCTTCCTTTCTCTTGAGTCGCTCCAGCTCCTTCCTTTGTGTATCTGTCAAAGGTTTCTCGAATGCATTGAAGCCGACGTGATAGACATCGTCGTTGGGACTGAGGTGCAACGTAATCTTCTTCTGGTACTTTTCATCGAAGCTCGCAGCCGATGCAGCGACGCCCTTCCATGACGACGTCTTTGAGTCCCACAGGCCGATTCTGACGGGGGTGTCTGGGTCCGAAGATACTGATGGAGGCGTCCACTTGTCTATCGTTGCAGTGAAGTTTGTGATTTCGTATGTGATCTGAGCGAGAGATTGAGGCTTCGATGCATCTACAGGCCAGGCGTACACGGTCGCGGATTTTGTAGGCGCCGACGCAGCCTCAACTGCTGAGAAGAAGCTTGCGACGAGCGCGAAGCCTGCGGCGAACCTCATGCTATATGTCTTGTGTGAAGGGGGACGAGGAGTGTCAGAGAGAGCGACTGATGTAGGAGCCGGCGTTGAACGACGACAACGACAACGGTGCCGACTTCAGCCCTATGAACAAACGCTTGGGTGGCACTGGCACGACTGACTGGCTGCAGTGTCTCCAGCACTCCCTGGCATCACAAATGCCATTATACCGATCATGTCATTGCCTATCCGCCATTGGTCATGGCTAGATTGAACACTACACGCGCACAAGTCTTCGCGCATTCGAGTAAGTTTCCAGGCCAGGTCCATCTGCTGAAGGGCGACTTCACGCCATGTCCGGCACTGGCCTGCGAAGAGAACCCATTCCTATACCATCTGACGCACACCAAAAAGTGCAGCTGAGATTGTCACCTATTGTTCCATTGCTCAGCAGTACTAGACTCTACAAAAGACGAGGTTTGGACATGCCCTTGGCTGGTCGCTGTGAAGCTTCTCTGCAACGTCATATCGGCTGCTATACGCTTCTCAACACCGCAGCCAGACTTTTCGTCCGAATCGTCGCCAGCACCCCAAGACTGCTCGTATTTTGCCTCTGAGACTTTACTTAAGAGTTTTGACATAGACTCACTTTCTTGTTACACACCTTCGGCCCATATTTGCCTCTAATTCTTCCAGGTCACTTGGGCTGCCCCACCAACTGCTCTCACAGCTGCAACTGGGAAAGCGCTGAAGCCACTTCGTTCCACAACTTATAATGTCAGATTATTACATTGGCATCGATGTCGGCACAGGCAGTGCCCGTGCCTGTATAATCGACGAGAAGGGTGAGATTGTTGGCCTTGCTTCGCAGAACATCCGTCTCTGGCAACCACAGACTGGCTACTATGAGCAATCCACAACAGACATTTGGCAGAGCATCTGCTACTCAATCAAGACCGCACTAGCACAAAACAATGTCGATGCCAGCAGAATCCGCGGTATTGGCTTTGACGCGACCTGTTCGCTTGCTGTCTTCTCCCACGACACAGACGAACCAATCAGCGTGACGGGACCCAACTTCGACAATAAAGTCGGCGAGGATCGCAACGTTGTTCTATGGCTCGATCACAGGCCTGAGGAGGAGACGGCCAAGGTCAACGCGACCAAGCATAATTTGCTCAAATATGTTGGAGGGACCATGTCCATTGAGATGGAGATCCCAAAGGTGCTTTGGCTGAAGAACAACATGCCCAAGGACCTCTTCGATCGGTGCAAGTTCTACGATCTAGCAGACGCGCTGACTCATATGGCTACGGGCAACGACAAGCGAAGCTTCTGTAGTGTCGTTTGCAAGCAGGGCTATGTGCCTGTCGGTGTTGACGGTAGCGTCAAGGGCTGGCAAGAGGACTTTTTGACACAGATTGGGCTTGAAGATCTCTGCAAGGACAACTTTAAGCGTCTCGGCGGCGTCAATGGAGTGGTAACCCAAACGAACCTCTGCACCTCATTGAATACATGCTAATGGGCGGGACAGAATGGAGAGTATCTCTCCGCAGGCGAACTCGTCGGAACTCTCAGTGAAAAGGCCGCTCAGGAGATGGGCATTCCCGCTGGTATCGCAGTCGGCAGCGGTGTAATCGACGCCTACGCAGGATGGATAGGCACAGTCGGCGCAAAAGTCAAGCTCGACTCGCAGTCGCTAGACACCGCACACCCCAAGAACGACATCTCCCAGGCCTTTACTCGTCTCGCCGCCGTAGCCGGGACATCGACCTGCCACATCGCCATGTCCCCCAACCCCGTCTTCGTCGACGGTGTCTGGGGACCATACCGCGACGTGCTGATCCCCGACATGTGGCTTGCCGAAGGCGGCCAGTCTGCCACGGGCGAGCTGCTCAAGCACGTCCTTGAGACGCACCCCGCGTACCAAGAGGCCCTCACCCTCGCCAAGGACAGCAACAAGAACATCTACTCGTACCTCAACGACCAGCTGCGCGCCCTGCAAAGCCAGCGCAGCGCACCCAGCATCTCCTTCCTCGGCCGCCACTTCTTCTTCTACGGCGACCTCTTCGGCAACCGCTCGCCCATTGCAGACAGCAGCATGCGCGGCAGTGTCATCGGCCTCTCGGCGGACCGCAGCGTGACTGGTCTCGCACTGTACTACTATGCCGCGATGGAATTTATTGCTCTGCAGACACGCCACATTGTCGATACTATGAACGGGAACGGGCATACGCTGAGTAGTATCTTCATGTCGGGCTCACAGTGCCAGAATGAGATTCTCATGGATTTGATCGCGACGGCGTGTGGGATGCCGGTGCTTGTGCCGCGGTATGTGGATGCCGCGGTCGTGCATGGTGCGGCTATGCTTGCGGTCAAGGCGGCGAGCACGGATGAGAGGGGGCAGAGTGAGGGGTTGTGGGCGATTATGGATCGGATGAGCAAGCCGGGGCGCGCGGTATACCCTGGCACAGATGAGAATGAGAAGACGTTGCTGCAGGTCAAGTATGAGGTGTTTTTGGAGCAGTGTGAGCAGCAGAGACGGGTGAGGGCGAGGGTTGATGAGGTTGTTGCTGCGTACAAGTAAGTCGTGACGAGGTTGCCCTTGATGGGAGACTTATGCAAGGCGTGAGTGCCTGCCCGTCTCCATCTACTCCTTGCTTCTCTAGCAAGGTACCTCAGATATCAGGAATGAAATATATATATATATATATATATATATCAATTGGATCTACGGATGTAAATAATTATACGGATTAGAAAAGTCTCAAATTCATTATTCTAAAGTCATAAGGTCGTTATACGTATCATGAATCCCAAGTCCAAGCTGCCCGCAGACGTTCAATTATCTCCCTGCAGTCATCCATGAGTCAAAGAAGATACGTGCAAGGCACCCAAACGCCACGCTCAACAAGGACACAATAAAAAACCCAAAGACCTGTAGCGTGCTCAGCCAACCCATCTAACCGCTTAATCAGCGGCGTCAAAGACGCAAGTTCCAAACTTCCAGACTTGCTCCAGCTTCAAGTCCTTGCCCTCAGGACCATCTACCTCCTCCAGCACCACCAGGTCCGCATCGGCACCGGCGCTCAAAACACCCTTGGTCTCCCCGAGACCCAGCATTTTTGCAGGAGTTTCGGTGACGGCCCGCACAGCCTCTGCGAGATCGACGCCGCTCCAGTTCCAGAAGTTGACGACACATTCCAGCAGCGTGATGACGGCGCCCGCGATGGTGTCGGTGCCCTCGAGCGTCAGCAGTCGGCCTTGCTTGTTGATCTTTGACCCGTTTGTCCATTCGTGGAGGCCGTCGGGCAGGCCAGTCAGCGCCATTGCGTCCGTAACGAGGATGAAACCGTCAGGATGCGAAGAATAGGCTAGCTTGACTGCAGTAGGATGCAGATGTATGCCATCGGCAATGATGCCAAAGTAGGGTCTGAAGGCGCCCTCGCCCTGACCCAGCACACCGAAAACGTTGGGATTCCGATGGCCGAGTGGCAGCATGGCGTTGAAAAGATGTGTGATCATCGTTGCGCCGGCGCCAACTGCCTTTGCAGCAGCTTCGTAATCAGCAGTTGTGTGGCCGATGCTGTACACGATGCCGCGCTCGACAAGCTGGGGAATGGCGTCAGTCATGCGAGCAATCTCGGGTGCGGCGGTGATCATAGTAATGGCGCGCTCGTCATCAGGGCCTGGTGCCGAATGATTGTTGGTTGCGCGCAGATTCTTGCTTCCGTAGACGCGCTCGAGATCCTCGAAGCCGGTCTCGGCGCGCTGTAGGACTTGCTCGGGGTGGCAGCCCTTCTTCTCAGGCGCCATGAAAGGACCCTCGCAATGTGCGCCCAGCGACTCGGCGCCATCTTCAGCATCGCGCCAGCGACCCGAGGGCTTGAGGTGTGGCAGAGCAGCCTGATAGACATGGGGACGCTGGGAGGTAAGCGTGGGCAGGTAAGAGGTTACGCCGGTCTGTATGAGCTTCTTGTTGACAGCGCGCAGGGATTTGAGGTAGGATGTCATATCATCGACAGGGATATCGGAAAAGTCAAAGCCAAAGGCGCCATTGAGCTGGGTATCGATAAAACCGGGCGCAATGACGCGGTTCTGGAGGTCAATGGTGATGTCTGCGACATATTGGTCGGAGAAGAAGAGGGACTGGGGGGAGATGATTTTGCCGGTGACGGAGGAAACGTAGAGATCTTGCGCGACAATATCGGAGCCTCGGATCAGACGACAATTTGTGAAGCGAGTGATGCCTCGTCGGCGAGACTGCGAGTGGTTCTGGGGAGCGATCCAGGGAGCCATGATGGACAGAGGCGAGAGTCTCTTCAGTCTGCGTGTTGGTTCGCAGCGCTGATAGGACCCATGTTGCGAGGATGCGACGGCAGATGGTGTATATGATATGGCTGCGACATGTCCGACGTCACATAGAGCAAGGAATGGGACCAGCTAAGGCGATGAAACTGGACAACTACCGTAGCATGAGCTCAACACGTGGGGTGTTACATGGTGGAGGGTGCATCAGCCGCATCGACGCCTCTATCACGGGTCGCATCATTCGGTAGCGCGGTGATGGGCGGCTACGCGTCTATCGTCGAGGGCTGGCGGCGCAGAGCAGAGTAGCATCAAGAGGCTTGCATGAATAATGATCGCGCACGGGGCAATAGAGGCACGAAGCGTGTCGGCGTAGCGATGCCCGTTTCGGTGCAACGTGCGAAAGGCATGCCGCGCAATAAGCAGCAGTGACTGAGGATGATGCACGGGCCGCGGGCTCGTATAGTGTGCCGCGTGCGTGGCGGATGGAGGATGCTGGGGAGGCCACGAGGCGTAGGGAGAGTACGGGTGAGAGGCGTGGAATCAGCAATAGATACGACTTTATAAAAAGAGCAGGAGCGACCAGCGGGCCAAACAAACACTAGCCCCTAGTGCGAGCAACCAAGCGTGCCTGCCTGCCTGCCAGTGTGCGCCAGGGCCACACGACAATCTCCAGTCCATCACCACGCCCACGCCCACTCCATCCTCGACCGGCCAGCCTTACGCCCAATCACCACCATGTAACATTCACTCCACCCAAGACTGCCACTGTCACATCCATCCACATAACCTCCTGCTCCACCCTCCAGTCTTCCCTCCCAGCTGCAACGTCGCGCCCATGCCAGCGCCCAATGGTTTCCCCCAACATTCCAGCATGGACCTCGCGCTGGATCCTGCCTGGGACAATTCCGACCGGTGAGTAGCATTCTGCCCTCAACAGAGTTCTGACTAACCCGCCCTGCAGCGCCCTGGGTCAATTGTTCTTGATGGGCTTCGATGGCACCGTCATCACTCCTCATGTTCGCGCTCTCATCGAGCACTATCATCTTGGTAACATCCTGCTCACCGCCAAGAACCTCAAGTGTTCGTCCTGTCTCCATCAGCACTCTCCGCCCGACCTTTCCTACTCACTCCTGCTCCAGCTGCCGATGAGACTGCCCGTCTGGTTCACGAGCTGCAAAAGATTGCCTATGATGCTGGACATCCCGTCCCTCTCTCCATCGCCGTCGACCAGGAGAATGGCGGCGTTAACAGTCTCTACGATGAGACATGCATTCAGCAGTATCCGTCTGCCATGGGCATTGCCGCAACCAATTCCACACAGCTAGCATTTGACGTCGCCGCTGCAACTGCTAAGGAGCTTTCGGCATGTGGTCAGCCTTCCCACCGCTCACTCCTTGGATACAGGCCTGCTGACGCCCAAATAGGAATCAACTGGATCTTCGGCCCCTGCCTGGACACGCTTTCAAATGCAAGGAATCAACCGCTAGGCTCAAGAGCCTTCTGCGATGATCCGCAGCAGGTCTCGCGCTTTGCTACCGCGTCAATGAAGGGATACAAATCTGCTGGCCTCATGACCATGGGCAAGCACTTCCCGTCGTACGGCAATCTCGATTATCTTGGTTCCGCCACGGACGTGCCCACCATTAGAGATTCTCTGGACCAGCTTAGTGCAAGCGCTCTCGTACCCTTCGAGCAAGCCGTGAAGGAAGGCATCGATGCCATCATGGTTGGTGGCTGCGCCATGTCCTCCCCTGGCTTGGACATACAGCATGCATGTCTGGCGCCTCAAGTCGTCGATGATCTGCTACGCCACCGTGAGTACTGACACCTTCTTATGGTGCAGCCCTCATGACTGATGGTTCCAGAGCTCAACTTTGATGGCGTGGTCGTTTCAGAATGTCTCGAGATGGAAGCTCTTGCCGAATCGATTGGAGTTCCCGGCGGAGTCGCGATGGTGAGTCCGCCTTCTAACGTTTTTGTGTTCTTGGTTTCCCTGAGCTGCAACTAAGGTTGCGGCAGGCGTTCAATGCTGGTTGCGACCTGGCTCTTCTTTGCAGGAACTCGAGTGTCCAGCACGAGGCAATCGAAGGGCTCAAGATGAGTCTACAGACTGGATCCGTTTCACAAGATCGCATTCGACAGGCACTGGCCAGGGTCCTCCGTATGAAGAGCGACTCGGCATTGTGTGATTGGCAAGTAGCCCTCAACGCCCCAGGCCAGAGCCAGCTCATGAAGATGCGTCCATCACATCAAAAGCTGTCCAGTCGCGCCTATAATGAGTCAATAACGGTTGTTCGCGACGCAGGGTGCCTGCCGCTGACCAATGTGGTCCAGCCGACTGATGAGATCCTGCTCCTGACACCTCTTGTCCAGCCACTTGCAGCATCTGGTGCTGCTAAAGCTTTTGTTCACTCACTCGAGACGCAGATTGCTGCATCACCGGAGTCAATACTCACCACGTCAGGAAACAGCTATGACCGGCCGGCAATAATCCAAGGGAGCGAAGGTGTGTTCAAAGAGCTGGGCACCTCGTTGGCAGCGCAGAGGCGCGGCAAGGTCTTGCACACATCCTACACATCGAATGGGCTGAGGCCAGTGCACGAAAACCTCGTCAAGAGAGCCCATGCCATCATTGTCGTCACCGCGGATGCAAGTCGCAACCTCTATCAGAGCGCGTTTGCCAAGCACATAGGAGTGCTTTGTAAACTTTCGAAACCGGAGAAGCCATTCATTGTAGTGGCCGTCTCATCGCCCTACGACTTTGCGCTCGACTCAAGCAGTGCGCCGACCTACATCTGCACCTATGACTTTACAGAAACAGCACTCCGCGCGCTTAGTGGCGTGCTCTACGGCCAGCACCCAGCAACGGGCCGCTTGCCCGGAAGCATCAATAAGAGCCAAAAGCTCTCGTCATCGCGGCAGCAATGGCTCGTCGAGTCCTATGTACCGAGCCGGGATAGCAGAGCGCTGAATAGTCTCATTTGGTCTGCTTCTGCCAAGTCGCAACACGGAGCCCAACGAGAGCTCATGGGGGCGTCTGCAACGACATTTGCACTAGACCAGCCTCAAATCGTCGAAAGACATTTTGTGGTGAGAGATAGCAGCACAAAAGCATTGCATGGATTTTGTGCAACATACTATTTCAGGTCGACGGCGACCGGGGTCATCGCTGCCCTGTTCGTGGACCCGTCGCGGAGTGGGCAATCTATCGGCGCCAGCCTTCACAACCAGGCAGTGCGCGTGTTGCTTCAGCAGAAGGGGGTGAAGTCGCTACAGCTTGGCAGTCGGTTGCCTAATGTGTATCTGGGAATCCCTAGCGATCGAGGGACGGAATCACAGAAGCTACGAGGGTGGTTCTCGGACCTGGGGTGGAGCACGGTGCTGTCCAGACGCGTCCAAAGCATGGTGAATCGCAATCTGCTGAACTGGAGCCCGCCTGAAGGGATGACACGCAGCTTGCAGGCCGCACAGGCAACCGTGGAGTTCGATCTCATCTACGGAGGAGAGTACGCGCAATACATCCTGGAGCACACACGAGCGGCCCATGCGAGACATGGGGTGTCGGAGGTGTACATGATGGCGCTGGCGGATCCAAACCACTGTGGCATCATTCGCGCGAAGCGACACAGCGACGGCAGCTGTCTTGGGTCGGTGATCTTGTACAACGCGGAGTCGCAGCTGGCGCAGCACGTGCCTGCGATGAAGTCGGACCAGCACGGCGGGTTTGGAGGGATCTCAACACCGGTAATTAGCGCATCTGGCGAGGAACAAGCAGTTGTGCTGCAGAGTCTGGTCCTACTAGGGCTGCGGCAGATCAAGCAGCAGGGAGTGCCGAATTGCTTGCTAGACAATGTAAGTGGGGCCACGGCCAGGGAGGAGGAAATGGCAACCACAGCAGCAGAAGCGGCGGCGGCTAACAGCGCGACGCAGATTGACGGGAGCAGTACGATGAGTACGAGCTTGCAGGCGATGGGATTTGAGGTGCTGCACCTGGCAGAGGAGATCAGCTGCGACGCCGCAACGTGGGTGTCAGCGCGATGACAGCAGGAGAGGAACGCCTTCCAGAAAGTCGACAGGGTCCCTCCCTCGGCGAACCCGGGACATTATGCTGCTCGCAAGCGGGAAGAGGAGATTGGGAGAGAGAGCCAATCGCGTTGAGATTCCCGACGTCAGCAGCTCCTGTACGGGTGATCGGCAAGGGCATCTCTGGCAGCTCTGGCATTCTTATTATTATTATCGTCACGAGCAGCATTGCGGCTCACCGTGCAGCCGAAACAGAGACTCATCTGAGCCATTTGCGCCAGTCTGCAAAGCAGCAAGCCTGCCTGCCAACAGCCAACAGCCAGCAGCCAACAACCAGCAGCCAGCAGCCAGCGGACGAGCAGACCCGGGGCCTCGCACGCGCCGAAAAGGATCGCTTGAACGCCTGCGCGAGCATTGATACGAGACTAGTCGACGCCCCCCGAGCGGTCGGTCTGCCAGCTTCGCATCTGACTACGTCCGGGAGGCGCGCCCTCGCTTGCCCTCGAAAACGAGCCCCCTCCAGTGCGCGACTCGGGCCTGCTTCACGCAACGCACGCTCGCTCGCTCGCTCGCAAGCCTGCTCGCAGTCGACGCTGCCAGCAAGCAGATTCAACACATCGTTATCGCTAAGCTCTCTTTCGCGGACCGACTTCCCTTCTGGGCAAGCTGCGAAAAGCTTCCTTCATCACTTCTACTGGTTCTAGCGCACGGCCACCGCCGACCATGGCGTGTTGATCACTGACCCCAAGACCGACCACTCCCCCCCACACCAACGAGCCAAAGAGGCAGCTGTCCGGCTAGCCTCGCTCGCGAGTTCGTCTTGACCTGTTCTGACTATCTTCACACATCCTTGACTCTCCGCCGCTCCGCCGCTCCTCCTCTCTCCCTCACTTCTCATCCTCCTCTGTCCATCTTACCATCCGCCTTCCATCCCCCGCCCGCCCTCTCTGCTCCTCGCTGCGCTCGACGACTGCTTGCCTCGTTGCCACTTTGTGAGACAGCACTCCATGTCCTCGCTGCACGAGAAGCCCGTCGATGTGCTTGGACACAACTCTCGCTTTCCCGACTACGCCCTGCCCAGACTGCCTGCCATGGACAACCAATATGACTCGACTTCTTACGGCTACCCCATGTCTGCCTACACACAGGATCAATTCCAGCAGAACCAGCAGTCGATGATGCTGCCGCCCCCGGTCGACCACCACACAAATCAACACTCCACATACGATCCGCATACATACCAACCGTACTCCTCCCACCCGAATTCAAGAGACGGCCGTCACTCTAACCTGCCCGTTGCCAGCTCCGACTTTCAGCAGCCTCCACCACCTTCCGCCTACCCTCAAGTCCCGCGGCCGGCAATACACCGCGCGCCGGCAAGCAACTATGACGATATCTTCTCCGACATTCAAAGCACATTTGACCAGGCGCCCGTCGTCGACTCGGCAAACCAACCTGACGCTCCCTCTTTAGAAGGTGACAGCAAACTGCTTGCCTTTTCTGCCCCACTATACCCTTACAATCTTCTGAGCTACACCTACCACCGTACCTCGGTCGCCCTAAATGCTCAATTACACGGCATGTTTTTCCTCTCAGAATCCGCATACCAGAACGGAGAGCCTACCAGCCCCATCGAACTCACATGCTACCGCCGGAATCTCTTTTCAATCTCTGGATCCGTGACACTCCCAAGAAGCATGCGCTACATTGTTTCTGAGCAGGGCGAGCAACTGCCCATTGTAGCTCAAGAACTCACCCTATCTGCTACCGAGTCAGTCGAGGGCAACTCGGTCAAGATCATCAGCGTCCCGTGGAAAACTCCAGCGGGCGCTCAGCCCAGCGACGACCGCCCGGAGAAGGAGCCCAGCTCAATCGCACTGGACCTGATGGCAGGAGCCGAGATTGACCCGGAACTTGCCACGATCCCAATTCAATGGAAGCGCCTACAGTTCCGCATTGCGACTGCGAACAACGGCCGAAGGAAAGAACTTCAGCAACACTTCCTTATTAAGCTGCGAGTCATGGCGACCCTGTCGACGGGGCAAAGGGTATCCATAGCCGAAATTACGTCGAATCATGTCATTGTGCGTGGGCGCAGTCCTCGCAACTTTCAATCAAAGAAGGAGGTGCCTGTGGGACAGAGCACGTCGGGGCGCAAGAGTCAGCACGCTTCCAAGCCTTCGGTGGCCGTCACGACTCCCACCGGCTCTAACGAGCATTCCGGAAGCACCCCTGTCAAGTCCGAGGCTCCATTCTTGTTCGACCCATCTGACCTGCAAATGTCTCCGGACTTTCTCGACTGGAAGGTTCCCACAGCGCCAGCCTCGTCGAGCAGCGCCGCAGCAATGTCTGCGCTACCCGCAGATACTTTTGCCATGCCGCACGGTGTAAATCTATACGCCAACTCAAGCCCGGGTGGCTTCAACAACCGGCGCTCACCCCCGCGACCGAAAGCCTTGTCGCTGATGGACGAAGAGCCGCGTCGACCCGAGTCGGATTCAGGGCGTCCGCGAAAAATGACCAAAATGTCGTCGCCGAGCAGTAACTCGCGCGCGTCAGCCAGCACAAGCAACGGCTACCCGTCTTATCCCGAGTCAGGCGACCAGACGTACGAGTACTTCCCCCTAGGTATGGACGATTGGCAGGAGCCTGTTGACGCCGTGTACAGGCCGCACGTAGTGCACCACATCAACAACGCCGCGGCTGCCGACAGCAGTTCGTCACTGAAGCGCAAGCGCTACTTCTCGTCTGAGGAGCAAGCTCCGTGAGTCTGACCTGCTGACTCTTTGGAATTTTTCCTCCCTTGCTGCAAGTCATTGAGCTGCGCAACCATGTCAAAACCGAGTCATGTGCGCACACACGCACTCACACGCACATGCTCTTCAACCAACGCTTCGTCTGCGAGTGACGGTGACGCTTCGACAGTGCAGCTGAGCCTGTCATTGTCCTGCGTATCCTCGGAGAAGCTCGAGCCTCCTCCGAGTGCCCGCATCGCGTACTGGGGCCATTTACAGAGACGCGCCAGCGAACTCTATTCATGACCGCCTCTAGCCACGCGCAAACGTCTCAGCGTCTACCCAAACGGGGCGGTGACGAACGGAGAGAAAAGATCGCCGGGAGCGCGTGCAGGTCCCCGCCTTTCTTCGCTTGTGGTACAAGCTATATTGTACCAGGCTTGGAGGAAATGCCTCTGCCCTCTTTTGCATCGCAGATCGGACCACGCCGTCAGACGCAAGCCGGCCTTGCTTGTACACGTGCCAAACGTCCAATTTCGGGATGCTGCCGAGGATAACTCACCCGGAGAGACATCTGGGCATTACTTCGACTTTGCGTCAACACCTGAGCCCAGCTTCCGCTGCATGTCTCGCCGACTGCTCGGCGCCTCCATTGACTGGTTGGGTCTCTAATTGCTTGGCCCGGAACAGCCCAAGCCGCATCTAGCTGACGCTTGGCTGATAGGGCTCGCACTTCGGTGCGAAACAGAATAAAGCATCTCTTGTCCACCGGTTTTAATGATCCTTGACGCCGTCGACGTACGCCAGCCGTGTTTGCAATTCCAGCGCGCTGGAAGCGAGAGCTGCACGGTGATTCGCCTGCTGCCCTCAGGCCCCATTTGGAGCATCATGCACATGCCTCTGTCTTTGTCGCCGTTGGCATCACCACAACTGAAAGCCGCATGGCAATTGCTTGGATGTGTGCGCGGCGCTATTCCATTCCCCCATCTCCTCTCTTGTATGGCGACCGCGACGGAGTATATGGTATGGCATGGCACATGGACGACTTTACGAGTGGATGTTGGCTATACTTCCTTCCGAGATACCAATTGCACAGGTAGGCGTTTTGGTCCCAGTCTCCTGGACAGCAGAAGCGCTGCAGTGCAGATGCACTGCTCCAATACACGATACAATTTACCGACGACTGCAAAATGTTTTCTGCCCAGTGTTCTTACTCAATGCGTCTTTCTTCTCGCCGTGTTGCGCTTGGCTTTGCACTGCACTATGTTGTGCCGACCCTTTGTCCCCTCGCCTCGCCGTTCGAGCTTGGTCAATGAACGACTAATCGGCTACTTTTAGGTGTTCCCTTTGGTCGGCATACCGCTCCCCAAATTCTGCCTACCTACAGTCCATCTCGACCTGACTCTGCGGGTAAATGCCAACCTACCCTCGCTGGGTATCTCCCTGAGCTAAAAGCATGTGCGAGCGTCGGGAGAGACTATAAGGAGGTATTTTACCTGCACATGCTGATTCCACGGCATTCTTGTGTACGGTTTGTAGGTATCTTGGGTGCCTCGAATACTGCGCACGTCACAACACCAAGCACTTGCACGCAAACCTGTCGGCAACCTCACTAGGTAGGCACCCGTAAATACATGGCAATCCAACCTCACAACCCATCCATCTTCAAGGGACAAAAAAGAAACCGCCAAAAAAAAAAAGAGCACGACAGAAAAGGAAAAAAGAAGCATGAAGAACGAAAAAAAGAAAAGCAAGAGTAAAAACAACATTGATGCCATCCCCCAATTTCCCATCACTATGCTGAATAGGCAGGTAGGTAGGTAGGTAAATATCCTCTGCAAAAGCACATGCACCCATCGCCCCTGAGGTCCGTTCGCTATGCCGCCCCCTTCAAATATCAACCTTAATAACTCCAAAACTGTGAATCCCCAATCTCA
Organism: Taxillus chinensis; assembly: GCA_023512835.1. Classification (NCBI taxonomy): domain Eukaryota; kingdom Viridiplantae; phylum Streptophyta; class Magnoliopsida; order Santalales; family Loranthaceae; genus Taxillus; species Taxillus chinensis. Next base: position 541,633 of record JAKCVP010000010.1, read on the forward strand.
CTCGTGCTTTGAATGTCGTCCTCTTCCCGTTTTTTTTTCATTCATTTACACATCGTCTTACCAATGATGAAAAACACAAACTCTACAGCGCGACATTAGAAGAGAAACAGAAAGAAAGAAAAAGAAAACGAGTACGCTAATCGTGATTGCAGCTCCAGAGTCATCCATGACAAGTGACAAGGTACGCGCCTTCAAGTCCAAATGTGCTGTACTCCAAGACCCTGCATTGAATAGTGTACTCCATAGCCTGTCGTGCCTGCATTGACTAGAGCTAAAGGGTGCTTCGTACCTCTATAGCCTGTATTGCATGAGATAACGGGTAAATTCAAGACGCAAATGAGGCTAAAAAAGACAAAAAAACGCCTCCATGCCTTGCATGCTGAACATCGTCATCATCGTTAATGGTGATGGCCGTGGGTAGGGATATGTGTATGTGTATGGGGTATGTGTATGGGTGTGGCAATGCCCTCGGTAACAATGATGAACTCAATGGTAATGCGATGCGATGCGACATGTCATCATGCTGTGCCGTAGTCTGATTCGTCGTCTGCTGTAGAGCCTCGTGTATGGCCGGCCTGAGCTTGAGCGCCAAATCATACGAGTTGCCCTGCTGCCTCCTAGGGCTGTGAGGTGCGCAGTAGTCGGTCCTGCGTTGCGTCTTGTCTGGTGCGGTGTGCGTCGTATCGCGCTTGTGTGGCGTAGTGTCGGTGCCATATTCTGCCCTATGCGTGGAGCGTCGCATCGTCCCCTCTCGTCAGGCATAGCACTCTCCTGACTCGAAAGTGTACCTGTGGCTGAGGTTGCATGCAGTCGACTAGACCATGCACAACCCTCAAACTCAAACGCCACTCACAACGGCGGGTCCCTGAATCAGCGCGCGCAAACACAAAGTAGTGAGGAGAAGATCATGTTCTACTTCGCCGCCGACGCGCTGCCGTTGCCCAGGTCTCGTCCGGACCCTTCGCTCGACGGCGTCATGGGCACACTGCCGCCACCACCGGCACTTCCGCTGCCTGTGCTCACACTCGGCTCCAGGCTCAGCTGATTTCTGAGGACCATGATCCATTCATGACCAAGTAGCTCGGCTGCGCTTGCTCGCTTGGCTGGATCGCGCTCAAAGCATCGTTCCAGGAACTCGATACCAGCATCGCTCAACTGATCGCGTGTCGGTAGTTGCGGGGGGTTACCTTGCGCAATGTTGTACATGATGGCCCACTCGTTGTCGAGAGACGCCCAAGGTCTACGGCCCGTAGCCATCTCGAGAATCACGCAACCCAGAGACCACGTATCGACCGCGCCGTGGCGAGGCGTAGACGTCGACGTTGGTCCGGCGTCGGTCGGGGATCCAGCCGATGTAGTTCCGCGGATAACCTCAGGCGACATGTACATTGGGGTGCCCGTCATGCTCTTTTGTCTTCCTTGTCTTTGCGGTGCATTGTCATTGTGCGCCAGAGTTCTACCCGTTTGACGTGCTATGACTTTCGCGGCGCCAAAGTCGACGTATTTTATGATGCCGTTGTGGTCGAGCAGGATATTCTCTGGCTTGATGTCGCGGTGCACGACGCCTGATTCATGCAGGTATGCTAGACCTTCGAGCATCTGGAGTGCGTAGACTTGTATGACTGTTTCGTCTTCAATGCGGCCGTGTTCCAAAAGATTGGCGAGCGATCCACCAGAGCAGTATTCCATGAAAATGTAGACTTTGTCGCGGTGTACTTCGATACCAAAGTATTGGACAATGTTTGGATGATCGAGGATTTGCAGTACGGACATTTCGTCCCGGATCTGTGAGACGATGTTGGGAATCAACTGTGGATCCTGCAGACGGATTTCTTTCACGGCCATTAGCTGACCGCTATCAAGATTGATGGCCGCGTAGACTGAGCCAAATGTGCCGCCGCCAATGTAGTTGCCTTGTTGCCAGCGCATAGTAACATTAGTCGCAGACGCGGATAGATAGGTCAAAGATCGGTCTGCTTCGTTGTTGTCCTCGATGACACGACCGACAGGCCGTTGCTCGGCTTGTTGCTGGCGCCGTAGCTCGTCGATATGGGCCAGCTGTGTCATCCACTGCTCGCGCACAGCGCTGACAGACTCTTCGTCATCTTTGAGCTTAGAAATGTCAAGCTTGAATTTCCCGCCCATGGTGTCAATGAGGCGTTGCTTCTCGGCCTGGGCTGCGACAGTTGATCGAGCGCCCATGATATCAAAGTGGGAGATCAGCAGAGACATACAGCCCGCTACTTTTGACCGAAGCTTCGCGTATTCATCGTCAGTAATGTTGAGTATGTTCTGGCCACGGGTCATGACCATTGCAAACTCGAGAGCCTGCACGGCCCATCTGAAGGTCTTTCGCTCAGAGGCAATACAATCGTCACAGATAAACGATACCCAATCCAGAGCCAGTCGAGTAAGGCTCAAATTGTTCAGGGCTCTTCGGTTCATGTCCATATAGAGAACGGAACGTTGACCAAATTCAGTAGCAAAGGCGAAACAATTCTGGATCAGCTCCTGACACTCCATCCCAACGAGCTGCTTGCGGATCAGTTCAACACTTCTCATAATATTGAGCGATAGTCTGTATGCAGTGCGCTTGATGCGCTGTAGCTCACGGTCGACTGTTGATACATTGGCGCGTCCCGGAACCAGAACATCCAGTTCGGTACCCATTGCGGCTTTGAAGCGCGACCTTGCGCTCGCTAAGATGTTTGATGCACCTTCTGCAACGAGCCTCATCTTGCCTGGCGTGATGTCGAAACTAGTGGCTGGTATATCGACGATTTGGCGGTGGCCGTCCCATTCGATTGGCCGTTCCGGGCAAATGATCAGAACGTACTCGTCTGTGGGGGTTCCTCTCCGGATTGAGCCGGCTTGGTACGCCGTTGTCAAAGCTGCTTGCACGTCCTTGGGTCTGCCGTGGAAGGCAGCCGACGCCACAAGCCAGACACGCTCATCCTCAGGTGTGTCGGTCTGACACAGGACGTGGCCAGTGTACTCGAGGTTATGTATCAGATCTGCCAAGTGTTCAGGTTCCATATTAATGCTGTACTCGATCGAGTTTTCGAAGGTTTGCGTGAGCAGACGCGAGAAACGAAACAGCTTCCGCTGCCGGACACGAACAGAATCGAGGATTTGCTTGTACCGCCTGTCCATCTCCGCGCCGGCCACTTCATTCGGCTTTCGTTGCAGCTCTCTTTCGAAATGCTGTGTGAGACGTACCAATGACTTTGATGTTAGCGCGCTAAATTGCTCGGCGACCTCCACGTCACCGCCTTCGAAGTGCCTGCCGAGTTCGCTTGAGAACTCCCATTCCTGTTCTAGCACTTCTGCCTCACGAAATGTGTTCTTGTTTGCGGTCAACTTCCAATTCAACATCTTGAAATAGAATTTCAGTGCTTCTAGGACCACGGCATCGAAGTTCTCGTCAATGCAGGGCGGTAAATCCCATCCAGCCTCGGGTTGAGAAATGAGCATGTAAGCGTCTTTGGTATTGATGGCCAAGCTTAGCAGGATCCGAAATTGTACAATGAGTTGCTCCGCAAGCATGAGTCCTTGCTGCGCTGATTCCTTCATCTTCTTGGCATAGGACAATCGAACTCTGATGATTTCTTGCGCTAGTCGCGAAGGGAAATTGATTAGAGTAAGGAGCTCCTCAATGTAGGGTGGAAGATGTTTGCTTGCGAACGCATTGGCGTTCTCGATCAAAGTCGCCTTTGCTTTCTCGATAACGGATTGGACACCGCCAAGTAGGCCGTTGTCCGCATTGTCGCTTTCGTTGAAGCGGAGGGACTTGAGACCATCTTCTTTGAGGATGCGATCGATGAAGGATGCATCATCGGATAGTCGATTGTCCGAGTCTTCTCGCTCTCGAGGCTTTTGAAAGTCAAGCTCGGCATTGCCGACCCATGACTGTAGGATTGCGAGCTCTGTGTTGATTAGTGCGGTGATGTTGTGCCAGGATATAACGGCATCACATGAGTCCTTGTACGTCTGCGAGGCCGCACGAGGATGGGCTTCCTCCAGCTCTGACCGGGTAGGGTAGAGACTTTCAACCTTTTCAATCTTCTTGACAATGTCCTCAACCTGCGATCTAGGTCCCTTGCCAACTTCGACCTCGCCCTTGATCTCGAAGGTGATGATTTCTTCCAGGATGCTGGCAACTTTGGATCGTTGATCTTCGATCAGCCTCCTCTGAGCGGGTATGGTTCGCCCGCAGACGCGCGCCCTTACGCCCACCCAGAGCTCACCCTTCAACGACTTTCCGCCTGTCTCGTCTGTGCCACCAGTCATTCGCTTCTTCTCTTGACGGACAACATCGCCAGTCAAGACATTAGATAGCATCGAATGCCACTCGAGGCGCTCCCGGTTTGCGGGAACCTTGAGCTCTTCCATTGTTGGCACGTTGTTCTCATTGCCATAGAGCATCATCGCCTCTTGATTCTCAATTGCCTCCTCGGAGAATTCGTTTTGTGTGTTTGGTGACTCGTCGTCGGATTCCGAACCGGTACTGTAGGCTACAGTGCTAGGTGCGTTTATGTGGAAGCTAGGTTCAGCATTGTCCTGTTGTAATCGTTGAACGTAGGCCTTCTTCTGAGCTCGGTAATCGGCCTCGGGATTAACGCCACCTCTTGACCTGTTGGCGGAGTGTGACCGCTGCTTGTTCGTGGAAATAGGGTATTGACTGGGTCGTCGTTGAGGCGCGTAGAGTGATCCCGTGCGTGGTGGCGCGTGTGGGCGCGGTGAGCGAGCACTACTGGGTGTACTGCTGCCTGGCGTGAGGGGACCATCAAAGGTGGTGTTGAGGGTGCTTGGATTGCTACTGCGTGACCACGAGTGACCCGAATGTGAGCGCGACGAGGGCGGAGAGGCTATGTATGGAGAGTAACCGTTATGTTGTGAATCTCGCAGCGGCGCAATGTCATCTTGTCTCTCACTTGTGGCATTCAGACCTGCATCTGCCTCCTCTTCTGAGCCACTGCCTGGCAAATTTGAATATCTTGGGCTGTAAATGCCAGTGGATGAGACGGCGTCTGCTTGGTCAAGCTCGGTCTGATATCTAGTGAGGGGAAGCTGGGTGGAACCACCATCAGATTCGTCAGAACCAGATGGTTCACTGAGGTGCGCCGGTCGGTGAGCAATGGGAGGCTGCAGACTGTCGGTCATGATGGGCAAGCAGAGTCAAAGAGTTGCGCAAGGCTTTGTTGGCTGTCTGGAGGGGATGACCCTGGGCGCAACGCGTCGCGAGGTCGCACAGCCGACAGCAAGTGGAACTATGATCTGCGCATGGGACAGATGGCCGAATGATGAGATGCGGTGCGGGTAGAGGATGGGCAAGTCCGGGCGAGTCGCCAATGCGTTGGCAGGCGTCTGACGGCAAAGGTTTCGTCGCTCTTTGACGTCTTCACTGTGGCGGTGGAGGGAGCCGCGTATGCAGACGAGAGCTAAGGCCAGAGACAAGGAGTGAACGAGGTGACACGCGCGCAGGCAAAGCGACCTTGGGAGCTCTTGAAGAACGCCAAAAACATTAGGCGACGCGACAGTGTTGTACCGCAATCTCTCGATATACAGATGCTCGGAGCTGTACTGTACCTGTAGCAGGCAGGCACGGCAGTACGGGCAGGCACGGCGCCGGGCACGATTGCAGATGAGATCACGTAAGCGTCGGCGGACGGAGCTTGTCGCAACACGTGATTATCTCGAAAGTAATGAGCGCCCCAGGCCTTCCCCGCGCACGCGCCACAATCTCCCGCGGGCGCCGTGGCGTCGTCGCCTTCCTCATCTCAACGCAAGAGGTCGACAGAAAGTTGATTATCTGAGCATGCGCTGCGTCTACTTACCGACTGTTCCCGATTTCTGGCTAGGCTGTCTTCCTTTCGTTCTGTGGCGCGTTACATCTGTCACTGCCATGGGGCTGAACTAGTCACACTGACGCGCCTGAGTGTGATGGTCTCGATGTCACAAAGAGCTAGCCTGGCCCTCGAGTGCGTCCAAGGCCAAGACGAAGCAGCTGGGACGCTGCTGCAAAAGCCTGTTTACCGCACGCATCCTTCTGCGCGTAGGGGCGAGCGCAGGGGCGTTGGGTCCCCATCCCTGATGCTTGTGCCATGGTCCGCAAGCCAGCCGGCGCACAAGCAAGAGCCCTTCGCCGTGCGCCAGCCGCCCACCGCCCACCTTATCCTCCTTGCCCCTACCGCTGCCAAGATGGCCCGTGGCATCGCTTGATGAACTCAAGCGTGATACTATCGGTGCATCTTGGCAATTCTGCGCAGCGGTAATAAGCAGTTCTGGCGAGCCTTGCCAGCCCGATGCCTCTGACGCGGCCTGCGCGGCCTCCCGAGTATTGTCGTCGTGTGATGGCCACTGACCTTCGAATGGCCGGCTGGATTAGCACGTCAAGGACCGCATCTCGAGTCAGCATCCAGCGTGAGAGACCGCGCCTGATCCTGTAACCTCAGATTCGGACATCTCCACACTGCTAGCCTGCTAGGGCCCAAAGAAAACCGGCATTTGTTATCAAGGCGCAGCTTGGCAGTGTCTCGGCGCAGCCGCCCTCTTCGAAGCCTCTCTTCAATGGACCCAGCCAAGCGATCTTGTATCCCCCGAGATTTGCTTTTGATTCGCGCGAGGCGTGCTGATCACCACCTCTTCGGTGGCTGGGCTTGGTCCCCTGGCGTATCTATCGCTTGCATCATGCTTCATCATTCTGGGGCCACTCTCACATGGACAGCAGTCATTGCATCCCTCATCCCAGAAGCGCACCCAAGGTTGGAATTGTTCCAACTGCACGCACTGCTTGTTGTACGACAGCCTACATGCACGCCTCGCAGCTCCGGTGGTTTCATAGCAAGGATTCGCGGAGCTTGTTAAGCAGAGCGTAGACTTACACCTCTTGGCAGTTGCATCTTCGCGTCATCATAGCGCTGATGGAAACGGATACCTCACCTCCCTCGCTTGGCATTTGCAGATAGCATGCCTGGGTGCGATCTAGCGTTTCCTGCTAGGCATTCACCTTCGAGAATATGCCGCGTCCGATGGAGCTTGCCGTGAGACTGCGGACTTTTGCTACCACGTTCCAGATCGTCTTGCCGCGTGGTGGCTTGTGGCACGGCATCTATTGCGTCTCTATAAGGGTGCGATGCCTCGTCCGTCTGGCAGAGCCTAGATCATTTCCTATATCTGTGGAGTTTGACTAGGTTGTAGGCTCCTTTCGCCTCGCCAAGTAAAGTCTGAGCAATCCGTACTCAAACAAACTATATTCCAATCCACGACCCCTTCAGACTCATCTATAACTATCCCCACAGTCCACTGTCCACGGGGTGATTGATTGTGCACCACCTTCCCCACATCCCCTGCTCGTTCTCGCGGCAGACAATCTTCGCAGCGCCCAACATGCCTTCAGCCACTCGACAAATTTCCTCTCCACGACAGATTCACCTTGCACCGAGTGACAGGGACCTTTCACCATCAAGCAAAGCTTCATCTGTCAAGCTCCCAGAATCGCCAACAGACAATGACAATGGCTCCAGCTTTCCTGGTCGCCTCGATATAGAAGCAAATGCTGCGAAACAATTGCCAGTCGACGACGACATTCCCATCTGGCCCAAGGGCTGGAGACCCTGGACATGCCTCTTCGGTTGCTTCCTGCTCATGTTCAACTCGTGGGGACTGGTCAATGCTTACGGTACATACGCCTCTTACTACAAGCAACATCTGCTTCCGAACACTGATCTTCTTCTCTGGAATCTTGTGGGTGCCACTGAAAGCTTTTGTGTTCTCGCATTGTCGGGTGTGGTTGGCCGCCTTCTTGATGCAAATTATGCTCGTTCCCTGGTCGCTACTGGTGCCTGCTTGATCACACTCGGCATGTTCCTGCTGAGTGTCGTAAACGGTGATGCCAACAGGGGCGAAGGCAACTACGGACTCATCTGGCTGACTCAGGGATTCATCACTGGCCTTGGGATGGCCTGTTTCTTCGTCAGCAGCTCTCAAAGTAGGATATCTGTCCAAGCTAGCGCCCTTCTGACCACGTACTAATTCGATCTCTTAATCAGTCGCCGCGACATGGTTTGTCAAGCGCAAGGCAGTCGCCATTGGCATCGTCGCCTCGGGCGCCAGTATATCTGGTCTCATCTACCCCATGATGACCAAATTCATCATCACTGAGCTTGGTTTCAACAATGCTGTAAGGTGTGTTGCTGGCGTCGTCGCCTTCACTGCCTTGTTGTCATTCTTCTTTTGCGTGCCCAATCCCAAGCACATCTTCCGTAAGCCAGAGACATGGAAGAGGATTGACGTGTGGCTCGATCCTCATGCATTTGCCTCTCCTGCCTTCAATTGGTTCACCGCGGCCATTTCTTTCATGTTCCTCGGCTTCTACGTCGTCTTTTTTAACCTCGAAGAGGTGAGTAAATCATGCAAGAGCACGTTTACTCGATGTTGGGACTGACGGTAATTCTGATAGTGGGCCGCGCACTTTGGCTTTGGCATGCGCGATGTGCCTCCCGGCCTGGACATCTCGTTGCCACAGGGTCAAGAGGTGCCGGGGGAAGCCATCAGAACGTTCTGGTTGCTGTCTATCATGAACGGCTCGAGCACGTTCGGTCGCCTCTTCTCGGCATGCTTTTCAGAAGCGTAAGCAGCTCTCTCGCGGAATCTTGACGACGATCACAACTAACAATTTATCGATCAGATGGGGAGCCGTCAACATTCACTTTTCAGCCACATTGATTGCGAGCCTTCTGCTCCTATGCCTTTGGCCATTTGCTACAACACTTGCGCCGGCTTTGGCGTTTGTCATCATCTTCGGTGCCGTGAGCGGGGCGGTGATTGGTCTGCCACCTGCGTCGATGGCGCATATTTTGGGTCGGTCTGATCCCAAGGCACAATCCCGCCTCGGACAATGGACGGGTATGATGTACACTGCTGCAGCGATCCCATCTCTGGTCGGACCCATTGTCGCCGGGCACCTGATCACCGAATACAACTACAACTATCTAACAATCCAGATGTGGAGCGGGGTCTGCTTAGTTCTCTCGGCATTTTGCATGCTCATGGCCATCATCTACTCCCGCAAAGGTCGTGGCATGCAGGTTATCAACGCTTGGAAGAGTTCTGTCAGTCGCAAGTCGAGCCGGGTGGATTTTAGCAGGACTGAAACAATGGAGAAGGATGACGGTCCGGACGATAAGGAAGGCACTTTCAGCAGACGGGCATCATAGAGCGCTATTGTCAGGACTAGAACGGCGTTATGCGAACTGGATTACGAATTATATGCCAAGGGCTGGCTACGGTAAATACCCAGGGTTACAGGCAATACACAATGATACACATTTGACATTACATGACTTCCAATATCCTGCGCATCGACTCTCACTCACATCCCACAGACGCGACATGCCTTGCAGCGAGCCAGACGACTCAGCATCCATGGTCACAAGCGTGCAGATGGCTGCACACTCGTCAACTGACCGACCAGTGGATCGCTAAATCCCAAGCGCAGCCGCATTCATTATATCCAGCGGACGCCGTTGACACGCGACCTTGAGCTCCACCGATCCTTTCTAAAAAGAGGATCGGGCCGCGCAAGAAGTGACCAGCGGACAGAGAGGTGCGCAGAGTCTGCTCGCTGGTCCCTGACGAGCGCCTGAGGGCGTTGGCAGGATCGTCGTCTGGCTGTGGGGTAACGAGGTCACGGCTCTGCGCCAACCTGGAGAAGTGCAACATCCCCCACGAAGACGGGCGGCAGTAGTGTCAACTGCCGTTCGCCTCCGAGGCTCTGAAGTCGACTTTAGAGTACAAGCTTGTGTGTCGTCGACCCTGACGCCGGTTTTCTCGCGTGCTGGGTGACATGATAAAGAGGGGGCACTATGCTGATCCATCACCTGACGGCGGCGGCGGCTCTCGTTTTATCTTCGCAGGCACTGGCACGACTGGCAAGCGCCCTGCTGCGACAGCGCAGACAGTTTTGCCGCCGAGGTTTTGACGGCTAGCGGTCGATCAGGAGAAGGGAGTCTGTCTCGCGTGCGCGGTCGAGGCGGTACCTCTGTTCCTCCTCACCACTCATCCACCACCGGACTTCCTCCCGTCAAACGTGCCCTCCACCCCCTTGCCAGCGCGCCCGTCAGTCGTCTCGCTCAACGCATCTCTAGCTCGTATGGCCGGCGCGCCCATTGTCTGCTGCGTCGACAGTGGCAGCCACACGCACACGTGTGCGGTCGCAGCCGCCCACGACAGCTGACGGGCAGACACGACCCACCTCGACTCAGTCGTGGCGCTAGCTCACCTGCCCACGGAGATCGCCAACCCCTCAAGGACGCTGCTGAGGATCCTCTGCTCGCTAGTGAAGCTGTTCTACGAGTTTTGCTGCGCTTGAGCTGGATTTCGCTGTGATCTGCGCGGTACAGCTGCTCCGTGGGTGTTCGCCTTCGAGCGTCTACCTTCACATAGTGTCGTGACCATGTTTGCTATTCCCTTTTCACCTCGCCCTTCACACTCTCTTTGCGCCTGGTGCCTTGTCTTCGCGTCCGTTCTTTTATAGCGTCTGACCCGTCCTCCAGCCCGTGCTCAATCTTTTCAATTTCCTAACAGTCAATTTGAGATATCCAGGCCCGGCGCCATGAAGTTTACATCTCTATCCGCCTTGCTGGTCTTGGCTTCAGCAAATGCTCAGGCTCCCCAGAATGTCCCTCCCAAGGGCTCCACCAAGTTCTTGGGCCGCACCAGAGACAACATGGCCGACAACATCTGGCGCGACTCGGGTGCAAGCGCCTACGCCAATGGCTACCACATGATGATTTTCGCGGATACCCTGTCTTCTCAGGGACCACCCACCTCCGGCATGATTCCCGACGCGCACAACAGTCTTGTGTACAGCGGATATGTAAGTCGACTGCGATTGCTGTGGTCCATCTTGTTGGTGCTAACAGTGTTTTGCAAAGCTGAACAAGGACGATCCGTTGGATTTGTACGACTTTGGCTCGCAGACTCCGTACACGAGAAACACGGTGCTGCCTGCCCCTATGCATGTGAAAGAAAACTCCAACGAGACAGAGCCCATGGGCTTCTGGCCCAGCAGCAATATGGTCACCCTCTCAGACAACAAGACTGTTGTCGGGCTCTTCCCCTTGGTCGATATTCCCCAGCAGACTGCAATTTACAGCAGCATGTTCACTACTACGCTGACTGATCCCACTACCATGGGTGGTACGTGTGATTCATCCTTGATGTCGTTGAACGCTCTTGCTAAAACGTGAACAGACGGTGGTCCGCAAACAAATCGTGTCGTTGACCAGTTCTTCTATGTTAACGAGCCCATGTATGGGGGTTTCTCTGTTCTCCGGGGATCAGACAATTACCTATACTGGTTTGCCGCTGTCAGTGACGGCGTGAAGCTTGCCCGTTGCCTCGAGGGTGACATGACCGATCGTGGCAAGTGGGAATTCTACGACGGCAAGCAGTTTGGCGCGAACATGCCTGCAGCCTCAGACACCAGTGCCAACATTATTCAATATTCGAAGCAGGCGCTCGGTCGTCAGATCGGTCCTGGTACGGGTGACTGCTTCTGGTCCAACTTCCACGCCACGTACCTCTGCGTCTTCATGGATTCGGGGATAGACGGCATCTTCTATGTCACCTATTCGAAGACGGGCCAGGTCACTGGACCGTGGAGCGAGGCGGAGGAGCTCTACACTCCCATTGAGAACCCGACCTTTAAGGGAGAGTGCGATGCGAACAGCCTGCCTGGCGCATGGAACTACGCTGCGCATGCTCATCCTCATTGGGACGAGTCTGGAAAGACGCTGTTGATCAGCTGGTCCAGTTGTACAGTGTATATTCCCATGGCCACTATAACATTCGAAGGCACCCAGCCTTACCTGCTCCGCGAGCGGGAAGCAGCCAGCTCGACATCGCGGGACGCTGTCGCTGAGGAGTCCATACCCAGCTATGTGCGCCGCCAGTCTGGCAAGAGGCGTGCATCGTCTCAGGACAGTCAGGTGTAGACGGTAGACTAGAGAGCGCTTCCGGAAAGTCGCTGCGAAACGGCCTCTTTTTCTTACGAGATGGTGAAAGAGTGGAATGATACCCCATGTACAGATGCCAGGAAGGCATGGAATCAAGCAGCTAGTCGCATTGATTGCAGATGTCATTTTATGTCTGATTGGATTGCAGTTGAGTGCTACGTTCATGCCGAGATGAGGCGTCAGGGATTATGTTGTTCGATATACCCAAGACAGCTAGTGCCGTGGGTTTCATACAACTCTAAATGAACCGCGGGCACGGCATGCGCGTAAAGTAGTCGCGTCCACTCCACCGTCACGCATGTCCCAAAAGTTACCACTGTCCACCTCTCACCATCCCTGCCCGCTATTCTTATCTCGTGTCGCAATTGCATTGTCACTCGAGTCCGACTCACGCTATACACCTCCCTCCCATCGTCATCCACCTCACATTCATCGTCAACCCACATTTCGCAATGCCGCGCAAGAGCCAAGGGAATGAAGATGGGATATCCGTAGATGTACGTGCATTGAACCTGCCGTTCTTGGTCCCCTTGACCAATAACTGCATTTTTCCTGAAAAGGCAGCGATGATGAGAGCTAACGAAGCTGTTCAGGACCTCGCCCTGCCCAAGTCCATGGTACAACGTCTAGCTAAGGGCGTACTGCCCGCAAACTCGCAAATACAAAAGGATGCCGTGGCAGCTTTATCGAAGAGCGCAACAGTCTTTGTCAACTACATCACACAAGAGTACGTTTCATAGCTGAGGATGAAGTGCAAGACAGGGCTGAGACTGCATGATTGACGAAACCGTGCGCCGCGGAACACACGTCTGTGAATCAAATACAGCTTGTCTTGTACAACATCTATGGTGAAGCATGCTGGTGGCTGACAAGAAACAACAGGGCCAACGAGCGCGCAATGTCAGAAAATAGGAAAGCGATACAACCAGCACACGTCTTCGAGGCGCTAAAGGAGCTCGAGTTCGACCTGTTCGTACCCAGGTGCCGAGATGAACTACAAAGTAAGACGCGCAAAGTCCGAGCAGGCACACGCCATACTAATGACAATCAGAGTACAATTCTATCCAGTGTGAGAAGCGCAACAGCTACCGCGCCAAAGTCCGACAGGGCCAGAAGGAAAAGGGCGTAGACGGAGACATTTCCATGGCGTCAGTCACGAATCTTGGTGACACTGAGCTTGGGGATGGTGAGCGAGACGACAGCAAGGGACCGGCAACGAAAAAGGCGAGACGGTCGTCTGGCGGTGCAGCTGCGAAGGGCGAGGACGTCGACATGGACGACGACGCGGAGGAAGAGGAGGAAGACGGCGCAGACGAAGACGTAGAAGACGACGACGACGATGATATTGAAGGAGAGGGCGATGAGGACGCTGGGGCTGCCAAAGATGAAGATGGGGAGGATGAAGCTGATGAAGATATGCACAAGCCTGGTTTTGAAGATCAGGACGAAGACAGCGCCGAAGAGGAATGAGTGCTTCTACCAGTTGGAGCAGTCTTATCTAATGTTACGCGCACGACGCGATACACAGTCTTCAGCTTCTCTCTTGCGGCGAACCTGCGCGTGCCCTTTTGCGTGCCCTGGCATGTCTTGTCGTAGAGACTCAGGTTTTGCTGCCCCCTGCTAAGCCACTGATGAAGCGTTGGATTCAAGGACTCGGACGCATCGTCATATCATTTCATGCGATGCCCTGCAACATGTGGAGGAATACTGTCTGTCTGTTTAACTTACAGGGTGACCCATGGTTATGACATCATCCGAGATTACAGAGGGCGCATCACTTGCTCAAGACACACCTTGATAATCCACCTACCCAGGCAAATGCTGTGCCAAAGACCTCACTACTTGATCTCGAATCCTCGACCTGGAATACTGTAAATTGATCCGCACCAATCTTCGCTTCAACGATAAGCAGAAAAAGCCATGGTCCTCGCAGTACGTCCTTTCTCCCCCCTAGCAGTAACCTAGATTGCCGTGCTTCATCCGTAGCTGGGCGATGTAATGCCTACTATGCAGCTACGAGAGCACCCTCTCTGCAGCTACTCCATAACACAACATACGACTACTGACCGATACATACAATTCAGGCAATAGGCCAATTATGCTCCACATCATCCATGTCGCATAATCTGCGCATATGCCAGTCGCTAATTCGTAAAGCTAGCGCTGGAGGCGCAAAGGTATGCTGCTGTCCACTTGACCCCTGTTGGCAATTTCTCATCATTGCTTGTCTCTCCATCTTCTGTCCTGGAGGCGCATACCCGAATCAGTCGATACACGAGATACTCAGCCTGCAGACTGTGAGAAATCATGACCTCGAATCCTATGCTCATGCTGATGCTCATGTCAATCCTTTGCATTTCCTTTGATGAGTGTTGCAGAGTCAATGAAATCAGGCCAGCATCTGACAGGGCAATCATAGGCGCTCTTCCTCCCTGAAGCAGCAGATTACATAGCCTCCAGCCCATCAGAAACGATATCCCTCTGCGCATCCGCCTCGGCGTCGGAATTCGTGCAGGGATTCGCGCCGCGGCGCGTCAATTTGGCATTGCGGTCAATGTGGGCGTTCATGAGCCTGTTGATGTAAGCTTACCTTCTTCGATCACATTACGCATCTCATGTTTTTTCTTTCTCCCTCTGTGCGAGCCTAGTCTGCTCACACGCGACCTGACACATATTAATGTAACGCGTGCACCAAGGGCAAAAGACTGACCGTATGACTAGACCGAGTCCGCAGAGAATGCAGCGACACAGACTGAAGCACATGCTGCGCGAGTGAGAAATACGCTGCTTTGGATCGATGAAACGGGCGCGATTGCGCATCGATATCAGAAGATTCACTTATTCGATGTTGATGGGAGAGAAGGGATGAGGTTGAAGGAGTCGAGGTACGTTCTTTCATTCTTTGTGTTTTTTTCCACTTTTCCTCTCCGTTCTGCCTTGCCAGAGAGAGAGAAAAGAAGTAGATGAATGTGCAGATTAGAAAGTAAAAGAAGGAACCCGGATCCTCTGACGAAAAAAAAAGGAAATAAGACTAACGCCCCAAACTCCCGCACACAGTTCCGTCGAGCCTGGCAAAGTACTTCTCTCGCCCTTTCCCACACCGTTGGGAAATCTGGGTCTGCAGATTTGCTATGATATGCGCTTTCCTGAGCTTGCGCTACGGTTACGTCGTCAGGGTGCGGATGTCATTGTTTTCCCTTCTGCTTTTACTGTTCCTACGGGTCGTGTGCATTGGTATGTTCTTCTTCTTCCTTTTTACGCTCTTCTTTTCCTCTTGTGTTTGCCCCTCTCCAATTCATATCAATTCACAAATCGACATCACTACACATCCCAAGTCGACATTACTACAAATCACAAATCAACATCACTGCAAACTACCAAATCGCTAGGGAAAACAACGCTAACGAGCAACAAGGCACACACTCCTAAAATCCCACGCAATCCAAACACAAAGCTACATCATCGCCGCAGCGCAGACAGGGCAGCATAATGCGAAGCGCGCGAGCTACGGGCATAGTCTTGTCGTTGATCCCTGGGGCGAGATCACGGCTGAGCTGAGCGGCGCCGGCGAAGACGAGACTGGCGCAGCAACAAAAGACGAGGGAAAAGGTAACGAGAAAGAAGAAACAAGCGACGAAGAAGGCGAGCTAGCTATTTTCCACGTTGATTTGGAGTTGGCGAGGAAGATTCGGGGTGATATGCCTCTTTGGGAGCAGAGGCGATTGTGAGTTTTTACCCATCTTCTTTCTTCTGCTTTCCTCCTCTTCCTCCTTTTTCGTCGTCGTCGTCGTCGTCGTCGTCGGCATTGGAATTGGCACTGTCGTCGGTGTTGTTTCTGCATGCACGCCCGTCCTCTTTCTCTCTTGCGTTTTGCCTAAGATTCGAGTATTTTACTGACATTACACAGTGATGTTTACCCTGAGCTGTAGACGATTACAAAGGATTGTTTGTGGTTTGGCCGGGGTCTAAATAGTGGGGACAAGATGGAGAGGAGAGGAGAAGATGGCGCTGTAGTATACCTACTACCTTCGAGGCTCGGTAGCAGCTGCTGTACATTTGAGACTGCTCGTGGGAAAATTTGTCATAAATATTGCAAGTTTATGCAGCGCTAACACACCTACTCAGTCCCAAGTCTTGCGATTCTCATAACACCGCAATACCCACAAAAAACCAACACACAACCTTTAGACTCCGCGCAGCCCAGCCATCATCCCGTAAAACATGAAACCATGACACGCCAGCCTGAACTCTACCTCCCACCAGACCACGCTAATCATCAGGCAAATCCTTTGGATCAGGATCATTGATCCCATCCTCCTTAATAGCAAACAAAGCATCCCCCTCCGGCAAACACGGACTATCATAAATCCTACACAGCCTCGTCTCACCCCGCGCCTTGCGCAAACTCAGCCGCGTAGTAGAAGCATGCGCAATAATATTCCCACCAATAGGTTTCTTCGGATCAGGATTGAACATGGCCGACGGCCCGCCGTCAACCTGCGCGACAACCTGATTCGTAATTACCACCGCAATGCCAAATTCGTCCGCCAGCCGCTGCAGGCTGCGCATAAACTTTGCAATCATCGTCTGGCGCGCGCTGAGTTCGCCGCGGCCGGAGAAGTCCGTGCGGAAGAGCGAGGTCGCGCTGTCGCAGATGAGGAGGGAGAAGCGTGTTTCCGTCATCATTTGCGCGGCTTGGTCGAGGAGTTTGAGTTGGTGCTCTGAGTTGTATGCGCGCGCGTAGGCGACGTTGTCGAGGACTTCTTCGCCCGAGAGGCCATAGCGAGCTGCGACTGAGAGGAGGCGCACAGGTCTGTTATACATGTCAGCTGAGGAGTTGTTTTTTCCCTTGAGCCGAAAAGAGGAGGGAGATAAAGTAAATAACAAGAAAGAAGAGGAAGGAGGAGGAGAAGGAGGAGGAGGAGGAACTCACCGAAATGTCCCCTCAGTGTCAATGTATAAGCACTTCCCCTCTCCACCGCCCATGTCAAACGGCAACTGACACGTAACAGCCAGCGTATGACAAAGCTGACTCTTCCCCGTCCGAAACTCACCAAACAGCTCCGTGATACTCCCCGTCTCAATCCCGCCCGCAAGCAGTGTATCAAGCGCCTTGGACCCCGTAGTAATGCAAATCAGCTCACTGCGCCGCTGGTGCATTTCCGTGGCGGTGGTGAAGCCCATTGGCACGAGCTTATTAGCTTCAAGCTGGATGCGCGTGGCTTTTTGCTCTGAGATGCCCTTGATTTGCTCGAGGGCTTTGCGCGGGGCGTAGGCTATCGATTCGACGGTGTTGTAGCCGCCGTCGACGAAGAGTTTGATGTCGCGTGAGGTGAGGCCTGACATGCCTTCTAGTGCGGATAGAGGCGTAGGGGCGCCGGGGCCGGTGGTGTCATCTTCGTAGCCCGACTGGGATTGCTGTTGCTCTTCTTCTGCGGACATTGTGGGCTGCGGGTGGCGTGGCGAGACGCGTCTTTGGAGGGGCGATGTGCCTGTTCAGGCTGGTTTGTAAGGAAGTAAGAGGCAATGGGTGCTGAGCCAGGTTCAGACGCCTTGTGTCGGCTCGGCAAGATCGAGGTGGCGGTCGTGCACCTGTAAAGAGGAATCAAAAGTCTCGCAATGGATGGACAATGGAGAGTGGGACCTGGGAGGCGAATAACGCGACTTGAGAATGGCGATCGCCGAATGAGCGCGTTGTCACGTGAACGCGGGAATAACTTTGATCCGAGATATGGGTGCCGTGAACTTTTGAGAGGCACGAGAGCTTCCCACTCGGCTGAGGTCGGCTACGTGCTGATGTCTGAATCATCAGCAGAACACTCTTGTCAAACGTTGAGTCGAGAACATCCTGGTCAAATTCGCGATCAAGGACGCGAGGCTTTCTATTTGATCCGACTTCTCTGCCGCAACTACCTGCATCTATATCAAGCACGTCTATACAGTCCCAAACTTCCACGTGCGCTTCAATCACTGTTCGCAAGGACCCTCACGGAAAAGGAGATCAAACCGGACCCATCAAATGAATCATAGTGAACTTGGAATCGAAAGATCGTCCGCACGACACTTTCGGTGTATTACTGTATATACAAAACTTATAACCCTGTTTGACTAAGGCCAAGTCCCGACTATGTTCCCGAAACTTTGACTTAACATCCGATGCCAAGTGTGGGTCACGCGCAGACAAGACATTAGTACATGTCTGTAGTCGCTCCTTGGTAGTACTATCTGGAGAACAAGAAGTAGCTCAGGTCAGCGTGATAGACCTTTGAGCTGCCAACAAGCAGCCGCAGAGGGAAAGAGTTGCAAATCTTCAATCCTGGAAGTTGATTAGAGATCTTATAGAAATCTCACATCGCACATATCGAGTGCATTCCCCACTGGGGTCCCGTCGTCTAATGTATACATGCATGACCGACTGCAGTTCGTAACCTCGTAAATATGCCCAAATCCGAGACTCCAGCACCATTTACCATCGTGGTATCGTAACGCTCAAAGTAAAATTCTGCCTTGTCAAAACCCGTGAGGCCCAGGCGGAGTCACCTTGCTCTCATACGTAACCTCAACGTCTCGCGTACGCTGGATGATCAATTCTTCCTCGCCATTGCCGTGGCCGCTCCAGCGGTCCTTGCTCTTACCGCGCCCACCTCTGCCTCCTTCTTTCTTGCGGCGCGGCCTGTTTGCGGGGAACGCGAGATCATAGCTTGCAGGTGCTGCATATGGATCATGCTCGATTCTCGTCTCTACAACGCCTTCGCCTGTATATGGTAGATCAGAAGCATCGGGTGCACCTCGCGATACAGGTCGTGATGAGTAGGGAGAAATTGGCGTGCGTGGCAGATATGGAGAGCGAACAACCAGCGGCAGTCCACCTGGTGATGCCGGGGGTGGGGAGGCGACATAGTTGGCGAAAGGCGAGCTTGTGTCGATGGGCGTGAGCGGTGAGAAGGGTTCGGCAGTGCGGAAAGACAGACGCTTCTGTGACCCATGCGACAGAGTACTAGTCTGCGTGCTATTGCCACTTCGCTGCTCGCTTGAATCGCCGGTATAAGGAATGCTCAGCCGGTTAGGGCCGAGAAATGATGCTTTCCTGCTACGTTTCGAAGCAGCTGAAAGATTTTGGAGGGGGAAACTGCCATTGCGACCATTCGAGCCACTGGCTGACGGATCGCCTTTGGTGCCGCTTCCAACAGTATAACCTTCTGGATCCATGTAGCCAGAGTGGAAGGCTCGAATGAAAGGCTTGGCAACGGGCAAAGTGGCAGCCATGATTGCATAGTGCATGGCCACTTGTGTCAGGACAGTAGCATATACGCCATTGTAGAATGGATCGGAGTCGAAGAATCCTGGTCGAAGGTAATGTATGCGGATTCCTAAAGGGACAATGACGAGTGGTCTGCAGAAGAAGGCGCCAATGACGATCAGCTTCAGACGCGTGGCCAGCTGTAGACCCCAGACCAAGAAGATGGAGAGCCCAAAGATGCCGAGTTCAAGGAGCATGCTGACAATCTCTACGCCCAGCCAGCGGGAGTATGGAGAAATGCAGAAAGAGCCTGCAGAGGTTGACATGGACCATGGGTGGGCAAGATTGCAGCGCAATGAGATGATGAAGATGGAGACGATGCCCCAGATAGCGCACGCACCGCAGAGAATCCGGGTCGCAAGGCGATGACGCTTGCGGTGGGTGAGACGTGAGATCAAGAGAGCCGTCGAGACTCTCGAAAGGGCAACGGTGGTGAGGTAGAGGATCTGGAGTGCAAAAAAGGTGCGAGCGATGATGGATTGAGAAGCGACGTCGATGAGAGAAGTCCGGCGGCCATAGCCCTGGTTGACGAGGACGAAGGTTCCTACGCACTGAGCCGTAGCGAGCACAGTGGCGCCAGCGATGACGGTATCATCGTAGGACCATGGCCCGTTTAATCGCGCTCGAATGGCAATGCGGATGAAGAGAGTGAGCAGAGTCCATGTGAGGAGAGAGGCCGTTATGACGGTGACGAGCTGCAGGCATGGAGAGTTAGCGAGCGTGTTGGCGAGCGCTGGGAAACGACAGGATTTACAGCGCCTTGGTCCTCATCATTGATGACTTGCGGAGGACGGGTCGAGGGGCTTGTTGAGCCGCTCATTGAGGATGAACTTGACACGGTCGCGACGGGAGAGCAGGTCGTCGATGATAGGACATATATCTGGAAAGCTAGCACTTCAAGGACGACGCAGGGAGCTCTGTTCGCACTGCACGCATGCCACTGGGCGGCGCTCGACGGAGATTTAGGACATGGGCAGCGCGATGGAGGGTCGGAGGGGAGAGGCGATGTCAGAGGAGAGAGTCAAGCCAGTAGGTAAGGAGGAAGGTAGATAGGCTGGAGGAAGTGCTTAATCGGCCCACCGACGACAACGACGGTTCCTGACAGAAACGGAGTGGCAGCGGGGTCCGTTATTAGAGCACGCTGGTGCGGAACGAAGGATGATGAGTGTTGGCGTCGTATTCTAGTAGGCCTAGCGTGCCGAGTCCAGAGGCGAGTGGCTTTCCCCCGTGCGTTAGGGACGACAACCTTCTCTCCTACCTAAGCGAGAGGCGCGTACAGACAGACAGGGCCCTGCGGCTGGCTTGCAATGCTGTCGCATCTGCTAGACCGGTCAATCCTTTGCTCTTCCACCAGCATTATGCAGGGCTAATGGCTGCTGTGGGGGCAGGCTCCACTAGAAGATCCGCTAGAAGAAGTCAAAAGGCGAACTCGTCATGGCGATCTCCGTTGGCTCCGCCCTGGACGAACGCCGGAGACTTGCAGATCCGCTCTCTTGTCTACAAATTGCCGCGCCTTGAGAGCAGACACTCCCGGCTCTCGCTCCGTGAGCCCCTCAGCTGCGCGTAGCATGTGTCTGAGATTGTTCGACCTGAGCCGATCCAGCATACAGGATACAGAATACATTGCATTTAGAAGAATTGAGTTAGCGCCGGCTTCAGGGCACCAGGCATTCCGTCGTGGTCCAGCGTACCTTGCTCTCAGCACCCACCGTGGCCCAAGAATACACAAAAGAAAGGCTTCGTTTGCACCGTAACGCCTGCTTCGCCGCCTTTCCGCAGTCTTACAGGGGTATGCGCGACTCAAGACGCCGGGGTTCTTCCTCCGGGCCGGGGTGATGACTCGAGAGGAACCACCTCAAGAACCCAATCCTAGAGAATTCAGATTCTTCCTCGTCCATTATACACTTACGCTTTCACGGCTTGCCTCCATATGAAAATTGAATAACAGTCAATCTCAGCTCTTGTTTACGCAGTAGCCTCTGATGCGCGCTTCTTGAGAGGCGTATCGGGTAGCAACGTTGAGCGATGCTGCTCATTCCAAGCCTCGCGCTCGCGCTTTGCCCTGCTCTGATATTCCTTGGTAAAAGTCAGTGTTTGATCGATGACGGTAGGGATTCTCCATGACTTACCTGCTTCTGCGCATCGCTCAGCACCTTCCATTGATTGCCAAGCTCACGAGCTGCTTCGGCCGGCCTGAGATTTTTGTATTCGCCGTTTGCGCGCTTCTCTGCCATAAAGTGGAAGTAGGCAGTGAGCGGGCGTGGGGGGACGCGGGGATCGGGTAGAAAGCGGTAGCTACTTTTGAGTCGTGCCTTGGGCGTTGTATCGCTTTCTTTCTGCTGAACGGCGATCTTGGCTAGTTGCTGGCGAGACTTGTTGGCTCGATGGATTTGGTCTGGGGTGTGCGATGCGATCCACTCAGCAAACTTGACGCTGTTCGCCTCACGACTCTGTTGCGCTAATTTCTCGTATTTCTACAACGCATGGAGTCAGCTGCGGCTACACATGAAGATGAGAGTGTGCCTTCACATACCTGCTTCTCGGAGTCATCAAGAGAACTCCAGAGCTGAACAATCTGGCGAGAGGCGCCGGCCAGGCCGATATCCTTGTCGACCAAGTTTTCGCGATATGCCATTGAAACGAAGGCATTGTAAGGCGTCTTTGAAGTGCGCTTCGGCTCGTCTTTGAGAAGGGCGTCATTCTTGAGAGCGCGAATGCGCTTTGTCAATGCATTTTGCTTCACCTTCTCGGGATCTCTCTGTCTCAGAGTCTTCTTTGGCTTCTTGACGGCCTTTTTGGCGGGTTTCTTCTTCTTTTTCTCCTTCTCGGTGGACCCTCCTGCAGTCTTGGTGGTCGTCTTTGCTGCGGTAGACTTCTTCTTCGTGGTCGTCTGAGATTCGCCGGAGGCCTCGGAAGAAGTGGCGTAGAATCGAGATAATGCTGGACGGACAAGACGAGGGCTAACGCGGAGGTTGCGACGAGACGATAGTCGCGCAAGTTCAATGCTTCTGATGGGCGAATTGAGCGATAGGCGCCGTAACTCGGCAGCTAGAGAGGGACGTAACTTTCGCGAAAACATGGCGAAGACGAATGACGCGTGTGGGCAACGGACCGGGTTGCTCACGCGACAGAGTGGTGGTGCAGATGGTTGGTCTATTTACACAGTGATGCGAGTTGAGGTCCCAGCCACCCCTGTCTATCGGGCCTGACGGAGCTACTACGTACCTCTCCACTCGAGGGCAGGCAGAGCTACTCGCTGCCCACTCTTCTGAGACTTCGAGATCGTATCCGATAACGGGAAATGCGGTTCGATTGGAGCCCGCATCAAGTACTGATTGAGGTTCCCATGAGCCTTTCTTCAAAGCGAGGAGATCGCACGGAATGAGTTTCCAATGCCCCAGCTCTCGTGACAGCTCTTCTGGAGCTCGTTGCTGGTAGACAGGACACGTGATCAGTATCTTAGCGCGCGGCTCTGCTCACGTGATCAGCGCTCAACCCAATGTCGACCTACATACGCGTCAGTAATCCTCTGAATCTATTTCTCGTCGCATCCTCTTCTTCGCCCGCGAACGCACACAACCCAAGCACCTGACGCATTACCGACCAGAAAATGTGGCATTGATTCTCCAGGACTGCTCGAGCTTGTCAAGATACTCACCGCGTTCTCTCGGCTTTTCAATCACCACAGGCTACAACCAGTTGTAATCGCATCATGGCCCGCCCGGCTTCCGCGCGCTCACCATCCCCCATAGGATCATCCAGACGCCATCCACCCTACAGAGACCGCGACCGCGAGCAACGCCGAGGCGACCGTTCTCCAAATGCTCATGTAAATTTTTTTGACTTGCATCATCTCGGAACATGCTAACATCTCACTAGGGATCGCGCTACTCTACCCATCGAGACGACGATGACCGCCGCAGACGTCGCTCTCGAGATCGCTCTCTAGACCGCAGTGACCGCGACTACTATCGCCCAAGTCCAAGAGATGATGATCGTCGTCGTGGAGCACCTAGAGAACCAGATCGTCGCAGAAGAGACTCTCGAGAACCCGATCGTCGTCAACGTGATTCAAGAGACGCTGACCGTCGTAGGAGAGACTCCAGAGATTCCAGAGATGGCAGACGCTACCGTAGCGCTTCAAGAGACAGTGACAGACGTCACCCTTCCTCAAGAGGTGCTGATTCCCACCTACATACTTCTCGGGGCAGTGACCTGAGCGCGCACGATCATAGAGATGACAGTCGTCAATCGTACCGTCTCTCTAGAGATTCACCCGCACTCTCTGGAACTGCTTCGCCTATTAAGCGTAAGGCTCTCGACGAAGCACAGGTTAGTTTGGCCTCTCCACCATCTCCCCAATCATGTCCCCTCAATACTGACGTTTTCGAGCCCTCTCTTTCTGAGGAGGAGAAGAAACTCAATGCGCGCCGCGCCCGGATGGAGAAGTGGAAACAGCGGGAGACGACGACAATGCCCAGGTCAGGACCCAAAATCTGCTTCCAGCTGTGTAGAAAACAGACTAACGCCAAATCCAGCTCGCTTGCGTCAGATGCCGCATCCAACGAAGCATCTCATCCTCATAAAAGAGCTAAACTGACAGACTCTCGCGACGAGCAAACCCAGAATGGGACAAAGGCATCTACCAAGACACTCGGGAGTGAGTTTGGTCCCTTTACCCATTCTCGCTACCGCGGCAGTGCTAATAAGTCTCCCAGACCTCGTAGTGAAGAAACAACCCTTGACCAAGCGCCAAACAGGCGCCTTCTCTGCAGCGTTTGACACGGAGGCGGATGGAGAGAAAAAGGCTCCTGTTAAGTTGCCTTCATTTGCCCCCGTCACTGACCACGTCGATTCAGCCCCATCTGCCGCTGACGATCTCAACCAAGATGATCAGTGGATGGAAAAGGAGCCTGAAGAAATGACTGCCGAGGAGCTGGCGCGGGCTCAAAAGGCTGCCGAAGAAGGCCGACAGAGGGCTCTTGCTCAGGGAGGCGCCCGCAAGACCCAGGCAGCGGATGACAACACTGAATTGGCCGATGCCAGTACTGCTGACGCAAAAGACGATGACAGCGACATGGATGAGCTTGATGCTTACATGTTGGACCTCCAGAAGAGCGAGAAAGCTGCAAAGCCTGCCTTTTCAACCTCGAAACCCCAAGAGATGTACTACAGTGACGATGAGCAACTCGCGGTAGCCGACGATGACGGTGACGCTGGAGACATGATGAACATCAAAGTCAAGAAGAAGCGGGACATACCCACCATTGACTATAGCAAGATCACGTTGGAGCCCATTCAAAAAGCATTCTACACTGAGCCCTCTGAAATCGCCGAGATGACAGAGGACGAGTTGTCAGCTCTGCGCTTCGAGCTTGACGGCATCAAAGTCCGCGGCAAGGACGTTCCAAAGCCAGTCATCAAATGGTCTCACATGGGCTTGGGCATTCAATCGCTAAACGCCATCCAGGGTCTGGGATTCGAATTGCCGACTGCTATTCAAGCCCAGGCAATCCCTGCTATCATGGCTGGCCGCGATGTCCTCGGCATTGCTAAGACAGGCTCTGGTAAGACTCTTGCCTTCCTGCTACCAATGTTTCGCCATATCAAGGCGCAACGCCCACTTGAAAACATGGAGGGCCCAGTCGGCATCGTTCTGGCACCGACTCGAGAATTAGCAACTCAGATTCATCGTGAGTGCAAGCCTTGGCTCAAAGCACTTGGACTGAGAGCTGTCTGTGCTTATGGCGGCGCGCCAATCAAGGATCAAATTGCCGAGTTTAAATCTGGCGCAGAGATCGTCGTATGTACCCCAGGTCGCATGATCGATATCCTCGCATCCAACAATGGTAGGGTCACGAATCTCAAGCGAACGACTTACGTCGTTCTCGACGAGGCTGATCGCATGTTTGATATGGGCTTTGAGCCACAGGTGATGAAGATCTTGAAGAATGTCCGCCCTGACCGTCAAATCGCGCTTTTCTCGGCTACATTCCCAAGAAACATTGAAGGATTGGCGCGCAGAATGCTTGATAATCCTGTCCAGATTGTCATTGGTGGTCAGGGTGTGGTCGCACCTGAAATTCAGCAACTGATCGAGGTTCGCGAAGAAAAAGCCAAGTTCAATCGACTTTTAAACGTCCTTGGCAAAGTTCACAGCAAAGACGAGGAAGCGCTGAGCCTGGTTTTCGTCGAGCGTCAAGAGTCTGCCGAAGACTTGATGAACAACATCATGAAGAGAGGTTATCCTTGCATGACTATCCACGGTGGGAAAGACCAGTACGACCGGGATTCAGTAATTGCTGACTTCAAGGCCGGAGTGTTCCCAGTCCTGGTCGCAACCTCAGTCGCAGCTCGTGGCCTCGACGTCAAGCAGCTGCGTCTCGTCGTCAACTACGACGTCCCCAACCATCTGGAAGACTACGTCCACCGTTCTGGTCGTACTGGACGTGCTGGCCAGACCGGTCTGGCAGTCACTTTCATCACACCTGAACAGGACAAATTCGCGAGTCATCTAGTCAAAGCTCTGAAAGCCAGCGGTCAAGAAGTCCCAGATGACTTGCAAAAGCTCGCAGACGACTTTGCCGAAAAGGTCAAGTCCGGCAAAGAAAAGGCAAGTCGCTCCGGCTTCGGCGGCAAAGGTCTCTCTCGCTTCGAAGCAGAACGCGAGACCCAGCGTGCCCGTGAGCGCCAAGCATTTGGCGGCGGCGGCGACGAAGACAACACCGAGAATAAGGAAGACAAGGAAGCGAGCGAAGAGAAGAAGTTGAACGACTTCATCAGCAAATTCACTGAGCAGAGCAGCGGCAGCGGCGATAAGAACGACGATGACGACAAGGCTCACCTCGACGGCGTACCAAAGGGCATCAGCCTCAACGAGCGCGACATCAAGGTCAACAAGACCGAGCGGGACGCCCCGGACACTAAGAGTGCCGAGATGTCCAAGCTGCGCGGCCTGAGCGAGCTGAACAACAGTCTGCGCAAGTCAGGCAGCATCCGCGGCACCGCGCCCGTCGACAACAAGGGCCCCGACGCAGGCAACTTCCACGCAACGCTCGAAATCAACGACTTCCCTCAAAAGGCGAGATGGGGTGTGACCAACCGCACAAACGTGGCTAAGATCCTCGAGGCGACGGCCACCAGCATCACTACAAAGGGCAATTTCTACCCGCCTGGCAAGGTCCCAGGGCCCGGTGAAGCCCCCAAACTTTACATTCTCGTCGAGGGTGATACTGAGGTTGCGGTGCGAGACGCTATGAAGGAGCTGTTCCGCCTGCTTAGGGAGGGAACGCAGAGCGCGGCTGACTCCGAGTCCAGGGCTGCTGCTAATCCTACGGGACGCTACAGCGTTACCTAGATGTATTCGCTGCTTGGGTCTAGTAGGCTGCGTAGGCTCGTTGCTTAGGGAGGGTTCACGCGTGCTGGACCTGTTGCTCAGATCCATTGTTTTGGCAGAGTTCAATTGGATTGGATTGGATTATCTGCTGGTGGATGCCGGTGGTCACGGACGTATCATGAGCGAAAGACGCTCGATCAATATGTACAATTAGTCGTCGACTCACGATGTGCATTTCATCGTCAAGGATGAAGGAGAAAATGAACAGTGTACAAGGTCAAGGTTTTCTTTCACATTTGCCGTTAGTCTATTCCTCGCTTGTCTTGGGCTTGCCCTTGGCCTTGGATTGCTCGTTCGAGGCGATGCATTTGAAGGCTATTGAAAGGCCCATTCTACCTATCTAGGTAGGCTGTTGATACACCGCGATGAGAGATTATCAAGCTTGATTTGGGTACATTAGGTACCTACGCGGTGGCTATAAGTATTGAATATTCATATCCACAGATCAACCGCAACAGCAACTCATCCAGTAAACACCATTTTCTCTACTTCAAGATCTCCACCCATGCTCAACTCCGACTTTCCTCACGGCAGGAAACCCCAATCCCATCGCCGCATCCCATACAATCTCAGATCTAAACCTCGACCCCCGTCAAGCGTGCAACAACCTTCTCCCGCGCCTCCTTCTCAGCATCAGTCAAGCCCCTAACTTTCGCCTCAAGAATGTCCACCTTGCCATCATCCGCCGCTTGATTAGGCCTCGTCCGCCGCGGTCGAATCATAATCCTCGCCCCAATAGGCATGAGATACGCCCCCTTCTCCCGCCGCAATTCCTCATTATCCCCAAAAACATCCTCAATCTCCTCCCCATCCTCAAGCGAAACAGCCACATGGTCGCTGAAAATCTCACCCTCGTCAACATGATACTGCCGCTCCGTCTCGTAGTGCCGCACGCGCTCCAGCGCAAACGTCGCATCTTCATCAACGGCAATCTTGCCCGCCAGCACGTCCTTGAACGTCTGCGCTGCGTCCAGAGAGCCAGGCACGAACATTTCAAAGTCGGACCCGACGGGTTTCGGCGCGGGCGTGCCTTCTGGATCGGTCTGGTGCAGGAGCAGCTCAGCTTCGTAGCGCTTGCGGTCTGCCTCGGCGCCCTCGAGCGGTCGGAAGATTGCCGCGTCCGTGCGCGCGTCGTACTCTGCTGCAGTGGGCATAGGCAGCGGCGGCCCATTGAACTTGAGCGTGATAAACGAAGATGTCTCCGGCAACGTGGCAAAGTCCAAATAGACAGGGTACGCGTCGAGGAGTTTGAGCGATCGGTTCTTGGGATGTTGCGGGCGGTCCCACGCGGCGCGATCTTCCGACGACGGCTGTGGCGCGTCGGGCGGGAAATCCGACGTGTTTGCGAGGACAAAGGAGCGCGCGATTTGTGTTTTGAGACGTTTTGGATCGAGGTCTGAGGACGTGGATGGGCGTTTTCGCTTTAGCTCGTTTGGCTTCCGGTTTTGCTGCAGGACTGTCGTGACGCCCTTGGCGTAGGCTTGTTCGTTTTTGCGGAGGAATGTGGCGGCTGCGGCGTTTGCTGCGCCTAGTTGACGTGGATTGCGCAGCAGTGGTCGATCGGCAGGGGGGATGTTTGGGTTTGCGCGTGTTGAGATGAAGGCTTCGTCGTCTTCGAATGCACCGGGGAGACCGACGAGGTCAAGGGGCATTCCTAGCTCTGCGTCTGCCTCGATGTTGAGCGGGTGCCGGCGGACTAGGGCGGATGCATAGGATGCCGAAAGGAGGTGGGGATGTAGACCCGTGGAAGGGATGTGAAGCAGCTTCGGGGGGAGCGGCGGCGGAGGAAGGTTGTTTGTGTAGCGGATGCGCGTCAGGTAATCCTGATGGATTTGTGGTTTCGACATGCTGTAGTGTTGAGTTTGTGACGTGTGGGTGGGTAGATGACGATGCGCACAAGAGGCTGTTCGAAAGGTCGTTCGAAAGGACTCAATTAGATGCCCCGTAGGTGTGCGACGCGTCGTCAAGAGGAGGGAGCAGTAGGAATTGACGAGGCAGTGAGGGTGATTAAACGGGTTGGCTGGCAAAACAATTCTTGCAGTCGGACAGAAGACTAGCTGGCACCAGACGCGAATGAGAGATAGCGAAAGAGGTTGTAGACGATTGTCTCTGAGCGACAGCCCTTTGGTGGTGAATGGTATCATAGGGCTTAGCGCGATGCCCGAGCTCTGACGCGATCTTATCTAATCTATCAGCGCCTCCGCCGCTTCACGCAGGAGGATAGAATTGGCAGACACGCTTCATAGAAGACACGAGTCAAACTTCCATTTGAGACCCGATGATTTTCGCTCAAGATCTCGACTGACTGGCCCCCGCAAGCCCAGCACAAAGAATTCGGGTGCTATGGTCAAAGCTCGTGACGCGTCGCGCGAGCTCCTCTGTCCACTGGTAAACGACATTTTGCTCACTCAATTGCGTGTGTAATGTACACTCCTTGCATGACAGGACCATGATATATTCACCTGGAGCATAAGTAGCTGCTATGACAAACGCGAACAAGCAGAAATGAGCTGAGCACTGATGAATTACGCCTTGACCATGAGCTGGAGCCCAGTCTTGGCAAACCGACAGCAAGCGAAGAGGAATGATGACGCCAGGACCAAAACCCCTCCAAATACCCAGGTCCCGTCAAAGTTGAGCTCATTGTAGGAAGGCATAACACCGACTGTACTAGAGGTTCCAAGAATAGCACCGCTGATCGGTGTACCTATCAAGAGGCCAACTGAAGTGAAAGTAAAGGCCATCCCAAGGCGCGTACCAATCAGTGCCCGATTTTTGGTCAGCGAGACCAGGATCGACGGTGGCATACTGACAAAGGTACCACTGAAGAATCCGAAGAAGATGGCAAGGCAAATGACTCCAGGTAAAGAAGCTCCGACAATGAATAGCAGGATGAGCATTCCAGACATGGCCGAAAAGATGATCATGATATTCAGGGGCCCAACCTTGTCGGCAAAATAGTTGGGCACTACTCGTCCAAAGACCGAAGCGGCGTTCAGGATGGCCAGCGTGTAGAATCCCAGGTCTGTGTTGGTCGCGCCAGAAGCGATAGCAAAGTACTGGATAAAAAAGTATGGGACGAAGAGTCCACAGAATCCTATAGGCGCCGCCAGGCAGTAGATGGCAAAGGGTGCCTCTGTAAGAGCCGAAAAGTCCACAAACTTTCGAATGGCAGGTGGTTTGACTCTCATCTTCATCACTGAAATGGAGATCAACAAAGTCCCCAGAGCGATGAATCCAATTACTCGCGTGGCCCAGCCGAACCCAATTCGTTGCTGGAGCCTGTGGAAAACAATTGGGTATACGATACCACCAAATCCGGAACCAGAGGCTACTATGCCAGTTGCAAGTGACAGCTTGGTGGTGAAGTAGGTGCTGATGATGGCCACACCAGGCACAAAGAGAAGCCCGCAACCAATGCCAACGCAGAATGCTTGCGCCAGAAGAGCTTGCCAGTACGTATGGACCAGAGAAAGCATCATGTGGCCAAATACTACGAGGAACGAGCCAGTAATAATGAGATGCCTGAATCTTCCAGCATCATAGATTGGACCGATGAGGGCGCCAACGAACATGAGTAAGCAGGCTTGAACAGCTCCTATCCAGGCGATGTTAGATGAAGATTCCCGGAAGAGTTGGCCGCTCTCATAGTAGGTCTGGTATACGCCAAAGGTATTCACGAGACCCTTCAGTCCACGTTTTGTCAGTCAATGACTCCGCTGCAATGAGAGTCATCCATCCTCGTATGAACATACCCAGGAATTGAATAGCAGAAAGCTTTCGAAAGTTGTCAGCGCTGTCCTTCTGCTGTGCTGGTTCGAATTGTACTTACAATCCGCCCAGTACTTGCAGCCACGCCGTCAGTCCGCCGTCAGGGACGGCATTCTAAATATTGATCAGCAAAGGTCCAAATCCTTTGCTGCATCTCTTACAGTGTTGTGGACAGATGTCTTGGACGCGGCAAGAGAGCCTGCTGGGGGACTAGACTTCTCTTCGAGTGGCTCACTCGACATGGCTCTCTGTTCTTTGCTCTCTGAGACATGCGTCCTGTTCTCCTCGGAAGGAAGGGTCGTGGCGCTGATGTCGCTCATGATGAATCCCCGTGTCGACTTCAACGAGGACATGGTACAGAGGTGGCAGTAGAGTAAGGCTACCCAAATACGAAAAATTCACGTGCATGCAGCGCCAGCGGATCAGCATTGCGATGGTCGTGAGATGCACCTACAAGCTAGACCAACACGCCGTATGAAGCATGGGTGTCCCTAAAGTGAATGTCTCTCAAACGCAAGATCGTCGTCGTGAAGGACCGCGGGTTACAGTCCTCATCAAAAGGCTGCATTAGCCCCTGCTTACAACTGGTGAGTGGGTGACAGTGGCTGACTTGATTGAAATTACCATGGCGCACATCCTTGATCAAGAGTGCGTTAGACGGAACGACTCGTGCAGCTTGGAGATTTCTTTCAAGCAGCGCACGCAATGAATTGAAGCAGAGAGCTGTCTAGCCACAGGTCATGTCAGTCACACGGCAGTGACATGGTGAACACCTGCAGATGGGGCCACAATGTGATTCCGACACAGACACAAGTCGCACGGAACTGTCCTGCATAGCAGTCACAAGGCTTCATAAACAGGTTCTCTCGTCGGTTCTCCGGATAATTTACTCTATCTAGAGTCTCCCGGACCTGACATCTATTGCTTGTATGGTTCAGTTCTCCACAAGTACATCCTGGATGATCTTCGCAATGTCTTCGACAGTCTTTGTCTTCATCACAGAGAAATGATCGCCAATAACGACGCGATGAGCGATCGGAACAGAGGTCAAGAGCCTTTCCCATCCGTTCATCTGCCCGAAATCAGGTGGTCTCGAACAGAGAATCCACTGCGTTGGGTCCTGTATGAAAGATGACGATGACAGAATTGACGTCTTCTGAGGCGCTGCCCCCTTTTCGCTGGCTCCAAGCGAAGCCCAGAGAGCTGTGCATCCACCCAACTTCAAAGCCAGACCTTCTAGAGGCTGGGGCTTGTAGTCTGCTGTCATCCTGATGCTTGCTCTGAAGACGTCGTAAATTTGGGATGATGAGGGTATGTGCCCTAGACTACTCAGGGTCTGGAGGTCCTCTAACCGCATGGAAGGCGTGAGATTGAAGCATGGCGCGTCTATGAGGATCAAGCGCTGGATCACCTTGCCCTCACCTAGCAAGAGACGGGCAACTTCATAGGCGAAGCTACCACCAACGCTCCAGCCACCCAGACAGTACGGACCCTCCGGCATGATCTCCAATATGGCATCGTAGAAAGAGTGGATAAGTTGAATTCTAGTCGCATTGCATGTGGGATCACCCAAGCCTGGAGGATAGCTCAGTGCGAATACGTTGACGCCATGCATAGCTTTCGCGAGCGCCAGATAGGAAGATGCCGATCCAGATCCGTCTGGGAGAAGGAATATCGCTTTTCGCATGGCATCGTCTGCCATTGGACTGAGCTTAGACACGCGTGAGGTCAATCGATTGGGCCCAGATAGATCCGAGCCATGTGACTCCATTGCGACAGAGCTGGCAGAACTATGGTTGGTCAAGACAGATCGTAGTATCTCACGCAACGTGCCGTGTTCCAGTAGAAAACCCGCAGGCAATACTGCTGGAGCATAGCTCTGGATCTTAGGCAGAGCTGCAAGGCTCACCAACGAGTCGACACCCAAATCCGAGAATGACGTATCCAGGGTTATGGATTCCGAAGAGTAACCAGTCTCGTCCGCAATGATCTGTCGTACAGCTTCGACGAACTCATTTGCAGCATACTGTGACTTGTGACCATTGACGAGCCTTTCAGGAAAACTGCTCTCACTGTCTTCAGTTCTAATAGGAGTCTGGTATTCCTCCATCACGCTCCTTTGTCGAGAACTAGACGTATCATCTTTGACAAGATGTCGTAGTGATTTCAGGTCTCGGGCTTCCAGTACCATCTGACCTGTTACCGTTTGAGCCCCAATCTGGGACAAGCTGAAAGCTATTGTGAAACTGAGCAGAGAGTCAACCCCTATGTCACCAAGCATCGTATGATCATCAAGCAGATGGCGAGCGACTCCTGTATCGCGTGCGACGATATCGACCACTGCATCTATGGCGCCGTTGTCGGCAGCTCTCGTGTGAGGTGTTTGATCAACAGGGGCCAGAGATTGATGATTTCGGCTGGGAGTTGAGCCCGGAAGAAGTTGATGCAGCATGTTTTGCGTGATTCGACGAAAGCGAACGCCTTCGCATCTTGCAACGGGCTCTTTGCTATTGTTGAATACCCATACATCGCCAGAAAAGCCGTGTCCAACGTTTTCTTGCGACATAAGTGTATACACCAAGTAAGTGACGCCAGGGCGAAGCTTCTCTCGAATGCGTAATGACTTCCATCCATGAGAAATGTAAACATGCTCATCGGCCGTCATACTGTTGCAGTTTAGAGCGAATCCTGAGATGTGTAATAAAGCATCTAAGAGGGGAGGGTAGGCTCCGTAAGAGTGCAATTCTTCGTCATCAACGTCACACTTTACATGAGCAGCAGCTTCGAATGCCTTGGTGTGAAGCCAGACTTGCTTCATACCTCGGAAAGGTTTTGAGTAATCCACCATTCGACGGAAGAGTCTGTAGACTGTCGTTGTGTGCATCTGTTCTACTTCCGAGCTTTCGCCATGTGTAAGTACATTCGCCCGGGAGAGTACGAGATGAGCTGACTGCCGCCACTCTTGTAGCAACTGTTCTGGATGGACTTGGAAAACCTCGCAAGTCGCGTGAACAGTTGCTTCTCCATGATCTCCAGTAATGAGCTGCATCCTGTAGGAGTCAGAGGGAACCTTTCGGACCAAGCACCGGACTGGATCTCGTGATCCTTCGGAAGGCAGCAAGAGAGGCTTCTGAATCCCCAGATGGCGTATCTCGAATGACAAGGTAAGATCAACGCCTCCGGACAAGACCGAGGAGTTATGCGCTCCAGTCTGCGCAATATCAGCAATAAGAGAAGATGGACATAATGCCTGACCGTTGACAGAATGGCCACGGAACATCTCACGAGTCCGCAACTCATTCGTATCGATCAAGAAAACGACCTCTCCCTTTTGCTCAGATGATTCACTGCTGATGCCGGCAATACTTCCACTCAGATTGAGTCTTGAAGTTGACATTGGTCGATGGTGGGATTTGTTCTTATGAACCATCCAATCGCCTTCGTATTGAATCCAATGCGAAGTTGGTTCGAACTGATAACGAGGAAGATCAATCAACCGTGCATTAGACTCCACTTCTCTGTGGTATGCGACCCAATCGATATCATGTCCGTCTTCATAAGCTTGACAGAGACTTGAGATCAATTGTTGCATGCTGGCTGATGTCTGTCTGTAGCAAGACAGATACGATGCTTCAGTCATAGAAGTGATCTTCCGAGCGAGCTTACTCGTGGTGTTGCCGTTTCCAACCTCAATGAATGTAGAACTTGGCCAAATGAAACACGCATCGACAGCTGATCGTAATGCCTGTTCGAATCTGACTGCATTTCTGGTCTGAGCAACAATGTGAGATGGATGTATGATAGAGCCACAGTCCAGTATGCCTCCCGTCACAGTCGATGCCACGGGAAGCAGCAAGGGCTGATAAGCAATGTTCTCGACAATGGCCTGATATTCAGCAAGGACGAGATCCATCTGCGCGGAATGAAAAGCCCATGGAAGATCTAAGAGCTTGCTGCGGATCCCAAGTGCGTCCAGTTTGGAGGCTGAGGCTTTGAGGGCGTCAATCTGGCCACTAATGACTGTCGATGCTGGGCCGTTGTAGCATGCAATCTCACATTTAGAAGTCTCGATCTCCTCAAAGAGATGCTGCCTCACAAACATATGGTCCGCTGATATGGCTAGCATATCATGCGTCTTGTCCGATTTGAGGTTTAGCAACAACTCTGCTCGCTTGCCAATTAGCAGCAAAGTGTCGACTGCGCTCATGGCACCTGCGATGCAAAGAGCACATAACTCTCCGAGACTGTGGCCGATCACGATGTCAGCCCTGAGACCAAATGACGCCCATAGGGAATAGAGTGATAGCCCGAGGATCGCAATCGCGAGCTGATCCTTCAGAGGGCTGTGTTTCTTGCCTGGGTCTTCTGTGAGGTCAAAGACGTCTCTGACAGATGGAAAGCCCATTGAGACACACATGTCACTGAGCTGTTGTACTGACTTTCGGAAGGTGCTCGACTTCGCATAGAGATCTGGAGCTAGGGATGAAACTTCGTTGCCCTGTCCCCCGAACAGATAGCAAATGGTGTTTGGCTTGCGCATCACAAGAGCAGCGGGAGAGGATACCAGCCCATGTTCCATTGCTGTAATCAACTCTTCCCTTGAACTAACAAAGAAAGCTCGGCGATATTTATGATGTAGCCGGCGAGCAGTAGTGGTGTAGGACAGATCGGAGAGCGAAATAATCTCGCTGCTGTCGATTATGAACCCTCGCAAAGCTTCGAGGTTTCATCTAAAAGAGCCATGGGAGTGAGCTGAAACTGTCACTACCCAATTCTTTTGTTCCACGGGCGTTTCATCGAGAGGCGTCCGGGGTCCATCCGAGATGATCATCGCAGTGCAACCCCCTGCAGCATTGAAATTGTTCACGAGGATGTGTCGGCTACAATCGGGGAAAGATGTCGAGCCGAGGAAAGGTCTCTGCGCGAAAGGAATGCGAGTCGCAAACTGCGTCGGCAAACGGGAATTCAATTCACCTTGTAGATCCGGCTGTGGCGGTATTATGTTCTTTTGAAGCATCAGAATGGCTTTCATGATTGACGAGATGCCAGAAGCTGCCTCTGCGTGACCAATATTTGCTTTCAGTGCGCCGACACTAACTGGAGATGTGCGAGAAGACTTCAGAAAGGTTTCTGTGATAGATGCAGATTCGGCGGCGTCGCCTGCTTGGGTACCAGTGCCATGCATTTCAACATGACTTATGTTCTCAGCTGATAGGTGTGATTTCTTAAGGCAGTCGGAAAAGAGTCTGACTTGGGATGCGGCGTGTGGATGAGTGATTGAGGTAGCTCCTCCAGCATGGCAGGTCGAGATACCTTTGACGACGGCTAGAATCTTGTCCTTCTCTGCTTGCGCATTTTTGATGGGCTTGAGGACCAACGTGACGACTGCTTCACCCCTGCAGTAGCCATCGGCATTTTGACTGAAAGTCTTGCATGAACCGGTCGGCGATAGGAAGTGCGCTTTACTCAGCCCAGAATATAGATCTGGGTTTGTCATGATGTTTGCGCCGCCAACTACGGCAACATCGCAGGTCCCCATTTGAAGAGACTCAACGGCGTTTTGTAATGCTGCGGCACTTGATGAACAAGCTGTATCGATACTTTGACTGGGTCCATCCCATCCAAAGAAATGATTAAGTCGTCCAGGACCAAAAGCGCGAATACCACCAGTAATGAAAAACGAACCTATGTCTTGAGATGCGTTTACCTCACGCCAATCGTCACTTGTCTGACCATAGAAGGTGCCTACTCTTTTTCTAGCATACTGCCTCGTGTTATACCCTGAGGACTCCAGAGCCTCGTAAGTGGTTGTCAAGATCAGTCTTTGCATGGGATCGGTCTGAGCAGCTTCACGAGGAGACATGCGAAAAAACACATGGTCGAAGTTTCCTGGGTCTTGTAGAAAATGACCCCATCTCGCTGCAGTCTTGTTCCTCATTGATCCTGTCGAGTCAAGGTGTGAATGTATATCGAACCGGCTTGGGGGAACCTGTATAAACCCGTTTTATAAGCACATTGAAGAATCGTGATAGTGCATGTAACGGACCTGCTCGCAATTGGATTCTTTCCTGATCAGAAGCTGCCATAAATCCTCGACGCAGTCAGCTCCCGGGAATTTGCCCGCCATACCAATGATGGCAATATCTGTCTCTTGGAAACGGTCAGACCGCTCCGGCGAGTTATGCTGAGGCAAAGACTCATGTTTGGCGTCCAGTAAATGACCAGGGACCGCCAGATGGAACAAGCTATGAGTCTGTGTTATGTTCAGATACTTGCGTTTGAAGTCATTATCGAAATGGCAAAGGTCTTGCTTCTCGGAGAAGTGTGATTCTACAGCATGAGCTAGAATCTTTCTGAGAGAACGAGAGCCCTGGTTACAGATGCTGGTACCCGGAATGGAGATATCCACGACCTCGCGAACACGCGCGTCCAGAAGCGTAGAATTTCCGAGGATTGCATCAACATCTGGCATTGGCAGATGTCTGGCGTTGTAGGCAGAGTAGACTGGCAGAAGTTCTTGCGACTGTCGAGTGTGAGCAGGCAGATTTCGCACGAAAGTTGCTAACCTCTCTGGAGCCCCACCGAGTATCACCTCTTGGGGGAAGATGGAGCTTATGTACGGCCTCCCCAGCGAAGCCTACTTGATTGTCAAATCCACGAGCATTTTGCGAGCTGGTAGTAGCATACCGTCTTGCTACTGAACTCATTAAGTATATTGGAAAGAGAAGTGCTGTCGATGCCCTTCAGTCTGAGGGCCCATGGATGCTCGTTTTTGGACGAATCTACGGTACACGCTCTGATTACAGCTGCCAGACCTAATCTAACAGAGAGCAACGTAAGCTCGTGGCTCGTGCACAGAAGGTCCGTGATCGAATCCGCACATGCAAGGGCAGCAGCAGGAACTGCACCAATACCATGGCCCACAATGGATAAGTGTTCTTGTTTTCCAAGCAAGTCAGGATGTTGCTCTATGTACCTGTACACTATTAGTCTAGGCCCTCTGAACGTATTCTTCTTGGCACACCTGAGCAGCGAAGCGAACTGTACGATTACTGCGATTGTTGCGCGAGCAGCCGCGTTCTTCAGGCACAATAGATCGTCCAAAGAACGGAAATTTTTGAGATGTATTTGCAAATCTGGAGGAAGAGCTTGAATGAGAGTTGCGATGTTCTCCTGACAACGAGATAGATACTGATCCGCAATGGAATCGACTCTTGAAGGCGACCGCAGCGCAAGCCATACAGGGTCCAGGTCGGCTGTTTCATCTGGGAAGAAAATAGATGCTGACATAACGGACAGACGATCTTGGAATGACCCAAGACTCGCGGTTTAGCTTGTGGGCTCGAAGCTGAAGTTTATGAATTCTTGAGGAGGACACTAAGGATCAAATTCCAGAGTCGAGATTGGATCTGCCAGGCAGCTGCTCCTGGCTCGTACGAGACGGGAAGACTCGTTAGCGGCAGGTAGCATACTGGACGGTGCAGTAATGTCAGAACGCCATCATCGACCCCCAGAATATCACCAACAGTCGGCTGCTGAACAAATTGACGTCTAAGGTGAAGCTTCGGCACAGCGAATAGCATGAATAACGAGGCTGACTTGGGTTTTAAATGGAACACCTTCGGCATCTTGTTTCCCACAGCTTCTCGTGGGAGGTGCATGAGCTGATACTGGCAGAGTCGGCATGCATGGCTTCCATAGGGCCCACTAGCAGAGGGTGGCGATCTGCCGACCATTATGCATGCGTGTCTCACATTCCGACAGCGGGGCAAGTGGTTCTTGACCTTCCGGCTGGCAACGCTATCACGGAATACGTAAAGGATCGTCCGTCGAAGCCGTCAAGACTCTTGAAATTTGTCCAGACCTGCATGTTTGCCTTGCCAGATTTATCTCAAACGCTTATCTCACCCAATACATCTCAGAACTGGAGACAATGGATCTACATGCAGTGCTTAGAATGCTAACTTATCCATTGTCAACTAGTGATGACCCCTGATATACGATGAAGACATACCTACCACGACTTCCTTTGTCTGCTAGTCGTTCCTGAATCTTACAGGCTAGTCGATGGAAGCAATTGCTCCTTATGCGCGACAGGGCCTTGCCATCAGGTCTGCCGTGCTCACTTTGATCGCAATTGTGTCGATCTTGTTGATGAGGATGCAGCGCCATCATTAGAGCTTTGATCTCAGTGCATAAAAAAGAGCAGAAGTGTCAGCCTTGTGTCCTGCCTCGCAGGCGTGTCCCAAGAGTCGCTGCTCTAAAGGATGACGAATGGACAATGCGCTATCTGCGACTTATCACATACGATCGACTAGCGCGGAAACTAAAAGTTGCGCCGCATGAAGCCACGAGCGAGAGAAGCGAGTTCTCAACAGGCCCCTCATCACCTGGCGTTGAAGATGACTTCTAAAATATGCTTGTTGCCTTCTGGACAGCTGATATAGCGCCGGCCCCCGGCGACTCATAGCTTTGCCGCTGTGAAGTCCATATCTGGTCTGTCCTTTTCGACCTCGTTGACCTATTTCTTGTCGCCAAGTCTCGGCGAACTTCACGTCTCTCGGATGTCCCAATACGTGACACTCAATCCTGCGCAACTGCAACCAGTCAGCAGTCATTATGAAGTCCTACGAGAGAGCTGCAAGTATGGCCCCACAGTACTCCACTCCAGCAGATACAACGACGCCTCAACTGCCTGGACCCCCTTTGTCAAGGGCGCCTTTGCGGTCGCGATCTT